>CAJGYO010000007.1:119233178-119955311 GCA_904845875.1 Miscanthus lutarioriparius | reverse complement strand
CACATGGCATGGAATCGCTATTGGCTGCCCCCATCGGCGATCCAGCCCTGGTTCATCCCAGTGCGCGATGCCGGGCAATCTTCTTGTCGATGACGTCCATCCCGTGTGGGCGGCAGTTGGCCCAAGCAAGGACACGCTCCCTGACAACGGACTGTGTCCAACCACAGGGCGCACTCTCTGGGCAAAGGGGTAGACTAGCAAGCCATAGCGGCTAGTGCGTATCATCAGCTTCTAACTCTCGGGGATGGGAGCTGCGTACCCATGCTAATGATCATCCTTCGAGTTCATCATAATGGAGGCCAAAGAGCGCTCGGACATGCCCTCGGTGGTGTGGGCCAGCAAGAATAGAGGAGTCCACGCAGCCTACGATGAGGGCAAAGTGGAGCGCACCGGGACTGACAGTGGCAAGGGAACCATCGGTGCCGTTGGCGCCAGCGTCGTCATCGAGGGCAATAGGGAGAGAAATGGTAGTCTAGGAGACGGTGGGTGGGAGCACGATGGGAACACCGGTCTCCCACGACTAGACGTCGACGCTACCTCCACCGACACCGAAGCAGGGCGCACCATTGGCCCCGCCTCCTCTAAAGTGGGGAGAGCTAGTACACTGGAGGAAGTGGGGACCAGAGCCAGGTGACCCTTCCTCGAGTAGCGCTTCATGGGCACGGCCTTAGTTGCAAGCGACGGGGAGGCGGAGTTCGGGACTTTGCGAGGTGAGGCGAGGGTTGTTTGTGCAATGCAAGGTGGAATCAAACAATGAGAGTGAGGCTAGGCTTTATGTATACACAGGGAGGACCTTTTGTATGCTGTGAAGTATACAGGCTTTATGTATAGACAGGGCGGCACTTCACGGATCAAGATTCTTGATTAAGCTGATTGTCAGGTTCGGTATAAAATGTATACACGGGGCTTCGCATGATTCGACGAGATCTTTTATGATGTTTTGGATTGTACTCGTGTGATTGCATTCACGCGAATTAGATAAGATTATGTTCAAATTGGTGTGATCTTTTATGTCATAGATGTTGTTACTATTTCCTATAAAGTTAGTCAAACTAAAAATTGTAAATGACACCGTAACAAGCATCACAGGAAAAAGAGGAAAACTACAGAGGATACTATCCGACGCGTTCAAATGTACTGAGGCCTGACTTTCTTATGCGTGCAGGGGTGCATGCTCGTATGGAAAAAAATATGATCAGCACCAGCAGACTTTGAACAATGAGATACACATATAGTTGATGTTGTTGCCAAATTAAAATAAAGTCACCAACCACATATATGCATGCATAGATGTTTAACATAACTTAACATGCACTAATTCAGAATTAATCTACTACATTGATGTGAATAACTTATCACACTCCCATGAGATCCCACACTCCTCGCTGCAGAACCTAGACCAAAACTCCCATACTTCAAATCCGACGGGCTCGCCGTAGCCGCCGCTTGTGCACTGATGATGCCCGTCCTGGAGATGAATGGGGTGAAGACCAGGCACTACATCATGTGGCACCATCTCCTGCAACCGCCAGTACACATCTCGGTGGAACTGTGGAAAGGTCTGGTTCTTCCATGGCAGTGTAGCCAGCCCCGCTTCGTCAGCACCTTCGAGCTCCCTCAACAGGCACCGAGCAATGCCGTCATTACCGCCACCGGTATTGGACCTATAGAGCACGAGGGCATAGACATACATACCAAGTTTATAGCCTGCCTCGGTGGAGTGCTGAAGCCATACCATCAGCGGTGTCATCGACCTGCGGGGTTAAATGAAGACGGGACGCAAGCCGGTGAGGAAGCAGGCCTCTAGGTTGCCCACGCTGGCCAGCCTGGTGGTGAGCAAGGCATGATAGTCATCATTGTAGTTGTGGCACTCCCAGAAACCTTGACGCTACAGCACCCGGTGCAGTGGTATGCGCCGACCGACTTCAGCAGTGCCGCACAACCTGCGCATGAACGAGCAGGTAGCCTGCAATCTGGCAAGGTCATCCATGGGGCATATAATCATTCAGCGACGCAGCCAGTGATGTCCACGGCCAACTCCATCAGGAGCCAATCCATCATGACATAGCCGAGGAAGAAGCAGAGTTAGAGCGCACGCACAATGAAAGACGATGGAAGCGGCGTTAGAGCGGAGTACGAATGCACAACTACGATGAGGCCTAGAGCACTGGGGAAATAGGGCTAGTGGTTTATGTAGGCAGAGACTCTGAGTTCCTGAAGGATCATGTATACCGTGTAAACGTGTCTTGGGGAAGTGAATCGTCCAATGCGACGGTTCTTTCTCGAAGAACCAAACGGCGCCTCGCTCGAGTTCCAAGCATCCGTGTAAACATGTCTCGGGAAAGTGCATCGTAGCAAATCTTATTCTCTTGTTCTCTCCTATTTAGGTGCTCCATACTCGATTGGGGGTGCTTCAAGTTTGTGAGGTGCTCGTTCAAGGGCTCCATGTTCCCTTATTCTTGGAAATTTAGCAGAGGAGTAAACAAAGTTCCATTCGATGTATGTCACGTTGCATGGTGCACTAAAGTCTGGCCTTTGTTGTTTCTTAGCGGCCGAACAATCCTACGCGTGGACCTAGATTTAAAAACAGGGCCCAAACTTAAAATTGTAAACGACACAGTAACAAATATCACAGGAAAACGAGGAAAAATGAGACATGCTCGTATAAACTCGTCGTTGCATGGTTCTTGCAAGTTCAACAAATTTTATCTAATACATGCAAATAAGAGGAGAGCAGTGCAATACCACTACTCAATGTCATCCAACTACTACCAATACATACTAGTTCTAACTACAGATGATTAACATAACTTCATAATTGAGAAAACGAGCTTTTGACCACCATGACACGCTTGAGACTTGAATCCCTGGTGCGATTCTCTTTCTGAACTGTAGAATGGTAAACACGCATAACGGAATTCATCCGATCAAGTCTTGCTTCGATGTAATACCTAACGGAGGAGCCACCTAGCTATTCAAATTATACAGCACATGCAAGAAAGTCCGAGCATTGTAAATCTGATCGGGCCGGACACATCTCATGTTCTACTAGAATATTCCCAGCACGTCCAGTATTGGAAACTATTCGACCAACCCCCAGGATGGCATTTACTAGAAGCCATCTAAGGTCCTCTACATTCAAAGCGATTCACTTCAAATTCCATCTCGTAACTATCCTCTCGTTCATCCCACAGCTATTTAACACCGGGTTCTCTTTAAATCGTCCTTGCTCCAACTCCAAACCAATTCAAATCATAGCTACAAACTAAGCCACTAGACCCATAGAGTAGCCATCGCCATGAGCTCCACCAGAGATCCTACTGCCCAGTTTTCCACTTTCAAACACCGCGTCAAGTGTAGAACGACATCGAAGAACATCTTCACCATCAAGGATCCATCTGGAGGGAGCATCCTTGAAGCATCATTCTCTGTGACCCTAGAATGCACAGTGACCAAGACCCTCAAAGCCAACGGTCACTGGCAGTCGGTGTACCTCCTGTACGAAGGACGCAGCGTGATGAGGACATGACACCTATGCATATGACCATGTTTGGCGCATGGGATGGAGGGGAAGTAGGCCAGCAAGGGTGTCCAAGTCAAGAAGAAGGCCCGAGGCTAATTCGGTTTGAGTCCCCGGGGTGGAGGCCCAAAGCAACTCAAGTTTGAGTCTACCTCGACCTCGGGCCTCCTTCTTGACTTGGACACCCTTGCTGGCCTCCTTCCCCTCCATACCATGCACCAAACATGGTCATATGCATGGGTGTCATGTCCTCATCATCTCTTAATGGAGACGGGGATCCCGATCTTCCGTCAGGTGGTGGTAACTGTCGTTGTGGCGGAGAATGACACACTGATCCGGCTTCAGATCGAAAGATCGAACCCTACAATCTTAGCACCACAGCTCCTCTGGTTATCAACCAAGTCACAGACCAGGTTGACCTCACCAAGAAGGCTAATCCCTGCCTGCGCAATGAAGAACACAAGCAAGAACAAGAAAGAACGCAACCAAATTGCAGATGAATGATTAAACTCTCGAAGTTGGGGTCTCACAAACCAATGGACGGCGAAACTGTTCTTGACAGAATAATCTAAGCAAAACCCAAACCCTAATGACAGCGGCGGCGTATGATTATAAAGGTCTTAGGGTCGTCGCCTACCCTGAACGCGCCCCCTAATGGGCCCAAACATGATACATGGTCCAACAGACCAAAAGACGGTGTCGCAGCACCCTGATAGATTCTGGATGCTGTCTTGTGATCATGATTCCCGTTGATTCCGAATAGCTTTTTACATGAGACCACTTGGATTGGCTTCCTTATCAAATTAGCTTTCCATCCATAAGTGAATCGTCGAAAATGGAGTCCGGATGTATCCTGGGTGACTAGTTTAAGGCAGACTGGTCCTGGAAACCGAGACAGACTCGAACTTGAGTTGCTTTGGGCCTCCACCTCGGGGACTCGAACAGAATTAGCCTCCGGCCTCCTTCTTGACTTGGAGACCCTTGCTGGCCTACTTCCCCTCCATCCCATGCGCCAAACATGGTCATATGTATAGGTGTCATGTCCTCATCATCCTCCCCTTCTTGACGAAAAGCTGTCCTCGGCGTCGATTGTGCTTGAAACTGATCCTGCACAACACAAAGGAGAACGGGGTTGCGAAGACAAAGAGATCTAAAATAATTGTGAGAAGGAACGTGACCATGTTTCCAAGTTTCTAGCATGTCATCTCGCATAAAAATTTCAGCAAGCTTATAGACTCCATGATCCGAACGCACATGATGTATATCAACACTATCCTGCAAAAGATTAGAACTAACCAAAGACAATGCAGGAATATATGGTCTAGCAGACATAGGTAGCAACCAACAATGCTCCCCTTCTTGGAAGTGAACTTGTTTCTTTGAGGAACATGAGAAAATGTGTGTATTATTATGGCTGCTCTCTAAACAATCATAATCTTGTGCAACAAAAGGAGAATTCATATTACTACGAATGTATACTCGATGTATCATATATTGTCCCTTGTTGTTATATCTATCAATAACATGATATGTGTATTTAGAAAACCAAGGCAAATCAGCATATTTAAAAAGGCTCTCCTCCAAACAATCTAGGTTACACAAAACATCAAATTCAATGTAACCCAAAGTATGTAAAGAAGACAATAGTTTGAACTCATCAGTTTTAGTAGCAATATGAATAACATGTTTATTTTCAGCACAAGTGATTGGTTCCAAAACATGTAAAACTGAAGCATCATCAACCAATTCATCTTTATCACAAGGAACTTCAAGCAAATTATCATAGGACAGAGATAAATCAAGAGAGGGTTCCACTAACAATTGCTCTATGACAGCATGGTTTGTGGAAAAATTTAGTACATTAAAACAATTCTCACCTTCCATGAGTGTAGCACCATGGGCATTACCTATGTTCTCAGTAGAAGTAATAGATGCATTGTGAAGTGATGGTTCTGAATTTGCATATGAGGTTGTGAGCTCCTCATTTTCTTCCATGTCATCCTTTCGCTTATGGATATTATCCTGCATAAGGTTAGTCATAGCAAGAGGAATAACAACAGACTCTTCCTCTAAATGGTGCACCTCATCATATGAAATCAAAATAGGAGGTGGATTAACAAAGGTTTCTCGCATAAGAAGTTTCATATCATTCCAAGTTTGAGGTTTATCAGAAAGATCTAAAGACTCCCACCAAGATAAAGCGGAATGTCGCAAAACACTAGCTGCATTTTTTACCTTCCTCCTTGGACACATAAAGCGAGTAGCAAATATGTTGTCGATGGTAATTTCCCACTCCATGTACTCATCAACACCTATACCATCATAAGTCGGTGGATACGAACAACCTGTCATTGTTAGAAGACAACACAAAAATATTATCCCTATCAAATGACTATGTGGTTGCAGTGGTATCATTTTTCACAGCAAGTGGAAGCGTCTTACCAAGCTCTTACAAAGTTCTTACCAACGCAAACAGTGGACGGTACAACCGGTGGCTCGTTCGTGATACCTGTGAGGCAGTGGTACCGAGATTGCAAAGCCCTTTTTCTGTACTGATCTGAAGAATTTATGGAGTTTGGAAGGCAAACAAAGAGTAATATGTATATCTGGCACACAAGTCAGTAACAGAAAGTAATGCTGAATTATAGTCCAAAGTATGTGTTCTCGTTGCTGGTCTAAAATGCTCCAAGTACCAGGTGTGTGACAAAAGTATGGTGGATAGCAAGGTGATAGGTGTGTGAAAAACAAGTATGGTGGATGGAAACAGCAACAGAAACAAGGAACCAGACAGCACACACAAACACAGCTCACTTTGGTTTTCTCTATGTGCTCCTCTAAATATTGTTCCTCTTTTGCCCCTCTCTTTTTTTCTATTTTTTGGGTTATCATTGTTTTTTGGGAAATTTTGACTTTTTATTTTATTTTTTTGATATTTTACCTTTACTTAGGAGCACAAAAGAAGTAACCACAGAAAATATGAGCTCAAACAAGTGAAAGACGCGGCCTGTGGAATTTTCAGAAAACTTGATCAAAATCGACAAAAACCTTGGCAAAGCAGGGATGGATGGATCCAAAAAAAAATTTGATCGATTTTGATATATGGAACATCGAAATCGGAGTTCGTATGCGAAAACTAGACCAGTTTTAAGAATTGACTTCGAATTAGAGGACAAAACGGGAACAATGTGGACAAAACTGGTCACAACAGCAAAGATTTGATGGAAACGATGGGGGAAACACACGAACTGGACTCTAACATGACCTAACCAGCAACAAGACCTCGACCAGGACACAAACTCAACACGACGGACTCTGAAACTAAAATATGCAAAGTCTATGGCGCAGAAGGTTCTAGGACAGGAAAAAACGAGTATGGCACTAGACTATGGGATGAATGTGAAACACTCAAACTAGAGAATAAAAGTGAACCTGATGGTATACCTTAGCTCTGATTACCACTTAATGGAGACAGGGATCCCGATCTTTCGTCAGGTGGTGGTAACTATCGTTGTGGCGGAGAATGACACACCGATCCGGCTTCAAATTGAAAGATCGAACCCTGCAATCTTAGCACCACAGCTCCTCTGGTTATCAACCAAATCACGGACCAGGTTGACCTCACCAACAAGGCTAATCCCTGCCTACGCAACGAAGAACAAAAGCAAGAACAAGAAAGAACACAACCAAATTGCAGATGAATGATTAAACGCTCGAAGTTGGGGTCTCACAAACCAATGAACGGCAAAACTGTTCTTGATAGAATAATCTAAGCAAAACCCAAACCCTAATAACGGTGGAGACGTATGATTATAAAGGTCTTAGGGTCGTCGCCTACCCTAGACGCACCCCCTAATGGTCCCAAACACGATACATGGTCCAACGGACCAAAAGACAGTGTCGCAGCACCCTGGTAGATTCTGGATGCTATATTGTGACCATGATTCCTATTGATTCCGAATAACTTTTGACGTGATACCACTTGAATTGGATTCCTTATCAAATTAGCTTTCCATCCATATGTGGATCGTCGAAAACGGAGTCCGGATGTGTCCTGGGTGACCAGTTTAAGGCAGACTGGTCCTAGAAACCGAGGCAGACTCGAACTTGAGTTGCTTTGGGCCTCCACCTCGGGAACTCGAACCGAATTAGCCTCGGGCCTCCTTCTTGACTTGGACACCCTTGCTGGCCTACTTCCCCTCCATCCCATGCACCAAACATGGTCATATGCATAGGTGTCATGTCCTCATCACAGCGCCACTAGGATCTTCAAGGTGAATCAAGCCGTGGGCATCCCTGGTGACCACGAAGGTGTCCATGATGTCCTCTGTGGCTTGATGAGGACATTCACGCGGCTGCAGCAACTCAATCTCATCGATGAGTAGTGGGAGGACATCCTTCCTGAGCCTAAGGTTCCTAAAATCGTGGCCCTAGCGCGTGAGGCCTGCCGGGATGGCTGCATCACTCATGCCATGCTTGAGCTTTGGATCGACGAACAGTTGAAGTTCATCGCGTCCAAGGCGCTCTTGACGCTCTACGCGGAGGCGAAGGCGGAGGCGATGCCAGTGGGGTGTCAGGACTGCAGCATCTACTTGGAGGATGAAACATCTAATCCTACGGTCGGCCGTGCAGTCGAAATGCCCGGCTGTGGCCACGAATTCCACCACAAGTGCATCACCAAGTGGTTCAGTCGGAGATCCACCTACCCGATGTGCCAACGAGATTTGTCTACGTATCTTGACACGGCAGTGCAAACATTCCTCTCGCACTTCACCGAAGAGGATTATTGAATAAGCTCATTGTTTTATGTTGTATAAAATACTTATTACACATCATACTCCTCTATATATATTTGGACAAAATTCAGAATCTTTGAGTAAATCTCCACTCCGTCGCTTTCTCCGCTCCGTCGCTCAAACTGCCGCGATCTCGTCTGCAACTCCGCTTGTTTTATTTCCTACCATCTCAGAGCTCTCCCATTCCCTCTGCAGATCTAAACCACGAGGAACATGTGGTTGCCTTCTCGTACATGTGTTCAACACATAAAATACATGACTTCATGCCATTAGGCTAGACCCCAAGGCAACAAAAAACAAACAGAAATCAATTGAGGAAACTTTATCTACTACAGCATCTTCACTACCCGAGGCGTTCAAAAAAATAGCAGGTGAACTTTCTTGCTTGTTCAGTAACATTTCAACACCAATGGCTCTTCTTTTCTGCATTAGATTAAGGCTAGACTTGCTCCTCGGTTCAATGTTTTGGCAAGTTTAACAAAGTTTAACACAAACATGCAAATAACACAACATATATTAGCAAGGGTTCCTACTACATGAGCTCAACACATACACTACATGACTTCATGCTATCCCACAGATCAAAGCCAGTCATGGCTACTACTACTACTACTACTACTACTAGTACTACTGATACACAGGACAACGAATAGTACCCAAAGTACATGTCGTCGAATCGGTTTGGTCTTGTTGAGATAGTTGAGGTCATAAGGACTTCTGATCAAGTTGAGACGGTGAACCGTCTTGAAAATGATGCAGTATCCACTGACGTCGACACTGTAGTCAGAGAGCCAACGGGCATCCGCAACAGTGCTGCAAATCACAAAGATTTCTCTAAAATCATGGTCTTCAACAACTCTGGTAATGCGTTGTTGCCCAACAACCACACGAACAGTAGCTTCAACGATTAGGCATCGCGCAGCCCGATCATGTACATGATACCCCCAAGTCACAAGCAACCTATTATGTTGTCCTGGCTCCACACCTAGCTGCCAAAACACATCATTTGTTGTAGAGTACACATTCGTGGAATGGTAAGTAGTTGCCATCTGTAAACATGATTTCGGTTAGAACAAATGACAATCGAGGAAAAGGAGGAAGCAATGAGGTTAGTAGACACAATAATAAGTTCATACAAATAGTATGATTTGATATGAAGCACATTACGTTTATCCAGATCCTAAAACCACCAGGGAACATGATTGGGAAAATGCAAACGGTGAGGGAAGGGGGAGCAAGCAGATTGATGCAATGCTATTAGATGAGGGAAGGGGATGCTCCTTTCATATAGACCTTGCACGGTTGATGAGACTGAAGTGAATGCGGCAGGAAAGCTGGACACAAGAAGGAATCGAGAAAAGGAGCTTTTGACCACCATGACACGCTTGAGACTTGAATGCCTGGTGCGGTTGTGATGGATCTTTTCTGTACTTTTTTTACTCCAATCCAAGCAGTCAACAATTGAGGGGTAAACTGGTTGCTATGACATTCAAAACTGACGACCCTTTATACTGTGTCCTATGAGATCAAATATACAGCGGCCGGACTTTCTTACGTTCGCAGTAAAATTCAATAGCTATGTCTCATCCATTATGAATTAGATCTAAGGCGATACTTGTTGAGATGAACTCCTCGCTACATGATTCTTGCAAGTTCAACAAATTTTAATGAAGACTACTGATACGTGTTTGGTTCTTGCAAGATCAAAGCCACTCATGACTACTAGTACTATCGATACGTGTTTAGTTCAACAAACCGAGGCACAAAGCAACCCTTGCGTGGTTGTGATGAGTGAATTGAATGCATGAGGAAAGCCTCTACAGTTATTTCACTCCAAGCATTCACAACAGTCGAGGGACAGACTGAAGAGTGAAGACATGTTGCTCTTGCTTCCGTAAGCAATTTCTCTTGCTTGATTTTGTAGAGCAACAACTAGCTAGAGATGGCTACATGGTTTCATAGGTCCTGATCGTCTGCACTCGCTCGGCTGTGGCTGAAGTTGTTGATTCAAATCCAACTACCTTACTAGTACTTTATGCATGTAGCCATAGCCTGTGCAGCTGTTCTTTGTAGCACAGCCGATCTGGCAAAAGTTCTAGTCACAACTTAGTAGCAGAGTAAAATGTTCGAGCTGGTCAAATTTACACGACTCAGACTATGAGGCGTGCATACGATTTACAACAAATAGGTAAACGTCATTTCATCATTACTGTACTTATCTATATATATTTGGTCAACAGAGTTTAACCCACCTAATACAAAGTTTAACAAAAGTCCATTTATATGGATATTATTACAACAAGATAAACTAAAAACAACACAATTGTCTCCAGTGAACATTGAAAACACAATCAGAACATCAGTGTTATGAGATACTAAATGTTAACATCATCTGACCGTGTTGCTACTACTCAGTTGAGAGGAACTGCACGAACTCCACCAATCTCTGGATCTTTTGGACGGATTGTAAGATAACATATACGATGAGAAAATACTTCTGCACCACAGAACTCATAGTGGTATGAAAGCAAAGTCTAGAGATCTGCATTTGAATGAACCACAACAAACACATAGGGTCCTAGATGATCCTCAGCAAGATGGTAGTTTTGATGGCCAAGAACTTGATGAACAACTACAGAAGCAATGTACCGCCTACTGTAAAAGTTAGAATGCACTGCAAGCACTACAACTCTTGTTTGTAGGCCATGGCGAACACGAAGCTCGCGGAAGACATAGCGATACACAGACATGTCCCAAGAATGATCATAGTTATCCATGATTTATGTAAAAAAGAAAACAATATGCAGAAAAAACGAAGAACAAAGATACCAAGTAGTAGGGAGGAGGGCAAAATCTTTGGGATGGAACTAAAGCAGGAGATCTGGAGAGCCTTCCTCTCACCCCTTGTCTCTGCTGTTATATAGTTTGTGGGTCATGAACCACCCCATGACCCATGCGCGCGTGGCTACGCACCCATGACCCCACATATATGGCGAAAGAGTTGACTCTGTATTTTGTTGTTTCATCAAAACTATGATCCGGCCTGTCAAGATTTCTTTAGTATCGGATTGTCTTAGGCCCTGTTTGGACGGACTGCGACTAGTTAGCCATGGCTAAAAAATAGCCAACTAAGAATCAGCCAATTAGTTGTGTTATTAGTCCATACCTATTTGTATCCTCAACTAATTGTTGGGTTCTATAGATTAGAACTAGTTGTTAGCCCCTGGTAGTCGAGTTCTATGGACTACTTGGATGGCCCTAATATTTCGTAGTGATCCGGATCGTATATATTTTGTAAGGTCGGACTATCTTAGGGTCCAAAAAAATTCAACATCTATACACCCACATCCTTCGATCAGAAAGGGCAAACACCGTTAGTATAACCAGTTACCAAATGACCAAAGAATCTGAGCTACACAACGCTCAATAGAGTTTAACCGACCTAATACAAAGTTCAACAAAAGTTAACATAGACATGCATGCAAGTAAGACTTCACATACAGTCGTCCCACAGACCAAGCCTAGTCATGACTTGTACTACTTGTACGTCCCACAGATCAAGGGTCGAGGTTTGCTAAAAAAAGATCAAGGGTCGAGGCGTGCGTGCAGGATGTTGTCGTCCACATTCACCTTCGCTAAGACGGCATTGGCGACCGACTCAAGGCTCACGAATAATGGGGACATACTCGAGCGATGGAAAGTACAGCACCGACTGTGACTCCAGCGAGGAGGAGGACAATCCGGAGTACTAGCGAGTCAGTGAATCGCAAGAGCACTAGCCAGGAAGAGGAGGATTTAATTTTTTTTCTCTTCTCTGGAAACTCAAAGCACCTTAGAATCCATGACTACTTTTTCCAGGGTGGGAAATCTATGGGGATATCATTTGAATAACCCATTTAGTTTTTTTTGGAGGGTTTTCCATCCCTGGGCGTGCCTTCCCCTAGCTTCCTAATTATAGGCCTTAGTTTAAACACCCGCAGATGCAGTCACACACAACAAAAATCGTCAGTTGCAGCGTAATAAGCTGCAGCGAGTAGGTTTATTTTTTTTCTTTTTTTGGTAAATTTTAGTTGCCAAATTTATGGATCTTTTAGTTGTTTATTATTATCATCCTCTTTTAGTTTTATGTTTATTTATATTATGAAAAAACCAAAAAGGAAACAACTAAGGCCGCCCGAAATTCTGGTCTCTGCTGAGCAGACGGGGTGGTTTGCCCGCCCGAAAATTTGATTTCGCACCGCGCCGAGCAGTCCCGCCAACACGCACCGAAAATTAGATGTCTCTCTTTTCAGACAAGGACATTTGTGGTAATGTGATGGCCACATAAAAGTGAAGACTCACCGTCTTCGCCTCCATCTCCATTCTCCAACCGCACCGTCTCTCCTCTAGCTCCAAATCTAAGTCCCATGACCTCCCTTTCCACTCTCCAGCCACCCCCTCTACCACCCTGCTCTAGACCCTAGGCGCCATCAGAACAGTAGCTCGACTCCGTCTCCACTCTCCAGCCGTACCCTCTCTCATACATTTCTGAACCCTAGCCAGAGTCGGATCCCCTTTGATTCGTCGGCAGGTCGATCAGCTGACGGCGGAAGGACAGCCTTGACGACGGTACAAGCTAGATCCGGATCCCCTACCTAGCACGACACCTGTCATGACCGACCAGATCTGAACCCTAGCTGGAGCCAGATCTGGTACCCCTTCATCAACGCCGGCCGTACCAGCTCCGTGATTGCGATGATAGGACGGCGGTGCCGATGATAAAGTAAAGCCAGGGAACATAGAGGAAGAGGTATCCAAATTCCTTTTACAATGTGTGATGTGTTGTACTAGTTGAACCAAGGATATGTAGATAGCGATGGAGTTACATATTTCCTATAGTTGAGTGTAGCTGACATGTGCTTTATTGGATTAATGACTTTCGTATAAGCTGTAGTTACTAGTTAGGCACTTATTTGCATACTCTTACTCTGCTATGTTGGCATTCTATAGAAGCTTTAGTTAATAAATGCCTTTGTAATCTAGATGAACAGCCACTAACTGCTTATGAACAAGCACGGGACGCACAAATCGCAAGAAATTATAGAAAGATAGAAGAACTTGGAATACAACATATGGGACCAAAACATGTGTCTCCAAAGGCAAAAGAGTCAAGCATAAAGGGTAGACATGGTAAAGATTTGGAATATATCCCTGAACCAGGGGAGGTAGTTGAGGGATTTGATGATACAGATAAAACAGATTTAGATTTAGAAGATGAGCCAGTGCCCCTATCAATTGATGAGGTGCTTGTTCTATCTTATATTTAGTTTGGAGGGGGAGGGGGCGGGAGGGGCGGTAGGTAGCCATGCAATGCTTTACTGTTTGGATATTAATGGAATTTGTACATGCTTGCTGCTTAAGTTTGTATCTCCAATTTTAGTGTCTAGGTCAAAGAAGCCATAGAGGAGGCTCTGCCAGTAGGACAAAAGGCAGCGCTGCCATGAGTCCTGGACGAAGGCTCTCCAAGCGAGTGAGGTCAACACCACCAGAAGAGGCTGCTCATGGATTTTGTACTCGGAGGTCTTCCGCTGGTAAAAGGGTGGAGGTAGAAACACTAGGTGAACATAATTCTCCATCATGACCGACACCCGGACACAAGGATAAATTCGAAGTTCATCAATCGACTAGAGACATTGGTCAGGACAGCACCCTACCTAGCCCCGAGAGACACTCCTCACGGCCAGATGATGATAGCCCTACTGAAGAGGAGCCCTCTCAGCAAACTCTCGTCTCCCCCACCCGTAGAACGATGAAAGTTGCCTAGGTTGGTATTACCTTACAGATGTCTATCAATCAATTTGCAATAGCTATTTGATATCCATGTAACTTTTCTAACAATCTGAATGTATGAAAATTGTGTAGTACCATTGCCGGGAAGAGCGAGGAAGCTGAGGGCTCGAACTCGAGGAATTATGCTTGACAAAATGAGCAAATCACTAGGAGGAGCGAGGATGCACATCTCTGTTGCCGAGGGGAACAGAAGGCCACATGATCCAGTGCAAGCAGCCAAGTTTGCCTTATAGGCAGGTGTAGTAGTCAGGAAGGAAGTGCCAAATTTGATTCATTGGAAAGAATACAAGGAGGAGAAGCCCGACGTCATCTATTGCACAAGATTTGTGGAAAGGCTAAATGTATGTATGGGTATACCCTCTTGACATTCAACTCTGCGTTGAGCAACTTTAACGGATTTACTTTTCATTCACACTACTGTGTGCAGGGAAGGTTACGCGTTAATGGTGCTCACTCGCCAACAAAAAAAGCTTGCCAAAATGTAATGCAGTCTGTGGTACGGTAGGAACGCTACAGGTTGAAGAGAACATACTTCAATGGTGTCCCTACTAATTAGATTTGTATGACCTCTCCTGTCTCATCCATGAACAATGCATAGTGGTGTGAACTTGTCAAGATTTGGTCTAGTGCTAAGAACAAGGTGTGTGAACCCATCAATTTCCTGTCTAGTCTTGCTATGGTCCACTTGTGCTGCAGTCTAACACAAATGAAGGTATAGGAAACATCAGAGAAGAACAAGTGAAACCATGCAAGAGTGAAGTACCACCAGGCTACAGGATCTCGCTCCTATATTGTCCAGATGCAAAATTTTGTAAGTGATGGTTGTGTTTTATTGTTCCTCTTGCCTTTGTATAAATATAAACCGAAACTCATGTGCAATGTGAACAGAAGGAGAACAAGAAGAATGGGGCAGAAGAACATCAAAGACTTGAAGAAGAAAATGGTCCACATGATGAAGATGTTAATGCTATAGAAGTCTTCGGGGACTTCCATACCAGTTGGAAAAATGGCCTGAGCGATGCTGCAAGAGCAGCAGTTGTAAGTACTTTATTTTGCTTTCTTTGAAATCTACTGAAGCCATTACCATAAAAGAAGGAAACGTAGTAAGAGCCTAGTGTTATGGAAATCTACTAAAATCTACTAAAGCTTGTGTAATCTCTATCAGCAGTAGGCTGAGGAAGACCTATGCATTACTTGTTATGAATCAATCTCTTGTATTTTTAATTGAAATTCTCTTACACTATCTGTAACCTGATGTTTTACTGATTGAATTTTACAGGAAGCTATGGAAACTATGCAAGCAGAACCTGTTGCTAATGGGCAGCAACCAATTACTAGTGCTGATGTTGTTTGCAAGGTCCTCTACATCCACAAGGGCAAGGCCCCCTCCTAGAGAAGCGGCAACAACCTTTTTTTAAAGAATGCTGGTATCCAGACAAGCTCCACCAGAATAGAGATATCGGTGGAGAGAATGCTTTGGAAACAACTTGCTGCTGAACAGGGCTGCCCTCGTCGATCAAGTGGATGAACTAAAGAGGAAGACTGAAAGGACTGAAAGAGAGCTTGAGAAATACAAGAAACTACAATAGGAGGAGTACAACAATCTCCGTGAGCTGTGCACGCGCTTCAGCTCTTCTAGTAACTCTCAGTCTTCAACTCCTGCGGCTTGATGCAGTGAACATTTATGGTTTGGTATGTGGACTCATGTGCCAGTTTGATGTGTGGACTCGTATGCCGGTTTAATGTGGTGATACTCTGTCAGTGGTTCGCTGCTGACGTGTGAAATGTAAATTGTTGTTATTTGATTACCAGGCTAAATAGTTATGTAGTCAGTCTGTGCAATAGTGACGATCTCGAATTACTTCTATGACGAATTGATTGTACTCCACGCGGTAGAACCAGGACAGAACACGTGATCAAATAAAAATACAACATGTGGACGAACCAGTGCACGACACGTGAATTGGCCAGAGCACGACACGTGGGCTATTAAAAATTCGACACGTAGAAGGAAATCGTCAAGCCACGTGGACGTATAAAAATACGACATGTGGACGGACAGCATAGTGACGCGTGGTCAAATAAGAAATGGACACGTGGTCCAATGAAGATGTGACACGTGATCCAACGGCAACACGACACGTGTGCTAGTAGAAATCTGACATGTGGAACAACAAGGAAATGACACGTAGTCCAATAAAAACCTGAAACGTGCAAGAACCAGAGATGTCCACGTTGTGCAATAAGAAGGTGGCACGTACCCGAATCATGTCCAATGCAACCGGCTATAACATATACACGTGGGCTATAACATGTAAACGTGAAAAGCATCTCCAACGAAAAGCGCCCACCAGCGTGGCAGCCCCCTGCCATGCATGCCAAATCAGTTCTATTATGATCTGTTTTTCGTCATAGACCAAGGCACTTCTATGACAATTTTGTTAGATTCGTCATAGATATGCAAGAGTGAAGCGACTTCTATGACGGACTAGTTTTCGTCATAAAACTGAAATTATGACGAATTTGGTTCCTTCAGTGATGAAATCTATTCGTCATAGAAGTGAATATTTGTAGTAGTGGGTGGTTTTATCCTAGTGGGAAACGTATTCCACACGCAATCTAAAACTTTACCATGCGATGTTGAGATCGAAGGACTTTCCAATAAAAAATCATGATTTGGCTTATAACCTTATTCAAAAGATTTCAAACCCTACATGAAAAGCATCACATGTAAGAATTTGCACTAGAGCACTTGAAAATCAATTGTCAGGTTTTGTTAAGTTTTAAATCCACTACTTAACATGCGCCTAACAAGAGAGATGTTACAGTTATGAAAGTTATTTTTTCCTTTTAATTTAAGTTGTTTTGGAGCCAAACAAGTTTAAGCTATGGGTTTTGGTTGTACAAATTTTTAAGTATTGTTTTAAACATATACAAATAAATATTATATTGCCAACAATAACCAATTCTATAAAAAGTTAAGTTTTAGGTTGTTTTTTGTGTGTTTGGCCATGCTAGGGGTTTTTGTCATTGCAATTCACGAACATATTTGTAGTTAAACTAATTTGATGTTATTGATGTTTATACATCTTTGTATAATTTTTGGAGTTACAAAATGATTTAGAACAAATTTTAAAGTAGACTATAACTTAGGAGCGAATGAGGTATGAATTTATGCCAAATTCATAGAAATTTCACCATTCCATGTCTGCATTACTCACATTTGTTTGTGAGCTTTTTTATAGGCTAATAAGCCTAAAGCATGGCACCCCTTGTAGACTCTTTGTGCAATAAATGCTCTACACAGTTTTGATCTCTCAGGATTGAGGCTTCATTCGAACAAACGAAAACCTAGAGAAATTTTAGAGGATTTGAGTTCTATTGGAAAATTTCCTATGAAGTCCTTTGTAACTAAGGGTTCCATTGGTACAGATTCTATGAAGTACCTATGGAATGGCTTATTTCATAGAAATTCTGGAGGAATTCTACCAAGAGATTGTATTTATTGAAAAAAATATTTTGGGTCACTCTCTTTTGCTGAATTTCTATCTTTTTTTTTCATGCGCTCCATCCAAACATTTTATCTTAAAGTTTAATGTGTTTCTTAATGCATATGATTCAAGATGTTAGGGCATCCAATTCCTACTTTTTTTTCTATTTTCATGTTTCTAGAATCTTGCATTACAAAGAGAGAAATACCTAGAAAGGAAGGGTAACACAAATTCTGAAATCAAAGATTCTGCTCAGAGCTGCTGACTGAAAAAACAACTGCAGTAAAGGCCATGTTCCTCAGGTAGGGTCCATCCAAAATGCAACAGCCACATGCCAAAACCTAGAAGGAATCAGATACAGCCCAGACTGAAAACAACAATACAACAAATAAAGCCCAGAAAAAACACAAACTAGCTAGAAAAAACTGCAGCAGCCCAGTCAGCCTAGAAGAAAAAAAATACAATCTACTATTATCAATTTTTTTCTTTATATAAACACAGCCCGAGGCCCAATACCATGGCAAAGATGCAGCCCGCCAGGTTTGCGGCTCCGGCGGGGTGGGGTTGGCAGCAGGCCCACAGGCCCATGGCGCCATCAGCCGTTACGATTGGGCTGGACGTGCCATTGCCGACCGAGCCTTTCGTTCTATCTATCCTCGCCGCCGCCACCGCCGCCGTCTGGTATCCCCTCGGAGATTCCCCGTTCCCGCCTCTCCGGCCGCCGCAGGTACGCCTGGCTCCGGGGCCAATCGCTTCCTCCCAACCCGCAGGTACCTCTACACGGATTACTCACCCGATCTGTCTGTAGCTGTATGCTGCAACCCTGCCCTGTCTTCTTCCATCTCCCCCAGCGGCCCAGCGTGCGCGCAACCCCCCACCCACCGACGACTGGGCCGGCCGTCGCTGCCGCCCTACTTCGTCCGCTTCGCCGGCGACGAGCACCACCATACGCCCTCCCCTCTGTCTTCCCTTCCTGCTGTGCGAAACCTTGCGCCCAAACCCTAACATCCTATTCGTATTCGGATCTGAATCTAATTACAAGTGTATATCCATGTATTATGCCTACTAACTTCGATTGCTTTGCGAAAAAATATCGGGTGTACACCCATTTCCTTCACTGGGTCCGCCCCTGATTGTATCTGCCCTATTTTTCTTACATTTTTGGTCCCATGTTATGTAGTTGGCAAAATCCTTTAACTTGTGCATCTTTGCCTTGTTCTTTCTCTATTTTAGGTTACCAAATACGGTGAACCGTATGTTCCAGTGGAATTTTGCACCTCATTGTACTTTGAAAGCAAATAAAGTCATTCTCCAATCTGAAGGCGAAACAAGGAGTGCACGTATTTGTCATAAAGTTTGCTCAGCTGCTGTTCGACATTGGAGAGCCCAGTGGTGGTTGTATGCCTGAAAGGAATTCTTTGTAAATTTCCCCCGTATCTGGTTCTGTTATCATCATTATTTTCCTGGTGTTAGGCAATCATGTCAGAGAGCGAGTTAGCAGTAATAAAACCAGAGGTACATCTCCCTTTGCAGTTCCTGTTAATTAGAGAGGAAATGTTTGCGTTCTTATCTTGATTGCATCATTTGGGCCTAAATCAAGTTTATTGGTGAACTCTGACAGGCATTGAAAACTTATATCTGGCTTCAGTGCTTTGATGGCTCCATACAACAAGTGGAGGAAGAAGTTGCGATGTTCTGCCCTATGATATGTCGGGAGATAATGAAAAATGGGACAGGGTCATCTAAGAATCATGCTATAGTTCTACCGGAAAGAGTTAATCCGGCAAGTTTGAGTTTGATTCTTGATTATTGTCGGTTTCATCAGGTCCCTGGGCGCTCAAACAAGGTTTGCTGCACTTTATATTCATCTTGAAAATTTTGTTTGTTGAATCTATATTTGCTCCAGCATATCATAGCACGGATTTCCTACATTTGCAGGAGCGGAAGTCATTTGATGAAAAGTTTGTCCGGATAGACACAGAAAAACTCTGCAAGTTGGCTTCTGCAGCCCTTGGTCTGCAGTTAAGGCCGCTAGTTGATCTTACTTGTGGAGCGCTTGCTCGAATCATCGGAGGAAAGACACCCGATGAAGTTAGAGATATTTTCCATTTACCAGATGACTTAACAGAGGTAAGGGTACTGCTTATAGTCGTGTATAGGAAAAAGTTCTCTTGATCTCCCTGAGTACAATTCCCCCATCTGGAGCTAAAAAAAAACAGATTTCATCAACACGATCTCAGCTTGATAAAGTGAACCATTTCCTTTTAGATGTTGACACATTTAATACTTATCTGTCAGGAAGAGAAACTAGAGCCACTAAAAAATATAAATGATGATCCTACGATTCGTTTATTGAACCGATTGTATGCAAAGAAGCGGAAAGAACTGCAGGAACGCCAGAAACTAAAGGTATTTTTATTGATTTACTATGTGTTGTGTTCAATGATATATCTGTACTTCATCAGGCTCTTTGTTCTAGTTTTATGTTTGTTTCTGAGGTTCACCTTATTTCAGGATGTTCAAACACAAGAAGAGCAAAAAGATGAGAGATCTGTGGATGAGTTACTTTGTTTTATAAATGGAGATGGAGGTTAGTGATTTTATCGAATATTTAAAAATCATGACACAGAACAATCGAAGTGTGTGGTGTTTGCCCTACACCATTTGGTGTCATGCCCACTGCGCAAAATAATGTCCTACATCAAAATATAAATATTAATGTAGTGTCTAGAAAATATCAGTTTTTTTGGTGTTTTTCATAAAGAAACTAAGTTTGAGTTCCAAATGGCAAAATTGCACACTTTTTATAAGTTATGTTGTTCTCCCATTAGACCAGTTGATTAATATTGAACAGTCATAATACAACAAAAAGTTGTTGCCCTGATCCAAACCTATTTAGCTACTATGGATGAAGTTGATTAGTAGTTTTAGCAGCCGCTCATCACTAACACTATTACAGTGGACTATTCATGTGTCATGAGCTTTTGTAGAATCAGTGATCATGGTGGTATTTTTCCCATCAAAGTTAATACCTTTTTTATTGGTAGACTGGTCGCTTAGATTGAAGGAAAAATCAACTAGGCATGGTAGGAGCACCACCACAACAACAACAACATAGCCTTTCAATCCCAAGCAAGTTGGGGTAGGCTAGAGTTGAAACCCACCAAGAGTCTCAAGTCACGGTTCACGCACTTCAATAGCTGCTTTCCAAGTACTCCTATTCAAACATAGATCTCTAGGTATATCCTCAGCTTTCAAATCTCTTTTTATTGCCTCCCCCATGTCAATTTCGGTCTTCCTCTACCTCTACTCATATTATTAGCTTAGCTTAGGACTCCACAATGCACTGGTGCCTCTGGAGGTCTCCTTTGGACATGGCCAAACCACCTCAACCGATGTTGGAAAAGCTTTTCTTCAATTGGTGCTACCTCTAGGCGATCACGTATATCATCGTTCCGAACTCGGTCCTTTCTTGCGTGACCGCAAATCCATCGCAACATACGCATTTCTGCAACACTCAGTTGTTAAACATGTCGAATCTTTGTAGGCCAACATTCTGCTCCATACAACATAGCCGGTCTAATCGCCGTTCTATAGAACTTGCCTTTTAGCTTTTGTGGTACCCTCTTGTCACAGAAAATGTCAGAAGCTTGTCGCCACTTGATTCACCCTGCTTTGATTCTATGGCTAACGTCCGCATCAATATCTCCATCCCTATGTAGCATCGATCCCAGATACCGAAAGGTATCCTTCTTAGCCACTACTTGACCTTCCAAACTCACATCTCCCTCCTCCTGTACAACTTCGCCAAAGTCGCATCTCATGTATTCGGTTTTAGTTATGCTCAATCTAAAATCTTTAGACTCAAGGGTCTGTCGTCATAACTCTAGTTTCATATTTACTCTCGCTTGGCTTTCGTCCACTAAAACTACATCATCAGCGAACAACATACACCAAGGGATATTCCCTTGGATGTTCCTGGTAACCTCATCCATTACCAAGGTAAAGAGATACGGGCTTAAGGCTGACCCTTGATGAAGTCCAATTTTAATCGGGAAGTAATCTGTGTTACCATCGTTTGTTCGAACACTAGTCACAACATTGTTGTACATGTCCTTGATGAGGGTCACGTACTTTGATGGGACTTTATGTTTGTCCAAAGACCACCACATAACATTTCTTGGTATCTTGTCATAAGCCTTCTTCAAGTCAATGAAAACCAAATGGAGGTCATTCTTCTGCTCTCTAAACCGCTCCATAACCTGTCTTATTAAGAAGATTGCTTCTGTGGTTGACCTTCCGGGCATGAAACCAAATTGGTTTGTTGATATCTGTGTCGTTCCTCGCAGGCGCTGCTCGATGACTCTCCAATAACTTCATAGTGTGGCTCATCAACTTAATTTCCCGATAATTAGTACAACTTTGGATATCTTGTTCTTGTAGATTGGTATTAATATGCTTCTTCTCCACTCCTCAGACATCTTGTTCGATCGAAAGATATTGTTGAACATCTTGGTTAGCCATACTATAGTTATATCCCCGAAACATCTCCACACCTTGATTGGGATACCATCAGGGCCCATCGCTTTGCCCCCTTTCATCCTTTTCAAGGCTTATCTGACCTCCGATTCTTGAATTCTCCCACATGCTGTTTGCATCGCCTTCATCATTCCAAGAGCCCTCTTCAATGACCTTTTCCTTAAAGACCTTTGATGCTTTCCCTTCTAATTTCCACCACTTCGTTCTAGCAACCCTAGCTTGTTTGTTCCCACGAGCTTGCACCAGAAAGCGGAAGTCAGCCACCACAATCTTGTGTTGAGTGACCACACATTCTCCAGGTATCACCTTACAGTCCACGCATGTTGGTTTATCCCTCCTTGTAAAGACAAAGTCGATTTGACTAGAGTACTGGCCGCTCTTAAAGGTCACTAAATGGGACTGTCTCTTACGGAATAAAGTGTTAGCTATCATCAGATCAAAAGCTATGGCGAAGTCTGAGACTTCCTCTCCCTCCTGGTTCCTGTTACCATATCCGAAACCCCCATGAACCGCCTCGAAACCTGCACTTGATGTACCTACATGGCCATTAAGATCACCTCCTATAAAGAGCCTCTCGCTACTAGGGACAACTCTAACCAAGCGATCTAAGTCTTCCCAGAAAAGCCGTTTAGCACTCTCATCATGGCCTACTTGGGGGGCATACGCACTAATTACGTTTAAGACCATATTACTAATGACAAGTTTAACTAAGATGATCCTATCTCCTTGCCTTCTCACCTCCACCACACCATTCTTAAGGCTCTTATCAATCAAAACTCCTCCATTTTTATTTGAAGTTGTCCCTGTGTACCAGAGCTTGAAGCCGGTATTGTCCACCTCCTTCGCCTTCTGCCCCTTTCATTTAGTCTCTTGGACGCATAAGATATTTACACGACTCCTAACCGCTGTGTCCACTAACTCTCTTAACTTACCTGTAAGGAACCATACATTCCAGCTACCTAAACGGATCCTAGTTGGCTCGACTAGCTTCCTTACCATTCACACCCGCCGAGGTAGGTGTGAAGACCCTTGCTCATTTTGCACCACACCCGGGCGCCGATGTGGCGCGCCACTAAGGATGCGACGACCCGATCCTTGCTCACTTGACACCGTGTCCAGATCGCGACACGACGCGTCACGGGGGTGACGACCCGGCCCTTGCTCATTTAACACCATACCCGGGTTCCGATATGGCGCGTCGCTAAGAGGGTTACGTCCCAACGGGATTCTTTTGGGTTTCATCTCCATTAAAGTGGCTAAGTTTTTACATTGGCTCGTCACGCCTAACACAACCCTCCTCCTTTACCAGGGCTTGGGACCTGTTATGCTGGGACACCAAAGGCGCCCCACCATAGGCGGAGTTCATGGTAGGAGCACGTTATTGATTATTTTTGTTAAGTTGCTACCTGCCCCTTCTGGCGTGTCCTTATGAAATTAACACCCCCCAACACAACACACACACAAACCCCAATTCCCTCTCCCAAAAAAGGCTGCAAAAGCATGTGACACAACAATAATTGCATGAGTTCATTGTATTTTTTTATTAAAAAAACTATTGAGCTTCATGTAACCATTTCACAGATTCCAGAGGTGGGAAAGCTTCTAAGAATAAGAAAAAGAATAAAAGAAGGAAAGATCAAGCTAAGAATCCCGCAAAAGCGAACTCCGAACCTGTAAATAAGGTGAGAGTTCAACTTAAATTATTTTTTTCCTTTCTGGGGATAACTTTATAGAGAATGCTGTATTTCTTATATATTTTTTCTGGGACTTCAGGAGGGGGCTTCCTGTGTGGTTCCGTGCAAAGCAGATAGTGGTAACATTTCTAGGCATCCTTGCCAAACTCCAAATTTGCAAGATGATATCGAGTACCCCTTCGACAATGATGACCTTGATGATGGACTTGATCCTGCAATGAGGGAAGAGATTGATAGGTGAGGGCATGAGATATCTTATCGGTGGATGCATGTAGGCTCTTTGTTGTGCTACTAGCCTGTTTCTCAATTGAAAAAGCCTGTTTTTGTACGTGGTACACCAAAATTGTTAATATTTATATGCTGGCATTTTAATAAGTATAAGTTGATTTCTGGATTGAAAATTGATGAACTCTGTTAAATGCTTCCACTCGTTATTTGAGTTAACTTCTGCTTGAACTTGCGGTTGCTGCTTGTGGCCGTCGCTTGATCCAGGCTGTGTTTAGGATGCTATTAAACCATTTACTGTTGAGATGCATGAAACAGTGCCCTGTTTTGATATAACAAGCGATTGTTCTTGACATACAGAGAAGTGGCGGACTTTGCGATGAAGTTGAACCTAGCTTGGTCCGAAAGAATGATTTTGGGACAGGACCAACGAATGGAGTCGCATGTTGATACGCGGTGGTAATGGTTCTGTGGCAGCGATTCTCTGTTAGTTTTTTTTTTTTTCCGCATAGAATTTTCTTGATGAGGTTTTTTTGCTGTTAGAGTGGGCAGAAAACCTTAGGCAGGAAGGAGTTTTGTTCGAGAGATACAGGATGTGACATTGCGAGATGCAAGTCATGTTCTGTGATTTGTATGTACCCTGCTCTTCAAGAAAGTAGTGTCCAACCATGTGTTACCCCAAAAAAAAAGGTGGAGTGACTTGTGAGTGTAAAAACCAGAAGTTTTGAATCTATTTATGTTCATTAACTTTGACAAGAACTCTTATATCTTTATGAATGAATAAAAGGGAAAATGCTGTGTTGTTGGAAGTTGGCGGAAACAATGGGTCGCTTAGCCCTATACCTTGGTTTAGTAGTGCTCCAAGTTTTTTCTATCCCCGTTTGGGTCTCGGCATGTTGAGTTCTTTTTACCGAGTAACTCAGGCAAAAAGTTTGCAAAATATGGTATTTGTGCACTGTTGGATAATTCTCAGTCAAAAAGTTTGTGAAATATGGTATTTGTGGATTCTTGGATAATTCAGTCACAAAATTTGTGAAATAAGGTATTTGTGGACTGTTGGATAATTCTCAAAAACATTGCCAAATATGGTATTTGTGGACTGTTGGATAATTCTCAGTCAAAAAGTTTGTGAAATGGTATTTGGATACTCTTGGATAATTCTCAGTCAAAAAGTCTGCAAAATATGGTACTGGGGACTGTTGGATATTCTTAGATTCAGTCAAAAAAGTTTGCCAACTATGGTATTTGGGGACGGTTAGTGATGCTGATGACCTTGAATGGTCATGTCTCCTCTTTATTTTTTCATTCATGTGTTCATAGGTCACACAACAACAACAAAAATATTGCTCCGTATCGCCGAAAGAGACCCACCAGCATTACACCACGTGCACGCCCTGGGTAGCACCCTATCAAACGCCATCAGAATTCGCCGAGATCCATATTTATCAACTTCCTTGCCTATGTCATCGAGTTCTCGAGCTTTTTTCATGATAGTAACTATGAAAAACTCGTCGATGCTCAAGTTTTTCAGCTTGCCTCGGCTAGACCTACAGATATACCCGAGAAAGGCAGAACTTTGCATGAAGTAATAATCTTGAAAATAAGACAAAAACTTGGAGCTTTCCATTTCGAGCGATTACAAGAACAAAGCTGCTTTCTCAAAGAAAAAAGAAAAGAAAAGAAAGCGGCAGGGTACAAGCAGGGCCAGGGCCTTCGGCAGTTGAGTCTGTTTCAACAGCTCTTCGGTCCTTCCGTAGCCGCCTGCAGATGCCATTGGGGGCTACGATGCTGCAATTGGTCACGGTCACGGGCTCACGGCTATTGCATGTAGCTTTCAGTAGTAGAATTGCGATGTAAGATCTTCACTGTTTCAATGTGACTAGAATAAATCATCAATCAAACCCAATGAAAAGGGCGGCAAGTGATAAATTTTCCTTAACACAACGATCGTGCAGTTTACAAGGTAGAGCACCACCGGATTTCATCCTGAAAATTCTACTGTTCAGTTCAGAACACTGCAGAAAACCAGCAGCTCAACGTCGGACATGACATGCCCGATCATCATATTATTACAACACTGTTTAAATAGCCTATAGAAAATACAGGCCGAGACCCGAGGAAGAGAGGGACTACTTTTCGAATCAGAAAGTAGGTAAAACGGTGTCAGTGGTCTAGCACAGACGTATCTGTATATAACAAACCCAAGATTCACCATGTGGTGCAGCAGCTCGCCATTCGGCAAGCCATTTCCTTGTCACCACTGGCATGTGAATTGTTGCCGATATATCTTTTCTTTAGAAATCAAGGCTCCACACGCTTGGGTATAGCTCAGTGCCTCCAGTAGATCCTAGATCCAAAGTTCTATCCAAGCAGTCACTGGAACTGATGCACCCAAGCACCACTTGCTGCTAACCATGTCTCCTGAATACATTGTGCCAACACTGCACTGCAGTTCTCAGATCACTTGCAGTCTATACAGGCACTAAAACTGCAGAAAACAATATATTATTCCTTCAGAGAAATCAACTGTGGCTCAACGGGGGATCAGATCAGCAGATTGAACAAAAAAATAATGATGCGAACTTGGAGTGGTTGTTTAGGGATTTTCAAGCATTTCTAGCGAAGATGGTAACATGCCGGCAAGATAGAGTACTGTAACAGAGTGATGAATGAAATGTGAAACATACTCACAATCTGTTCAAGCATTTCTCTTTTTCGCAACTCTAACTTGGAGAATTAGATGGACATCTCTCTTGAATATGGACCTCAGTTCTTCATTGGCTTCAATACCAATTCTCCTGACAGATTTGTCCCATCAGATATATTAATACATCAGGAATAGTTCTAATAATGTAGATGTTAATTGGCAAAATACACAATTGCCATTCCAACATAGTAGCAACTTTTTCCATAAGAGAATGCCTCACCCTATCTTAGAGCCATTTTTACCAACAAGAATCTGACGTTGGCTTTGCTTTGGTGCAATGAAGTGCTGCTCTACCCTAAGAGAACCATCTTTTAGCTCCTTCCAACCCATCAGACGATGCTCAATTACATAGGGGATCTCCTGTAAAAGGTCAGACATGAGCAAATAAATTTCATTTGAATTCAAATTTCATTGTAGAATTCCTGTAAAAGGTCATTCATTGATAAACATATTCTATTTGAATTAAAGAGAACCAATTTGCATATTCAAAATGCAAAGGAATTACTTGGTGGATGTGATGCAGCATCTTCTCCCGCACAACCTCCAATGATATGGTTTTCATTACCTCTTCAGTCATTACAGTTGGTTCTTCATCCCAAGGTCTTCTTACTGCCTAAAAGCAAAGGCATAACTAGAGTATTTATTGAAGTTACATAAGGACTGATAGTGCTAAATAATTAGTAAACAAACACAGAATTTTTAAAGATTCAGTTCTAATTTTCAAGGGGAAATAAAAGTAAATTACTTACTGAGTCAAGAATATTATTTTAGGATGAATGCATGCAACACACTTTTTAAACTTCAAACCGAGTAATCTAAATGTACATAAGAGGCTACATAAAAAAGGTGACCACTAAGTAAATCAACTAGAGAACATTGAAACAGGTCTATTTTTTAACTTCCAAACAGAGAGAACATAGCTCATTAGCATCACATAGAATAATCAACTACACCATAGTTATGTAGTGCACATCAAAACATCAGTAAAATGATACTACAGACTGGCCAGTTCAGATCCTTATTGCAAATACTACACAACCTATACAAAGAAGAAGAATCTCACAGCATGGCAGAATTGTAGTTCGTTTATATTGTATTATTATGTATTAGTATTTGAACAATTCCATACGACAATGGCATTGCAGTTCTAAAAATACATCATAAAGAATTAACAGTCAAAATTCAGTTTTGGACATCATAACCAATCAAACTTCACCTTATAACAATAACAGAGGGGTATTATCTAAGCAAAAGAACTTAGCATATAACTCATCAAGTTCTACCCTTCAAGATTCAGAAAGGTAAGGCAAACTGGCAGACGAACAATAGGTATAGAAGAAAATACCTGGTCCATCAAGTACTGTACAAGGTCTTTCACTCCCTTGCCTTTTAGCCCAGATACCATGAAGTACCTAGCATTACCAGAATTTCAATAAGGCAAGTGGAATTGTAGAAAGAACAAAGTAAACCTACAGAAGACTAATGAAACCTTTCATATCCAGGAAGATCTTCAAATTCTTTTGCAACTTTAAGGAGCTCCTTCTTGTCTTTCACCAGGTCAACCTTATTCATGCACAATATACGCCTCTGGTTTGGGTTCACCTCCGTACCCAAACGTTTGATTAACTTTATAACACGTGAATCAGGCCTGCATAAATGAAAACATAGTTTAGAAGTGCAGTGCACTTGCCATGAGCTCTAATAAAATGAAAAAAATTAAACAAAATGTGATGAAGACTTACAGAGTAAGATGCCTATTGACATCGAACATGACTATTAGTAAATCATAGAGGTTAATTGAGCTCCAGGCACTCTCCACACGAACTGTGACATCCCTATAAGGAAATCCATGGTGCCCTAACATGAGCCCTGGGGTGTCAAAAAAGCACTGCAGAGAATTTTATTAGCTGAATACAAGACATCTGTACAGCAAGTACTGATAGGCATACATATTAGAAGCAGGTTCTTGTTTTTTTGTGTTATATTAATGGTTCTACGATGGATAAATAAGAACACATGATTAAGCCTAGAATTTTGTTAATTAAGATATATTAAATAGAGACAGATCAAGCCATGAAGAAGCACCACTATCTGACATGAGAGGATTAAGGATTTGTTACGCAATTAATATCTTGCACGGCAGAAATAAAACACTAGTTTCATATAATATTTGAGGCAACACATGTCCAAAATCCAGTTAATTGCAAACACAAAACGCCCTAGCTATGTTAAAGAAATTTCAAGGAAATTATATGGTTAAGTCAAAAGTTGAAGATGTGGTTTCATTTCCTACTAGGCTGCCAGCACAATAATAATAAATAAACTTAATAAAATGACATACTATCTGTGTGTTCCCTTTTGTTAGCACCCCCAAAATTTCGTGAGTCGTAGTATTTGTCTTGCGGGAGACTGCAGCCACTTTTGTCCCAACCTGAATCCAAAGATAAAGGGATCATAAGATATCATTTTGATCAGCTAATGACTTTACTGAACTCTAAAGTTTCTATCGGAAAATGCATTACAAGTATCAATTGTAACATCCATTATTAGTTTTTTACTGATTGGCAAAATAATCCAAGTTAAAATGCAGAGACTGGTATAAGTCATACACATATATTTTCAAGGGGTGGAGGCACAAAGGATAATGTGTCGAACTGTGCATGACCTGAACAGCAGAACAATGGTACTGTCAGAGTCTGAGTAATAGCCATTTTCGAATGGAAGTCCGGAACTAAGACTGTCATCAGCTCATACCCACACCAACAGAAGATTTGCAGAATTAGTAACCCTATGATCGAGGCCTAGTAGAAATGACTGCTAACAGCTACTGAACATTCGTTTAGAAGCCGTTCGTTCGTACCATGGTATTTGTGAGCGAGGACTTGCCGGCGTTGGGCGCGCCGACAATGCCAACGGAAAGCGACATCTGGTCTTCTTCCCTCACCTCCCCGAAATCCTCTTCATCCTCGTCGGGAGGCTCCATCGCCGCATCGAGCAGCGCGAGCGCCACGTCCCGCGAGCGGTCCTCCTCCTCCTCCTCAACGGCGGCCCCGCCAAGCCTCTTACCAAAGAGCGCCTCGTCAGCGCGCGCGCGGAGGGAGGGGTCGAACCGGAGCTTCCTCAGCGCGGCGACGGGGTTGTTGATTTTTCGGGAGGGGGCAGGGCCCGGGGTCGGGAGGGCGTAGTCGGCGCTGTTGAAGTCGGCATCGGCAGCCGGGGCCGGGGCGGAGTCGGAGTCCGAGGACGCGGCCGCCGAGGAGGTGGAGAGGAGGCGGAGAGGGGTGGGGGTACCGGGAGCGGGGTTGAGGGATAGGGTTTGGAGCGGGCGGAGGGCTTGGAGGAAGCGGCGCATGGCTGCGGAGGAGGAGAAGGCGGCCGCAGCGGCGGCAGGACGGCGGAGGGTTTAAGGGAGGGGTATTTTGGGGAAACGCAGAGGTGCGACCGTGCGAGGACGCCGAGAAGGAAGAAGAGGCAGTGGTCTGGACTCTCGTATGTGGCGGGCGAAGCGGCCCTTTGGGCCATTTTCTGACCAACGGTTATTGAGCATTGCCTGACAGAAAAAAAAAATCCATACTCTCTTATTTTTTCTCTTTATAAACTCTAAAACCAAACAACTTACCTTTATAACTTTTAAAACTGCTCAAATAACCTTCCTATCCTGATTTGTAATTAGTTTTGAAGGTGTCTATCTTTTTTCTAGTTAAAAAGTTGGTAAATACTGCATATGGTAAGGTTTTTAAACATAGAAAATGTCTCTAAACTTTTACAAAATTTTAAAAATTCTAGATATAGACCATTATACAAAAATCTAAACAAAATATCTAGATCTCATGAAAAAATCTTTAAATTTTTCAAAAACTATATTGAGCTCTAGAAAAATAGAAAAACATCTAGAAGATTCCTAAAACATTCTAATCAGTGTATAAACATGTTTTAAAAACTTTGCGCGAAAAAATATGATGCAACCGGCATGCAACATGCCAACATACATTAATGCTTTGTTGGTTGCGTATTCTGTTTTTTATTGTTAAAAGTTTTCAAACCTTGTTTACATATCAATTAGAATGGTTTGAGAATTTTCTAGAATCTTCTAGATATTTTCTATTTTCGTAGAGTTAAATCTATTTTTGAAGCACCCAGTGATATTTTCATGAGCTTTAATATTTTATTTAGATTTTTTTATCTCAATCTATATCTATATTTTTGAATTTTTAGAACCTTTTAGAAACACTTTCTATGGTTTTAAAACCTTACCAAGTATTTACCCATTTTTTAACTAAAAAACAAAACTGCCTTCAAAACCACTCCAAACTAAGTCAAGGATGTAATTTGAATGGTTTTGAGAGTTCAAGGAGGTAAGATGTTTGGTTTTGGAGTTCAAGTAGGAAAAGTAGACTGCGGCGATAAATAAAGGAGGTAGAATAGGTTTTTTTTTCCTTGCTAGGTTGACACCTTATTTAGATCCACTAGATAATTGCAATATTAGCCAGTGATGTGGATTTACTATCCAAGAGCATCTCTCGAAAGGGGACATTAAATATTAGCTATATTAAGGGCCTGTGTGGCAACCAGAAACGTTTTTAATTCTTGAGAATTAGTAGAATCACTGCCAATCAGGTGAGAAACATTTCACTTGAGAAACGCTAGAAATGTTTCTAGTTTTATGCCTAGCAAGGAGACACTAGAAACGTTTCTAGTTTTATGCCTAGCAAGGAGAAACATTAGATAGCTTGTTTCGCATGATTCTGATTCTTGCCCCCCCCCCCCTTCTGTATTAGCAACCACAATCTTTTGCTTAATTATTTTTAAGTGAAATAAGTTAAAATAGGTTGTATTTAAGTTGTTTTTGCCCAAGTTCTGAGTTTTTTTTAAGAATAGTTTTATTTTTATGATTTTTTCTGAAAAATATATTTTTTCGAAACGGAATGGGCCTACCAGCCAAACGGTTTCACGAAGTGATCTGATTCATTACCAGGAATGTTTCTTAAGATAATCTGGTCCAAAACTATGAGAATCTGAATCTCTACCAAACGCACCCTAAGGTTATAGTCTATGTGGAAGTACAAGTTGATGGACAAGTAAATTAATTTCAAACTTGCTAGAGCAACAAAGATCAACACTTTTGTCTCCTATCTGTATTCAACTTCAACCCCACCAGCTCAAAACAGCTGAAAGAATGAAAAACCCACTCCAACTAGCCTTGAAAGAAGCCCACGAACCCAACCTGGCTGGGGAAAAAGCGGCCCACACAATGTCACAAATATCAAACAGTAAATTAGCAGTTTAGAAGTCCCCCACCTGGTCACAATTTCACTAATAAAAGAATGTTGTCTAGAAGTCTACTAACTCTGTTCATCTTCTTTGTTTATTGCTTGGAGTGCACTGTTCCACCTTAGGCCGGCTCCGGCAAAATTCCAGGGTCGTAAAACACGGAATTTAGTGGACGCCAACTGGAAAACCAACAATATCTTGAGAGAGGCGTTACGTACGGATTCAAATCTTGCAAAAGTTTTGCTCCAAAGGGGGAAAAGTTCTGGCAAAAGCAGATTAAAAATGTGCGGAAGCATCCTGTTCTGTTCACCTCTGTTAACCATTGGCTCTGCAAGGAGGCAGGCAGCTCACGCCAGTTGCCTCTTCCTCAGGTTCTGCGTATCTCTGTCTTCTGATCTCAGCTTGGACGGCCCCCAACTCCTTTGCACATATTCACTTCTTCAGTCAATTCTGCAGAGAATGGAATCTATGCATCAACGACATACCTGTCAACGGCTAAATGTCTACGTAATACAGCATCATACCGCTAACGATGCACAATCAAATCAGACCTTTCGGTTTGTGTAATAACAACTTAAACTCTCAGTGCCGTGTTTCAGGTTCTACGAAGGGCATATGTTTGGAACCTGTCATTTTCCTGAGGAAACTAACAACTTAAACTCTCAGTACCTTCGTACAAGGGCATTATGTGTGGAACCTGTCATTTTCCTGGTGGACAGACCCAGCATGACAGCCACAAAAGTACAATAATTATTGCATGAAAAAGTTTGAAGCCAAGGTTTGAATTCTTCAACTTTAAATCACTTCTATCTAGGGAAATATGAAGGTTCAAGGAAAAAAAATCTTCAATTCAAATTTCACTTTCTCAATCAACAGTCACACCTATTAGAGAAATAGTACCATTCCTGGGTTTAAACTGATTCTTCAGTGAACAAATTTCCATGGAAGTTTGATCCAGCAAAAAGGAGGAACAGGGATAACAATTACTATGTACACTGCAGTTCCCTCCAAAAGGAAGTCGACCCTTCTACAGATATTTAGCCCCCAAAGATCATTGAAGAACAACTATTCTCCACCATCATTTCATTCTTGTATATTACTACACCTGTTTGGTTGGCATCCTCATGGGAGCACACCATTACGCAAGATTCACATTTTGACTTCTCTAGCAATGTCCTTCAACTCTAGAACTTTGGTCACATCCAGGCCTTCTTGCTCACCTTTTTGTGCACCAAAATTCTGGTTGATGGAGATTCTACAGAAATTGATGTGTAGTGGCTACGACAAAATATACCCCGGTGGCCATAAACTGCATCCGGGGTCCTTAGCGACGACAATGCGGAGAATTACAGTCCACAGCATCTCTGAAGATGTATCTGACTATCTTCTACGCCCATTTAGCGAGAAATGACATGAGCCCTGCGCCGAGGAAAAGGGCGATGTACGTCGCCAGCTGAAGCTTCATGTTTGTTTGCAGCCTTGGGTTGCTGAAATCTGCTGCTAGGAGATCTACCAGCGACATGTAGATCAGAATCCCTGCTGCAGCTGCGTTGAAGACCCCTTCGACGACGAGAGCGGTGGCGCTGTGCTTGCTGTAGCTGGAAGTGATGGCGATCCCCAGCGCGATGCCCATGGGAGCGGTGAAGGAGAAGAAGGTCGCCATGATCACGGTCGCTCTCGCCTTGAACTTTGCCTGCAGTAATAAGAAGTTATAATTATTTATGCTAGTATAATACAAGAAGTCTGAATTTGTTCTTTTCCAATTCTGTTCATTGAATGATGAAGGTTGAAGGGGTTCTGAATTTTCTCACAGTACAGTTCTGCCCCAAATGAAAGGTACAGGTTAAATCTCAACACCTAAAATGAAAGGTGACTGAGTAACTGACCAGCTCCAGTTCTGAAAACCCACCCAATAAAACCACCGTCGAACTGACAATTTCCGTTATCCTTGACCTGACCAGTTATCACGTGAAGCTGATACGCAAAAAATGGCAGTGAGCCACAGCCACTGGTACAGTGGCAGTAACTGTTCAGTTAGGAGTTATGATTGATGGTCCTCTCCTCACTTTGTACAATGTCGCTAGTGATAGGATAAGCCCAACCTCTTCACTACAAATATCTCGGTCTATTTGTCACCTTTTGCGCATTTCTGTTAGTGGGGAATCCCCTCCTATGGCTGTCATGCCACCTATGCGTCCTTCAGTATCTGATTAATAAGCATCTAAATTTCTTTCCCTGAATGATGGTCACTCTTCACTTCAGTGTGAAGTGTAAACAGAGAAGGTTACATACCTGAACAATGCAGCCGCCAAGGCCTATGCCCTCGAAGAACTGGTGGAAGCTGAGAGCTCCAACGAGGGGCCTGATGGTGGACGGCCTCAGCGAGGCGCCCAGGGACACGCCGATGATCACCGAGTGCACCAGGATTCCCAGCTCCAGAACCTGCACCACCACCACCACCACAGAGTTTCACTTATGATTATTGATTGAGTAAATACTCCTACTATGTTGGTTGAAGAATCTGCAAAGGGGGGGCTTGATTATGAGGCTGGGGAAGAAGAAGAAGGCATTGTTCTGTTCCACTTGTCTGCAGCAGGATTCTCTGCCTTTAGCACCAACGGCGGGGACAGCGTCCCCTTCCTCGGACGGAGACAGTACACAAGCCTATGGGTACTGCTAGAGCTATGCACTGATTTGTCTCTTTCATCCACGAGCACTGATTTGAATTCCAATTCCAATCAATCAGCCCAAGAACATGAGCTTTTGTACGGTAGAGAATGAGGACTACTGCACTATCCTCTTTTACTCTGTTGGTATTCAGAGTAGTGTTTCAATCAGCCCAATCAATCAGTTTTGAGTTTTGACTGCTAACAACTACTACTGTCATTTATCAGAGCATCTTGTTATAGACAGATGACACGTATTATTTCTTATTATCATTGTGTTCACTCCTACTAGATTCAAAGTAGGTATTGATGGATTGTGTTTAGGGAAAAGGACACGTTTTTTGTATCTTCATTCATGGCATGACATGGCATGGCATGGCGTGTGTTCTTGTTGAAATGATTGGTGCCAAATAGGGATGAAAACGGATCGGATACGAACGGATATCACTGATATTATATTTGTTTTCACATTTTTAGTCGGATTCGGATTCGAATACGGATAGTATCAGCCATGCCGGATAGGATACGATTAGATGTCGACATCATAAATATGCGATTTGAGTATTCGGATACGGATACGGTATCGGATGTTGAATATCCGAACTCGGATACGGACAGATCTGAACCCCTCTAAACGGATTCGGACTCGAATACGGTCAGAAAATATCCGTACCGTTTTCATCCCTAGTGCCAAATCGAAGTAGCTCGTCATATCTTTTTGTTTAATATATATCCTGTCTCAGTCCAAGTTGGAATGTTTGAATCATTAGCATGCCAGATTATTGGAAACTTTCACCAGATTTTTTTATCTCTCTTGTGAATCGATATTGAGGGAAGGGAAGGTGCTCACCTGAGAGATCACCCTGTGCCTGATGGACACGGCGACGGAGGAGGCATCCTGAGGCGAGGGCGGGCCGGCGTGGCCGTGTCCTCCGTGATCGTGGGCCTGGCCGTGCGCGTGGCCATGCGTCGCGTGCGTGTGCACGTGCACGTGGCCGGCGTGCCCGGCGGCGCCCTCCTCGTCCCCGCCGGGCGCCGCGCCGTGCAGGCCGTCGGTGGCGGCGTCATCTACGGGGCGCGCCTTTTTGAAGTGCGAGCGCTGGTAGTATCCCGCGGAGACGGAGTCGACCATCATGGTGACCATGGCGGAGCACATGGCGACGAGGCCGGCGAGGGGGAACCCGCCGCCGAGCGCGTCGAAGGCCGCGGGAAGGATGTGCACCATGCCGGTGGCAAGGATGACCCCCGCGGCGAACGCCTTGACGGCAAAGAAGACGTCCCCGTCGGGGCGCAGCGCGGAGGCGGAGCGGCCCAGGAGCGGGACCAGCACCCCCGCCGCGCCCGACGCCAGGATGGATGCCACCGCCACGAGCTTGAGCCGCAGCGCCCCGCGCGCGTCCTCCTCCTTGATCGCCGCCGCCGCACCGCCGCAGTCGCACCCCGCGGCCGCCTCGCTCGCGGGCGTCGTCGCTGTCGATGCCGATGCCGCGCCGACCCGGCCGGGCGTCGTCGTCGCCAGGACGAGGAGCAGTAGCACGGCGAGCCACGCCAGCGACTGGGGAAGAGGAGCCCGAGCTCGCGCGGCGTCCATGGCGTGTCGTGGGCGTGCGCCTGGCGAGGGAGAGGAGTAGAGGACAGAGGAGGGAGTCGGCGCCCCGCGCGAGCTGAGCTTTATAGGCTCCACGCGCACACGAGTGTGGTGACATGGTGAGCTCACTCCTGCATCGCCGCTTCGAAGCGTGGTGGACCGGTGGGCCCCGAGCAGCGTGGACCGTCCGATCCGGGGTGTGTGGGGCCCTCTGCAACTGCGTTGGTGTTGCCGCGGCCCTTTTGTCATGATTGTTTTGTTTGGAAAAGCGGATAGGCTTGCCACACTGGTGACACAAGCTCGAGTTTTTCGTTTTTCTGCCCAAGACAAAGCTTGGAGGTTATTCATTGATTATATTTACACGTTTCCAACATTCCATGTGCCTGAAATGGCGACCCGCTCCCACGCCTACGATGCCCGCACCCCGCGCCCGACTGTGCCCGTGCTACCCCCACCACCTTGCGCCCATGCCTTGCGCTCGTCCGCACCCCACCGGGGACGACGACGGCGACGGTAGTAGCGGCGGCCTCCCTCTCCGGCCTCTCCCCCTCTTTCTTCTGCAAATCCGGTGGCCATAGAAGGCGTTATGGGGGGACGTAGGCCGACCGGGCAGTGAGAACAGGGGCGGGCGACTTCTGGTCCTAGCGGCGGTGGAGGTGGCTGGGACAGGTCAGGCCAGGGGCGTCACGGTCATGCTCGCCGGAGTTGGAGAAGATAGCGACGGCACGAGGAGGGAAGGGAAGGAGGAGGCCACCATAGGCACGGTAGGGGCGGCGAAGCTCCGGCGAGACCCTCCCGCGCCGCGGCGGGGCGGTGGGCGGCGGAGGAGGCAGGGTCACGTGGGTCGGGGCGACTGGATGAAGGAAGAAGATGAATAGGGTAGGTCAATGGAGCATTGGATCAAGATCCAACAACTGAGATTTGTAGTTTGAATGAATTGAAAAATTCAGACGACTGATATATAGCAGCTCCCTTATTCTTCCTTATTCGTATGTAAAATGGTTGCTATAATACCTATCCGAATAACGGTATTATAATTTAAACAATGATGAGGCATACACGTATACCACATATGGTATCTAACTAGAATATTTTGTGTTGGGAGGACGTTATCGCGTGATGGGTCGCGCGTTCTTGTCTTCAACCTCGCATCATTACCTCCTCCCCCGCCCCTTTCTCCCTCCACGAGCCCCTCCATCGCCCTGTCCCTCATCGTCGAGCACCCCGTCCTCATCCTCGACCCCTGCCCTACTCCTTGTCCTCACCCCCGCTGCCGGTCACCGCCCCGCCGTGGGCGCGCTAGGGATCGCCAGAGCTCTGCCATGGCCATGCTTGTCGGCGACGCGGAGATGCCCCTGCCCTCCCTGGCTCAGCCGCCTCCGCCGCCACAAGGGCCCCGAACCGCCAGGCTTCCTTCCCCACCGCCTGGCCAGCCTACCTCCCCCTAGCCGACCCCTTCTAAGCCCTGCCGGAATAGGAGATGGAGGTCGCCGGAACCCTAGCCGCCGACATCGTCTTCTTCATCTCCGTCGCGGGTGCGGGAGGGAGAGGAGACACGCGTGAGGGAGAGGAGACCCGCGGGAGGGAGGTCGCGCCGTCGTGCGACGTCGTGATGGTCGTGTAATAACTTTTTGCGTTTGTGTTGTATGTGCACAAGGTCTTCATCACCTACCGTTGAGTTTACCATGCATGCACTCCTCAGGTTAGAGGTTATACATTACTCTCCGTTCCAAATTTTAAGCCATACTGAGTTTTTAAATACATACCTTTTCTATGTATTGAGATATATATTGTATCTAGAACATCACTTTTACTGTTTATCTAGAAAAACAAAACAATTTGCGATACAAAAATCTAGAGAGTACTCACTTGTTGCCAACAAGCCAACGCATACAAGAAGGGGCTGGTATGGAAAAGTCAAATTTGCTGATGTCATGGTTTTTACGAAACTAAAAAAATATGTTCATAAACTAAGCATCTAAAGCGAATTCTGATTTTAGTATATTGTTTTTATAATAAATGCTTTAAAACCAGACTGCACTAGGCGTAGTTAGATTAATAAACTTTGTTAAAAAAAATTCCGAATAAAGATAGAACATTTTTTTTTGTTATGCATGAACAACGTTCTAGGGTTTCAGGCTGCATTTGTAAGAAAAACGGTCTAACTTTAAGCAGAAGAATAATATTACAGATTTAGGTCAATAAAATTGTAGGTTCAGTAGTAGAAAATACATACCATAAATACCATGGAAAAATTAAGATAAACTATAAAATATTTCATGAATACTGCATGAAACCTACTGTATGAGCAATCAATCGAGAACACATCATAGAACATTAAAATACATAATGTATGGGATATAAATACTATGAAAAAAATTAGAATACCTCAAGGGACAACTAAAAAATACCATGTGAATATTTCAGAATTCATCGTGCAATATCTCATAAATAATATAAACATAATATAGCAACAATTTTGAACATACCTTATAAATATTATAACGAAATAGCTAACTTGTATCAAAATACACTTATCTAGTTATCTTGCATTGGTTACACCTAGCAAGAAAAGCCCATACAGAAAGGGTGGTCGGCACATTACTCATGTCCGACTAGTCGAACTTGAAGATTGACAGGAGACACCGGAGCTACGACACAAGGACAACACAACATAATTTGCAACGTCCAAATAGCCGAGACTGAGCTGATACCTGTAAAAGATCAACATCGTTAAATCTTGAAAATACGCGTGTCAAGCTAAGAACTTAAATCCAGCTCGACAGATTCGACAAAAAAAAAAAACCCTAACCAACTGAGGTACCATCAACTCACAACGCAACTACACAAGATGTACACAACTACTGACAAATGCGTGCAACTAGCTAGGTTGGAGAACGTCGTTGTACAAAACATGAACAAACCGCGCATGCATGTTACTACTACGCAGAACAAGCAGGGCTACAGACTATATCTTCTTTATTTGCCCTTGAATAGGATTGTTACAACGACCAGCCGTGTGCCTATAGAACCACAGAGGTAGGAAAACGTCGACGACGTACATACACACGGCCATGAACATGATGAAGCTGCACATATATAGCAATTAGTTGCACCTAATAATAATGTTTTACAGCAATGCAAAATGCAATGCAAGTGTGTAAGAAAGACTCAGGAGCCGTCTGGTGGGTGGGCACGGTGCCGTGTTGACACCATGTCGTCATCCACCCCTCCCCGTCCCCGGCATATATATATATATTTATGGGGCTCATTCTAGCAGCTAGGCAGCCGTGTTCCGTTCGTTGCCCACTTACCCTTTTTGCCTTTAAGCTCCACGGACCACGGTGGCACGCCAATTAATTTCCAGTTCCAACCGCCAGTTTTGTTTTATTTATTTTATTTCGTTTTAGGTTTGGCTCCTGTCGCTTCGGTCCACCTGGGCTTGCTTCTCATCTTACGTCTGACGACGATTTCGAACCTTCTTGGGAGCAAGTACTAATTACTTTAGGCCATTGTAATCCAAAATGCCAGGAATTCATGCATGTTTCTCTCTCTCTACAAAAGACAGTATTGATGATCGATCGATGCGTATACTAGCACACACTTGCTCCTATACTTTCTCGGTTCTTTTTTACATGTCATGTTAGCTTTGTCCTAATAGGTTAAATATTTTCGTCTTCAACCATCGAACTAGTGCAAACTAGAACCATTTCATTTCGGACCAGTCATAACCTGGTTAGAACTAGACCATCGCCAACCAGTTGGTTCCAACTAGACCCATTTCAAACTAGTCATAACTTAGTTCCAACCATATCCGATTCATAACAATTCCAACTAGGCTAGATCTAGACAAACACATCCAATTTCAACCAGACCCGATTTGAACGAGTCAGAACCTAGTTCCAACAAAGACACAGCAACAACCCGTTCCAACCACACCCAGTTTCAAGTTATAGCAAGTTATTATAGCTAGGATGACAACATGCTAGACTCAAATAAAAGCAAGTTATAGCCAGTTCAATCTGGTTCTGACTATTCTACCTGCAAACTCTGAACCCGCATTTTAGAGTGTCCACACGATACTATCCCCATATATAACCTATTGTTCCAAAAAAAAGTAAGTTACAGTGAGCTGTAAATAACATCCCCATATATACAAACTTTTTTCTTTGTAAAACACAATGCAGATTCAAATGCTCAAATACATCCATGCATGCTTATCTTTATCTTTATGTGCACCTCAGAAAGACTTGGACTTGGTTAGATGGCAGATCTCGAGATTGACGAAGTCACTACAATCACCTTGCTATATTAACGCGTACGTCACCTACGCCTGAAAAGAATAGCACTGTTAAATCCTATAATAAATCTAGAAGAATGCAAGCACTCACATTTGTAGATGGCTTGGTGGGCCTCTAAGGGTTAGCTCCCGAGAAGGCCTCGGCTACCAAGAGGCAAGGCCTAGATGCCTTGTCCCCGTCCGAAGCCATCTCTTGCTCGAGGGCTCGGCCAAGGCGTGGGGATTCCCAACCCAGCAAGGCCCCAGCTGAGCAAAGACCCCTGTAGTTGTCCCCAACCTTGGCTCAGGGTGAACGATGCCCCGGGCAAAGCCGAAAGCCAGCTCCGTAATCTGTCAAGTGCTCAGAGCCTGATAGTCATAGAAGCACCACACCGCCACCCCGTCCCACAACCACGAGGCATTGTCGGCCACTCCCTCGGTAGGGTCATGCCCGGGCCCGCTTGGCAGTCCCTCTGAGCAAGGGGGGATCCTGACGTGTGAATGAAGCCAGGAGAAGGCTCACCCTAGAAGGCGCTGTTGTGGCAGACAACACCTGGCGGTCAACACTAGGCTGTAGCAAAGGCGTCAAGAAGTGGTTGCGGTTTTGTCGCCCCCCAACTACAAGACAAACGAGGGCCCGGCGGCGCCAACCCGAAGAAGAAGATCGGAGCCTAAGGCGAGAAGCCCTAGACGAAACCTCCCGATTTGTACCCCCATCGCCTTTCGTGGCATATAAGGGAATGCATGGGCTCTTGTAGAAAGGATCGATCGATCGGATTGATCGGAACCCTAGGCTAGCACAGTGCTTCCCCTACACCTATCTCTCTCTCTATTCCTCCATTGTAAGAACTCTCATTTGAGCATTCATAACACGAAGAACATTGCTGTTGTACGTAGGGTTCAGAGGTCCGAACCAGGATAAATCCCTCGCGTTTTGAGTGCTCGAGGCCACTAGAGGCACACGCATCGACCCACGCTGAACAACCCGATGACTGTCGTGGTTACGAACCCACGATACCGGATAAACAGGTTTCACCGTAGGAAACCAAATGGGCTTGCCTTATGCTTAGTTTGCATACATATACACTCTTACTCTAAAGCGACATGGCATCTATATACTCTTATAAAGTTAAACCCCACTAGATGATTTTTCTCTTCATGCAAGGTATCCACATCATTTCTCACTAAGTGACTTACTAGATGTTCTATCTCCTCATGCAAGGTGTCCACATCATTCCCCACTAAGTCCATGTCATCCCTTATTAATTGCAAAAAATATCCACGTCATCTCTATCATGTGCAATACTTTGTTTCATCACCAATTCCTCTATAATTAATCAAATATTTTATTGGTTTTCTTCTATTACCTATCGATATTTTACCAAATCCGATATAATAAAATAACAGTATACATAATACTATATAATAATGCTACGAATGTAACAGATTTATTTTTAACATAATCCCGTAGCAACGCGCGGGGTAGTCTTCTAGTTTAGATAGAAACATGAGTAATTATGTAAGAGTTTACATCACGGAGACAAGACACTTCCAATTACGACGTTTCCCATTACGTACTTGTGTCATGCCAAGCCGGGTTTGTCTGTGTTCCCCTTGTCTTTACACATACTGCTTGGTGATGATATATACTTTCTTTCCTATAGCGAGGATAGTTGGCTTAGCCTAATCATTCATAAAAAAGTATGCATATTAATCACTACACACCATCATGTAAATAGACCGGATGGTGGAGACAAACTAACGAGTAGTTTTCTACCTAGTAATAAGGGCCATCATATGTCTTACGCTAGCAAGTACTCCATTCATTCCAAATTATAAGATGTTTTGTCTTTTCTAGATTTATAGTTTTTGATATGTACTTAAATATATATGATGTGTAGATACATAGTAAAATTAATGTGTTTAGAAAAGTCAAAACATCTTATAATTTGGAATGGAGGAAGTAGTTTCCATATCATGTCATGTCATATGGAAATCACTATGGAAATTAGTGTTCTCAGTGCACTAAGGGTCTGTTTGGATCATCTAAAACTAAAGTTTATAGATGGACTAAAGTTTAATCCAGTGATGAGATACATAGACTAATAGCAAGTTGCTTTCTTAGATAGACTCATATAATAGTCCATATCAGCTCACATTTGTCAATTAATGAACTAATTGCTAGTTGGGTTGAAAACTAAAAATTAGTCCGCTTTTTGGTGAGATTTAACTACTGGAGCAAAAGATTAAAGTTCAAGTTGTTTCGTATACAAGTCAAAGTTCAAAGTAGAGTTCTGCAATGCAAATTTGTTTAGATCTTTCTGGCAATGCAAATTGCTGTTGCTGCTGTCCGGTGGTTGGCTTGGCTCTGTGGCAAACAGTGAATCTTATTTGAAGCAATAGCGTGTAGAGTCTTTTTAGGCCATATAATGGTGACGTGCCCCTGTTCTTGTGTTTCTTATTGGCACTAAGTCAAAAGTTTGCATGTTAATGACCTTCTGAAGCATCAAAAGGTGAGAGATTATTTTTTAAGGGAAACTATGGGACCCCAACGGTTTGGACTTGAGTAGGTTGAAAAAAGACATCCAACTTTGACAAGAACGACGTTCAGCAGAATATATGACCCATGCTCTTTTTAGGCTCTTTAAATTCCATGGGTAGCGTAGCTACCGAGATCAATGCTGCGATATCTAGCTCGTTCTCTTCCTGATTTAGAGTGATTGCTCGATCTTAAGTGTACTTTCATTATTTCTTCTGTTCTGGGGTATACCCTATGAAGTGCTGCTGCTGCTGGAACATGCTCCTTTGAAGCAACAGCTTGGTTAGATCACGCATAGATTCTGACAATGGCCTGAAAAGGGTTTTTCATCAGCTATGAAATGCTGTGGTTGTGTAGGCTACCCCTTGTGCGACGTCTTAACCTTGAAGAAAGGAGATAGATTGTTTGCAAGGCATGCAATTCAAGCTGCTTGGTGCAGTGCATTTCATTTCATCATGTTAAAAGACCCCCAAAATCCAAGGATCGAATAGTGAACCCAGTTCATCTATGCAGATGAGCGCCAAGATCAATGGGGCAGCAGCAGCTGCTGCATTTCTGCTCTTCTACACTCACCTCTACTTCCCAACCACTGCTCATCTCTACTCCTCAACCACTCCATTGCCTGGAGCCCTCGTTAATCTTACAACGCCTTCCCTTCCATTATACCCGCTTTCAGTTGATTCCACCTCTACCCATCATCAGTATGGCTATAAATACAACCCGCTATGCGACGATTTCCCACCCGATTTTCCCCTGCCCGACACACCAGCAGTGTCGATCTTCTGTGTCGACCCCAATGGCTGTTGTGAATTCACAACTGTGCAGGCGGCGGTCGATGCAGTTCCAAGCCACAGCAGCAAGAGGAATGTTGTGTGGATAAACAGGGGCATCTACTTGTAAGCAGTTCTCCTTGTTCACGCTTTTAGATAGAGATTTCCTTCCCAGAATTCAGCATTGCGCTGTTACTGAGTGTACTGCTACTGAAGCTGCAGTGTTGTTGCAGTGAGAAAGTGACAGTCCCAGCTTCCAAGCCCAACATCACATTCCAAGGGCAGGGGTTTGACCAGACAGCGAAGTCACTGAATCAAAGGCGCGAAATTGAGCTCACCTATCACCTTCTAGCGCGCACGAGAGGTCCAAAAGCATTTCAATATACGTATAAATATAGATTAGATTATATAAGCAAAATAAATTGTTTAAAAGATGTAAAATACTCGTATGCATTTGCATGTGATGTTTTTATCATGTGGAGCATGTATTTTTAATAAGAGTGAGAATATCTATTATAAAAGTTCACACGACCACGGTACAAAAGAGTTCCTTTAAGAAAAAATAAAACATCGAGCTACTTAATGTAAAAACAAGAAAAGGAAACGGAAAAAAAAGAACCAAAGAGAACAACAAAATCCATCGATGAAGAAGCTCTTGACACCACACGGGAAACTCAAGCATCTTGAAAACAGTTGAAACCCAAGTAGACACCTTCTCCATGATGAGCTAAGAGAGGGCAACCGGCTCCAAGGTGAAGCACCCAGTTGTTCTACTCCTAGTAGAAGTTCTAAGTGGCCAAGACAACTAATGTGTCCAGCATTTTTCTAAGAAAATTTCTAAAGTATTTGGGACCAACAACCCGCCAACCGCAACGGTGCCATCAGTATTCATTAGCACGATAAGTGATAAGCTGAAGTGACCTAGGGAGCAGAACCAAGTCTCCTGACCATAGACGCAACCATCAAGCAAGTGGTTGACAGTCAATGTCATTGTTCATATAGGGTGAAGGTATTATCATCTTACATGTCATGCATCTACAATCTCTTTAACATCCAAAGGCGACCTAAGAGAGCCAGCCAAATGAAGAAATAACGCTTTTTGGGTGCCCATGTCTTCTGAAGAAATTTGATCCCTTGAACCTCCAAGCTCCATAGGCCAAAGAAGAGGGAAATTCTTCATAGAAGGCCACTTCCAACGGAAAGTATCCCCTTCCTCGCGATAGTTGGATGTGTTTGAGTCTCCCCTGAATCTGCATGTATTTTAACAATCCTTGAAGTGACAGAGCATGACTATTTTCTTTGATCCAATGCTAATCAGTCAAGGTTTGTAGATATTTTGGTTGTCCCTAAATTTCAGTAGAATCAAGTTGTGCAAGGCTAGGGTTGTTTCCAGCAGTGATGCTCCATCAAACTAACAATCTGACCAAAATAAAGCACACTCTCCATCCCTAACATCATGGAGATCGAGGCTCAAACATGGCCTTTGTTGACATCTATCTTGACAAGTAGCACCACCCAAGTACACAACTTATCGGTGCAGGCTAGTCACAGCCATCCCATATGTAAAAGCCTAGTTGAGCACCCTGAGATTGGAAATACCCCGATCCAAAGCTCTTTTAGCTAGCACGCCCTTGTTCAAGCGACCTCACATTTGCCCTAGAAACAATGTCGTAGTCCAAAGGAACACTTGTAAAAGAAAATGGAGTCGACCACCCGAGGAGAAGGGCCAATGGCAATACCGAGGTAACACGAGGATTGAAAAGAGGTTGGTTGCATGAGGATAAGCCTACCCTCTAATTGAGCAGGCGGCCTTTCCATCCTAGAATTCAACTGGTGACTTTATCAACCAGATGCTGGAAGTCATCATTAGAGAGCTTGTGAATTGAAATGGGGTCCCCTCCTAGGTATTTGCAGCGGAAATATGCAACCACATGAGGAAAAATCTCCTTAGCCAATTGAATGTTCCAGTACGAGCAGTGGATTGAAAAGAGCAGCATTATATTGGTTGCCGACCTCCAGGTTCCCTCAAAAAGGAGAAAATTTTCCTTAACGAGGGAAGTCATGACTAACAACCTAAGCATCTTCAAGAATATCAATGTCATCGATGTAGAGAGACACCCAATGGTGGACCCTATGAAGCTATGACAATCTGGTGGTACAAGAAGCTCACTCATATCGGCTATGGAGAGCTAAGCTAAGGCATTCCATCACTAAGAGTAAGGGCATAGGGGACAGCAAGTCCTACCGAAGGCCGCGACCATGGCAGATGCGACGACCGAGGGCACCATTGATGAGGACATTTGATGCTGGTTGTGGACAAAAAATGATAAAAAAAATCTAGTCTTTTCAAGCCCCTAGGAACCATGTATTGAAGGATGTCCAACAGAATTTTTTTTTTAAAAAAAACAAGAAACGAAGTCGAACGCCATGGCCGATCTATCTTTAGGAGCAGTCGAGTCGACCATTTGGCATAGAGCGCTTAATGGCGCCTTGCAATATCTAAAGTTTACTTTGGTAGGGACCAACCAAGATTGGGAGCGAATGTGTCAATCTATTAATGAGAATTTTGGAGAAGAATTTTCCAAAGCTATGTTCTATAAACGAGGTTGATAGGTCTATAATCTCCAAGCTCCTTTGGCTCGTCCCTTTTAGGAAGATTTTTTTTTTTGGGGGGGGGGGTGCTTTTAGAATTCAAGTTAAGGCCTCAATGATTCAAGTGATGAATGCATATTCAGTCATATGTTTTCCTAACATATCATTGTAACCTTTCGAAACTATACGAAACAAAGGGTACTAATGTTTGCAATATAATAGCAGTTGGAATGGCTTTACACCTCCATTAAAAGATGATAAACACATTATCTCATTTTTTTCTGTTTATTGTGTTTTATAAGTCTATAATACAACGTGCCCTTGACCATTACCTTTTACGTATTCATTGTTCACAGTTATTTAAAATACTCATTTGAAAGTCATTGTCATGACAAATTTACCAAATGTTGTTTTCATGTGACAATCTTAATAATTTGTATATATGTTGGTCGACGTTTACAAGGCTTCACTAAATGTAGTAAACACCATTCTCTTAGTAACGGAGGGCTATTCAGTAAAATATCAGGTGTTTATCATGGATCGGGAGGGTGCTATTGCTACCCACTAGTACAAAAAGCTGGAACACAGCTTCGTGTATAATACGTGCAAGTTCTCAGGCTTCGCGTTGTACTACTATGTACTCTCTGGCTATGAAGCATCTACCATTTTTTGTCTAACGTTTCGACACATTGTCCAGCCAGCAACGATATATAAGAACAAGGTGCATCATTACTGCAAGCCAAGCCAAAAAAAAATAAACACTGATTCAAGTAGCCAACCACGAGCCTCAAGGTTCAGCAAACACCACACAAACAGCGGATTAGCGCTTCGCAATTCCGCTGAAACATAACTCAACTGTGACAGTGAGGCTACTACATATGCGTGCTCAAAATGTCCAGAAGAACAGTTCATCTGCACAATAATTAGAGCCACAAAGGCCCTGAGGGAGCTTTTTAAGTTAGAAGTAGCTAGTTTGCAACGAATGGGTTTATTAGGCAACTGCACAGAAGCAACATATGGAAAACATGATCCAGATCAGCTACTCGACAGTCTCTGTGAAACCTTGTTGATGGAACCGGACATCATTCAGTCGAGTGTATTAACAGTCTAATAAGGCTAAGAAGCTACTGTCTTTTTACAAAATGTGTCCTCTGGGATTACACATTCAGATCAGAGCGCTAACAAGTGTGCACGATTATTGCTTTGGGTTTTGGCCACTAGCCTTTCCCTCCGATTTGCCTTTTCACAGGTACAAAATGCTATTGCATTTTTTTTTCTCCCTACACTGAATTCATTGGGGAGGGAACCAACTGCCATTGTAGAAATTATCCGGAGTAGGTGGTGGAAGGTTGACATCGACTTGTGTGTGGTTTCTGGAATTATTATCAAATACAGAACCTGCACAATTTGGTGCTTGGCCTTTGTTCAAGTCTTGTTGCTCTGGGAAGTAGTCTGCGACAGCCGTTGTGTCATCCAGAACAGGAATGTCACCTGTAAGGGTCTTAAAAGCAAACTCGATGCAAGGATCTGACCAGATGTTTCCGAAAAGGGATTGAAAGGCCAATCCGGACTGATCAGAACCTGTTTCAGTTGGAGCAACCTGTGGCGGCAAAGCAGGTTCTGCTGCTGCTGCATTGTGGAATCTAACGTTTGCTGGAAAGCTTGCAACAGGTACTCCATTTAATGGCATGGAAACCAATGAGGCCTGACTTTCAACATTTTTCCAGAAATCTGTAATAGGGGCTCCGCCATTCTGTTCAGGAGGCCAAGAGAAACCAGATTGCAGCATAGAATTTTCATCATAGTTTGGTTGCAAGTGATTGGTAGTGCTTTCCAGATCAATTTGTATTCGATCCCCAGTTTCTGATTGGCTCAGCTGAGGTTGCTTGGACAAATTTTCCTCAATTATCTGCATTTGAGTGGCACAGTCTACTTGACTTAAATATAAGTGATCATCAGTGTTTTCCTGATTGGCCTGTATTTGATTTGTAATGTCAGCTTTACTAATATGTGAATAATCAGTTGTGTATTCCTCAATACTTTGTACTGGAATGACTGTGTCTGTTAGGCTCGATTGTACTTGATCAGCAATGTATTCCTGATTGGCCTGTGTTTGATTTGTAGTGTCAGCTTTGCTCAGCTGTGAATAACCAGTAGCATATTCCTGAATAGCCGGTACCGGAATGACTGTGTCTGCTAGGCTCAACTGTACTTGATCGGCAGTGTTTTCCTCATTGGCCTTAATTTGGCCTGTAGTGTCAGTATTGCTTGGCTGTGAGTGACACGCTGTGCATTCTTCAATATCCCCTAAAGAGATAACAGTGTCAGCTGGTAGGCTCGACTGGAATTGATTCCCAGTGAATTCCTGATCTGTGTGTACATGATCTATGTCTGGCTGGCTTGGCTGATCTATAGTGCATTCCTGTGTGATTTGTTTTGGAATCAAAGAACCTGTGAGCACCGATTGTAACTGATTGGCACTGTTTACCTGCTTTTTCTGTGTAGGATTCAGAGTATCCAATTGGCTTGATTGTGAATGAATGGTAGTGTTTTCCTGTATAGCCTGCATTCCATTAGCAGTGTCTGCTTGGCTCAATTGTAACTGACTGAAAGTGCTTTCCAGATTACCATGTATCTGATCAACGGAGCCTGATTGGCTTTTCTGTGTCTGATCGATGGCGCTCTCTTCTATAGTCTGTACCCGGTCCACATGATTTATGCTAACTATTTCATCTTCATGTTCGATGCTTACTTCAAGCTGCACATTCAATGCAGCTAAGCGGGGTGACGCTCGAACAGGAGTCACAGCAGAACTGGTTTTGCGCTTCTTGGATTTCACCTCTGCATTTGGTTCTTTCCTTTTAACAGATTTGGTTTGCCTTGAACCATTATGCGCAGAAACCGTTTGAACACTCATGTGTTCCGAAGTGTCAAGCTTGTTGCCATACCCTTGACTTGCTTTCAAGCTCTCAGGCTCTGGTAACACGGTATGTTCAGTATCATTTCCATTATATGGAGTAATTAGTTCCTCCCATGGCACCATGATACCATCCGAAGTTAATATTTCACACTGAATACCCTTATCCGCAGTACCAGGCCTCGTGTGTTGCGATGATGCACTTGTCTGATTCCACAAAATTATGTAATTGTAATCAGCGAACTTGAGGGGAAAAAACAAGCAGGCAGACATAAACAAAAAGAACTCTATCCAATCACCTATAGTTTCGTACATGGTATGTAAATTGAAATCATATTCAGAAATCACAAGGCATCTGAATCATGTGATCTGGTTACACCACAGGTGCATCCAAAGTAAAAACTCCAATTCTTCACAGGTGGCACAAAGAAAAACATGCACTTGCAATATCCTATTTTCCAAGGGGATAGTGTGGTCACCAGGATATGAGCAGTCACCAAAAGGCTGGTTTGCATGGCGTAGAAGACATCATAACTACAATATGACTCAACTCCCGAATACCCATCATGAACAGATACATGCAACTTGAGGTGTGCATCAGAGTTATGCTTCCTAGAATTTGTTTCTCTAATGTTTCTGATGGATGAATATATAGTAGTCAGACAAGGAAAGCTGCAAGGAACTCACAGGAGTTTGACTTTCTGTTATATGAACTTCGAAGGTGGTGCTCTTCTTTGGTCTCATGGCGCATTGTCTAATATCTCCAGTTTCAAGATAGCGGTGCACATCCTTCAAAGAGCGAAATTCATATCCACTGACTGGATCAATGTAGTACTGCACAGATAAAAAAAATTAGAGGCCAAAAGAGCCAGTTCACTGAAAAATAAACAAAGCAATGTGAAGCAAAATAAGATTTATGGAAGACATTCTATAACATAGCAAACACAACGGTATGTAGTACCTGCAGTAGTAGCTATCTTTAGGTTTCTTTTAAAATAGACACCATCACTCATAAACTAAAACCTCTATCTATCTAAGTAAACCATTGTTATTGTTATGGAACATGGAAGAAAGAAATATTGAAGTTTATCTATGTTTTCCTCTCTTTCAAAAGGGAGACGATTTGTTATTTTAATATACAATAAGTACAAGGTATTTTTATTTCTTAATACTCAATTTCTATTCCAAATGAACATTGGTAATGACTTATATATGTTTAGATAAAGGGAAAAAAACACGAGGAAAACGGTCGTGACACCATACCGGATCCTGAAATGAACTGCTCTTCCTTGGCCTGTATTCTTTTCGCCATCCATCAGGCAAACCCTCAACGACTCTTTCGTCCTCGCTTACAGTCTACAAACAACAGATAAGTGTCAGTGTTGGACCTCTAAAATGCCTAAATAAGTTTTTTTTTTTTTTTTTTTTGGGGGGGGGCGGGGTTAGGTTTAGGTTTAGAAACTTGCTTGCCTTGGAAGCCAATCTTCCACCGCCAAGGCCACTCCGTGTTCCAGCAACCTTGTCATTTTTCATCCATCCATCAGGCTGCCCCTTTGTGACTAGTTCAGCCTTGATTGGAACCTAGAAGAAACAAAAAGAGGTAATTTCTCAAAGTCCTTGTCACATTGCATTATTAGATCACATGAAAAGGGGTGATTAGCTACAAATATCCATGCCTTGGCAGCAAGGCTTCCTCTGACAAGGCCACTTCGAGTTCCAAGAGGCGTGTCTTCCTTCAGCGACCCCTCAGCCAGCCCCTTAATGACTGATTGATCCTTGTTTAGAGTCTTGTAATGAAACAAAAGATGGCAATTTTTCACAATACTAGTCAAGCTGCACTCCTAAGTAAGATAAATAAAAGGGCAAACAAGAAAAATATGCATGCGATGCAGAATCGACAGACTTGTTACCCTGCACTGACATTAAATAGAGGGTGACGGAGGGTTTAGAATTTTTTGTACCTTAACAGTAGGGCTTCTTCTGACAAGTCCACTTCGCGTTCTAGAAGGCATATCTTCACTCAAACATCCATTGGCAAGCGCCCTCGTGCCTGATTCGTCCTTGGTTACAGCCTAGTATAGAATATGACAGGAAACTCTGACAAACATATAACAATGCACGAAAAACAAACAAAAATTGAGAAGTTGAAAAGTAGCATGCCTTGTCAGCAGAGCTCTGTCTAACAAGCCCATTTTGAGTTCTAGCAGGCATCCCTTCTTTCATCAATCCATCAGGAGACTCCTTCAAGACTGCTTCATCATTTATTATAGCCTAGCATGTAGGATACAAAAGTGTCAAATTCTAACATACTTGTCATGGTGCAGTCAATAATTTTGTGGTGGCTTCATACTGAGTCAGAAACTTTTGTACCTCAACAATAGGAGGTCTACCTCTTACATGGTCACTTTGTGACCTCGAACATGAACCATCACGGGAATCCACAAATCTCTTTATCCTTAGAAACCCACTTTGAGTTCTAGAACTCGAAACATCACTGGAATCCACAAAGCTCTTTACTCTTAGAAGCCCACTTCGAGTTCTTGAACATGAAGCTCTACTGAGAGCAAAAATGCCTTTTTTCCTTACAAGCCCACTTCGTGTTCTAGAGCATGAACTTTTGTCAGAACCCATAATGCAGTCTACCCTGACAACCCCACCCTGAGTTTTAGGACATTGTCTCTCATCGCAGGGCATAACACCACTCTTCCAAGCTACTTCAATTCAGAAAGACCTGCTCAATTCCACAAAAACAACAAATGTCCTAAAAGCTGCATATGGAGACTATAAATTCATGATGACAAAATGCAGGCCAGAAAAAGGCTTGTACTGAAGCATGAAATATATTATTCATGAGAATAGTTGCAATTAGTAACGGCAAATGGGTGATAATGTTCTCAGATCCTCGACAAGAGGAAATTAGAGTAAACCAGAGGGTAGGTAATTCAATTGTTAACGGAGTGGTTGATGAAACTATGTGCTTTTACTGTTTCATAAGAAACTTTTTTGCACAGTTAATTTTTCCCATGTAACTCAATTTGCATACCGTGCGCCTGTTTTATAAGAAAATTTTTGTAGGATTTAAGAGTCTCATGATACAAAGCAAGTAATAAACAAGAAATGATAAGTTTAGGATTGACTTATTACACAATAGATCTATTGGGAATCGTTTACCACTGTACTTTCCAATGCATGTGTTCATAGAATGCAGTGAATCAAGGATGAAAGCATTGGCCATTAGTCAAAAGTTTTGTTAAGTGGGACTAAACAGACCTGAAGGCCGCATTTCATCGTACAGCCCCCATGCTCAGTTCATCTCTGCCCATCCACATTCCATCCATCCAGAGCACTAGTTATTATAGTTATAGTTCTACTTCTACAAACCAAAAAAATTAGACATTTTGAAGTTTGAACCCAAATTTCACGCGAACAGCTAATCACATGGTCCAGCAGGCACTAGCCATTACTAATCATCCTGACGTAAAGTTCTAATTTTCTATTGCTACGCTGCCTATTGCACCAATTGAAGAAAAGCTTGTCCAACACCGGTTGAGATGGTTTGGACATGTCCAACAGAGACCTCCAGAGGCACCGGTGCGTAGTGGAATCCTAAGCCAGGATAGTAACGTGAAGAGAGGCAGAGGAAGACCGAAGTTGACTTGGGTAGAGGCAATAAAAGGAGACTTGAAAGGATGGAATATACCCAAAGACTTAGCCTTAGATAAGAGTGCTTGGAAAACAGCTATTCACGTGCCTGAACCTTGATTGCTTCTGCTGGGTTTCAACTCTAGCCTACCCCAACTTGTTTGGGACTAAAAGGCTTTGTTGTTGTTGTACGCTGCCTATTGCACCAAATTGTGGCTCTGTTCTCAGATCCTCAACAGGACGAAATCAGAGTAAAGCAGAGGGCAGATAATTCATCAATTGTTATCGGAGGGAGTGGTTGAGGCTGCTGTGTGCTTTCAATGTTTATGATAAGAAGCTTTTCTACAGCGTCAATTTTCTCACAAAAGTCCATCTATATATGATGTTAGTGTTTTTTTCATAAGTAAACTTTGGTAGGATTCAAGAGTTTTATGAAACAAAGCAAGTAATAATAATAATAAACAAGAAAGGACCAAGTTAAATCCATGGAGAGTCATATATACCACCGAGGCAAGAAATGTGGCAGCAAAAGTGTTCACAGAATGACCATTAGTTAGGCAAAACAAAAGCCAAAAGTTTAGGTCAGGTGGGCTTAAAACCGGCCTGAAGGCAGAATTTCGTCATAGGAACAGCATGATGCTAACCTCACCACATCTCCCTTCATCCATCCATTACTCCGCCCACCAGACCACTGGTTATACTTTTATATAAACGCTATAAAAACTGGGCATCTCCAAACCCAAAATTTCACCCCGAACAGCAAATCACGTAGTCCTAGTCCACATGGCACTAGCCTAGAACCCAAAAAATGGAACTTGAATTCCTACTCATCCCGACCTAAAGTTACGATTTTTCTCGTACGCCACTGCTTACCGCACCGAATCTCTGCTCTAGCACCCGGAAATCAATCTTCTTCCCAGCCCGAAAATCCACTCCCCGAACACAACCGCACCCAGAAGCGCCGAGCCCCAATTCCCCAAACCACTCTCCCCATACACATGGAACCCCAATAAAAAGAACACCATGAATCCCACACCAAACTGCCCAACCGAAACACACCGAACCTCCCGGTCCCGGAGGCCACCGGATCCCATCGCGTCCCAGCGTACGGCCACGCCCTCTCCACCCGTCACCCGAGAGCTCCGGAGGAGAGAGGGGACTGGGGAGGAAGAAGTGATAGAGGAGGGAGAGAGAGCACGGATGACTCACCGTCCCATCGGTACGGCGCGGCGGGTGGAGCTCCCGCGGCTAGGGTTAGGGTTCCGGCGGGGTGGGGGAGGCGAAGCGGTCGAGCCGTAGTAGTGGAAGAAGACTCTCTTTTTTTCTGTGCGTGCAGGGAGAAATGGAAGGGAGAGAGAGAGATGCGAAGCCTTAGGCTGACCGCACCGCGCCTACGCCAAGCCAACCGGCAAAGCAGGATGGCCCACCGTCAGCACTCCTTTTACAGGCCAGGAACGTGCAGCACGCTGCCGTCGGAGGGCCTGTATACGGCCCCCCAAATCATGCCGCAGGCCGTCGCTGGTGCGGATACAGGCGTGGGGCCCGCCCCGAGAGCGGATACAGGCGCGGGCGGCGGGGCGGAACCTCTGTCTGTCCCGGTCTCCTGTAGCGAACGGAGATTTGGCGTACTCCATAGCGGCGCGCGGTGCAGCTCCTCCACCGCCATATTTGCAGGCGAGGTCCGTTCCCAGGTCCCGGGTGCGGATAGAGTTGGGGACGGCAGGCACGCACGCGTCACTCGTCAGCTGGCTCTACTCGCCTTTCCCTTCATCTTTACCAAAACAGCGCACGCAAGCACACACTCTCTCTCTCGATCGCTAAATCGTCTTTATATGCTTGCTTGCACTGCCAATTCAGTGATGATTTGCTACTCTTTTCATCCATCCGCCGGATCTTCACCGTTTTCGTTGACCTACACCCAAAGGAAATGCGTCATCTATGGAAATGTTCGATGGGCGGCAGCAGAGCGTCACGTGTAATAAAAGAGGCTTTTATCGACAGCCTGTTCGGCAGGCCGTAAACGATCGTGGATTATTTACTGTTGGCTGATTTGGTACGAGAGAAAAATATTATTCCAGCTTATAATCTATGATCGTATACGAGCAAACGAACAGGCTGCCATATCTCTGTATTCTTTACTACCGTGGGAGTAATACTAACGAACAATATTTTGTTCCATACCATATGTGTGTGCCTTTCAAAGATCCAATTCAATGGAATCAGTTATTCTATATACCATACCATCCTATATAAATGTGTGAAAAAAGTCCTATTTAGGATTATGATCTTGTATAAACCATTGGATGCGACCTTAGACATCATTTAGTAAATCGTTAAATGTGAAGATTTATATGGTAACAGAACATGTAATGCCCAGCCAAGGTGATTTTATGGATACATGATCCAATTGCTAATCGGATATGCATGCATTAAAAGCAGAAATCTAGGCTTTAAGAGTTCGTATCTTAACGCAAACATGAAAATTACCCCACCTGTGCCGATTTATAAAGCACGAGCATGTATCAAAAATTAAACTTTATACTAAGGGTCTGTTTGATTACTAACGGATTATTATAATCAGATTATGTATATGGTTACTATAATTATCATTATGGATTATACTAACCAGAGTGTTTTGCTCCTTTGATTATTGTGCTTGATTATGGTTGGTTAAAGTGAGAAATTCATGTCATGTGTTTTAGTTTGGCAAGTTAGACAATTGGTTAGGGCAAGTTGTGCTTTTATGTCGACAAAAGATACTCAGCAGTCCACCGAGGGGTATCCCGCGATGATAGATTTGTCGGTGGAGGTGCGCATAATCAGAAACCGGATGGTGACACAAGGCGAAGAGACAACGATTTAAACAGGTTCGGGCTGTCTGATCGACGTAATACCCTACGTCCTGTGTTTTTGGTGTATTGTATTGAATATGAGATATATCTAGATGTCGTCTAGGGGACCCCTGCCTCTCCTTATATTCTCTGGAGGGGTAGGGTTACAAGAAAAGTATCATATTTGGTACTATATAATATCTTGTGTTGCACGTCGACCAGTGTTGTTGAAAGCTCTAGTTTGGTTTTGGTGAATTGATAAAACCCTAAGTGCTAACCTAGTTTATCAAAGTGATCATGAGATAGGTAGCACATTCCAAGTGGTGAGCAAATGAAGATCATAACACGATGATGGTGATGCCATGGTGATGATAAGTGCCTGGACTTCAAAAGAAGAAAGAGAAAAACAAAAGGCTCAGGCAAAGGTATAAGTGGTAGGAGCCATTTTGTTTTGGTGATCAAGACACTTAGCGAGTGTGATCACATTTAAGATCGATAGTTGTACTATTAAGAGGGGTGAAACTCGTATCGAAATACGGTTATCAAAGTGCCACTAGCACTACGGGATACAGTAGTTTTACCGAGTGCCAGGGGCACTCGGCAAAGGCCCAAAAACTCTCGGCAACTGCTTTACCGAGTGTAACACTCGGTATACAACACACGGCATCTGTGTGTCGGCAAACAGTAGTTTGTCAAGTGTTTTTTATCGCGCACTCGACAAATAGTTTGCCGGGTGTCAATAAACACTCGGCAAAAATAAACTCTCGACAAAAAAATGTTAACGGGATGGCACAGTGACGGTGATTTTGCCAAGTGTACGACGGAAAAATACTCGGCAAAGTTTGTAAACTTTGCCGAGTGTCAATTCGAAAACACTCGGTAACGTTTATAAAGTTTGCCGAGTGTCAAGACCAAAACACTCGGTAACGTTTCTAAAGTTTGCCGAGTGTCAAGATCAAAGCACTCGGCAAACAAGCGCGCAACGGGCCGATTTTATAGTCACTTTGCCGAGTGTCCATTAGAATACACCCGGTAAAGACAAAACACTCAGCAAAAAAGGTTCCCAGAATAACAGAAATTGGTCTCTTCGCTGAGTGTTTTGGCTTGACACTCGGTAACGCCTCGCTTTGCCGAGTGTTACACTCGGCAAAACGACCAATACCCCTTTTTTACTAATCTGTCCCGTATGACGGACCCCTCTCAATTCATAATAAACCATCATAATTCACAATAAAACATCATCACAGGCATAATTATATGTCACAGGCATAATTGTATGTCACAAGCATAATAAACATGTATGTCACAAGCATAATAAACATGTATGTCACAAGCATAATAAACAATCGTCACAATTCACAATAAACCATCATCACAATTCACAATAAACCATCGTCATAAGTCACAACTAAGTCACAATAAGCCACAAATGCAAATGCAATCACTGCGGAGGCCCTCGGAACCACTGCGACAAATCCAGGTCTTGAGACTGATTATTTGATGCCGTCGATTGATTCTGCACAAAAGAGAAGAGATTGCATGTGTAAGCTGTAGATATAAAAAACTCACTGTAATCAGAAAGTATAAGCAGTGTATTGAAAAAATACTTGCACGTAAATATATATAGTACTAATGAAAAACTCACTGCAAGACTCATCCAGTTAGCAGGCCGAAAAAAGACAAGTAACTCATCGACGTCTCAGTTAGCAGGCCTCTTACGCCTCGCCGTCACTTGGGCCGTGTGCTGCAGCCTGCAGCTGCTGCGGAGTATTCGTTCCAGGAGCTTGAATCGCATACGTGTGCATACATGTGCTGCAGGCCTACAGCAACGTAGAGCCAATCACGCTGACCTACTCACCTACAGCAGCGACTTTGGCCGCCGCAGATCCGATGCAGTCACTGCTGCTAACTGCAAGATAGATATGGAACGGCTTGGATGAGAGCCTCTTTTTTTCTTTACTTTATTCTATCAGCAGCTCTCTTTCTTGGAGGGAAACGGCAGCAGGAGAGAAGAGTTTGGCGCTATTTTCTTGCTGGGAAGAGCAAAGCAACTGGACTGGTCATTTGTCTGATGGCCGGAGAAGGAAAATAGTTTAGCCCTGTTGCATTAAGTTTCAGAAAAGGGGAAGCATAGTCTGCTTCAAAATTGGTTCAGGTGCCTGATGAGCAGAGATGTTCAGTCATGACACTTACAGTTCGTGGACTTGATTTCGTTAAGCAATACAAACTCTTTAGTGAGTTTTTATTTAGTGCAAAAGCAAGTTAACTGAGAGTTGGGAGCTATCAAAAATCTGTAATGTTAATTAGTATTATCAATACGACCTATGTAAAGTAGAAAATCAGGGCCATGTTCAAAGATTTGTATTAATATTTTATTTGGGCTTCAAAGTTTATGTGAACACCGATTGGGATGATAGATCATGTAGTTTCTCTAAATATTTAAAGTCCAACAAAGGCAGCATATTACGAGCTTTGAGAGTAGCGGACGAATACAAAATGATACAGAAAAAAAAGAAAAAACAGGGAAAATAAGAGCTCTCATCCAAGCCGTTCCTTCTATGATTACCGACCATACCAACTAGCACCGGCGAAACCAAAGTGAATTCGTCAAGTCGTTGTCCCAGTTTGGGAGGCCACCCCATGATTTATTCTAGATCGAGCATATATGTTATTATAATACATATAGTGTATTCTATACTATAGTATGCATGAGTATGTATGTATGTAGTAAAAATAATCAACTTGCAAGGTAACCATCCATTTAATATCTTAGCATAAATAATAATAATAAATAGATCTAACATAAGGTGTCAAGTGACTTACAGGAGTAGCTGTGGGTGGCTGAGGTGGAGGGAATAGCATCGGTGACGGTGGCAAAGGTTGACCCATACTCGATGCAAAATTCTACAGGTATTCGAACATTTGGTCCATCCTCAACCAATTTTCTTCCTCCATCCTCTGCCGCTCGGCCTCTATCCTCTGCTGAATCATCTCCTCCATCTCCTCCCGTTGCTTCGTTTCTGCTTCCACCCGGGCATATAACATTTCATCCCAATGTTACAATAGAAAGTTATAGTACATAACAATCAACGAACGATGAATAAAATAGAAATAACATGGAGAGCCTCCATCTGGAACTGTGTAGCGGTTGGCCGTGGGTGTATCGCCGGGCTCGAGCTCGTGCTCCTTGCTCGGATCTGGGAGAGAGTGGGAGTAGAGGCCATGTCGAGTGTACTGTCGCCAATCCAGTACCGGCCATGCTTCTTGCCTCCTCCCACCCTCATCACGATTTCTCCATCAAGATCCTGGGTCCTCGGATCGAACTGTGGCCCACGAACCTGCCTTGCCATTGTTGTGTACTCACTAACGCGGCTGTGGATGCTGGGATCGTTGTACGCTTCAGGCAGGTCCTCCGGGTTGAAGTCGTTGTTTGCCGTTGCCTTGCCCTTTTTGGACAGAACCCATGCCTTGAACTGGTGTGATGCACGTGGCATCAGCAAACGTCGGTCCCGGCAAGCGTTGTGCGTCTCCACCCACCCAGGCTCTAACCACTTGTCCACCATGTATTCCCAGCACTGGGTATGCTGGGCGCACCAGTACGGAGGCACCTACGTCATCAAATGTATGACATGAAAAAATAAAATTAAGCGTAATTAATCTCATAAAAAGTAAGTATTAATATTCTATATTTACCTTCAAGAATTGTTCCCGGGTCAGGTTCATTGTTCTTGCCTCTTCTTTTTTAACCTTCATCCCTCTGTGTTGAGCATAGTAGTCGATGATGGCCTGGACGCGCGCCTCATAGTGCATGTCCTTCACGAGCTTCTTGGCGGCTTCTTCAAGATGGAGGCCGCCTTGGCCTCGTACCCCTCCTGGCATCTGTAGAAGTCCTGCATATAGACGCGATGTATACAGTCATTACTTCAAGAATGTCCAGTGAATGTGATGTATTGAGCAATGTAGTGCGAGGAATACTTACCCACAGCTCGCCCTTCACCCGCTCCGCCTTGTTGGGGAATACCCTGCCGTCACAATCAGCGGCGTCGAGGGTGGTGACATAGTGGTCCCACGTGTAGGCCGGCTGTAGCTCTTCGCCGAACTGCACTAAGCCAGGGAAGTGTAGCCTACACAAAAGGCCAAGGATGCCGTTGACCTTGCGGTTGTGATCACCCCAACTGACCTTAATCCAACCCCTGCCCAAGTGATTAAGATAAATTATTAGTTTCTATTGTAATTTTCAACATATCAAACAAAAAATTATTGAGAACATCTAAAGTTACTTACGTTTTTCTAGAGGGTCGAATCATCGGGCGTGTCTCAAGAGGTATCGGTCGCCTCAGGAGGGTCGAGGAACCTCGTAACCAGACCTGGGAACCAACTGCCTCCTCCTCCACCTGCTCCTGCTCCTCCTGTACCTCCTCCTCGTTACCAGAGGCGTGCGTGGAAGGTACCTCCTCCTCGTCACCAGAGGCGTGCGCAGAAGGTACCTCCTCCTCATATGACGACGAGGGAGCTACAGGTGACGGGGGCCTCGCCCCTTTACCCTCCCCGTTACCCTTCCCTTTACCCTTCCCTCCACCCCTGCCTCGGCCCCTCCCTTGACCTTTCCCTGAAGCTGACCTTGAAGCTTTGATCTTTCCATAAAGCGCCGTGATCTTCCTCGTACCGCCCACCATTGTTCAATCACCTGCAATTAAAAATAGTAAACCAATCAGCACAGATAAACAAAACATACTTAGAAAGATATGACAAATAATAAATAAATTAGTACGGCTCATACATGTATTAGAAATAATCATCATGATCGGGATTAGCTGGATCATAAGTCTCATCATCACTATCACGCGTGTCGATATAATCATCATGATCGGGAATGTCGTCATCACTGTCATTGCCTAAATGCAATCGTTGAAGTAATTCTAAGTCCTTCACATTCTGAACCTCGTCTCCAGCATTCTCGCCAGCAACCCTTTCATTGTCTACTTCCATTCCGATCGCTTCAATTAAATCTATCTCAAAACTCCCTTCGCGCCCATCTTCTTGGAAGAACTCTTCGTCATATGTGTTGGGGTCTATGTTGTAATCTTCATTGTTTGGTACAGGTAGTTTACCATGTGGCGATACCTTATACACAACATCCCAACCCTTAAGACGGTCGTCGGTTTGGCACAGGTATGAGAGATAATAAACTTGCGTGGCCTGTTGAGCCACAATATAGACATCGTCTCCTGGTAAGACAGATGATTGTCGAATTTCGACTAGCCCAAGATTAGGGGTCCGTCTCACTACTGATGGATCAAACCAATGGCATTTGAATATGACTGGATTAAGAGGTTTGCAACCATGAAACATGAGTTTGTATATTTCTTCAATTCTTTCATAGTACTCGACCCCATCAAAGCCTGGCGTAAAAACTCCGGTATTTGTGGTTTTTCGATTGGGCTGACTCTGCTCGTGGCTTGTTGTGTGAAAGCGATAGCCATTCACGTCATAACCGGTAAACGACCTAACCCTATAGGCACAGCCATCGGCAACCTGTCTCAACTCGGCACTCATAGACGCATCAGTTTGGCCCTGCAAGTTCAAGCAGGGTGGTTCGTTATATTATTCGCATGTACAAGCAACTTGTAATGCCAAACTAAGTACGAGTTAAATTGGGCTATACCTTCTGTTTGAACCAAGAAATTAAATCGGGCATTCCATTTCCCGCACCCTCTCTGAGAAGGGTCTCAGCTTCCTACGGGGTAGGTTCCCTTGATTTACGCCAGAATTGATGATGAAATTCCCTATACCAATGAGAAATATGGGAGTTGGACATAGAATAGTGACTACTTGAGAACAAGTTTGTTGAGAACTTACAGCATGTATGGCTCCACTTCGGATAGGTTGGTCAACACATACATCATGATAGTGCGCCACTCTTCATGTTTCAAGGTCTTGTTGGTCGCACCACTTGCACTTCCGAGTTGCCCTCGGAAAATGCTAAGGCTCGATTCATCTTCGCCGGCATTGTAACGAGGGGGTGGATTATGCACGCTAGGAAGATTGTCAGCATATTATTTTGTTGTGAAGTTTGACACCTCCTCCAGAATGTATGACTCTGCAATGGATGCTTCAATTTTGTATTTATTTTTACATTTAGTTCGAAGAACCTTTTGACATCTCTCAATTGAATAGCACCAACGGCCCTGCACAGGCCCCCCATTCGTGCTTCATACGGGAGGTGCAGAATCATATGCTGCATCGGATTTAAGAAGCCGGGTGGAAAAATCTTCTCCAACTTACAGAGCAACACATGCGCCATTATTTCCATTTTTGCAACCACGGTACGAGATAACTCTTTGGCACAAAGCTGGCGGAAGAAATTGCTCAACTCCACTAGCACCTACCAGACATGCTCAGGGACATAGCCTCGAACCATCATCGGAAGTAGGCGCCCAAGCCATATGTGGTAATCACGACTCTTGAGCCCGTTGATTTGCATAGTAGCTAAGGTCACTCCCCTCTTCAGATTCGATGCATACCCATCAGGGAACACTAATGTTTGGAACCATTCTAGTACCTCCCTCCTTTGGGCCCTCATTAGGACGAAATCGGCCTTAGGCTTTCTCCATGACTTGTCGGCTCTGGGAGGCGTCATGTCCAGCTTTGGTCTATCGCATAACCTCGCTTGATCCACTCTAGCCTTAACGTTATCCTTTGTCTTATTAGGAATATCCATGATTGTACCAAAAATTGCCTCGGCGATATTCTTTTCAGTGTGCATTACATCAATGTTATGTGGAAGAAGAAGATCATCAAAATAGGGGAGGTTCCACAAGCACAACTTCTGAGTCTAGGCATGTTGCTCGCCATATCCCACAAAACCACCTTCTTGTTTATTGACCTCGAGAGCGTCTAACTGAGCACGAACCGTGGCTCCTGTCATCATCTGCGGTGCAGGGTCTTTAACTACGACATCTTTCGTAAAGTTCTTGATGTCTAGTCTGAATGGATTGTCAGGAGGGAGGAATTGTTGATGTTTGTCGAACGAAGAATACTTGCCACCCTTCGTCAACCAAATGAACATCAGAGAAGCCTTGCATACTGGGCATGGAAACCTCCCATGAACACACCAGCAACAGAAAATCCCATATGCTGGCAAGTCATGCAGGGAGTACTGGTACCAAACATGCATTTTGAAGTTTGTCTTTGTAGCTCGGTCGTATGTCCATACCCCTTCCTCCCAAGCACGGACCAAATCATCAATCAGAGGCTCCATGTACACACTCATATTATTCCTCGGGTGTTCTAGAATTATCAACGACAAGAATATGTTCTGTCGTTGAAAGAGGACGCCAGGGGGGAGATTGAGGGGGATAACGAACATGGGCCAATAGGTGTACAGGGCAGCCACCATTTCATAAGGATTGAACCCATCTGTTGCCAGCGCAACACGTACATTACGAGCCTCTAGAGCTTTCTCACGATGAATCTCATCAAACCTTATCCAGGCTTCACCATCGGATGGGTGTACCATCTTCTCAGGATTGTATCAACGTTTGTTTTTGTGCCATGTCATCTGTTTCATGGATTCCTCAGTCATATAAAGCCATTGGATCCTTGGTATGAAAGGAAGGTGCTGTAGGATCTTCAGGGGGATTGCGAGCTGCCTCTTCTGACCATCACCAGAGTCTACCTCCAAGAACCTAGACAATTCTCACTTCACATAGTACTTTTCTTCCGCATACTCTTTTCTAAATAAGATGCACCCCTTCGGACAAGCATGTATCTGCTCGTATGGCATCTTAAGTGCACGAAGGAGTTTTTGTGCCTCATACATGCTCTTTGGCAAGATGTGACCATCCGGGAGCAGGCTACCAACAACTGTGAGCATAACATTGAAGGCGTCTCGACTCAAGCTAAACTAGGACTTTACAGCCATTAGGCGTGCAATAGCATCTAGTTGAGAAACCTTGGAATACCCATGAAGGGGTTGCTGTGCCGCAGACAACATGTCGTAATACGCCTTTGCGGTAGCCTCTAGCTTCTCCTCCCTATGTCCTTCATCGAAGTGTGCTTCATGATAGTCATTTAACATGTCTCCTACCCCGACATCCCCATCATATTCCTCGATGCGTTGTCTCACGACCTCGTCTCTCCCACGATCGGCTTCACCATGGAAGATCAACCTGGTATAGTCTGCCGTAAATACATTCTTGCAAAGATGTTTACCCATGACCAGCTTGGTTTGCCGACATGTGTTTGCACATTTGCTGTAGGGACACCAAGTGACACTAGCTTCTATAACCCTTGATGTGGTAGAACTGCCTAATCTAATGCCTCCCAGGAGCGCTTGTCTTCCATTAGACATTAATCACTCAAGAGAGAACACTAAATTACTCAGTTCCGTCGGGCACACCCCAAGGGAGAACTCGAAAATCCACATTTTTGCCATCAGGATCACAAATAAGAGAATAAAGCTTACATCATTCTTAACCATTTCTTACATCACTTTTAATACAACATCAGAGTATAATATTTATTATTATAACAGCAGAATGTAATCATATTATCAGAGTTATGAATAATTTAATTTAACAGCGGAATATAAACATGTGATTAGAATTATAGCGGAATCAAATATCTATTCATGACATGATGAAGCATGGATAAATAAACTATGACAACATATTATAGAACTTATGTTTATAAAAACATTTGGTGAGAGTTATAAATAAAAACTACGATTGCAGCGTAAAGGAAATCCTCTCTGAGTCCACCCGGAGGGATCCACACACAAGAGTCAGCTCTAGCATCCACCTGTCACCTGCAATAGGGGGAATAAAACCCTGAGTACTCAATTGTACTCAGCAAGACTTACTCGATAGGAGGAAAGAAAAGACTCCAAGGATATGCAAGACTATCTGGCTTGTGGGTTTATTGCATTTGCAGGAAGCATTACTAAGTGTGCGTCCTTATATTCGATTTTTTATTAATAGCCGCATTGGTTCATTAACTAACCATTCTATGTAAGCATATGTGCTACTTTCAAGCAGGTGGTAAGCAATCAGATTTCCTTTTTTCATCTTCCATCTTTCATCTTCAATTCTTACTACGATGCTAGAGGTAAGACAAGTCATACCAATTCGGCGACGATTTGCGAACCAATGTGCCTAGCTAGGTGCCCCGAAAACACACGTCTCGCTTGTACCCAAGGTACAAGCAGGACCAACCCATCACCCTCCTGTTCTGGGTGTCCAGGTCCCTGTCCAAACTGGCACTCCAAGCCCCCGCCCCTGAGTCCCGGACTCAGTGCGGTGCAAGGACCTCCTCTACAAAAAAAAAACCCTAACAGTCGGTCCGGAAAGAGCCGGATCCATGACAAAAGAGCAACAAGTCTTCCAAGTGTCCATACCCAAGTATGTGCTCAGAACAATAGATCTGTGACTTGCCTCGCGTCCATTGCAACGGTCAGTCCTTAACCGATCAGACAGGGAAAGCAGTGTAACCAAGCTATGCCCTGCGTCCACGGCGACACAACCTCTTACACCCATCGATACCCAAACCATATCCCTGCCCGGTTACAATTTTTCCTTTCTATCATTTATATTTTTCCAAGTGATAATAATACTGTAATATATTTCCTATCTCTCGCGAGTGATAGGCAATCACTCGACTTCTATCGGAGTCCTGTAGCATAACATTCTACACGATCCTGTCATACTAGTAAGACTCATAGAATAAAGATATATATATGCAAGTGGGTTTTATTCAACTCCTTAAAACTTAATGCATAAATATAATTTAAAGTGCAGAAAAATAGGGGTTATGCATCGGGGCTTGCCTGGGTAAAATATATTAAAAGTTAGTATTTGCATCTTCAGATCATCCACCATCATCTGAATAGAAAGCCCATTGCATCATCTCCTAGAGAGAATACCATTACATAATATTCGGATTCCCAATCATCCTTCAGTTGATCCGTTGATCTATCATCGTACCTATATGATATGCATTGATGCAAATGCATAGATGTAAATAATCAATGACAGCCGAAACGCTTAGAAATCCGATCACGCCTTACAAGCTAACGAGATAGCTCTAACGCTGGTCTACGTATCCATATTGTCGAATAAGGTGTTACTTCCCAACCAATGTTTTAGTTATATAAACCCTGTTGTTTCTTTATTTTATTCTATCGATTTAATCTTTATTCGGAATAGGGCATCATTATCTATTTTGCAAACTAATTATTCTGGAGCAACAAAAATTACGGTGAGTACCTAATATTGCTAAGAGTCTACTGCACAAATTTCAGATTCAACAATAATACCAATTTATCATGGAAATTCCTACAAGTTTATATTTTACAATATTAAGTACCTTAAATTAATTATATAGCTTCCAAGAATATTATCAAACTATGTAAACAAAATATACTGACAGGTAGATCATGATTTTAGAGACTTAACAAAACTAGTTTTACCATTTTTGGACAACTACACAAATTTATAGTGATTTTGCAAGTTTATTTCTGAAACTAATTAATAAATACTTCGAAAAACTAAAAGGATCAGCGCTTGGCTCAGCTCACAGACACGCGCGTGGCCCAGGCGAGAGTGGCACTCGGCCGGCCTAGGCGCGGCGTGGGGTCAGCGGCCCAACTGAGCAGCACAAACCGGCCCAGCAAGATGCGCGGCAACGGCGCAGGTGGCCCAGGCGCGGCACAGTGCACGTGCGGCCAGAGGCCCAAGCAAGGCGCGCGGCCAGCGGGCCACTGACGCACGCGGCAACAGGCCGGCCCAAGCGGGGACGTGGCCGGTGGCCCAGTAATCTGGCCCACGCGACCAGGGCAGGACAACGGCTACATTTTAGCGATAACACCCCCGAGTTTTCCTCAAATCACCTCGCAATATAAACGCATATTTATGTGAGTCTCACCTTCCTTCCTTTCCTAGGAGCAGAGCGCGGAGCAGAGGAGGTCCGATCGGTGGACATGGCAGCAAGGTGCTGCGGGGTTCGACACGAAGATGGAACAGCGCGGGCCACGATGGCCTCCACACGGCGGCGCAGAGGAGGCTCGAGACGAGTGGCCACGGAAGGGAGGAGCAGCGCTACGGCATGGGCGCACAGGAGGGCGGCGTAGGGTGGCGCTCCAAGCGTGGCGGCCATGGCACACCGAGGGGCTGAGCGTAGACACCGGGGTCCCGAGCGTGGAGGAAGAGCGCGGACGAGCCGGCTGGCGAGGCATGGCTCCTCGACGACGTGGACTTGGCCGATGGCGGGCGCGAAGGCGAGGTGGTGCGGAGCTCGGCGTGAGGTGATGCGGAGTTCGGTGAGAGACGAGCGCGAGCCTACGGCGCACGGCGTCGTCGAGGCGCGGGAAACAGGCCAATGCGGCGTAGACGCCAACAGCAAGGGCGAGCAGGAGCTGGGGCAGCAATTCCAGTGCGGGGCAAGGAGACTCGCGCACGCACGAGGAGAAAGCCGGCGACATCGGCGTGCATCAGCGCTGGCCGGGCGGCTCTAGGTGACGCGGGCGTGAGGCCCATGGCCACAGCGGGGAGCGACGGCAGTGGCGCTGGGGCGCAGCGTGTCTCGGGCGCCGGGCAATGGAGATGGAGCGGAGTAGCTCGGCTTGGCACAGGGGCAGGCAAAAGTATGGAGTGGCAACCAGAGACAATCAAGGCTGGCAGACAGAGGCAGAGGCCGGGAGAGTAAAAGGAAGCAGAGGCGAGGAGGAAAAGGTCTGTTGCAGCAGTGAAGGCTCGACTGCTTGTGCTGTAAAGTGCACTGGCTTTATCTTGACTCGACGTGACTGAGCGGCACATGTGCTGGCACTGCGGACACGTCAGGTGTATGGCACAGAGGCAGACAACCGCGGCAGGCATGGCAAGCAACAGAGACAAGCAAGGCAGGCAAGGACAATCAGAGATAGAGGTCACAGAAAAATAGAGGAAGGGGAGCAGCGCGAGGCTCGGTAGTAAGTCCAGCAAAGCAGGCAGAGATGATGCGACGAAGCGAGCAGATGGACGGTGGCGCTTAGCGGGGACATGGACACAACAGAGCCCGTGCTCCCATTAAAAATTTCAGATACGACACAAGCGATGGAGAGAAAAACAGGGACACAGGTAAACGGACGTGCCGGGGTGCCGAGCCACGACGAGAACGAGACGGTGAATAATTGCCATGCAACGAGTACGCTGTACGCCAAGAGAAATAAACGAAGTTGCTGTGCTCTCTCTCTCTCTTCAGTTCATGCTTATCAAAATAAACTCGTGAGGATATATATATATATATATCGTTCTATTTATTAATGGATTTTATTTTATTTATAAAAGTTGCTTTTCATGCTTAAGCTAATAGAACAAACCATTATCTAGAATCGTTGTTTGACATTCTAAATATCTTTGCGTACTGAACAATTTAACTTGGCGTTGATTCGAGTCCACAAAACTAAGTCGCATAGGATTCGCTTATCGCATCAAGTACATTTTAAATCAAAAATTCTGAGAAACTCGTTTCGAAAATTTTACTTAGACCTAAATCATGGTGCTAAACAAGATCGTAACACCAGGGGTGTTACAACCAACCCCGCTAAAAAGAATCTCATCCCGAGATTCGAAGCAAGAACCAAAAGAGGGGAAACACAATTACATTTCGTAGATCAGAGGTTACACGAAAGATTACACGACTTCAAACACTAAACCACACGGGGATCTAGAGATACATAGTTAAGAGCAACCTAATACAACCGAGACTTAATCTAGAAGTCGAGATAGACGAGGGCAATGGAGAAACAACAGGAAGATGATTATCCAAATCATGGCGTAGGTCCAACAGATCCAAAAACAGTCGACTGAGAAGTCAAACATCGTGAACCCTAAGATCAACTAATCCAACGGTAGACTTGAACTTCTTCGATGAAACCAGATCCTTTCTTCTCAGATTACACCATCAACTAAGACTGACGAACCTAGCTTCACAATGTCGACTGGATTTCGTAGCTCTGCTCTGAATACGAGAGGAAGGGATGAAGAAGAAGAGCAAGGACCAAGGGCATCTTATAGCGGTGAACGGAGGTAGGGTGCAACACACCAAAAGCGGATGCGGCGGGGATGGGATACACAGATGGTTCATGCTGTGGGGATAAACATGGCCATGGTGCGCTCCCTGCACAAGCGAGCGGATAGGACAGAAAGGAGAGGAGATAAGAGGGTGCGCTCGACGAGGGAGGCGTGCGGGCGGCCGTGTCACCAAAAGAAAAAGAAAGGAGGGGGAAGGGCGGTCCGGTACGAGGACGAAGGCATGGGAGTCGAGAGCCGACTGGACGCTAGGAAAAAGGAAAAGCGCACAGTGCACAAGGACGGCGAGTGCGGCACGATGTCGCGGCCACGCGAGAACGGGGCACTAAAGGACCCGACACAGACGGCGTTCGTAGGGCACACAGCGAAATAACCCGGCATACGTTGTGCGGTCAAATCCCACAGGGCTTGGGACATAACGTCCACTCAGGATTTTCCAAGCACTCCCTACTATCCGAGACTATCTTTCCTTACTACTCTTCTTTTTCTTTCTCTTTCTTGACCACAATACGTACCAACCATTGTATGAACTGAAATCACAACATACACGTTTCCTCCAAAGCCACCTCCTCTTGTTCACTTTGAGAGAACACTAGTTTATCAACCCGTTGTGGATTTCCCATTTGAACACCTAAATTTTTCCAAGAAAATTATTTGTAGCAAAAGTGGTATGGCGGTGTAACTTGGTAAAGGTACTTGGTTAACAACCTCGATACCAGCGCGTGCCAAGCAGTGTCACATGTGGTAGCTGTTCCACAGAGAGCCCTCGGTTTCATCGCGGCACCATAAGCTTTTAACCAGACAACTATTACCAACTTACACGCCATGAAGGTGGTGGGGTCATAGACCACAGAATAAGAGGAGTATTGCAAGGGAAGATTCAAACAACAAGGGTTCCCTTCACAACAAGGGACAAAGAATTCAAATCCAACGACGGATTTGTTTTTAAAAGATTCAAGTGTTCTGCTGGAACATCCACAATTAGTCGATACAGTGTCCAATATTCTCCAATCATGGCTGGTCTGCTGGTATCTGGATGGCAACTTCTCTGGTATCCCGCTTAATATCGCCTTGAAAACTTTAAGCACGTCTATTGAGACCTAAAGGCAGATGGACGCAATCACACAGCGAAATAAATAAAATGCACAGTCCAACTGTCTTATACGGGTACAATGTACAGGCATCCAGTCTCCCATTCACGAGCATTCACCTACGGTCGGACGATCTCAACAACTACGGACCAACAACAGCGGCAAGCGTACAATACCGGAGGACAGTGATGAAAAACACTACTACTACGGGTACAGCATCCTAAGGCAACTATGCTACTCTAGCCACGCATCTTCATTCTCAGGCTCAGCGGATTCTTCTACCGCCCAAGCTATGGATCTGCATCTTCTCTTGGCAATGGCTGAGTGAGAGGAACCAAGGGTTCTGCTTCTAACACTTCCAAAGGTGGAGGTGTTGGCGGTTCTGCATCACCGGTTCTCCTTCTTTTTCGGCGGGTGGACAGGGATCCCCTCCAAGATCGGGGCATCCTGCCTTTCATCAACCAGTGTCCTCCGCTTGGCCCTAGTGAATAGATAGGCCTCACCCAGCTGATGGACATGCCGATCTTCAGCCTCCTTTAGGGCTTTCGACATGGCAGTCTCCTGGCTCTCAGCAGTTGCAGCACTGGCATGCACTTTGGCGAGCTACACCTGGAGCATCCGGTTGAAGATCTCGGCTTCCTTAGCTAGATGGAGGTAGCTCCTCAGTTCCAAGGCTTGCCAATCATACTGCTCATCCAGAGCAAGCAAGCACGTGGTCAAGTGCACCACAGTAGGACTATCTTCTTGCGCATCCCGCCCTTGCAAGGCCTCCATGCGAGCCCTCCATGCCCGCCAATTCTTGTTCAAGGGTGGAAAGAACCTCATGGGGGTATGGGCAATGGGCTCTTCATAGATCTGGTAGAGGTACCATAAGGCTTTATGGGCCACAACCTGGTAGGTGTCGATGAAGCTAAACTCGGTTGCGGTCACACTCCAGGCTTCAGTGATGTTAGTGAACTCTTCACTCTTCCCAATGTAGACGGTAACCTCACACCGATTGGTGCCATGCTTCTCATACAAACGGCCCTCATACTCGGGACGATCTTTGACTCTGAGCTTTTGTAGTGTGGCATGAAAGATTTTGGGGAAACCCTCGACGTTCAAGCAGTAGCTACTAACCCAGGCTCCTGCCATTTCTGGCGGTGGTGGTGAGGAAGACTGAGCGAAAAGCTGGCTCAAAGGAAAAGCTAAGCGAGCTAAAGGGCACCGAGTAGTGATGCCAATGGCTAAGCCAGGCTCTACTTATAAAGATGGAGCGTTCAGTGGTCCTAGTGCGGTTCACTACGAATGAATTGACCAAATTTCACGCGTTTGAGGCGAGCGATGTCCAAGGCCATTACTGACTAGTACGACTGCGGGACAGGTGTCCGACAAGAGCGCAGAAAGGGGGTACGGGGAGACATGGGTCACGATAGGCGTGAACCACAGGCGAACGCGGAGCACCAAGCCACAGTGTGGACCTAACTCTGGAACAGGAACAAGTCAGCCGCGCACAATACGACACGCAAGACACCTAAGGATGGCGCATCTGTAGATAATATGAACGCTACAATGCACAAACAGGATATGCATGAATGCACGTTTTATACGTCCTTTCACTGTTGCCAACACATAGGGTAACCGTTCACAAATTTTTGGCACATCGTTCTCTCCCTGTAGCTAGTCGGTACTATCAGACTTTGCTCGGGGTCAGTGTATCTACAAAAAAATTGATTAAGCTTACCTAAGTTAGCAGAGTGCCATCTATACTAGATACATAACCATAATAGTAGGGCTACTTATATAACTTCGCTTACAAACATCCTATTCTTTTGAAAAGAATTTATTGTCAACTTTTATTTTTAGAAAGGTTTTTGAAGCTTTATTTTCTCAACCTGGCTCTGATACCACCTGTGGCAGAACCGCCTAATTTAATGCCTCCTAGGAGCGCTCGTCTTCCATTAGACACTAAGCACTCAAGGGAGAACTCTAAATTACTCAGTTTCGTCGGGCACACCCTAAGGGAGAACCCAAAAATCCACATTTTTGCCATCAGGATCACAAATAAGAGAATAAAGCTTACATCACAAATGAGAGAGCAGCGCGAGGCTCGGCAGTAAGTCCAGCAAAGCAAGCAGAGATGATGCGACGAAGAGGGCAGATGGACGGTGGCGCTTAGCGGGGACATGGACACAACAGAGCCCGTGCTCCGATTAAAAATTTCAGACACGACGCAAGCGATGGAGAGAAAAACAGAGACATAGGTAAACGGACGTGCCGGGGTGCCGAGCCACGACGAGAACGAGACGATGAATAATTGCCATGCAACGAGTACGCTGTACGTCAGGAGAAATAAATGAAGCTGTTGTGCTCTCTCTCTTCAGTTCGTGCTTATCAAAATAAACCCATGAGGATATATATATCGTTTTATTTATTAATGGATTTTATTCTATTTATAAAAGTTGCTTTTCATGCTTAAGCTAACAGAACAAACCGTTCGCTAGAATCGTCGTTATCTTTACGTACTGAGCAATTTAACTTGGCGTTAATTTGAGTCCACAAAACTAAGTTGCACAGGATTCGCTTATCGTATCAAGTACATTTTAAATAAAAAATTGCGAGGAACTCGTTTCAAAAATTTTACTAAAGCCACGGTGTTAAACAAGATCGTAACACTAGGGGTGTTACACTTACAAATGCCCGTTCTAAGAAAGCATCAGTCTTATCAATCCATTCTTCGGTCCACGAGGTCTGACTAAAGCGGCCCATGTACATCCACTCACGGTCATCCATCGTCTAGCATATCAACGAGTAATATAAAAAATTATGTTGCATCTACACGTTCCTATACTATCTAATAAGTGAAGATATGTTCTAATCCCACCCGAGGATGTATAGATGGGGTTAGTTTCCATGCTCTACTCCTATCTGAGACAGAATTTCGGCAGCACCTCCCCGCTGTTCTCCAAATACACGTCCTGGAAGAGAGATTGTGTATTCAGAGAACAATAGGGAGATGCTGCCGATACTCTATCATGGATCGGAGTAGAGTATGGAAACTAACCGCATCTACACATCCTCGGGCTGTCCAAAAAACGTGCACAATTCGAAACAGATACAATTATAGATATGCAAAGATCTGCATGTTTCCAACCGTATCTCTTTCGAACGGGAGACGTCTAGCTAGGTTACGTGATATACGAACATGATATGGAAAGAAGGGACTTTTATGCCTCACCTTGCTATCCTGCAAAGTGACGAGTCGATGACGTTGCAATAGCCTCTCCTGCAATAAAAGGAACATAGTAGTGTCAAATCTAAATTTCGGCAGCACCTCCCCTGCACAGGGAGGCTTCCAAAACCTACAACAAATAAAACGGCACGATGGCCGACGACCACATCCACACCAAACAAACAGCACGATGGCCGACAACCACATACACATCTTATACCTTGCAAAAACACGGCACCTCAAAGTTGTGGGGCGGCAGGAGGGCAAGGTGGAACCAGGCGGCAGGGCGGGGTAGGGAGTGGTGGCAAAAACCTGCAAGTTGAGACATGCATATAGTCGGTGCATGTTTAGATTGCTAACATTTGCATGTGCACTATCTGTTACACCTACAAGGTAGGTTGTGGCTCAATTTTAGAATAATAAGCATTTGATCATGATATAGCTAATAAATCAGTATTACGGTGACATATAGGCACTTGAAACACCTAACTATATTTATCTGCTAGAGGCATCCTCACTTAATAGTAGAAGTGCTTAGACTGAGCAGGAGCTTAGTAGCTACTTATCACATGTTCACTCTTTAACAATTTTTCTGTACATGCAGTGTATTATTGTTCATGGCAGTGTAACCAAAGCAAGAATATAAGACAGTTATAAGTCCAAGAACAAGAGACAGGGAGACATGATGCCAAAAATGAAGACAACTTTTTTTAAAAAAACGTGTTTCCATTTGTTTTAAAGCAAACTGGTGTGGGCTCTAGCGCTCTGCATTTTAACTGAGGTCATGACTGACTTGCTTTTGTCCATGCAATGCTTCAGAAAATTCTTAAAATAAATCAGAGATATTCTTAAGTTGCAATACTGATGAAACCATTCATTGCAAAGAATTATAACATAAATGTGAAATTTCTTAGTATCCGGAGTTCCCTTACAACAGTTTCCTTGATTGGCTTGGAATATTTTTTTTGTCCGATGTCACGTTCAAATCAGTTTCCTCACTGCAGCAGCCTTTGTCACTGATTGATAAGGACTAAAGCTTGGGTTTAGTGGGGGGACCGATGTTTCTTAAGCTAAAGTTTGGCTCAGAGCTGGAAATAATAACTAGTTCAGTGAGACTCCTCCACCATTGCTTCCATAAGCCAAACACTGGTGTGCCGTTTCTACCATGCCGTGTGAAATCATAGGTGAAAATGGTTTTAGACTAGGGAAACTTATTCCTTTCAGAGAGTGAAAAAGCAAGAAATGCGGAGGCTATCATATGACGTCAAATGACGAATATATATCAAGTAGTTCTTTTTTATAATAGGCCAATCAGCGTTTTTCATTACTTATTATGCAAGAGAAGTTCTCTTGTTCTTAGACTGAGCAGGAGCCTAACTATATTATTGTTGTTCATGGCAGTGTATATGAACTAAACAAATCTTACTGGGGCAGAGGGATACTGCGGGGAGCCGGAGGCCGGGGGCGGGGCGCCGAGGGCAGGCGGGACGTGCCGGGGCGGGCGGCGCCAGGGGGTGGGGCAGCGATGCCGCACCGGTGGCGGGGCGCGGTGGGGCGGGGAGGCGGCGGGGGGTGGTCGCGTGCGGTGCAGCGTGTGTGTGAAGGGTGTGTTGTGTGCGCGAGGGTGAGGGCCGGGGGTGTGGACTGCTGTGGCATATGAAGGAGTATGCCGAGTGCCAAGATTGGCGTCACTCGGCAAAGTATAGATATGCCGAGTGCCAAGATCTGGGGCACTCGGCATTGTTTTTTTTTATTTTCATTACCGCCCGATATTGTGCAGTGGGGCCAGGTCGACGAAGTTGCCTAGTGTCCCCTATATGACACTCGGCAACTATTCTTTTCGTCGAGTGTTAGATAGAAAACACTCGGCAAAAAAATTTATATTTCATGCTCCACCGTCCTCCTTCTTCATAGCGCGTTCTATTAAATTTGTTATGATGGACTTTGAAAGTACCTTGTCAAATTCACTCAACAATGCATATTTGATTTTTCTATGAATATTATTCCATTATTTCATATAGTTATAGATAAAATTCAATTTATATTAATTAAAATTCTATAATTACAGTTAATAAATTAAAATTATCAAACAGATCCGAAAAATTCCCAAAATGTGACATGGACCAATCTATGTTGTCTATTGCCTATACAAAAAGTTTTGAAGTCAAACCCAAATTTGACCGTCATTTGACTCTAAATCTTACCAGAACCTTCTCAACTCCTTGATTCTTCTTCGGAGATGCCTCGGTTTGTAAGCGTCGTACGTGACAAATTATGCGAAACATTCTCAATTTTTTCCATAGTCTCCACGTATGATATCATAAGATCTTGACAAATCTCATGATTTTCAGACTTCGTTTGCTTTTTTTAGAATTTAAAAAGCATCCGGCCACACGTTCGTGGTCGTGTTTCCTGAACAAAATGTTCGAAATTTCTTTTAATTTTCCAGGTAAGGCCCCAAAATAGACTCAATAACATGAATACGATTTCTCCACTCAATTTATTCCATTATTTGAATCACTTGCAGTTCAAATTTGACTTTAACCAAAAAATTTCTCTAAATGCAATAAATTAATTAAATATAGCAAACAGAGAAATATACCAAATTTTAACATGTAGTACCACATGTTGCATGTGGAGAGTAGAAAAAGTTTAGAGGACAGGTGAGGAAAAAATTTATTATTTTCCCAAGTGTCTTTAAAAAAACACTTAGCAAAAATATTATTTTGCCGTGTGTCAATAAAAAACACTTGGCAAACCTTGTCTTTGCTAAGTATCCGTTAGAGACACTCGGCAAAGTTCTAACGGCAGGGCGGCGCACCCAACGGCCGTCACACGGCCGCCGCACGTGCCTGTACTTTGCCAAGTGTCGGTGTTTGCCGAGTGTTTCGGTGTAGTTTGCCGAGTGTTTTTCTTATGCACTCAGTAAAGTTTGGTTTTGCTGAGTGCTATATGTTTGTCGAGTGTCTAATTAAAAACACTCGGTAAATTGTAATGCACTCGGCAAACCCTCAGGCACTCGGCAATTATACAGTTTCCGGTAATGTAGATGCTCTAACTCATTGCATATGCATTTAGGATATAGTGGAGTGCTAACACCCTTGAAAACATTTGTGAAAATATGCTAACACATGTGCACAAAGTGATACACTTGGTGGTTGGCATATTTGAGCAAGGGTTAGAAACTTCACCGACGAAGTGTCCGCCCGTAGAGTGCGGACAGTCCGACGGTGCCACCGGTGCCCTGTACAGAAAAGACAGGGTTTCACAGAGTGCACCGGACGCTGGTCTCAACTGGACCAGAGCTTCCGGTCAGTGGAAGCAGTGAAGACGCTGGCGTCGGTCTTCGACCAGACGCTGGGTCACTTTATGACCGAACGTTGGCGGGGTACGTCCGGTCCCACTGACGAGGAGGCGCACAAAGGAGACGTTGAGTGACCGGACGCTGGGTGAGTCCGGTCGGGCATGACCGGACACGTCCGGTTGTGAATTTTCATAAATGGAACCTTACTGGAAGTGATCGGACGCTGGTGTTGGTGCGTCCGGTCACTTTCAAGCAGCGTGTCCGGTAACAACTTAAGTACGCTGATGACCGTTGAGATCGGACGATTAGTGTTTGAAGCCGATGACACGTGGCAAGCATCGGGCGACCGGACGCTGGGGTCCTGCATCCGGTCGATCTGACCAGAGCGTCCGTTCACCCCATGTTGTGCCTAGTGAAGGGGTACAACGACTCTATTTCATGGGGGCTTCTATTTAAGCCCCATGGCTGGCTCTAGCTCACTCTTTTGGCCATTTGCATTGACATAGCAACCTTGTGAGCTTAGCCAAAGCCCTCCCACTCATCTCTATCATAGATTCATCATCTTTGTGAGATTGGGAGTGAATCCAAGTGTATTGCTTGAGTGTTTGCATCTAGAGGCACTTGGTGTTCGTGTTTCGCTGCGGGATTCGTTTGTTACTCTTAGTGGTTGCCGCCACCTAGACGGCTTGGAGCAGCGAGGATCGTTGAACGGAGGTTGGTGATTGTCTCTGGCTCCGATCGTGGTGATTGTGAGGGGTTCTTGACCTTTTCCCGACGAAGAGCCAAAAGGTACTCTAGTAAATTGCTCGTGGCTTATGCGATCCTCATCTTATGTTGGTTATGTGGCTTGTGTGATCCTCACCTAGTCATCTTGCTCTATCACTTTACATTATCGCAAACTAGTTGTCTAGCTCTTTAGTGTAGTTAGTCGTGAGAGCTTGTTAGTTTGGTTAGTGTGGCTCTTTAGTTAGTCTTTGAGAGCACACTAACTTAGTGTAGCAACATAGCCATTGTGTGGATAGAGACTATAGAAACTAGAATTATGGTAGGTGGCTTACATTTTTAGTAGGCTAGCGCAACACTCGTTTTACCTCATATTTGTCTAACTAGTTTGCTAAGTGTTGTTGTAGAAATTTTTAATAGGCTATTCAACCCACTCTCTAGCCATTAGGACCTTTCAGCTGTGCACGCCTTCATCTTGTGGGCTGGGCCACCTCTGGTGGTTCGACCCATGTCTTGTCTTATGGATACCGGGGGTCATATCCCCCACAGTTAGTCCCCGAGCGCCTTGTATCCTTTGAACAACGCTGTCTTGAACAAGTCCGAGCACTTTGGCATGAAGCCGATCAGTTTAACTGGTGATCCGAGCAGTGGAAGTCGAAATCGACCAGTTTAGCTGGTGACCTGGGCAGTGAAGGTCGAAGCCGACCAGTTTAACTGGTGACCTGGGCGGTGAAAGTCAATGCCGACCAGTTTAACTGGTTAGGAGACCTCGGACTTAGCCAAGTAAAGCTTGTTAGAAGGATGTAAGGGGCTCAAGATATAATTTAAAAATTCTTTCACTTAGAAGAAGTGGTCACTTAGACTGCTAGGTGAATCAAGAAATAAGAACTACATTCACCGCTAGGTGAAGTGTAGCCACTTAGTCCCCGAGCCTGCTAGAAGACGAATAATGAATCTTGTAGCAGGGTCAAAGAAAAGAAGCCTGAAAGCTTGCCGACATCATCTGACATGCGTGTATCAAGACCCAAACGTGCTGCCCAAGATCCGCACCCTGATCCAAACAGCATGGAGCAGCTTGATAGCAGACCGTTGAGACGTAGCAAGATCTGACCACCAAGAGATTCCCCAGCTTAGCTGGCGATGCTAGCATGAAGAATTTGAACATCGAGGAATCCTCAGCGTAGCTGGCGACATCCGAGCACCGAGGAGTCCCCGGCGTAGCGGGCGAGGTCCGAGCACCGAGGAGTCCTCGGCGTAGCTGGCGACGTCCGAGCACCGAGGAGTCCTCGACGTAGCTGGCGATGTTCGAGCACCGAGGAGTCCCCGGCATAGCTAGCGATGAAGCACGAGCAACGAAAAATCCGGTCAACTGGTCGGCGGCGAAGTGAGCATTAAGTAGAAGCGACCGACGAACAGTCCGATCAACTAGTCGGCGACGAAATTCATGAACCTAGCGGTCCAACCAGTTGATCGGTGGAGAAGTCCGAGCACCAGGTGGTCTGATCACCTGGATGATGATCCTGCAATACAAATATGTAGCACCAGGTGGAGCCGCTGCCGACCACCCATAACGCAGAGGGCGGACACTCGTGCACGTGTAGGGAGGAGCTAGAGACAGGGCCGTCTGTGGGAACATCCGAGCATCAACTTGACTGTTCGGGGGTTCGCCTTAGACTTAGCTGTATGGCATCTTTAAGATGGTATACATAAAAGAAAATCGTTTTGAGAGCAAACATGGAGAAAACAGCTCAGAGAAACATTATGGCGTTATACGAAGATCGGAGAATATTTAGAGAAATATTAAAACGTGACTTAGCTTTAGACAGAACGTCTGGTCGGTGGCGTATGGCGTTATCTGGTCGGTATGTACGAAATTGCCCGGCCCTTTAGCTTTCCGAACTGTCGTCATAGCGGCGGTCGCGGTTGTCATGGCGCCGTTCTTCACGGCGATCATCGTTGCGACGCGGCAGGTGGCCAGAGTAAGTAGTCCGGACGACGTCGTCCTTATATTAGTGGTCGGCGACTCGGGTTTGCTTAGTGGCTCGCTTGGTGGCTCGGGCAGCTCGCTTAGCAGCTTGGTGCGTAGAAGAATTGATCTTGAATTGCTTCGACGGTCGCGGCGTTGCGTGTGTTGATCGGCACCAAGCAGTAGCCCATGCACGCGATCACGAAGGCAATGATGCAAGTATATGCAAGTCGATCCCCTTGCATGTCTGCCGGTTGCACGTGGAAGCTACAATTAGCTTGCATGGTGGTGTAGATGCATTCGTACTCCTTGCAAATCCATCCTTGTTTGCTTGATACGTGACTTTGAAAGTTAGCTTGCATGGCCTTGCAAATCGGACGTGGCCTTTGGTTTTGACGGGCGGGAATATCGCTTAAAATATTATAGTACATATCCGACTTTCATGTCCACGACGTAATTCATACGCGTGGCTGCTGCTGTTGGGATGGGTATAGTAACTTAGCCCGTGTTCAGTTGCAAAAAAAAGTTCCAAAAAAATGCTACAGTATCCATCACATCGAATTTTACGATACATACATGGAGTATTAAATATAGATGAAAAAAAACTAATTACATAGTTTGGTGGAAAATTACGAGACGAATGTTTTAAGCCTAATTAATCCATGATTGAACACTAGTTACCAAATAAAAACGAAAATGCTACAATAGTCAAATTCTAACTTTCCCCTCGACTAAACAAGGGCTCGTGACGAGTCCGAGCGTGTCGAAGGTTGTCGGTGAACTGCCGCCGGCACTGGCTCGGAGTCAGAGACGCATCTGGATCATCAAGAAAAAAAATAAGAGCTTCGCACCGATGAATCTGATAAGTCGGCTCGGCTGTTTCCGGGACGTGGAGGGAGCGTGTTGCCAGTTGTCGTCGAGGCTGGTAATCGCCTCTCATAGATGGATCGCGGCGACATGTTACGCGACACGTAGATGGATCTTCTGGCTTTTTCTGCAAGATTGGTTGGTAACACGCCGCCATGATTCGTAGTCTCGTGATGTCGAGCCCGTAGGGCTGCTGAAGGACACCGCCGCGGGAAGTCAGGTTGCCACGTGCGGTGTTGATCTTGAGGTATGCCATCTAGCTTGTTATGGGATCAAGCGCACACCCCTACTTAGCGCGCCAATTGTCGACAAAAGATGTTCGGCAGTCCACCGAGGGGTATCCCGCGATGGTAGATTTGTCGGTGGAGGTGCGCGTAATCAGGAACCGGATGGTGACACAAGGCGCAGAGATAGCGATTTAGATAGGTTCGGGCTGTCTGATCGACGTAATACCCTACGTCCTGTGTCTTTGGTGTATTGTATTGAATATGAAATGCATCTAGATGTCGTCTAGGGGACCAGTGCGTCTCCTTATATTCTCTGAAGGGGTAGGGTTACAAGAAAAATATCATATTTGGTACTATACAATATCTTGCGGCGCACGTCGACCAATGCAGTGCACCTCTGATGGTGCGGCCCATGTCTTATCTTGTGGATACCGGGGGTCATATCCCCACATTTTAGCACCCACAATATCCCAAAACCATGTCTTGTCTGGATAATGGGATTATGATAATGAAGATTTTGGTTATAATAATTCATCAAGCAGAGCCTAACCTTTTATATATATAATATAATATCATCAATAACTTGTAGTTTTTTTGTTACAATGTTATTACTACCATTTGCAATCAAACATACTTTCTATGGTCATATAATTTTATAGTCAAAAGCAACATGATATAGAGAGAATGAATGGTGACACAAGGTGAGACCTAGCAAAATGTGTCAAATCAAAGTCTGCCTTATAAACGCGGCGGAGTTGCGTCGGGCCAATGATGACCTGGCCCGGCCAGACGGTGGAGGTGATCCGTCTTCGCCGGGATGCCGAGGACCACGGCCGCTTCGCCACCCGGATGTAGGCGGAAAACAGCCGCCGTTTCAACGCCCTCAACGGGGCACTTGTGACCACGGGCCCTATCATATCCGTCCTCTCTCCTAGGCCTCAGCCCCTCCCATCGCACACTCACACGACGAGCTCGCCGCTGCTGTGCCTCGTCCTCACTAGCGCCATGCCCTTGCTGGAGACCGCGCACCGCCCGGAGCCAACCACGACCTCCGCCGCCCCCGTTCGCTGGCCCTAGCCTCCGGCATCGTCGTCCACCGCCCCCTTCGTTGTCCTCCGGCTCCTGGCTCCGCATCCTGCCGGGATTGACGCCGCTTAGCATCTCAGGCGGTGGAGGGTAAATAACCACAAATTTGTAATAGTACCGACCAAATTACGGTTTGGCATGCGCTGTGTGCCGGTCTGTCCTCTAGCAAAATTTACCTAGTTTCCTTTTAGGTGTGTGTATATATATAGAAGAAAGAGATATAATACTGCATGCATGTTTTATTGTCACGATGCCATCACCATCAAAGAGTGGCACATGGGTGGACGCAGCTTTGAGGATACTTAGAACGACACAGGACGTACGATGCCCGTGCTGCTGCGTCCACGTACAGCTCGACGCGTACATGTACTAGCTATGTACCCAAGTATGCATGCATACAGGTTATTACACATTGCATGTAGCTACATATATATTTAGCGACCGCGATGTCGATCGTCATCAGGGCCGCCTAGCGTAGCTTAAAGCCGGGCGGTAGCTAGATGGAGCTAGCACTGCCTGATGCACTTGCACTGGCGCATGATGCCGTCGCAGTTGCCGCCGCCCCAGCCCTCCTGCAAGCACACCTGCGCGCAGTTGTGGTCCGACATGCAGACCCCCTTGAAGCCCGCGCTCCGGCGCCGGCACACGCGCGCCTCCGCCAACGGCACCGCCGCCTCCTCTGCACGCACGCATAATTAATTTTCAGATGATTAATAACTATATAAAAAAGAGTATATAGATGTTGTCCACTCGAATTCAGATGATGAATAATTATTATATATATATATAAACATGTGCGTTTATATATGATAATGTTGTAGCTAGGCTGATGACGACGTACGCGCAACGACGATGAGGAGCAGCAGGAGGACGGCCACCTGCGTCGCCACCTTCCTCATCGTCCACATGCTGGCTGTCGGTCGGCGGGTGCTTGTTGATGGGTAGATGAGCGTGTTCGTGCAAAGCAGGCGATGCCAGATGCTGGCTGACCTGCCTGCTGCTGGCCCGCAGATTTATAGGCGCGGTCGCTCGGCGTGCGGTGGACGGCGCATGCAAGAGCGGCGCCGCGTGGCGAGCTCCGGCGGCCGTGCAGGTGCACGTGGCTGCCCGGATTTTTTTTTAATTTTAACATTTTTTAAAACTAATTTTAAATATAATACTATTTAATTTTTTTTTCTAAAACTATTACTTTTGGCCGTGTCTATTTCCTATCGCGGCGAAACATCTGTGCCGCATCATGCATGGTAGCGCGACGAGAGGGATGAAGTGGCGATGACCGAAACAATGATCGATGACAAGACAGGGCCGGTCTGCCGCGCCACCGATCAGAGCGCGGCAGAGCAATGCCAAGATCGGTGGTGCGGCAGAGCCCACGACACCAGATAATGACTGTGAGACTGCAGGGGACGCACGCGGCAAAGATCGATGGATTGGGCATGCACCTTTCCACGGCGTGTACAGTGCCGCCTCAGAGAGCATCGGGGCCAATGTCCTCAGCTTGACAGGGGAGGGTGAGCAGTAGCGTCTGGTCTGAGCCAGGACATGTCGGCACGTGTCTTCTGCACCGCGGAAAGGTGACTCAGAAATGGACACGTCGCATCACCGACGACAATGGCACCGCTCAATTCCCGCGCATGAAAAGCCGGCCCGGAGCCACGGCCCAGCCGGGGGTCACGTGTGACACGGCGGTGAAGTGGAACCAGACGGCACTGTGCGTGAGTCGTGACCGTGTCCTAAATTGATCCATCTGTACCCGTCGCTCGTGTCTTCTTCGACGCGTCTCGGTGCTGACTCAGGGACACGTGAGCGTACGTATATTGATTAGTTAGCAGGTTTTTGGACACGCGTCGGGATGATTCACTGACTCATCACGACAGCCCATGCAGCTGTCCTTCTGGCTCATTCTTCTTTCCTCAAGAGAGCCACGTAACATTCGTGTCTACAAGCACCGAGTCCTTCAGACCGTACCAATCCTCCAGATTGGAGGATTAAATTCTTCACCCAGCTGTTTGTCAATCACTCACAAATCCGGGGCTCAACCATCTACAAGATTAGCAGGACCCTTAATAGAACGGCGGATACTCTAGCAAAACAGGCTTACGCTCGCTCTCAGTCTAATTCTACACCTTGTGAGCCTGTATGTTCAAATTCTACCTCCACTTCACTCGCCAGAGTTCTAAATCCTGGCGTGCATATATTTTTGGGTGTTTGTGAGTCTAATTTAACAGTCATGTGTGTAGCCTCACTAGAGAAATCTATTACAGTCTTACGTCCAGTGACGGAGGATGGAAAAAAATTAAGGTAATAGTGAAATCGATAACTTTGATATAAGATATTTCTCAGTATATTAGTTTATACACATAACATATCATGATCGTCACCTACTACAAAAGTAAAAATATTTAGAATAAAAAGAAAGATACAAGTAGTCAATAGACTAACCAAGTGACGATTGCGTCTAGGCCCCGCGGCGTGTCACACGTGACCCCCGGCTGGGCCGTGGCTCGAGGCCTGCTTTTGTGCGCGGGAATAGAGCGGTGCCATTGTCGTCGGTGACGTGACGTGTCCCTTTCTAGAGTCGGGCAGCGTCGGCGCGCCGCCCGCGATGCAGGAGACACGTGGACGATGCCCTGACTCAGCCCACACGCTACTGCTCACCCTCTCCTGTCAAGCTGGCGTTGGACCCGATGCTCTCTGAGGCGGCACTGTGCACACCGCGGAAAGGTGTCAGCTCGTAGGCGTGCCCACTTCATCGACCTTTGCCCGCGCGGTACCCTGCAGTCATCATCGGGGGGTTGTGGGCTCTGCCGCGCCACCTGCCGCGTCCTGATAGGTGGCGCGGCAGACCCTGCCACGTCAGCGGTCAATGTCTTAGTCGTCGTCACGTCATCTCTCTTGCCGCGCCATAATGCATGACGTGGTACAGGCGTTTCGCCGCGCCAGAAAAATAAACGCGGCCAAAAGTGTTAATTTTGAAAAAAAAATAAACAGTATTAAATTTAAAATTAATTTATAAAAAATGTTAAAATTAAAAAAAATCGCTGCCCGCACGGACTGCATGCGCGTCAGGTCAGGGTAAAAGAGAGCGGCGCATCATCACTCAGTAGTCATCAGTAGTGCCGGATGCGTGCCACTGCCGACTTGGCGAGTTTGTGCAGTAAGTAGTGTCGACGACACGGCGCCAGTCATGCAGCAGCTAATTCTAGCTTAAAATTGACTGAAAACTCAAAAATAATGTTTTGGCTGAAATATTATGAAAAAACATTGTTATAACTGAAAAAATGAGCTGAACAAACCAAATATAGGGTAATTCGAAGGAGGCCTTGACTGTATCCGTTGCCTGTCTGGCATGCACGGGAGGGGCTTGACGTCGACGAGCACCGCTGGCCCATGGCGGTAGCGGCGTGGCAGCAGGGGGCAGGGGCCGAGCCGCCACGTGCCGCTGCCACGTGACTATAAGTACCTCCTCTCCTGGCTCACACCTCCACTCTCACTGTCATCGATCCATCGATCGATCACCTGCGACCCGTGCTCAACATCTGATAGATAGTAATCAAGACGTACTCGTCTCCCGCCCGTAACTAATCCAATCCACAGTCGTCGCCGCCGCCAATGGAGCTCAAGTCCAGGGCGACCGTGTGCGCGCTCCTCGTGACGCTGCTCCTGCTCTCACGTAATAACAATAACATAATAATTTGTTGGCTTAATGTATTTTTTCTTTCGTCGATCTGCCTCGTCAATTCTTACTTCATTCACAGACGACGGCAATGGCGGCGGCGGCGGCGGCGGCGGGAGGATGGTGGCGGAGGCCCGGGTGTGCATGGGCAAGAGCCAGCACCGCTCGTTCCCCTGCATCTCCGACCGCCTCTGCAGCAACGAGTGCGTCAAGGAGGAGGGCGGGTGGACCGCCGGCTACTGCCACCTCCGCTACTGCAGGTGCCAGAAGGCATGCTAAGCTGGTGAAATGAAGTGAAATACCCTTGGCTTGGCAGAAATGTAGTAGTAATACCGTACGTCGACGTGCTTGCTTGCACCTGCACAACCATCAGTTGTAAAGGTGATGTCATGTAATGTAACAGCAATAATAACAGGGCATGTCGTAGCCTTGCAATGTTCCGAGTAACAGATTGTACGTTTCCAACGTCAGTCAGCGAACGTTTCCATCACTCAATTCATTCATTCACTGCAAAGTTTTCCAGCTCAACCTCTTGGCATGCTGAGGTATACAACCCATCCATCCATGCTCTGAAAAAAGACGACCTTTGGTTGCTTCAGCATTACCATCTCTTTTGGGGTTTAGCTTCATTCGTTATCATGTTTTCAACTAAACCCACACAGATTAACATCAGAATAGCAGATTCCTTACCAACCCATCAGCCCAGGTCGAGGTAGATTCCTTCCATCCGTCTACGCTGCTTCGCCGAGTCGGCGGCAGCGGCTTCTTCAGTGACCTTCAGTGTCTGAAGTGCCGGACGCCGGTGAAGACGAGGGCCACCCCGTACTTGTTGCAGCAGTCCACGGCGTCCTGGTCCCGGATGCTGCCGCCGGGCTCCGCGATCACAGCGATGCCGCTCTGGCACGCCTCCTCCACCGCATCGTTCCAAGCTGCATCATCATTCCGGTTCAACAACACATTAATTAGCTAATAGGAGTAAATAACAAACGCTGTTTTTAGTGTTCTTTGTTGCATCCAGAACCATGTGCTTGCTTGCTTCTACGTACGGTTCAGGAGCAAGAATAAAAATTGATCGAAATCAACTAGTACTCGATAAATGCTTCAATTCCAATTTTGAAGCCAGCACTTTTTGGTTTCTTTTTCCCTTACCAAACGGGAAGAAGGCATCGCTGGCCAAAGCAGCTCCCTTGGCCTCCTCCCCTGCCTTCTTGAAAGCAATCCTCAGGCTCTCCCGCCGGTTCGGTTGGCCACTGCCCATACCCAACATGCAATTGTTCTGCAGAGACCAGCCATCATCAGGCACAGAATCAATAGACTGTACAGCTAGCTATATCGCGCTCCCCACATAACCTAAAAGGTATGCATGCGTGCACTACTGACCTTGGCGATCACAATGGCGTTGCTCTTGACGTGCTTGACGCAGAGGCACGCGAATTTCGCATCCGAAAGCTCACTGTACCCAGGAGTCCTCTCTGACATTTTTGTGAAGGTGATGTCTTCCGGGGTCAGATCGTCCGACTCTTGAGCCAACCAGCCGCCAGTCACTTGTCGCAGCGACAGCATTCCTTTCCCGCTCCTCTTCGCCTCCAGTATCCTCAGCGTCTTTGGATTTCCCTTTCAGGACCTCCAGGCCCTTCTCTGTGTACCCAGGCGCGACCACAATCTCGTAGAACATCCTTGTCTCGCCGTCCGTGGGGCTCCTGAACTCACGGATTTCCCTCGAAAGATCCTAAACATGTAAGTCAATGTGTCAACAATAATGCATTATGCATAGTGGACAGCGTTGGAAGATCTGCAGCTTGTGTAGGAACATGGTGCTGGGTTGACACCAAAATACCTCATCGATCGTCATATTGAAGGCAACTATGCCGCCGAATGCGCTGACAGGGTCTCCTTTCACAGCCAACCTGTATGCTACACCACACGGATTTGTGTGCTTAACCACAACACAAGTCGGGCTCTCAAACTCTGAGACACAGTTCCATGCAGCATCCGCATCCAAATAATTGTTATAGGACATTTCCTGTATAAGAAGGTGACGTATGTAAAGTTGCAAACCCCTGAAAATAAACATCTGTACTGGCATGGTACTCTCAAAGATTGGGAATATCTAGAAACGAGTTATCTGCTTATATGTACCCAATAAAAGGAATAATGAAGTTACAAAAGACCATGGAAGCAAAACATAGATACAAATCATTGAGTTAAAATGATTTTGTGTCCCATTTTAGTGAAGTAGTAATAACTAGAAAGGAAATCTGCTTATCTTACCTTTCCATGGTGTTGAATTGCTGTTGCAATACCGCCAGCATTTACTAGAGAAAGACTCTTGTCACCATAGAAGGCAGCCTTTTGATGAGGATTTTCACTATAACGCAGTGTAGACTTCACTGTGAGGGGCACAGTAAAACTGGGAGGAAATGAATCTGCTGCACAAGATCATGATACTGTCATATATGAAAACTGGCTGACAAAACTATTAGACAAGCATCACATTTGCCAAAAAAATGTGCCAATACCTTTATTTGATTGCTTCCACAACCACTCTGAGACAGCTGAATCGTAAGAAGCAACATGTTGGAAAGCTTTCCATGCAAGTGTCCGGCGGAAATCAGGGTCATCTTGTTTCCTTTCTAGATATTCCAATAGAGCAGGATAATCTTTATGATCGACAACGACAAGAACGTCCTTATGATTCTGTCAGTCATAAGAAATAGATCACAAAGTAAGCAAACTGAAATCCTACAGCTATTCTTATCAAAGTGTATACAACTACATAAATTTGGCAAGCATAAATGAGTGGAAAATCAACAAATAAAGTATTAGCATGCATGATACATTGTAAAATGAAATCAACTTTGCATGAATCCAGTGCATTCCTTTGTAAGTACTCCTATTAAGTATTTCAAATCACTAATATTCCAATACAGCTACCTTGGCAGCAGCTCGGATCAGTGTAGGCCCACCAACATTAATATTTTCAATGCCATCCTCAAAAGATATTACACCTGTGGTGACCTTATCATAGAATGGGTACAAATTGACTACAACCACATCGAATGTCCCAGTGAACAAAGTAAAGGTCCTAGTCAACTTACAATAACACCCTTCAATGATTTTCACCTCATCGCATGAAACTTGACATGTCATAACATTATTTTTCTCGAACACGATGTCATAACATTATTACAATATTTAATAGAAGATTGCATAATGAACTTAAGAACTCACCAATGCCATGTTCTTTCAGTGCTTTCAGATGATGCTCCTGGTCTCTTCGCGCAAGAATACCACCATGTATACTGGGGTGCAATGTTTTTACTCTCCCATCAAGCTGAAATGACCCAAAGAGTTAGTGGATATGGAAATGTGCAATTTATACTGTTACTAAAAGCTCTCAGCATGATAGTCGATTCAAAAACACGTTTTTTCTGTTTTAAACAATCAGTGAAAGGGAAAAGGTTAGATTAAAATGACCAGGAACATCTAGTAAGCATGGAATTACAAAGTTGGAATTATGCAGTATTCTGACCAATTATTCAGACAACCACTTTGAGAATTGAGGAGACACATAAGAGAAGATTTGGAATGATACAGGACAATTGTTACATTTGATTCTTGATATACTTTTGAAAAATAGCAAGAGTAAAAGAGTTGCGACTATTACATGTTTTAAGAACCATTACAAGTAATGCATTTTGCAAAGTTTCCAACAAACTTTGTTCAGGCATCACTAAACTGACTGTGATAACTGATAACAATGTTTGTAATAAATATATATTTTCAAAAATGCTGCAAAATTAGCATGAATTAGGCTTTACCATTTCAGGAAAGTGTGTAATTTCTTCAGCTTCTGTAACATTAACTCCAGATGCTTCCAAACTTGATGCCGTGCCACCGGTGGAAATAATAGAAAACCTACAGGAACAAACTCTTCATATGAGTATAATAAAAAAATATATCAACATAAAGACAAATCTGAATCCATGGTTAATCTCATATAAACCCATACTTTGCTAAATATTTTACTAAATGCAATATCCATATATGAACTGTTAACCAATGAAAAACATGCACGTGGAGAGGGAAACTATCATAAGGAAAAATAGTTTGTGAAAGGGTTGAGATAAGTTAGGGATTACATCGCAATAATTTATCATGATGAATGATTATAGACACAAAGAAGGGCAGGCTTGGTGCAGTGGTGAGAGTTGTCTCACTGAGTCATCAGGTCGTGGGTTCGAAACAGCCTCTCCGTAGATTTGAGGGCGGAAGGCTTGCCTCGGTTTTTCCCTTCCCCAGACCCCATTCATGTGGGAGCCTCCGGCACTGGGTCAGTGGAAGCAGTGAAGACGCTGGCGTCGGTCTTCGACCAGACGCTGGGTCACTTTGTGACCCGGAGTGCGTCCGGTCCCACTGACGAGGAGGCGCATAGAGGAGACGTTGAGTGACCGGACGCTGGGTGAGTCCGGTCGTGAATTTTCGCGAATGGAACCTTACTGGAAACGACCGGACGCTGGTGTTGGTGCATCCGGTCACTTTCAAGCAGCGCGTCGGTCAAAACTTAAGTGCGCTGATGACCGTTGAGATCGGGCGATCAGTGTTTGAAGCCGATGACACGTGGCAAGCATCGGGCGACCGGACGCTAGGGTCCAACGTCCGGTCGATCTGACCAGAGCGTCTGGTCACCCCATGTTGTGCCCAGTGAAGGGGTACAACGGCTCTATTTCGTGAGGGACTTCGATTTAAGCCCCATAGCTAGCTCTAGCTCACTCTCTTTGCCATTTGCATTGATATAGCAACCTTGTGAGCTTAGCCAAAGCCCTCCTACTCATCTCCATTATAGATTCATCATCTTTGTGAGATTGGGAGTAAATCCAAGTGTATTGCTTGAGTATTTGTATCTAGAGGCACTTGGTGTTCGTGTTTTGCTACGGGATTCGCTTGTTACTCTTGGTGGTTGCCGCCACCTAGATGGCTTGGAGCAGCGAGGATCATTGAGCGGAGGTTGGTGATTGTCTCCGGCTCCGATCGTAGTGATTATGAGGGGTTCTTGACCTTTTCCCAGCGGAGAGCCAAAATGTACTCTAGAAAATGCTCGTGGCTTGTGTGATCCTCATCTTGTGTTGGTTGTGCGGCACCCTATTGAGGGTTTGGCGTGTGATGCCAATTAGCACGTGAACCTCCAAGTGAGTGTATCGCCACAACGAAGACTAGCTTGCCGGCAAGTAAGTGAACCTCGGTAAAAATCATTGTGTCATCATTTGATTCCGAGGTGATTGGTCTTCATTGGTATTCATTCTTATGATTGATTGGTTCATTCCTCGACTCGGCGATATAGTCATCTTGCTCTATCTCTTTATATTATCGTGAACTAGTTGTCAAGCTCTTTAGTGTAGCTAGTCGTGAGAGCTTGTTAGTTTGGTTAGTGTGGCTCTTTAGTTAGTCTTTGAGAGCACACTAACTTAGTGTAGCAACATAGCCATTGTGTGGATAGAGACTATAGAAACTAGAATTGTGGTAGGTGGTTTACATTTTTAGTAGGCTAGCTCAACACTCGCTTTGCCTCATATTTGTCTAACCGGTTTGCTAAGTGTTGTTGTAGAAAGTTTTAATAGGCTATTCACCCCCTCTCTAGTCATTAGGACCTTTCAGCTGTGCACGCCTTGATTTTGTGGGCTCGGCCATCTCTGGTGGTGCGGTCCATGTCTTGTCTTATAAATACCGGGGTCATATCCCCCACAGCTAGTCCCCGAGCACCTTATATCCTTTGAGCAACGCTGTCTTGAACAAGTCCGAGCACTTTGACATGAAGCCGATCAGTTTAACTGGTGAACCGAGCAGTGGAAGTCGAAACCGACCAGTTTTGCTGGTGACCTGGGCGGTGAAGGTCGAAGCCGACCAGTTTAACTAGTGACCTGGGTGGTGAAAGTCAATGTCGATCAGTTTAATTGGTTAGGAGACCTCGGACTTAGCCAAGTAAGGCTTGTTAGAAGGATATAAGGGGCTCAAGATATAATTTGAAAAAATTTCCACTTAGAAGAAGTGTAGCCACTTAGAAGGTAAATCAAAAAAATAAGCACTACATTCACCGCTAGGTGAAGTGTAGCCACTTAGTCCTCGAGCCTACTGGAAGATGAAGAATGAATCTTGTAGCAGGGTCAAAGAAATAAGCTTGAAAACTTGCCGACATCATCTAACATGCGTGTATCAAGATCCCAAACGTGTTGTCCAAGATCAACAACCTGATCCAAACAGCATGGAGCAACTTGATAGCTGACCGATCTAAGATCAACACCAAGAGAGTCCAAAAATGGCAACACTTGCATGAAGCAACACGAGGAATCCCCAACAGAGTGGCGATGTTCGAGCACCGAGGAGTCCCACAGCATAGCGATGTCCGAGCACCGAAGCATGATGGTGGTGATGAAGCACGAGCGACAAACAGTCCGGTCAACTGGTCGGCGGTGAAGTGAGCATTGAGTAGAAGTGACCGACAAACAGCCCGATCAACTGGTCGGCGACGAAATCCATGAACCTAGCGGTCCGACCAGGTGATCGGTGGAGAAGTCCGAGCACTAGATGGTCCGATCACCTGGATGATGATCCTGCAATACAAATATGTAGAACGGGTAGTACATGATGTAAAAATATATGAACTCCGGAGAAGAATCAGCAATGGTGATGAAATAGTGTATGTAGTTCGGCGATCAGTTGGTGTGAAGATGTATTTAGATTTAATACAAACCATCCGACCAGTTACTGTGTAGCTGAGTCTCCAACCCTAGCTAATCTATTAACCATAACGCAGAGCGCGGAGCCCGTGTGCGTGTAGAAAGAATAAAGCGTCACTAAGGAGCCGCTGCCGACCACCCATAACGCAGAGGGCAGGCACTCGTGCACGTGTAGGGAGGAGCCAGAGACAGAGCCGTCTCTGGCGACATCCGAACATCAATATGATTGTTCAGGGGTTCGCCTTAGACTTAGTTGTATGTCATCTTTAATATGGTATACATAAAAAAAATCGTTTTGAGAGCAAACATGGAGAAAACAGCTCGAAGAAATATTATGGCGTTATACGAAGATTGTAGACTATTTAGAGAAATATTAAAGCGTGACTTAGCTTTAGACAGAACGTCTGGTCGATGGCGTATGGCGTTATCTGGTCGGCGTGTACGAAATTGCTCGGCCCTTGAGCTTTCCGAACTGTCGTCATGGCGGCGGTCGCGGTTGTCACGGCGCCGTTCTTCACGGCGATCATCGTTGCGACGCGGCAGGTGGTCGGTGTAAGTAGTCCAGGCGACGTCGTCCTTGTATTAGTGGTCGGTGACCCGGGTTCACTTAGCGGCTCGCTTGGTGGCTCGGGCGACTCGCTTAGCAGCTTGGTGCATAGAAGAATTGATCTTGAATTGCTTCGACGGTCGGGGCGTTGCGTGTGTTGATCGGCACCGAGCAGTAGCCATGCACGCGATCACGAAGGCAATGATGCAAGTATATGCAAGTCGATCCCCTTGCATGTCTGCAGGTTGCAGGCGGAAGCTACAATTAGCTTGCATGGTGGTGTAAATCCATCCTTGTTTGCTTGATACGTGACTCTGAAAGCTAGCTTGCATGGCCTTGCAGATCGGACGTGGCCTTTGGTTTTGACGGGTGGGAATATCGCTTAAAATATTATAGTACATATCCGACTTTCATGTCCACGACGTAATTCATACGCGTGGCTGCTGCTGTTGGGATGGGTATAGTAACTCATGACGAGTCCGAGCGTGTCGAAGGTTGTCGGTGAACTGCCGCCGGCACTGGCTCGGAGTCAGAGACGCATCTGGATCATCAAGAAAAAATAAGAGATTCGCAGATGAATCTGATCAGTCGGCTCGGCTGTTTCCGGGACGTGGAGGGAGCGTGTTGCCAGCTGTCGTCGAGGCTGGTAATCGCCTCTCATAGATGGATCACGGCGACATGTTGCGCAACACGTAGAAGGATCTTCTGGTTTTTCTGCAAGATTGCTTGGTAACACGCCGCCTGGATTTGTAGTCTCGTGATGTCGAGCCCGTAGGGCTGCTGAAGGACACCGCCGCGGGAAGTCAGGTTGCCACGAGCGGTGTTGATCTTGAGGTAGGTCATCTGGCTTGCTATGGGATCAAGCGCATACCCCAACTGATGTGACCATGTTAGCGTCGGGGACCTCGGTGATCTCTCCGACCACCTCGGCGATCTCTCCAACCACTTCACCGACCTCGGCGATCTGTCCGACCACCTCGGCGACCTCTCGACCACTTCACCGACCTCGGCAACCTCTCCGACCACCTCACCGGCTGATACACCACTCCAAGTCCTTACTGGACCAATCACCCGTAACCGCGCGCCAAAAGATACAATAAGAGGTGCACGCGCTACTTTGTGAGTTTCAATTAAACATTGATGGTAATTTCAAGCTACCTAAATCATGCATGTTGTTATTACTCAGGTTCTCCGAGAAGGAAGACAAGGATACATCAAGGATGGATCAGAGAGAAGAGCTACGTTCGAGTCAACCCAGCATGATAGAACCATCCAGAAAAAACAGTCATATCTTTTGTCTCCCAAAGGCTATGAAGGTGAATGAGTACTTGTTGGAGAGATCTTGAAGCCTAGTTTCCAATGCTGTCATGCCGACCAGTTTGGAGTGTCCAGCGTGGCGTCCGACCAATTTTAGTGAAGACTGCTCCGAAGCTCAATAGTCTACATGAAGCTAAAGATCCCGTGCAAAAATTGTACCATTCTACAATAAATCGTGGTGCATAGCATACATGGTTGGAAAGATGATGAAGTTAGCTTTCCAACGCATCCAACGGTTCATCATTTGGACTTTCCAGGAAGGAGTTATGACCAAAACATTAAAGACTGTCCAGAAGCCCAGAAGACACGTGGAAACTGAAGACCACCTCGTGCGTTGATCTTCCACCTCCCAACATGGCTTCTTCAGTTCACATCTATCTTAGAGACTTCTCATAGTATAAATTTTACCTCTATGCTACTAGAAAAGGACTTTTTTTGATGATTTGATAATTCAAGTAATATTGCAGCCGAGCTGCCGAGTGCTTATTCAAACCCTTGTTCTTCTTGTTCTTTCTGGACTTGTGAAGAGATTCTCTGGGATCCACTAGTTCGTGCTTTGCGGGTTCCAGCACGGCTGCCCCGCCTTGTGTGGATTAGCTTCGGTTGTGGTTCTACGGTCGTTCGGAGATCGAGTCGAAGTCTTCGTGGTTTCGGTGCCTCTCTCCCTGTCGCTTGGTCGCATCCAACCTTGGTAGGTATAAAGCTAGTTATCCTCCGCTGTTCGCAGCAAGTTATCTTGTGATTTCCAACCTACTGTCGTGAAGATCGGGCCACTCCGAGGAGGTTTCCATCGGTATCTTGCTGTTGGTGATCTCCGACCCTTATCATATGGTAATCAGAGCTATCGTTGTCACGGTAGGTTTTGTTATTACCTACTTATCTATCTATTCGTTTACCATCTACTACTGCTTTTATCCATCACATATATTTGTTTCGCCATATCCTATAGTCCAAAGCCACACAAAAAATACCTATAACCATTTCGCGGTACTGTTACGTTGTGTTTTGTGTTCATCGAGTTGCTAGTCACCACCGTTTATATAAATTGAGTTGTTTCGTTTGTTACCGTTGTCAGTGTTATAAAAAAAAGAAAGAGATTAGTTTAAAAAAAAAGAGGAGAAGTGAAAAGAAATTGAAGGATCTATGTTGCGATGTATTGCTGAAAATTTCAGTTTACATATTTGAGTTGGTGGTAATCTTGTTAGCAGCAACGTCGTGTCTTTGAGCACATCAAACCACTCGGTTGGCAGTACCGTAGTCCTCCTTGTTAGCCACCTATATCTCCACCAAAATCAGAACCGGGACGTTCGATTCGTAATCCTTACGACCTCTCTACCACCTCCGTTGAAGCTGCCACACCAGCACCGTCACGGTCCTTGAGAACGAGCAAGAACTTGGGTAAGTAAGAGGTGAGATTGTGTGTTTCCTCAAATTTACCTATTTCACTTTTTCTTGCAACTAGTCTAACATGGTAGGATCCAATTCGAGTGTTCATGGTGGGGACCACGGAGATGAAGAACCCCCTGTTGCATGGGCGGAGCTACGCCAAATGGCCAACTCGCTCTTGGAGGCGATGGAGAGGATGTTCAACGAACGTCTCCCTGCAGCGGGTGGTCGAGGTCCACAACATCAACACGAAGACAATCACCGTGAAAAATTTGGTGATGAAAATTCTGGTTTGGGTGCTGGATTTCATAGCCGCAACGGCAATGGTCGTGGTGGTCAGGGTGAAAGGCGTCATGCTAATTTTGATCAGCGCGGTGGTGGACGGCGTGTTGAATTTGATCTTCAGCATGGAGGAGGATGTGGACGTGATCGTCGTGTACATTTTGATGATGAAGATGAGGTTCATGATGAGTATGAGGAGGGATTTGATGATAATGAAAAACCTTTTGGTCACCATGGGCATTTTGGACAGCCACATGAACATCGTCGTGGTGCTGGTCTTGATGGGGAAAATCCTCGTGGTCGTCGCAATAGAGATGATCCGGATAACATTGCTCTTGTAAAGTTAAGTATTCCAAAATTTTCAGGGAAAGAAAATGCTGATGCTTATCTTGAATGGGAGGACCAATGTGATCAGATTTTTAGAGTGCATAATCTTTCTGATCAGAGGCGTGTCAATCTAGCTTCTGTTGATTTTTCAGGTTACGCTCTCACATGGTGGAACCAAGTTCAAGAAAATCAACGTGTGTTGGTACGTGACCATATCAACACATGGGCTGAGATGAAGAGAGTGATGAGAAGACGCTTTGTGCCATCAAGCTATCAGCGTGACCTCCGCAATAGGTTACAAACATTGAGACAAGGATCAAAATCTGTTGATGACTACTTCAAGGAGATGGAGTTACTCTTGGTGAGATCTGGAATTAGAGAAGATGAAGAGTAAAAAATGACAAGATTTTTTAATGGTCTCAATGAAGAAATTTCAGGTTTTGTTGAGATGTTTTCATATCATAATTTGCAAGACCTTGTTGATCAATCTATGCGCACCGAGAGGAAAATTCAGCAAGAGGGACGAAGAAGGTCTTATGGGAGCCAATCAATTTTAGCCCCATGGCGTCGGCAGCAGCCCGGTTCCTCTGTTGGTGGGGGAAGATCACAAGGAGTTGCTACTAGGCCTTCTCCATCCATTTGTGCTGCAAAGACAATGGTTTCTACTGCTTCTTCACCTGCAATTCAGCAAGAACAGCGACGTCCTACTGCAAGCACAGCAACCGCTTCTGTTGCATCAGCTGCTGCTTCTTCTTCCCATACCCGAGGCATTGTTTGTCACAAGTGCCAAGGTCGAGGACATGTTGCTGCTCAATGTCCTAGTCGAAGGACCATGATTATAAATGAGCAAGGTGAATGGGAATCTGAAAGCGAACCTGAGGAAGAAGCTCCAATATATGATGAAGAAATTATGCAAGATAAAGGTGATGAAATTCAACCTGATGATGGAGACAACAATTGCTTCATTTCTCGCCGAGTGCTTAGTGTTACTGCTGTCCAAGAAGAGAATAATCAGCGGCACAATCTTTTTCACACCCGAGGCATGATCAAGGACAAGTTGTGTCAAATCATTGTTGACAATGGTAGCTGCAATAATATTATAAGTCGAGAATTAGTTGAAAGGTTGGGACTGAAACAGCGGCGCCATCCTTCTCCATACAAGATGCAATGGTTAAATGATTGTGGTGCGCTGCATGTAACAAATATTGTGACCGTTCCCTTCTCCATTGGGCGGTACAATGATCATGTGGAGTATGATGTGGTTTCCATGGAAGCATGCCAATTGCTGTTTGGAAGACCTTGGTTGTATGACCAAGATGCTCAGATTTGCGGTCGCGCCAACAAGATTGTTCTTATGTACAAAGGAGAGCGCATCACTTTACTTCCCTTGTCATCGGAGGAGATTGTGAGAGATGATCTGAAAAGAAAACAGCGAGCAAGTGAGAACCACTTATGAGTGACACACAAACATAGTGAAGGAGTGTTTCCAAAGCCAAATAAAACTCCACAGCTGCAAAGAACCGAGCCAAAGGGAAAAGAGGGTTTAGTGATGATGGCTAGGAAGGGGGATTTAAAAGAATTGAGTGAACCCAATGCTGTGTTCTATGTACTCCTGTACAAGGACAATTTTCTTGTCACTAACGACTTACCCTCTACTTTGCCTAGTGCTGTTTTTGATGTTACAGGAATATGAAGATGTGTTTCCTGAGGAAGTACCACCAAGGCTGCCACCAAAGAGAGGGATTGAACATCAAATTGATCTTGTTCCTGGTGCTCCACTTCCTAACCGTGCACCATATCGCACCAATCCAGAGGAAACAAAAGAAATTCAGCGCCAAGTGCAGGAGCTCATCAACAAAGGTTATGTAAAGGAAAGTCTATCACCTTGTGCTGTTCCTGTCCTTTTAGTTCCAAAAAAAGATGGCTCTTAGAGAATGTGTGTTGATTGCCGAGCCATTAATAACATCACCATAAGGTATAGACATCCCATACCTCGACTTGATGATATGCTTGATGAGCTTAGCGGTGCTATCATTTTCACCAAAATTGATTTGAGAAGTAGCTACCACCAAATCCAAATGAGAGAAGGAGATGAATGGAAAACAGCCTTCAAAACCAAGTTTGGGCTGTATGAATGGTTGGTAATGCCATTTGGTTTGACCAATGCACCGAGCACCTTCATGAGATTGATGAATCATGTACTTAGAACTTTTATTGGCAAGTTTGTTGTTGTTTACTTTGATGATATCTTGATTTACAGCAAGTCTCTTGATGAACATATTAAACATATCCATGTGTGCTTGCTGTCCTACGTAAACACGAATTGTATGCTAACCTTGAGAAGTGCACCTTTTGCACCGATAAGGTAGTCTTTCTTGGATTTGTTGTTACAGGACAAGGAGTGGAGGTAGACGATGAAAAGATCAAGGCTGTACGAGACTGGACGCCTCCACAGAACATGAGCCAAGTCAGAAGCTTCCTTGGACTTGCTAGTTTCTATCGGTGGTTCGTGAAGGATTTCAGCACTATTGCTACACCAATCAATGAGCTAACCAAGAAAGAAGTACTTTTTAAGTGGGGAGAAGCACAACATAAGGCATTTGAAGAATTAAAGATGAAGTTAACAACAGCCCCAATCCTTGCCCTCCCAGATTTTGGTAAGACATTTGAAATAGAATGTGATGCAAGTGGAGTTGGGATTGGAGGTGTGCTCATACAAGAACGAAGGCCAGTTACATACTTCAGTGAAAAGCTAAGTGGTCCAACTCTAAATTATTCAGTTTATGATAAAGAATTATATGCTCTCGTTCGGAGTTTGGAAACTTGGCAACATTACATTTTTCCTAAAGAATTTGTGATACATTCAGATCATGAATCATTGAAACACCTTAAAGGACAACTAAAACTGAATAGAAGGCATGCAAAATGGTATGAATTCATTGAGTCATTTCCCTATATTGTCAAGTACAAGAAAGGAAAAGAGAATGTTGTGGCAGATGCTTTGTCTCGACGTCACACTTTGCTAACCCAACTTGACGCTAAGATTTTTGGCTTAGAAAGCATAAAAGATTTAATGCAACTAATTCATATTTTGCTGAACCATATTCCAAGTGTTGAGAAGGCAAAGGATGGGGAAATTTCATGTGAATAATGGGTTTTTGTTTTGATCTAACAAACTCTGTATTCCAGATTGCTCTGTTCGAATTTTACTTATGCAGGAAGCCCACGCGGGAGGACTCATGGGACATTTCGGTGCTAAGAAGACAGAACAAGTCCTTACCGATCACTTCTTTTGGCCCAAGATGAGAAGAGATGTGGAGAGACATGTTCTTCGATGTGAATCATGCCACAAAGCTAAGTCCCGTGTGAATCCTCATGGATAACACACTCCTCTGCCTATCCCTAGTGTGCCTTGGGAAGATATCTCCATGGATTTTGTTCTTGGTTTACCTCGAACCAAGCGGGGAAGGGATTCCATCTTTATTGTGGTTGATCATTTTAGCAAAATGGCACATTTTATTCCATGCCACAAGAGCGATGATGCTTCACATATTGCTGAATTGTTTTTCAAAGAAATTGTACGACTACATGGAGTGCCACAAACCATTGTTTCTGATCGTGACACTAAATTTTTGAGTTATTTTTGGAAAACTTTGTGGGGCAAACTTGGAACACGATTGATGTTCTCTATGACGTGTCATCCACAAACGGATGGACAAACTGAAGTTGTGAACCATACTCTATCAATGCTACTACGAGCTATCCTCAAGAAGAACTTGAAACTTTGGGAAGAAAGTTTGCCACATGTCGAATTTGCATACAGCAGGGCAGTACACTCGACCACTAAATTTTGTCCATTTGAAATTGTATATGGGTTTAAACCCACTGCTCCCATAGATCTTTTGCCTTTACCTATGCAGGAACATGTAAACTTCGATGCAAGTAAGCGAGCCGAGTTTGTCAAGAACCTTCATGATAGAGCTCGGACAAACATTGAAAAGATGATAAGGATGTATGAGAAGCACGCCAATAAAGGTCGAAGGAAGGTGTTATTTGAACCAGGAGACTTGGTTTGGGTGCATCTACGCAAAGACAGGTTTCCTGAACAATGCAAAAACAAGTTGCAAGCCCGAGCTGATGGCCCATTCAAAGTGCTATGCAAGATCAACGACAACGCTTATGAAATTGATCTACCTAGTACTTATGGTGTGAGTACCAGTTTTAATGTGGCCGACCTATCTCCATTCTTTGGATTGGAAGAGTCGAGGACGACTCTTTTTCAAGGGGGGAGGATGATGTGACCACATCAGCGTCGGGGACCTCGGCGACCTCTCCGACCACCTCGGCGATCTCTCCGACCACCTCGGTGATCTCTCCGACCACCTCGGTGACCTCTCCGACCACTTCACCGACCTCGGCGATCTCTCCGACCACCTCGGCGACCTCTCCGACCACTTCACCGACCTCGGCAACCTCTCCGACCACCTCACCAGCTGAGACACCACTCCAAGTCCTTACTGGACTAATCACCCGTAGCCGCGCCCAAAAGATACAGCAAGAGGTGCACGCACTACTTTGTGAGTTTCAATTAAACATTGATGGTAATTTTGAGCTACCTAAGTCATGCATGTTGTTATTACTCAGGTTCTCCGAGAAGGAAGACAAGGATACATCAAGGATGGATCAGAGAGAAGAGCTACGTTCGAGTCAACCCAGCATGACAGAACCATCCAGAAGAAACAGTCATATCTTTTGTCTCCCAAAGGCTATGAAGGTGAATGAGTACTTGTTGGAGAGATCTTGAAGCCTAGTTTCCAATGCTATCATGCCGACCAGTTTGGAGTGTCCAGCGTGGTGTCCGACCAGTTTTAGTGAAGACTGCTCCGAAGCTCAATAGTCCGCATGAAGCTAAAGATCCCATGCAAAAACTATACCATTCTACAATAATTCGTGGTGCATAGCATACATGGTTGGAAAGATGATGAAGTTAGCTTTCCAACGCATCCAACGGTTCGTCATTTGGACTTTCCAGGAAGGAGTTATGACCAAAACATTAAAGACTGCCCAGAAGCCCAGAAGACACGCGGAAACTGAAGACCACCTCGTGCGTTGATCTTCCACCTCCCAACATGGCTTCTTCAGTTCACATCTATCTTAGAGACTTCTCCTAGTATAAATTTTACCTCTAGGCTACTAGAAAATGACTTTTTTTTATGATTTGATAATTCAAGTAATATTGCAGCCGAGCTGCTGAGTGCTTACTCAAACCCTTGTTCTTCCTTATTCTTCCTGGACTTGTGAAGAGATTCCTCTAGGATTCACTAGTTCGTGCTTTCCGGGTTTCAGCACGGCTGCCCGCCTTGTGTGGATTAGCTCCGGTTGTGGTTCTACGGTCGTTCGGAGATCGAGTCGAAGTCTTCGCGGTTTCAGTGCCTCTCTCCTCGTCGCTTGGTCGCATCCAACCTTGGCAGGTATAAAGCTAGTTATCCTTCGCTGTTTGCAGCAAGTTATCTTGTGGTTTCCATCGGTATCTTGCTGTTGGTGATCTCCGACCCTTATCACCTACCTGGCGCGCCAACTGTCGACAAAAGATGCTCGGCAGTCCACCGAGGGGTATCCCACGATGGTATATTTGTCGGTGGAGGTGCGCGTAATCAGAAACCGGATGGTGACACAAGGCGCAGAGACAACGATTTAGATAGATTCGGACCGTCTGATCGACGTAATACCCTATGTCCTGTGTCTTTGGTGTATTGTATTGAATATGAGATGTTTCTAGATGTCGTCTAGGGGACCCCAGCGTCTCCTTATATTCTCTGGAGGGGTATGGTTATAAGAAAAATATCCTATTTGGTACTATACAATATTTTGCGGTGCACATCGACCAATGCTGTGCACGGCTTGATCTTGTGGGTTGAGCCACCTCTGATGGTGCGGCCCATGTCTTATCTTGTGGATACCGGGGGTCATATCCCCACATTTTAGCACCCACAATATCCCAAAACCATGTCTTGTCTGGATAATGGGATTATGATAATGAAGATTTTGGTTATAATAATTCATCAAGCAGAGCCTAACCTTTTATATATATATAATATCATCAATAACTTGTAGTTTTTTTGTTACAATGTATTACTACCATTTGCAATCAAACATACTTTCTATGGTCATATAATTTCATAGTCCAAAAGCAACATGATATAAGAGAGAATGAATGGTCAAGGACTCAAGGTGAGACCTAGCAAAATGTGCCAAATCAAAGTCTGCCTTATAAACGCGGCGGAGTTGCGTCGGGCCAATGAGGCGGTGGAGTTGCGTCGGGCCAATGATGACCTGGCCCAGCCAGACGATGGAGGTGATCCCTCATCGCCGGGATGCCGAGGACCACGGCCGCTTCGCCACCCGGATGTAGGCGGAAAATAACCGCCGTTTCGACCACCGGCGTCCTCTCTCCTAGGCCTCAGCCCCTCCCCATCGCACACTCACACGACGAGCTCGCGGCTGCTGTGCCTCGTCCTCATTGGCGCCATGCTCTCGCCGGAGACCGCGCACCGCCCGAAGCCCACCACGACCTCCGCCGCCCCTGTTCTCCCTCGGCCTCCGGCGCCGTCTTCCGCCGCCACCACCCTGGCTCCGGCGTCGTTTGCCGCCGGCCTAACTCCGGCCTTGTCGGCCGCCGCTGCCCCCGTTCGGCAACTCGAGCCATCCCCACCCACTCCCTCCCCCCTCGAGGTGCACGAATCTCCGTGCGCTCCTATGTCCAGGATAGGCCCGGCGGCCACAGGGGCATGTCGGAAATCCACTTTGGCATGCCTTCCCCTTTGGAGTGCTCGCCGCTCCCGTTCCCCCACTCCGCACGTTTAATTTTTCTGCTCTTGCTCGCGAAAACGCAACGACATGTGGGCACGTCGCTCTCCACTCTCTCGTCCTACTAGCGCCGCCCCGCCCCCTTCGAGAGCTATCCCTGCCGAGCGCGGCCACAAGCGAGGTGCCCTGTGCCCTGTGGCGAAGCCAGACAAAAGTGGCGCCGGGGTCAGTACTAATATACACTGGGGTCTTTGCCTATGGATAACTGTACAAAACAATAAGTACCACTAAGTTTGCGCAAATTTATTGGGGTCAGCTGACCCCGGCCGACGACAAAGCCTAGCTTCGCCCCCGAGTGTGCCACTGACGAAGGCCCGTGGCCCAACCTTTACACGGAGCACCGCGCCACCCCTCTCGGGCGCTTCCCTCCACTTCCTACCGTCGATCATCGTCGGATCTTGTCAGGGCAGCACTCATACCGTCGGTCATCGTTGGATGTTGTCAGGGCAGCACTTTATCGATAGGGATTCATTGTCTCCCTGTGCGATATGCCGCCATGAACGACCTCAGGGTGCTTCGATATGAGGTTTCGTTTGAGCCACCCGCCTCCGGGTCCTGGCTCCGCATCCTGCCGGGATTGACGCCGCTTAGCATCTCAGGCGGTGGAGGGTAAATAACCACAAATTTGTAATGGTACCGACCAAATTGATCGGTTTGGCATGCGGTGTGTGCCGGTCTGTCCTCTAGTAAAATTTACCTAGTTTTCTTTTAGGGTGTGTATATATATAGAAGAAAGAGATATAATACTGCATGCATGTTTTATTGTCACGATGTCATCACCATCAAAGAGTGGCACATGGGTGGACGCAGCTTTGAGGATACTTATAACGACACAGGACGTACGATGCCCGTGCTGCCGCGTCCACGTACAGCTCGGCGCGTACATGTACTAGCTATGTACCCATGTATGCATGCATACAGGTTATTACACATTGCATGTAGCTACATATATATTTAGCGACCGCGATGTCGATCGTCATCAGGGCCGCCTAGCGTAGCTTAAAGCCGGCCGGTAGCTAGATGGAGCTAGCACTGCCTGATGCACTTGCACTGGCGCATGATGCCGTCGCAGTTGCCGCCGCCCCAGCCCTCCTGCAAGCACACCTGCGCGCAGTTGTGGTCCGACATGCAGACCCCCTTGAAGCCCGCGCTCCGGCGCCGGCACACGCGCGCCTCCGCCAACGGCACCGCCGCCTCCTCTGCACGCACGCATAATTAATTTTCAGATGATTAATAACTATATAAAAAGAGTATATAGATGTTGTCCACTCGAATTCAGATGAATAATTATTATATATATATATAAACATGTGCGTTTATATATGATAATGTTGTAGCTAGGCTGATGACGACGTACGCGCAACGACGATGAGGAGCAGCAGGAGGACGGCCACCTGCGTCGCCACCTTCCTCATCGTCCACATGCTGGCTGTCGGTCGGCGGCTGCTTGGTTGATGGGTAGATGAGCGTGTTCGTGCAAAGCAGGCGATACATGCCAGATGCTGGCTGACCTGCCTGCTGCTGGCCCGCAGATTTATAGGCGCGGTCGCTCGGCGTGCGGTGGACGGCGCATGCAAGAGCGGTGCCGCGTGGCGAGCTCCGGCGGCCGTGATGTGCACGTGGCTGCCCGGATTTTTTTTTAATTTTAACACTTTTTTAAATTAATTTTAAATCTAACACTGTTTAATTTTTTTCTAAAACTAATATTTTTAGTTGCGTTTATTTCATGTCACGATAAAACGCCTGTGTCACGTCATGCATGATGACGTAACGAGAGAGATGACACAACGACAATCGAAACACTAATACATGGTATGAGAAGGTCTGCCACGCCACCGATCAAAACCGCAGAGCCCACGACGCCCGATGATGTGAGACCGCGCGGACAAAGGTGGATGGAGTGGGCACGCGCTGACACCTTTCCCCGGCGTGTACAGTGCCGTCTCCTGCACCCCGCGGAAAGGTGACTCCAGAAAGGGGACACGTCACGTCACCGACAACAATGGCACCGCTCAATTCCCGCGCATGAAAAGCCGGCCCGGAGCCACGGCCCAGCCGGGGGTCACGTGTGACACGGCGGTGAAGTGGAACCAGACGGCACTGTGCGTGAGTCGTGACCGTGTCCTAAATTGATCCATCTGTACCCGTCGCTCGTGTCTTCTCGACGCGTCTCTGTGCTGACTCAGGGACACGTGAGCGTACGTATATTGATTAGTTTAGCAGGTTTTTGGACACGCACACGCGTCGGGATGATTCACTGACTCATCACGACAGCCCATGCTGCTGTCCTTCCGGCTCATTCTTCTTTCCGCAAGAGAGCCACGTAACATTCGTGTCTACAAGCACCGAGTCCTTCAGACCGTACCAATCCTCCAGATTGGAGGATTAAATTCTTCACCCAGCTGTTTGTCAATCACTCACAAATCCGGGGCTCAACCATCTACAAGATTAGCAGGACCCTTAATAGAACGGCGGATACTCTAGCAAAACAGGCTTACACTCTCTCTCAATCTAATTCTACACCTTGTGAGCCTGTATGTTCAAATTCTACCTTCACTTCACTCGCCAGAGTTCTAAATCCTGGCGTGCATATATTTTTGGGTGTTTGCGAGTCTAATTTAACAGCCGTGTGTGTAGCCTCACTAGAGAAATCTATTAGTCTATCGTCCAGTGGCGGAGGACGGAAAAAAATTAAGGTAATAGTGAAATCGATAACTTTGATATAAGATATTTCTCAGTATATTAGTTTATACACATAACATATCGTCTAGCCCCCCGGCGTGTCACACGTGACCCCCGGCTGGGCCGTGGCTCCGGGGCGGCTTTTCGTGCGCGGGAATCGAGCGGTGCCATTCTTGTCGGTCATGTGACGTGTCCCTTTCGAGTCGCGCAGCAGCGCGCCGCACTTGTGCAGGAGACACGTGCCGACGATGCCCTAACTCAGCCCACACGCTACTGCTCACCCCATCCTGTCAGGCTGATGTTGCACCCGATGCTCTGAGGTGACACTGTGCACGCTGCAGAAAGGTGTCAGCTCGTGCAGTAGGCATGTCCACTCCATCGACTTTGCCCGCGCGGTGCCCTGCAGTCATCATCATCGGGGCGTGGTGGGCTCTGCCACGCTATGATCGGTGGCGCGATCCTGCCTCGTTTTGGTCGTCGTCACGTCATCTCTTTTGTTGTGCCCATGCATAACGTAGCATAGACGTTTTGCTGCGCCAGAAAAATATGCGCGACTAAAATGTTAGTTTTAAAAAAATATTAAATTTAAAATTAATTTAAAAAAGTGTTAAAATTAAAAAAAATCGCTACCCGCACGGGCTGCATGCGCGTCAGGTCAGGGTAAAACAGAGCGGCGCATCATCACTCAGTAGTCATCAGTAGTGCCGGACGCGTGCCACTGCCGACTTGCCGAGTTTGTGCAGTAAGTAGTGTCGACGACACGGCGCCAGTCATGCAGCAGCTAATTCTAAGGTGCTGTTTGATTCGGCGACTAAAATTTAGGAGGTGTGTCGGAAGAACGTTGCATGAAATATTTGATACTAATAAAAAAATAAATTACATAATCCGTCAGGACTCTACTAGACAAATTTTTTAAACCTAATTAATTCGTCATTAGCACATATTTACTGTAGTAAAACATTATCAAAATGACCTAATTAGGCTTAAAAGATTCGTCTCGTAAATTAGTCGCAAACTATGAAATTAGTTTCGTAATTAGTGTATATTTAACACTATATACATGTATCTAAATATTTAATAGAACAATGACTAAAATTTAGGTTAGGAGTCCATCCAAACACCACCTGTGTATCCGTTGCCTGTCTGGCATGCACGGGAGGGGCTTGACGTCGACGAGCACCGTTGGCCCATGGCGGTAGCGGCGTGGCAGCAGGGGGCAGGGGCCGAGCCGCCACGTGCCGCTGCCACGTGACTATAAGTACCTCCTCTCCTGGCTCACACCTCCACTCTCACTGTCATCGATCCATCGATCGATCACCTGCGACCCGTGCTCAACATCTGATAGATAGTAATCAAGACGTACTCGTCTCCCGCCCGTAACTAATCCAATCCACAGTCGTCGCCGCCGCCGATGGAGCTCAAGTCCAGGGCGACCGTGTGCGCGCTCCTCGTGACGCTGCTCCTGCTCTCACGTAATAAAAATAACATAATAATTTGTTGGCTTAATGTATTTTTTCTTTCGTCGATCTGCCTCGTCAATTCTTACTTCATTCACAGACGACGGCAATGGCGGCGGCGGCGGCGGGAGGATGGTGGCGGAGGCCCGGGTGTGCATGGGCAAGAGCCAGCACCGCTCGTTCCCCTGCATCTCCGACCGCCTCTGCAGCAACGAGTGCGTCAAGGAGGAGGGCGGGTGGACCGCCGGCTACTGCCACCTCCGCTACTGCAGGTGCCAGAAGGCATGCTAAGCTGGTGAAATGAAGTGAAATACCCTTGGCTTGGCAGAAATGTAGTAGTAATACCGTACGTCGACGTGCTTGCTTGCACCTGCACAACCATCAGTTGTAAAGGTGATGTCATGTAATGTAACAGCAATAATAACAGGGCATGTCGTAGCCTTGCAATGTTCCGAGTAACAGATTGTACGTTTCCAACGTCAGTCAGCGAACGTTTCCATCACTCAATTCATTCATTCACTGCAAAGTTTTCCAGCTCAACCTCTTGGCATGCTGAGGTATACAACCCATCCATCCATGCTCTGAAAAAAGAAGACCTTTGGTTGCTTCAGCATTACCATCTCTTTTGGGGTTTAGCTTCATTCGTTATCATGTTTTCAACTAAACCCACACAGATTAACATCAGAATAGCAGATTCCTTACCAACCCATCAGCCCAGGTCGAGGTAGATTCCTTCCATCCGTCTACGCTGCTTCGCCGAGTCGGCGGCAGCGGCTTCTTCAGTGACCTTCAGTGTCTGAAGTGCCGGACGCCGGTGAAGACGAGGGCCACCCCGTACTTGTTGCAGCAGTCCACGGCGTCCTGGTCCCGGATGCTGCCGCCGGGCTCCGCGATCACAGCGATGCCGCTCTGGCACGCCTCCTCCACCGCATCGTTCCAAGCTGCATCATCATTCCGGTTCAACAACACATTAATTAGCTAATAGGAGTAAATAACAAACGCTGTTTTTAGTGTTCTTTGTTGCATCCAGAACCATGTGCTTGCTTGCTTCTACGTACGGTTCAGGAGCAAGAATAAAAATTGATCGAAATCAACTAGTACTCGATAAATGCTTCAATTCCAATTTTGAAGCCAGCACTTTTTGGTTTCTTTTTCCCTTACCAAACGGGAAGAAGGCATCGCTGGCCAAAGCAGCTCCCTTGGCCTCCTCCCCTGCCTTCTTGAAAGCAATCCTCAGGCTCTCCCGCCGGTTCGGTTGGCCACTGCCCATGCCCAGCATGCAATTGTTCTGCAGAGACCAGCCATCATCAGGCACAAAATCAATAGACTGTACAGCCAGCTATATCGCGCTCCCCACATAACCTAAAAGGTATGCATGCGTGCACTACTGACCTTGGCGATCACAATGGCGTTGCTCTTGACGTGCTTGACGCAGAGGCACGCGAATTTTGCGTCCGAAAGCTCACTGTACCCAGGAGTCCTCTCTGACATTTTTGTGAAGGTGATGTCTTCCGGGCTCAGATCGTCCGACTCTTGAGCCAACCAGCCGCCAGTCACCTGTCGCAGCGACAGCATTCCTTTCCCGCTCCTCTTCGCCTCCAGTATCCTCAGCGTCTTGGATTTCCCTTTCAGGACCTCCAGGCCCTTCTCTGTGTACCCAGGCGCGACCACAATCTCGTAGAACATCCTTGTCTCGCCGTCAGTGGGGCTCCTGAACTCACGGATTTCCCTCGCAAGATCCTAAACATGTAAGTAAGTCAATGTGTCAACAATAATGCATTATGCATAGTGGACAGCGTTGGAAGATCTGCAGCTTGTGTAGGAACATGGTGCTGGGTTGACACCAAAATACCTCATCGATCGTCATATTGAAGGCAACTATGCCGCCAAATGCGCTGACAGGGTCTCCTTTCACAGCCAACCTGTATGCTTCAAGGATGTCTGGTCGAGATGCTACGCCACACGGATTTGTGTGCTTAACCACAACACAAGTCGGGCTCTCAAACTCTGAGACACAGTTCCATGCAGCATCCGCATCCAAATAATTGTTATAGGACAATTCCTGTATAAGAAGGTGACGTATGTAAAGTTGCAAACCCCTGAAAATAAACATCTGTACTGGCATGGTACTCTCAAAGATTGGGAATATCTAGAAACGAGTTATCTGCTTATATGTACCCAATAAAAGGAATAACGAAGTTACAAAAGACCATGGAAGCAAAACATAGATACAAATCATTGAGTTAAAATGATTTTGTGTCCCATTTTAGTGAAGTAGTAATAACTAGAAAGGAAATCTGCTTATCTTACCTTTCCATGGTGTTGAATTGCTGTTGCTATACCGCCAGCATTTACTAGAGAAAGACTCTTGTCACCATAGAAGGCAGCCTTTTGATGAGGATTTTCACCATAACGAAGTGTAGACTTCACTGTGAGGGGCACAGTAAAACTGGGAGGAAATGTATCTGCTGCACAAGATCATGATACTGTCATATATGAAAACTGGCTGACAAAACTATTAGACAAGCATCACATTTGCCAAAAAAAAGTGCCAATACCTTTATTTGATTGCTTCCACAACCACTCTGAGACAGCTGAATCGTAAGAAGCAACATGTTGGAAAGCTTTCCATGCAAGTGTCCTGCGGAAATCAGGGTCATCTTGTTTCCTTTCTAGATATTCCAATAGAGCAGGATAATCTTTATGATCGACAACAACAAGAACGTCCTTATGATTCTGTCAGTCATAAGAAATGGATCACAAAGTAAGCAAACTGAAATCCTACAGCTATTCTTATCAAAGTGTATTACAACTACATAAATTTGGCATGCATAAATGAGTGGAAAATCAACAAATAATGTATTAGCATGCATGATACATTGTAAAATGAAATCAACTTTGCATGAATCCAGTGCATTCCTTTGTAAGTACTCCTATTAAGTATTTCAAATCACTAATATTCCAATACAGCTACCTTGGCAGCAGCTCGGATCAGTGTAGGCCCACCAATATCAATATTTTCAATGCCATCCTCAAAAGATATTGCACCTGTGGTGACCTTATCATAGAATGGGTACAAATTGACTACAACCACATCGAATGTCCCTGTGAACAAAGAAAAGGTCCTAGTCAACTTACAATAACACCCTTCAATGATTTTCACCTCATCGCATGAAACTTGACATGTCATAACATTGTTTTTCTCGAACACGATGTCATAACATTATTACAATATTTAATAGAAGATTGCATAATGAACTTAAGAACTCGCCAATGCCATGTTCTTTCAGTGCTTTCAGATGATGCTCCTGGTCTCTTCGCGCAAGAATACCACCATGTATACTGGGGTGCAATGTTTTTACTCTCCCATCAAGCTGAAATGACCCAAAGGGTTAGTGGATATGGAAATGTGCAATTTATACTGTTACTAAAAGCACTCAGCATGATAGTCAATTCAAAAACACGTTTTTTCTGTTTTAAATAATCAGTGAAAGGGAAAAGGTTAGATTCAAATGACCAGGAACATCTAGTAAGCATGGAATTACAAAGTTGGAATTATGCAGTATTCTGACCAATTATTCAGACAACCACTTTGAGAATTGAGGAGACACATAAGAGAAGATTTGGAATGATACAGGACAATTGTTACATTTGATTCTTGATATACTTTTGAAAAATAGCAAGAGTAAAAGAGTTGCAACTATTACATGTTTTAAGAACCATTACAAGTAATGCATTTTGCAAAATTTCCAACAAACTTTGTTCAGGCATCACTAAACTGACTGTGATAACTGCTAACAATGTTTGTAATAAATATATATTTTCAAAAATGCTGCAAAATTAGCATGAATTAGGCTTTACCATTTCAGGAAAGTGTGTAATTTCTTCAACTTCTGTAACATTAACTCCAGATGCTTCCAAACTTGATGCCGTGCCACCGGTGGAAATAATAGAAAACCTACAGGAACAAAATCTTCATATGAGTATAATAAAAAAAAATATATCAACATAAAGACAAATCTGAATCCATGGTTAATCTCATATAAACCCATACTTTGCTAAATATTTTACTAAATGCAATATCCATATATGAACTGTTAACCAATGAAAAACATGCACGTGGAGAGGGAAACTATCATAAGGAAAAATACTTTGTGAAAGGGTTTAGATAAGTTAGGGATTACTTCGCAATAATTTATCATGATGAATGATTATAGACACAAAGAAGGGCAGGCCTGGTGCAGTGGTGAGAGCTGTCTCACTGAGTGACCAGGTCATGGATTCGAAGCAACCTCTCTACAGATTTACGGGCGGAAGGCTTGCCTCGGTTTTTCCCTTCCCCAGACCCCACTCATGTGGGAGCCTCCGGCACTGGGTCTGCCCTTAATGATTATAGACACAATAATAAATAAAACACAAAAATACTTGCAGCCAACAAATCTAACATGAGCTAAAACATGCAACCGATTGTGGATTATACAATTCAAAGTAACGGCGCATTAAATGACCAGAAGATCAAAGGGTTACCCCAAATGCTGAAGACCATTTCCAAGATTAGCCAGGTCTGTTTTATCTGACAACGATATCAGTGCTTGCTTCACTCCTGTAGATGTAGAAACTTATATTTAGTCCATAGTTTTTTTCAGAATTGATTACTAATCCATAATACAAAATTTATCTGTTGATTTACAAATGAGGTAAGTGGGAGAGAGTACATAAATTTTTATGGAACGTAAGTATGTAATGGATCTGAATCTATTTCTCAAAGTGAAAAACACTAGAATCCTTAATAAGATAAAAATTTACACAAGGCGCCAAACCAATCATATCTAACAGACTTCTGGATGGAACTCAAACAACAAGAACAAAAGGATATCATGAATACAAAGTGATTGACTATCATGTTCAGCATAGAGTGATGAATATTCAAGTTTGCATATATGTGCTTGAACTTTAGACTGCACCACCAAGGGGCCATTTAATCCTGAATGAGTAATGGCGCTGCATAAACATTGAGACCTTGGAGCAGCAAAACTCTATATGACATTTGACATTCTGATGGTCTTCAGCACACAGGTTCTATACAAACAGAACAGAACTCTGATTGCCGGATGCTCTTAATTAAGGAAGAAAATCACACATAGATTGTGTCATGACTAAGGCCCTGTTTGGCAACCCCTAGGTTGGTAGATTATATAATCTGATAATCTACCCCCAAGGCAGCTTATGAGATTATATAACCTACATCTATAATCTGTCTTGTCTGGTTACCACCTAGATTGCCAGCTGAATTTTTAAAATAGCAGGTAAAACTTCCCAACAAGCTGAACTTGTAACTGCTAGAACCATAGTACTGAATCATTTCCAAACGCTTGCACATTAAGGCCTGGGAAGGGTTGGAGTGATCCCAAAGACCCAAACATATAACACTTAGGCCTAATCAAACTAAGCTCATGCCCGATCGCCACTCGATCTTTCAGAGGGAAATAAACTGCAGCAAGTGCAACAGCGACCCAAACCAGCAGCATCGTGCAAACACATTTGGTTGGATGTCAGGAAAAGCATATTCCTAGTGATCGCCACATTCCCTCTAAACTACTGAAGAGAGAACTGAATTTTTCTACTTCTACACAAATCCAGCTATCCACCAAGGTAGCAGTGCCAAACCACTAAACCCGAAGGCATAAGCACCCACCTCTGAGCCTCGAATCCGTCTCCGTCGACGCTCCAGTCTCCGCAGCAGCCATGGCGCGCTCTGCCGGGTGCTCAGCGGCCGAAGACAGCAGGGGGGCGCGGCGGCTCTGTAAGAAACCAAGCTGGGCCAGCTCACCAATCAATAGGTAGAAAGAAGGAAGCTGAAAAACAGCAGAGGGAGAGAAGGAGTACGGGGCGGTGGGGAGCACGGAAGAGGAGCTGGGGCCGCCGGTGCGGGGGTGCGTGTGGGCCTCCTGCGGCGAGCTTGGCGGCGGCGGGAGAGGAGACGAGATAAAGCGGCATCCTCGTAGTTTATTGGCACCTTTTCTGTCGTTTTTCTTTATCAGAAAACCTTTTCTGTCGCTTTTTCTAATGGGGATGGAGATTTTTGAGGGCTAATAAAGCGAGGAACTCATCTTTCAGATGGGCCAAAAATGTCTGGGCTCCACAGGGCCCAAAATAAATGTACTGGTCGAGTGGCCCTGCCAGGCTGTCACTAGCCACTGGGCTGTCAACGGGCCGAGAAGTGACATTTTCGCCTCTGCTCAACGTTTTTTTTTTGGCGAGGAGCTCAACGCAGAAATTCGATAGAAATCATGCATAGTACTGTAAGTTTTACTGAAAGACGAGATAAATCATGCATATAGGATTCTTTTAAAAGGTCAATGGTTTACTTCTTAACATCTCAAGTCGAGTTTGCTTCGAGTATGTCCCAAACTGAGTTTGGGTCATCAAGTGTGTTGTTTAGAAGTGCTATTAGCTATTTAGCTGGGCTTTAAGTTTGGCTCGCTTGTAATTCATGCTGATTCGAAAACGACGAGAATAATATGAGCAAGCGCTAGCTCTAAACTGTTTTGACACCCCTAAATTCCATGAGATAATATTGTGGTGGATAGTGACTAGCAATGAACGGCAATTTCACAACTTGATAAAAAAAATGTTTGAAACGTGGATTTGCGAACTTCCCCTTGAGAAGTTCCACCAAAACAATAATGAATCTAGCCCTTGAAATTCATGGATTCGTTCGACAAGAGTGGGTTGAGATGTTTGGCTTGGAGTTTTAGGAATTTAATTAAACTATGTTTTCTTCAATGAGTTAGTCCCAAACACTCGCCTAAAGGGCATCACTCATCTAAAGGACATCGGAACAGGCGACACATCACACATGGCATGAGATACCCCAGTAAGATCAACATACTCATGGCTTGTTTGGTTAATACTCCCTCCGGCTCTCTAAAGCAAGTCGTTTTGAGGTTGTCTTAAGTCAAACATTTTAAACTTTGACTACAAATAATTTCTTTTGGGTTGAGTTTGAAAATATGAAAGTGATATAAGTAGATTCATCTCGAAATGTAGTTTCATAAAAATATATATTGACTATATTTTATAAATATTTTATAGCAAAAAGTTGCAATCAAAGTCGTTTTTTAAAGACCGTGTCGATGTCCAAAACGACTTGCTTTAGAGAACCGGAGGGAGTACTCAAAACAAAAATCCCCTCCAATCTCATTGGACTGGAGATTAACTCAAGGCCTAAAAAGAGGAATTGAAATCTATTTAATAAACTAAGCTATTTGACTTGGAATTTGACATTCCACAACTTTCTAAAGTTCACATATAAGTCTATTTCAAATTCATAGGATGGTAAATAATGAAAATTGATTCTATATGATCACCGTGCTATGTTTCTATTTTGCAATTTATAATACACTCTTCAACTCGCTCCCCTACGGTAGAAATGCAACGCATAAGTATCTCTCTTATGTCTAACAATAATATACAAATATATTCTATAGACAACCATGTCTAAATTATTGATTATTAAAATGAATCCAATTCCATATGGATGAGGATTTCATTCCCTCCTCTTCTGTTTCGAATTTGGAAGTCGATACATGCTTCCATCCGTTTGGATCATACTAAACTTGCTACTACTGCACTAGTATGGACTACGGTTTTTTTTACCACAACTGCCGCCCGGGCCCATCTGCCAGCCGAGCCTTGGATCCCTACAACCATAGAAAAAGACACGCGCGGCGTGCGCGGTGAGGTGAGGTCTTCCTCTTCCCCCAGTCTCCGCGCCGCCGTCGTAGGTCTCCTCCGCCTCGACAGGTGTCGCGCGTGTTGCATGCGTGCCCATCAACCCAACCGGGCATCGGCCTCCCTCCTCCGCGAGGTACGTACGTACAGTTCAACAACAGATCGCCAACGCCTGATAGCAGAGCGAGATGGGAAGTGTACAGTGCACCCTGTGCATCTGGTAGATGCGATCGCATGATCGGACCTGTTTCTGTTTGATGGATCACCCGGGGGGTCAGCTTTCTGTGTTTGGTCGTCGTCGTCGTCGTCGTTCATGCTCGCTCGATCGAGGCCATGGCGGACGCCTCCTTCTTTTCTTTTGGCGAGTTGCATTGATGCCTCTTTTTCGAGTGTAGTTTCCCTGAAGCTAGATATTTTAAGATAAGGTCGGATCGGAGCGCTCTGTGTTGGTTTTCAATTCGTTTGATATATCAAATTATAGTTTGCGATGACTTTGTCCTAGAGTCTTTTTTTTTTCTAATTTGATCGAACTCTTATAAAACATTTACATGTGCAAGTTTAATTTTTTAAGAAAATGAAAACATTTCTGCATCTGCCGTCGCACACAGACAATGTGCAAGTTCAAAATGGTGTATCAAAACATATATATTTTACAGAGAATTTAATGTAACTAATTCAATGTGCTGTAGATGTTGGTGTATTTTTTTCTATAGATCTGATCAAAGTTGTGACAAAGCCTAAGTGTAGTTTAGAATGGAAGGGAGTACTCGCTAGTACCTAGTGCTTTCGTTTTTTCCTTTCTGGCGAGCATTTGTTGACCACATTTGCTTTGACTTTTTTGTATATTTATTTTATTATGCATCTAGTAGATATAATATATGTCTACATACATAGCAAAATGGATGAACCAAAAAGTTAAAGCGATTTATAATTTGGAATTGAGCGAGTAGATAAGAAGACTAATTGTTCCTTGTTTGCTAGCTTGTTTTCTACTTGCTTCAAGCACAATTCTATCTCATTATTCCACTTGGTTGGCCGCAAATTCTTAGCTTACCATCACTACTAGGGACAGAGTCCAATTGAGACAAAACTGGACTCCCGTACCCCTTGCTCCGTGCGACTTTACTGATCTCAACAAATGTGTAAACAATGTTGTTGAAGGGGTATGACTAAGCGTGGGCTGTGTGGTGGCCCAAAAGAAACACTTGATCAAGTAGCACTCGAAAACAGCTAGAGGTATGCATGGTCTATTGGTCTTGAGTATCAACTCAGATTGGTCCACATGATTTTCTGGCACGCTCTGTCACTGACTATATTGCTTTTACTATGTATCTAGTGCATATCTAGGTGAATAGCAAAAATATAGCTGGGTGAAAGAAAAGTCAAAACATAACTTGCATTGGCTCTCTGTTGTTACTTCTTCATATGATTTGTTTCTTTCTTCACCGTGTTCTCTTACCGGGGACATTTTGTGTCAATGTACAAACCTATATATGATTCAATTTTATGAAATAATGCTTGCATCATCAGTTCATAACAGTTCAGATTTTGAAGTTATACTGAACTGTTTAATCTTCTGCAAATGACAGGCCCGATAGTAGTGCGAAGTGCATTTTGGACGATATGGATCACACCTCACAAGCCAAGGCAAACGAACGTGCCACAAATGGCGGTGACACTGATGAAACCCCAGCTAATTCATATGCTCTAACAACATACGACGACGACCAGCAACCTGTACCACTGGCGTCAGTGCCTCCTCCATCGCCAGCCGGCGGCGTCGCCTTTGTTCCGCTCCCAGCCTCCCTGCAGGCCGGCAGCGCTGCATCCTACCCAGCCACCATTCCGCCGCCGGTGCTCTCGAACACGCACGAGATCGCGTTCCAGCAGCTCCAGCAGCAGCAGCAGCACCACCGCCAGGAGGAGCAGCTGCAGGCGTTCTGGGCGGGGCAGCTCGCCGAGGCCGAGCAGCAGGCGGAGGCGGGCAAGGTCAAGCTCAAGGCCCACCACAGCCTCCCGCTGGCGCGGATCAAGAAGATCATGAAGGCCGACGCGGACGTCAAGATGGTGGCGGCCGAGGCTCCCGCGGTGTTCGCCAGGGCCTGCGAGATGTTCATCCTCGAGCTCACGCTGCGGGCGTGGCTCCACGCCGAGGGCGCCAGGCGCCGGACGCTGCAGCGGGGCGACGTCACCGCCGCGATCCACAGCACCGAGGCCTACGATTTCCTCACCGACATCGTGCCGGAGGAGGAACGCTCGTGGTCCGCAGGGGACGGCGTGCCGCCAGCGACGACGACGACGACGGCCGTGCCGGTCATTGTGCCGCCACCGCCAGCCTACGGCCTGGCTCCGGTGAAGTCCGTCCCTTTTGCAACGTATGTCAACATGCAGCCTGTAACGTACATGTGGGCGCCGCCGCCGCCGCCGGAGCATCGCCACCAGCAGAATTCTGACGGTGGGCGCGACCAGCAGGAATGAATGGTGGTGACAGTACAGTAGTAAGCTAGGCCTCTGAGGAGTTGAGGTACTCCTAGTTCGGATGAAACATTTTGTAAGAATATGCTTATTTTCCTGCATTCTGTGAGGGATTTTAGGGATGTCAACTTAGTTAAATCTTTTTTTTTATCCGAGGCTTAATTTATCAGGTTTCTACATGTGTCTGAAACCAGTAACTGCCTATATATATGCGTTTTCTTCGTTTTGTGATACTATATACTCCCTCCGTCCACAGAAAAATATAATTACAGGAATCGTCCCAGTCAAACTACTCTCATTTTAACCAAATTTATAGTGAATAATATTAATATTTATATCTCCGAACAAATATATTATAAAAATATATTCTATGGCTAATCTAATGGTATTTATTTTGTATCATGAATGATAGTATTTTTTTATACAAATTCAGTCAAAGTTTAAATTGCTACTTCTCGTAAGGAAGTATCAACATACTCCCGATAAGCTGATCTGACATGACTATTTTTCTAAGCCGGACAGTTACATGATGTATGCAGCTGCAATGGTTGACATTTGGTCAGGGAAAACCAATTTGTCTTACTAAGGAGAAATGGCATTTGGATACAGCAATTAGCAAGCCTCATCCAAAATGTACCAACGGCAACACCAGTAAGTAATATATGTGCTCTAGAAACTCACAAAACTGACTAAAAGCTTTACTCTAGGACTGATCATCATCTACAATGTTCATCCGCCCAGCACAGCGCAGCAGCAGGTCAGAACTGCTCTCACTGCAAAACCGAACAATAGAATAAAAGAAATTGTTCATATATAGTATATCTGCCCTACATTCAGGAGGCTTTCATGTGGGACATTGAAGATCACACTGTTCTCTCTGCACAGCTTCCTAAGGAAGGCATACACATAATTCACGGCGACCTTCTTCACGATCCCCGAGTCCCTGCGCGCCTGCACGACGGTGTTCCCAAGGATGTGCACGACGCCGGCGTCCTTGCACCAGTTCAGGAACTCCAGCTCGTCGCCGAATGTCTGGCTTGAGTACCTTGTCAGGCTGTTCCCGGTCAGGGGCGACTTGGCCGGAACAATGGAGTCCTGTGACGAGTAGCTCAGGTCGCCGATGGAGCTCATCGTGTTGCCCCCAGCCTTCTCGGTCAGCTGAAGCGATCTGGTGGATCTCTCGGCCTTCTGCTCCATCATGGTGAAGTCCTCGGAGTCAGAGTAGCCGTCCATCATGCTCTCCAGTCTGACGAAGATCAGGAGCCTGTCGAGGAGCATCTTCTCAAAGTTGTCGTCTTTCTTGTGGATGTCCTTGTATCCATACCTTGCGACGCAGCGGAACATGTGGTAGTTCTTTGGCCCAATCCTCTTCATGATGAACCGTTCCTCGGCTGGCACTGTATATACCGGGAGGTACTTGACGCAAACGAAGACAACAACCGAGTGGATGGCAGGGAGGTTGGTGATGAAATGGGAGAAGATGTGAGGGACGCCACTTGCCAGCTCTGTGTACACAAAGCCTATCCCAGGGACCCTGACAAGGCCAAGGCTTGGCCCTAGTCCCAGAATCCAAGCCATAGAGACCTTGCTGTGCATCTCAAATTCATAACGCTTCACGGTGCAGAAATGCCACACATACATGATGACGAAGAAGGTTATTGCGATGACTAGTGGAACCCAGCCACCTTGATCCACTTTATTTATGCAGGCCGTGAAGTATGGGAGCTCAACCGTCAAGGAGAGTACAAGGAAGATGACAACAAGTATCCAGTGGCTCTTCCATACCAGCAGCATCACTGGGACCATGAGAAATGTTGTAACTAGCATAACAATCACCACTGCAGTGCCTGCTCAGACAACATTACATTCAAATAAGTATTATATTCATACCGTGTATTGAATGCAAAGTGCTTCCAGAAGGTTCATAAAAAAATGTTATAAAATTGACATAGTGGATTCAACGGCTCTATTCTTTTAATGGTAGCCATCCACAATGAGACGTCTGTGATGACTGTTCATAGAGGTAGTATGTACATACGTGTGAGCATACGTGTGTGTTTGTGAGCATCTACGTTTGTACTATGACTCGAAAAGAAACTACAGTGTTTGCTTAAAAAAAAAAAACCTACAAGGTCCCACTTGCCACCTTCTATTTAGCACTAACGTGTAAACTGATATGTGTTCCAAGTCAAGTGTACTGAAAGCATGATAGACATAAACCAACTTCACCCTTTTCAGTTGCATAATCAAATATGCAAGGAAATAATAAAAAAGAAGTAAAACTCACCATATGCATTTCCTATCTGGCTTTGATTCTTGAATCCAGCAGTTACAGCAATGCAAAGAATCATAAGTACCCAATTGATGTCAGGGATGTAAATCTGCCCCAGAAATTTCTTCGAGGTATGCACAACATTGACACGGGGGAAGCAGCCCAGTGCAAGAGCTTGCTTAATTATTGAGTAGGTAGCAGATATGGTTGCTTGACTTGCAACTACTGCCGCAAGAGTTGCTATGATGAAGGCTGGCCAGTATATGGCCTCTGCAGTGAGAGTATCTCAACTTTAGTATAGAGAAGTGCACAAAGCATTAACATACAGTAGCAGTTGTGGGATCAGCACTATGCCAATTTGCGCATAGTGGGCTTGATATGGTGGTATAGCTGTTTACATACAAGATGGATCAGATTTGTTTAGATTTCAGAAGGACCTGGAATAGAGCGGTAGAAGGCATCAACTACATGATCCTTGTGGTCAATAATGTAGGCAGCCTGCCCAGTGTACGCCAGTAGAAGGCAAGGGAACACCACTAAGGTGAACGCAATCTGGACATAGACATGATTAATTCATTGAGCTATTATCATAATTTATAATGTTTTTGGTTAAACACTCACCTGAATAGCCAGTACAGGGAAGTGACATAGATCAGCATACAATGCTTCAGTCCCTGGATAGAAAAGGCATATAGGTAACTCTGTTTCATCTTACAATTGATGCAAAGGTTACAGTTGAATTGCCAATGACCTGTGATGCTAAGCATGACCCCTCCAAGAGATGTCCAAATCTCAGACTTGCCTCGTTTGAAATACCGGAAGGTGTAGACTGGATTATATGCTCTTAGAACAGAACTGTTGTATTTGTGTATGTTCACTAACCCAACGCTCCCAATTAGAATAAACCAAAGGAGCACCAATGGTGCAAAGAGCCACCCAACTTTATCTGTCCCATAGTGTTGCAGGCAGAATAAGCCAATTAATATGAACACCGCGACGATTACAACCACATCTGCCAGAAATGGAAGATATTACAACAATCAGCATAGGTAAAGTAAGTTATGCTCCTCACCAGATCAAGGAAATAGCCCACCAGAGTCGACAATGAACAAAGATATAACCATACATAAAAGAAAAGGAAAATACCTGTACTCATATTCTGATTCTGAACCCTTATTCCACCTGCTGCTGAAAGAACTGCATAACACATAGAAATACGGCTTAGATCGCAGTTACATTGGATTTACTCATAAACTATGATTCTGAATACCTGATATTGCAGGAGTAAGGATCCCATCTCCAATGGCGGTACAGGTACCAATGAGAACGAGAATAAGAAGACAGTTCTTTTTATATGCATGCCCCTCTAGCCATTTCTTCACTTTTGCTGCAAGTGAATTCTCCTCATAAGTTTGCCGACTATAAGTTGTTAATTCTTCATCTGTCTTATGTTGGTTGGGTATAGTGCTGACCTTTGCATGCCGGCACAGCAGAGAATAAAGAGCAAATGTGCCACCTGTGAATAACCAGAAAAAGAAATGTTTGTCAGAAAACTTGTGGGAACAAACTATACCAACTGAAAGAGAAGTATTTCTTGTCTGAGCACAAAGTAAAATCTAAAATGAACTAAGAGTTTCACCTTCTACAGATTTCATCATTAGTAAAGTGATGTATAGCAATCACTCTGACATCTCATATTTAAACCATGTTGATACTCGATACAAATCCTTTGAATCACTAGAGCGATGTTTTGTCATGAGATTCTGCCAACCAAACCAGATGGTAAAATTGCAAAATCTCTGCGAACTATCAGCTCATACTTTGCAAATGTGTAAATGCGACAAGAGCACTCATAATTCTTGCAAATACCAAAGAAATCATAAGAGGCGACAGACTAGGGTAAAATACAAGGACGCCATATCTCACCTTGACCATTATCATTAGCTCGCAAGACGACAAAAACATACTTCATCAGAGGGATGAGAGTGAGTGTGTAAATGATCAAAGATAGAGCTCCAATCACATCCTCATCTTCGTCAACACCATGTGGAAAGATATTGTAGAAAACATACAATGGTGATGTACCTAAGTCACCAAATACTACCCCAAGGCTTTGAAACGCAAGCCGCAGTAACAAAATTGATGAAAATTTCTGCATGAACAAAAATAAAGATGAAGTTAGTCTTTTCTTTACTACTAAGTAAGAACACAGTCAAAGGTCTAGCAGTACAAGAGGCACAGAGCACAGCTATAGTGGCACTTTAAGATAAATGGACAGAGCAAGGTTGCAAGAATCTGAATATAGTTCCTGCAATAGGAAAAATAGCAGTAACACCACATATTACACACAGTTTCTGATACCCTTTTATATTGAAATGGTCCCCTAAACCATCAATAGAATACTGTAATGTTCAAAATTTCACATCGAAGGACCACCATGTTTCTTTCAGATGTACAGAGAGACTAATATGCTAGAAACGATGATAGCTACTCAGGGATGTAAGGATCAAAACCATACCTTTTCTCTGTACATGTTCTTCAGTTGACTGGCTTCCTCGTCCATGGGCTGATCAAGGTTCTGATCCAGTTCCCACATGCTGCCTCGGTTTGTCGTCTCACTGTCTAACATCGACGCCATAAGCATCTCCTTCAACCTTCAGGTCCCAATCCCAATCCCACCTCAAAACCTCACGGCTGAGAGTTCCCCAATGGCCGAAAGTGACTTCCCCCTTGCATGCGCCGAAAATGGAACCCCTCAACTTGCCAAATAGAGCACTAGAAACAAAACCACCAGAATCAGGGCCAGGAACAACTCTTGAACCCTCTCACTGCAATTCCACCTCAAATCCGCACATCTGCGGCGGCAGAGACCGACGGTTCACCTTGGTCTACGCAAACAGCAAATCTTCGAAGCAAAACCAACAGCACAACCACAGATAACCGGAATCTGAATGCTGCCTCAAATCTTGAGAGAGAACTTGCAACCAAAACGGAACTCTTTCCCTTCGATTTCAGCAAGAACAGAACGGAAGCTCCGGCCCAAGAGCCAGGAATCAAGAACGAGAGTACCCAAATCGGAGTCAGAAGCAGAGGATTCGCGACCGCCGACCCGAAAATCTTGACTCCAGCCAACCTCAGAAACTTCACACGGAGAGACGAACCTGGACAGATTCCCAGGACCAAGAAAACCCCAATCTTTCACCCCCAAAAACCCCAGCAAGAACAAGCTTGTCGATGCTACAGTGCCGCCCGAGGGCCAAGCAGCGATGTGGGCCGCCGTCGGTTTGCCAAATCCACAGTAATCCAGCAGACAGAAGGTCTAGGCTGTGGATAAATGATTTTATGGTGTAGAGAGACAGAGATGGAGAGGTGGGGGAGGGAGAGAGCACATCCGCACGTTCATAAAAAGAAGGTGCAGGAAGAGCTGGATGCCGGCTTGGACGGGAGTACGGGAGGTAGGTGAGGAGCCCACCACTTCAACAAATTGGAATTGGCACTTCAACTGAAAACTCCAACACGAGTAAAAATTCATTCGCATGCTGGTTTTCAGTCTTCACGAGCAAATTTACATCAAGTCAGCTTACTGGACTGGTCCTGCTGATGCAGCGGATGAGCTGGCAGGGGGCAGGCACTGGTCCTGGTATTCTGTTCCTCTAGATTAGTTGCCACCCGCCACCCGCCACCCACCCCTTTTTCGGTTTGATTGAGATCTTTGGGATCCAAACTTCTGAAATACAAGTAGTACTGCTGTACTAATCTAATACGGAGTAGTACAATAGTACTAGTAGATCATTAGTTTGTGTTGTTGTAAAGATTCAGATTTGTCCTTGATTTTGATGAGCACTTTCTTTGCATAAGGGAGTACGGAATAAATAATTTGTTTGTGCTCCCAGTATTTCACCTTGCGCAAAGTCTAAGGCTCTGTTCGGCTGTCATTATAGCTATGGTATAATATTTTTCTCTCAACAAATTAGCCGTACAAATCAGAACAAGAGGCTTATAAACCAGCCGAACAGAGCCTAAACTCTGAACTCACGGTACCTAGATGCGGACTAGGGTTAGATTGGCATCAAATCAAATAAATTGCCCTTTCAAAAGAAATCAAACAATTTGTTAATGACACCCCTGCCTATATTATGGTAGTAGAGTTTAGAGTTTACAGGTAATTTATCCCTCTTTATGTCACTACTAGAAAAGTACTCCTATGGTAGTGGAATTACAACAATGCTACTCCTAATTTCCTAAAGCACAAGTGATGCACTATGGGTCTGTTTGGCTTGTGTGTATGGTAGTGGAATTACAACAATGGGTGGCAAATTGAAAAAAAGCAAAATGGCGATGATTTATTTGAGAGAAAAGCTTTTGGCAGCGTGAAAAGTGGGATTAAAATTGGAATAAGTTACTCCTAATTTCCTAAAACACAAGTGATGCACTATGGGTCTGTTTGGCTTGTGTGTATGCTTGCATGGGTGGCACCAAAACTGCGGCGCATGATTTGCTTGCAAAGCTTTTGGCAGCGTGTGGCACTAAAATTGGAATATGTTGCCGCAATCGCATCATGCCGTGTCGTAAGTGTGGTAGCTAACAAATGTGTGAAACTAAACTGTGGCGTTATATATGAAACAATTATATGAAATAATCATAATAATCTTTTGACCTACTCCCATCCCAAATTATATGTCATTTTTGACATTTCTTGGTATATATTTTTTTGTTATATATCTAGTGATGACCTATACCTAGGTGCATAGTCAAGGCTAAAACTATGCACTTATAAATGCCAAAACCACTTATAATTTCAAACATAGGGAGTAGTAATTAGTAAGTCATATTCAAATGCAAAAAGGTTGTTCAAATCTTGTCGGAAAACAAAACAAAGCTAGTCAAGGTTGAAATGTTGCGTTCTCCCCGCAAAATGTATGCGTCATGTTTGAAAATCTGTCGATAGGGTTTTCTTATAGGTCTTGCGTTCTCGGTGTAAATAAAATGATATATAAGCAAGCGAAACGTGCAAAACCACGCAAAATCCGTTTCAGCCCGTATGCACACAACACAGCAAAAGCGGCATTCGTTTGCACTCGACCACGCAATGCACACACAGCAGCTGAGACAAAAAGGACGAAACTGCCTCCCTTTGCCTATTTGGCACCACTGACAGCTCCAAGCAAGCCACCATGGCTCCATTTAGAATGACATGTGAACAATCCCTTCCGATACGGAGGCATGGGCCATTCATGCCAATATGCCATGGTACAAATAAATACCATATATAGAATGGCATGGAATTAAGCTAGTAGGCATGTGACGACGAGCTTAAAACGTACTCAATCCATCCCAAATTGTAAGACGTTTGACTTTTTTAACACCAAGTTTGACCACTCGTCTTATTCAAAAATTTGTGTAAAACATCACTTCTTTCGTCGTGGTTTGGTTTATTAATAAAAATTCTTCAAGAATGACTTAAATTTGACTATATTTGCATAAATTTTTTGAATAAGACGAGTGGTCAAACTTGGGACAAAAAAGTCAAACGTCATACAATTTGGGATGAATGGAGTACTCCCCTATCCTCAAATCAAACATAGTGTATAACAGATAGAGAATATAAAAGACAGCATGCACATATATACAATCTCCTAATTAATTAAATTCTTATATGTATAGATGCTAGCATCCTCAATTCCTCATGATTATAGAAGATGATTGCTAGGTAGTTTGCTAGTTACCTCCAACATATTCATAGTTGTATTTTTGAAATATATGTATATTTCTGCTCATTATACCTATACATATCCATAAAATGTAATTAATTAAGAAAGCGAACCGAGCTCAGCATGAATGGTTGGTCCTTAATTACTACTGGATGACCTAGCACAAAAATTGAGTGCAGCACATAATACAAGCCCCCTGCTTCCTATTAGGGCGTCCGCAACGGTCTTGGTAAATCGCCGGCTGACGTGTAGCCTAATAACAATTAAAAAAATAAAAAAAATAAAAAGTCAGTTAGTGGTAAGGTATGTCAGGTGCTCCTCCTAACTAGCTGAGCTGGACACCGTTGGGGACGCGCCTAGGTCAATTTTAGTGGGGAATTTCGTCACATCAACTTTTGTGTCGTTAACTGTGACAACGAGTTTCATCATGTCTCTCTGTATAATTAACCTTCTAAGTTATCAAATTTATTGATGTGTCACGGTATTAAATACAAATAAAAACCTAGATGACATCTCCACCGATACTGGCTTTATAGTAGTCATTGTCTTCGTCTAATGGTAAAATATAAACTTTATATTTATATATATGTTTGTATCTGAATTAACTAGTGACCCACTTGTTCGTTGCTCAAATGAATACATTACGCTCTCTAGAGATCCTGTCCACAGTACTTACCACTACTAAGATGCTTCAACTATTCTAATTTATACTAAGCCACGTGACCATTGGTGCTAGTCAAATCGCATTAGAAGAACTGAACTAGGGTACATGTTCTTTATTACTAGTGCAGACACACGGTGCAGTGTGTCGCTATCCTGTCCACCACAAGTTTAATAGCATGCATGTGGCCGGACGATGGATCTTTATTCATTTTTTTCTATCTTCTCTACCCAATGGATCTGCCACATACATCTGATCAACTCCTACAAGCCATTTGCATGCAGATGATGCAAGAAAAGTGTATACGCAAAAGCCGCACGCTAAAAGGACTGGATGTGCTAAGAAAACTCAGTGACCTAATCAGACAACCATTGAACTAAACAAACTTGACATTGAGATAACTATTTATGCGCCTTTTCCAAAATCCAATAATTATTCGAAAAATGCTCCGGGCACTATATGATGAGATAAATTAATTGACATAACCATTCCCAATAGTTCAAGAATCTTTATCCTAGCTCCATACCAATCAGGCCAGTCTCAATATAATAGAGGTTTCATTAGAGTTTTATGGGCATTAAATAAGATGATGTTGCATAGTATTAATAAGGAGAGATAGGATAAAAGTTTCATGTGATGAAATGAGTTTAATAGGGGTGAAACTTGTCTGCACTGTTTCCAACACATGGAAGTCTTGGAAACAATGACATGAAACTCTCACTGAGACTGGACTCAAGTTGTTGCCTTAAACACTTATATTCAAGTTAATTACATAGTCCTCAGTGACGCGTAAAGTTATTAAGAAGAAGGTAAAGATAAATCCACACATCGCCACATCGACAAGGATATGTTGCCAAAAAACTATCATCTTGCTTCTTAACTTATGCAATGTGAGATCTCATTACAAGCATGTTGGACAAAAATGTCTAATAATTTGGATATGCATGGACAAAAATAATGATACTTTGTTATATTTTGGTGTAATGTCTTTGAGGTTGCACCTGGGGGAGTCTAGATATGGTGATCAACATCTATGAGGATATGCATTCCTAACTAAACAACAAAGATTATATATGTCTGCATGGCTTATTATAAAAAAATAAAATGAGAAGTTTAGTAGGGTAGTTCCTATCTCATCCTATAGAATTGGGTATAGAATTTGGCTCTTGAAGCACCCAAAGGCCTTTTTGCCCATGAATATATCAAATTCTTGGTCAATCATCAAGTTTAATTATTGAGCCCATGGAACAACATTTTGTGCAAAGTTTCTCAGCAAGTTACTGTGGATAAGGATAAAGACTATTCAGAAGAAATGATGTCATCTATGGGACTGTTTTGATTTCAACATCTACGAATGCAACCATCTGTTTTCTTTTTTTTTTTAAGTGTAGGAGTCCATATTCATCAAAATTAAAATTAAGAAATATCAATAAATCCATGAATATATGCATCAAATGTTCTCAGTACCTGTTTGTTACCACTGACACATTACACACACAAAACACAATTATCAATATATTGTCGATACCTTATTGTTTTTGTTTTTACAAGAAACATTTTTCATCATCTAAATCTGGGACATATCCACTATATATGTACAAATGTTTGCAAATCATATAGCTGGCTAGGTCAATCTTCCCTCCTACTTTTTTTTTCCTGTGTGGGCCCTTCTATTCCTGTTCTCCCACTTTTTGTCAGTACCTTGCTGTATTTGTTTTTACGAGAAGTCATTTTCAGTTTTCACCATCTAAATTTGACACCTTTAGACCGTACTTTGACTTTTGAGATTTGGTTCCCTCGCGGTTGGGCTGACCGTTTTGTTGCGCCACCGTTCGAGAGAAAAACACCTCCGCCGCTGGCTTGGCCCGCGTGCCACCGCTCCGGTTGTCAAGCACGAGGCACTCACTAGCTAGCTTTTCGACGTGCGAGACCGAAGATCAGAGCTGGGGGCACCGAGAGCCGAGGGAGAGGCGAGGTGAGGACCCTATATGCAGGGGCCGACTATCAAGTTGGATGGCGTGCTCGAGGTCCGCGAGGCCGCCATCACTTGATCTAAACGTTTGAGATGCTGCTTGAGGCACCGGTGCTCCCTTGTGGCCGCACTGGCACCACACCTCCTCGGAGGGACATAATCTGTACTGCTATTACCAATTTAAAATTTAAATTATTTAGCAGGTTCAAAAATTACATTTTACAAAGTATATTTATGATATTTAGGTGAGATACGGATTAGCGATGCTACAAGCATTTATGTCATTTTGCTATCCACGCATGTCACAAGAGTCGAAAGAAAATTTCTATCGTTGCGTGAAGCGCGCATGTTTTTGCATCTCATCTAAAATACTTAATGAGAGAGTTGTTTTGATTTGATTGATTATTACAACAACGTTTGAGTGTATGTAAACTAAAAGAACAATAATTAGGTGAGATAAAATGAGCACGGCCACGCATGTCACAAGAGTCTCTATCGTTGCGTGGCGCGCATGTTGCATTCAAAACTTAATGAGTTGTTTTGATTTGATTGATTATTACAACAACCGAGTGTATGAAAAGAACAAATCATAGGCTAGGTCAGTCTTTCCTTGCTAGTACATTTTTTTCTCTGTGTGATCGCCCTCCTATTCCTGTTACCCCCTCTTTTTGGGTAATACGGACAAATATTATTGTCACCTAACTCGTTGATTTATGGAAGTTGGAACCATGCATAAATGTTTTCGTTTGTATTCTGTGTTTATAAGGCAGTGGGGCTCTTTGCTTCACACCTAGCGTTCAACATGTGTGTGCAGCACACTGTTGAATTGGTAGATTTGATTCCATTTGATTAGGACAGAGAAGTAGGAGTCTCAGATGGCTATTATATATGCTAATTAGTACAAACTCGAGGGATTCCATTGGTACGGCCGTGTGTTTTTTAATTCCATAAATACTGGCTTAAATTATATAAATATTTCTTTTATGTAGCGATTTTCTTGATGGAGCATGTATTTTGTTTTCACTAATTAAGTGAAAGTAGTGGTCAAATAAAGTTAAATGTTTTATCAACTCAAAGGCTAGGGCACATAAAAAAACCTTCCTTCATCTTTTTATGGCATATATATACTAGTGATATTATCTTTGGTTAATTTGATTTGACTTCTCTAGCTAGGCTCGTCATACCATTTTTCCAACTAGAATATCCTTTTTGCTCGTTGACATTGTTGTTAATTAGATCCGATCTGGTTATCGATCTACTGCACCTTCGCTTGTGCTCCCTGAGGATTTATATTCCTTGTCAGGATTACCAGTAGACGACTTCTGTAAGAAAACCGAATTAAATATATTAAGCTCTGCTAAGTTTGATCTATGGACTCCTACCTTTTTCCTAGTAAGGGGTGTTTAAATTTAGGGGCTAAAGTTTAGGATAGTCACATTAGATATCACATGGGGATGTCACATCGAGTGTTCGGATAGTAATAATAAAACAAATTACAGAAGTCCTCAGTAATCCACGAGATGAATTTATTAAACCTAATTAATCTGTCATTAGTACATGTTTACTGGATCACCACATTATCAAATCATAGACTAATTAGGCTTAAAAAATTCGTCTCGCAAATTAGTCACAATCTGTGCATTTAGTTTCATAACTAGTCTATATTTAATACTTCATGCATGTATCAAACATTCGATATGGTAGGGCTAAACTTTTGCCCGAGGAAAATAAACACAGCCTAAGTAGAATATCCTTTCTACTCGCTGACAATGGTGTTGGATCCGATCTAGTTATCTGAAATAGATAAAACATATGAAACATATTGTTGTAACATATGTGTGAAACATATGCAAACATCCGGATCAAAATGCTTGCAACATACATCTGGAACAGATGGAACATTTTGAAAAAAAACGCTTGCACCATCCTCTGAAACACTTACAACATATGCAACATCCCTGATCTACTTTTGTAACATCCATAAGAAACAACTACAACATACCTTTGAAATGAATGAAACATCTGAAACATACATTTGCAGCATAGGGGAGGGGAAGCCTGGGCTGGTCGATTCTAGCCATCGCGGTCAGAGCTGGCGGCGAGCGGTGGCGCACGAGCACCACCAGCACCCAGAACCAGCGGCGCGCACGAGCCCCACCACCAGTGAGCGCCACTAGCACCGCCCTTGTCTCAGCCTGGCACGCGGCGCGTGCTACGAGAGGGAGTGGACGGCGCACGACCAAAGCGAGGAGTGAGATGTGGGTGGGGCGCGCAACAGGCGGGGCAGAGGAGCCAGGAGAGAGCGGCGCAGGGCCAGGACGCGAGGGGAGAAGGCCAAGCGAAGTGAGCGAGCGGTGTCCGGATGAGAATAAGAGACGGAGGGAGTTAATGGCCCCGTTCGCTTCACTGAAAAAACAAGCCGAAACACTGTTACGACTAATTTGATGTGAGAGAAAAATATTGTTCCAGCTAAAAAAACAAGTTGAAAAGTACGGATTATAAGAGAAGCGAACGGACCAAAATTAAGTTGCACGTCACGCCAGACGTCCGTTCGGAGGGAGTCACAGTCGCTGGCATCGGACGTCGTTGCATTATCAAAGTATAAAAGTTTTGACGCTTACGTACGAGCAGCCGGACAGACCATAATTATGTATAAGCAGTATGCTAGTAGTTTATTAAAGACCTATGATCATTTTTTTTTTGCGAATGGAAGAGTTTTATTGAAACAAATCTCGCAAACCAAGTGCTTAATCCGACGACCTGGGATCATGCATTCCAGCTACCTACACGTGGCTATAGCCAGCGGATGGCAGGTCGTTGGAATGGATGAACCCGTTCAATTTGCCTTTAGCTCTCCTTGCAGAGGAGGTAGGTCTTGTTTAGTTCATCTTTCAAAATTTTACACCTTATCATATCAAATATTTAACATATGCATGAAGTATTAAATATAGATTAAAAAATAACTAATTATATAAATTACGAATATTTTGCGAGACAAATCTTTTAAGTATAATTAGTCTATAATTTAACATTAAAGTACTACAGTAACACACGTGCTAATGACGAATTAATTAGGCTTAATAAATTCATCTCGTGGTCTACTAACGGATTCTATAATTTATTTTTTTATTATTATCTAAATACCTGATGTGACACCGGGCATCTAAACCCCACCTCGACTTTCTTTTTGCTTTCGGGACATGGCATGTCGCATATATGCAGCAGGACCGCAAGGTGCAGACTTCGGCTTCCATGGGCCACATATGCCTATATCTGGGATGAGCGATTGGGCTCTCTAGTCCTCTGGACGTGCTAACTGCGGAGCGTCGGCCCATCAAACGCGAATTAATTGCAATTGATTAAACATGTTTGGTTGATTCTGGTACTTAAATATGCGGTGCAAGATTCGTTCCCCACACCTTACCGTAGTATTCCGATCACACAATAATGCTTTGGATCGAGTAAATTTCTAGGTGAGGGGAATGTCTTCGTTTTGACACAGAAACAATACACATGCTAAGTGTTCAAATGTTCAGGAGCTATTTTACTAGCTTTGATGTGCTCATTTTCATGAGAGATCTTCAGTAGAATTGGTAAGCAAATGCAGTAATATTCACACCAATCTGTTGCACGTGCTTCATCCTTTGGAAAATCAGTAGAGGCAGTAGACCAGTAGTTTCCGTTGGTATGCATATTCTTCTTCTGAAAAGACTGGACCAGGTGCCCCCATTTTCAGTGGAAGTAGCTGTCCTGACCTAATTTTTTACTATTTAATTTTTTTTAATAAAATTTATATTTAATTTTAAAGACTTAAACTCATATTTGAACTCATAGATGACCCCGTCTCGACGCCACAGATCCTGATAGCGAGGTACTGATAATTAAAAAGCTAACATGTAGCAGTGCCCTTGCGTCAGGATGGAGCAGCCTCACCACGTGCGTGGAGCTCAGTGACTAGGTAAGCAGCATGCTTCGATTCGCGCGGGGGAGGGCCAACTCTCTGAGCCGCAAGCTGACACGTGCACCTATGTGGGTACGTACGTGTTGTGGACACAAGGCACAAGTATACTCTGCACCTAGTAGTTAATAAAAAAATTAACTTTTATGAATTCTTTGGTTAAAATATATATTGGCATCTATAATTGAAACATATTTTGTGGAGTATTTCTTTTTTGCTAATTTTGTGGAGTATTTCTTTTTTGCTAATCTATTTAGTGAAATGTTTAATGGAACTAACTTGAGGCCTTGTTCACTTTGTAAATTTTTTTGAACATGATGAATAGTACCACTTTCGTCTTATTTGGTAAATATTGTCCAATCGTAGACCAACTAGGCTCAAAAGATTCATCTCGTGATTTCCAATTAAACTGTGTAATTAGTTATTTTTTTTACCTACATTTAATACTCTATGCAAGAGGCTAAAAAATGATGTGATGGAAAGAGAGTGAAAAAACTTGGAATTTAGATGGCATCTAAACAAGGCCTGACTTTGTAAATGTTGGTCTATTTTTCTATAATCTTGGCCAGAGTTAAAATGAGTTTCAGTTAACACACAATTAAAGTTAGGTATAGGAAGTATAATCTTGGCCAAAAGTTTGTAAATGTTGGTCTATTTTTCTATCTCTACCTCTCACGCTCGATGACATTAATACTCCTCTATTTTTCATAACATGTGGATGAAAACTTAAAGCATCTCTAATAGTTCTAAAAAATCAATTGGTGAATCAATGAGCTTTTAAGTGGCTAAAAAAGTCAGAGTATATCTGTTGAGTTTCTCCAACCGTTTCTGTTCCTAAAATATAGAAGATAATTTTACATCAGAAATCTTAAACTATTTTCAATTTTTAAATCACCCTAACCACTTTTATAATGCTTTCTTTTTCTCTTGTATATTTGTATTGGGTACTATATCCTACTCTTTATTCTTGCCAATGTCCTGCCACCTCTATACAGGAAGTGCTTGGTAAGGCAGGAATCCAGATAGAAAAACGCATTCTTTCGAGCAAAGCTGTGTGGAACAAAGAATTTTAAAAAATATTCATATACAAATAGTATATAGAAAACAACGAAGGACCAAATGTATGATATCATGCGTTATCCAAGCGAAAAAAACAAACAAAAAGGAAATCGAGATATGGGAGAGTACGCCGAGCTAGCTGTAAAACACACGGGGAAAGACGTTGGAAACAGGAGCCCCCGTGCTGCCGTCACGCTCAAACACATAAAATCCTGGGCATTGTGCAGTGGCCAGTGGCCACACTGCATCAGTGATGCAGGCTGCTGCTGCTGCGCTTGCACGGTCCAGCAAGCGAGCAGCTGTGCCGCATCCGCGGACGACGTGACTTGTTTTAATTGCAGCGGGGCCGGCACACACTGCGCGGCACGTCGCCTGTCTGGTTCACGCGGGTGTGCGCACGCGGCACGCAGCCGCGGCGCCCGTGCCCTGCGCGGCACAGGGACGGGAGAAGCGGAGCGCGGCGGTGCCAGAGCCAGACGGCAGGCAGCAGGCAGCAGGCGCGTCTCTCGCGTCTTTGGGCGCCGCGGTTACCGAGGAGCAGCGCATCGAGCCCCGCGCGGGCAGGCCAGCGCCAGGCGGTATAGCCGAGGTCGGCGCCAGAGAGTACCCACATAGGTGCACGTGTCAGCTTGCGGCTCAGAGAGTTGGCCCTCCCCACGCGAATCGAAGCATGCTGGATACCTGGTCACTGAGCTCCTGACACGCACGTGGTGCGGCTGCTCCATCCTGACGTAAGGGCACTGCTCACGCTAGCTTTTTAACTATCCAAGGTCGGCGCGGGTGACGCCATGTATTACGCCTCGTTTAGTTCGTGAATTTTGGAATTTAGTTACTGTAATATTTTGGTTTTTATTTGATAATTAGTGTTGAATTACAGGCTAATTAGTTTCAAAACGTTCGTCTCATAATTTTTAATTAAACTGTGCAATTAATTTTTTTCGTCTACATTTAATGTTTCATACACGTATCGCAAGATTCGATGTGATAGCTACTGTAGCACTTTTTGGGAATTTGGTTGGGAACTAAATAAGGCATATCACATCGACGTAGCAGCCACGTAGGATTTTCTTCTGTGCACGACTAAATACCTGACGTCAAGATCTGTGGTGTTGAGATGTGTTATCTCGGTGTCAGGACTCATGGCGTCGACCCCTATGGTTTAAAGATAAGTTTAAATCTCTCATATAGCTAAATATAAATTTTATTCGAAAAAGAGTTAAATAGTAAAAAAATTAAGCTGTCCCGAAGGTGGACTTGTCGGTACGCGTGGCAATGCTGTTGGGTCCATAGGTCCATCTCAGGTCACAGACTCACAGCTGGGTATATTCTGCTGCATATTCTTTTCATTCCCAATCTAGCCAATAACTTTCCTGGCTTATTATGAGAATGCCTTGGAAATAAAACCAAATTACGTAGGCCCAGCTCAGTGACACTATTCTCTTTAGAGAATTTTAACGATGGTTGTCGGAAAATAGACGGCTCACGAAGAGTGATCTGACGGCTAAAAAGACAGAGAAATCGAGATGAATCAATTGGAGAGGTACCGGGAGGCATAAGTGCGTACTAAATGGTGGGACAATACGCACCAAGTGCATACGAAAATTAGTGGGATTGGCACCTAAAAAAATAATGCGATAATTCTATTTTTGAATTTCTTTTATATAGTTAAGGGTAGAATGATAAATTTATAATAAAAAATAATGTTTGAGTAGTACAGGGACAATTGAATTGAATTAATATAGTTTGCCACACGTATTTCTCAGGTTTAGACAACGCCAACCCTCTCTCGTCTCTCTGTTCCTCCTTCTCACCAATTGACTTCGTGTTGCGGCGACGTCGGCTGCGAGGGCGAGCACGAGGGCAGGGCTGCGGTGGCCAGGGCACGCGATCCGTCCTCACCAGTCCCCTATGAACGGCGGCACCGCGTACAACCGGCGAAGGCGTTGGAGGAGGCTGGATTGGGCCCGGCGGCATCCGTGCTCCCGTTGGCGGCGGCGGCGGCCGTCCCCGGTGCCGAAGGGTGCGTGCGGTGAGGTGCGCTCGCGGACACGGCGGTCCGAGGTGGCAAAGCTGGCGGCGGCATCGCCGTCCCCGATTCCGCTCCGCGTGCCGCTCCCCTTCTCGTGCTCCGCGCCCGCCTCGCCCCGTGCCACCAGCCCGCCCACAACAGCCATGCGGGGATCGACATAGTGGAGGAGGACGGCGTGCTGCCGCCTGTGTTCGGCGTGCCCGCAGTGCACCTACTCCAACAGCGCAGGCTAGGGGCAAGGCCGAGCAGGGAGAGGAGGACGCGGTCGGCGGCGATGCAGACGACGCCGGGTAGTGCTTCGTAGCCCGCTCCAGCTGTTGCCGGCGCTTGCTAGGCCGTGCTGGCGGCGGGGCTGCCTTTGTGGTGCTGCTCCCGTGCTCCAAGGTATGCAATAGCATGCGCTCCACCTATGCATGTGGGAGATGGAAATCAGTTTTGACCTAGGATTAGCGCGTTGTATCCCTACTGAAGTTTGGTGCACCATGTATCAGCTGTTAGTTTCAGTGTTTCTTGATCTATTGTTCATTTGTCTGATTCGTGCATCTCAGATCGTAGTAGAATCCATACTGAAGGTCAGTGCTTGCTGCGATCCTTTTTTCAGGTTCTACTTGCATCGCATGGTCTGTGCATCACATTTGTGCTTAATTAGTTCACTCTTCACTAACCAACCGGCTAAATTTGTCTCATGGTCTGTGCATCGCATCTGAAATAATTGTTCTCTTTATGTATTTGTTTATCCTACTTATTTGGCTGTTGGAAAACAATCATGGGCATTCCTCATCTTCATTGGTACTATTTCATATTGTTCTAGGCTTAGAGCTTTTTATCACTCCATTAGAATTTATTAGTTCCTCACCGCCTACACCTACGGTGAGTAGCAGCAGCAGAGCTCAGTTCATTTTTTGTTGCAAAATTTAGGATGCCTTAACTTACCAGTTGCAGTGGTGTTTTTTTGAACAAAAAGGAGGAGTTGGTGTTCTTTAGACATTTTATTGGCTGTTGTTTGCTCACATTGTGTTTGTTTTTTGTCCCCATCAGATAGGGTGTTTGGCCCCCGTTGCTCTACACGGCAAGTCTATGAGGAAGGAGCAAAAGAAGTTGCTCTTTCAGTTGTCAACGAAATTAACTATATGCACAAGAGAAACGGCTTTGTTCTGCCACTTCCATTTTCGGTGATAAACCGATGTGAGCTAACACATGTTTTGGCATGCATTTCTTCTTCTTGGCAGCAGGCATATTTGCCTATGGGCAAACAAGCAGCGGAAAGACTTATATAATGACGGGAATTATGGAGTATAGTATGCTTGACATCTATGACTACATAGATAAGGTATCTTCATGTTTTTCACTTCTATATTTTTTTGGAACACTATTGTGAATTTACTAGTGTTTCTTTGTATTTGAACCTCTTCTCCATGCTGCAGCATCCTGAAAGAGAGTTCATTTTGAAATTTTCGGCCATAGAGATATACAATGAAGCTATGAGGGACCTTCTAAGCCATGACCCAACACCTCTTAGACTACTTGATGATCCAGAGGTACTCTATTCTTCTTTACTTGAAGTCACCATAATTTGTTATAGTTTTTCATGCTCCTATTTACAAAACTATTCATGCTGTTATGTCAAATAGAAAGGGACTATTGTAGAAAGACTCACTCAGGAAACTTTGAGGGATTATGGTCATCTTAGGGATCTTCTTGCTGTATGTGAAGGTGTGGAACTGAACTTGCTCCAAACGAAAGAGGTGCCTGTGTTTTTCCCACATTATCTGATTCAATTGTTTTCGTGCTCCAGCTCAAAGGTAGATTGGAGAAACTGCTTTGAATGAAACAAGTTCCAGATCCCATCAAATACTCAGATTGGTTAGTGTCCCTTTAATATTGTATGCTCCACATTGGTACTACATCATGTCCATTGACAATACATTATCGCTAGAATTGACTGAAAATTGTAAAGTGTTGACCTGCATCTGCAATTTGGTCATCATGCATTCATGCGTCGATTATAAAACTCTGCTTGCGATTCCAATGCAGAGGTATGGCGGAAAGAAAGGCCCTGGAGCCAGTGCATCAAAAGAGTGAAGACCGAAGGGTCTGGGGACCTCAAGAGCAAATGCCTGTGTTATCTGTAAGGCATCCTTCTAGCATGGTGGTATTTTGAGGACCAGCTACTGATATTGAATGCACACCATATTCACAAGTATGGAACATAGCTAGTAGATCAAATTTGGGTCAACTGGAGCACTTGTCTCGAGAGTTGAAGCAAAAATTGATGATGTAGAAGACTATATGGCATTTGCTGATTTAGTACTTCATTTAGAAGACTAGGTTTACTATAAAGCCTAGCTGTTGTTATTCCCCTGTTAGTAGTATTGCATGCTTGTATAAGGGACACATTCCAGACTTCTAGTTTGACATGTATCATATCGATGTTTTTATGAGGGACACATTTCGAGTTTAGTTTTTTAGAAAGAAATAGGAGACGATTAGTTTCTTCTTTAATTGAGGAAGCTAAGAAAAATGCCAAATTTAGCATTTTTCGCTATGCGGAGAAGTCGTATTGTAGAGTTTAGGAGTCGCTAGATAGAATCTATTTCGACATGAAGAACAGCGAGGTGGTACCACCAAAGAAGAAGTACAAGCTGAAGAAAGGGCCGTCCGGCAAAAATTGAAGTGCACGATAATGTGGGAGTTCTCTTTTGGTCATGTACGAATGCAAGTAGTGCATGCTAGTTAGTTCGTTGGTTGCTCTGATGTGAACCACTATATACTCTGCTTAGGGGGCGTTTGGTAGAGATTCCGGGGCAGCTCCAGGAGCTATTTTTGGATCTCTCAACCAAACACTCTTTTACCAAACTGCTTCGCCTAGGAAGCTCCGCAAAAACCAGTGATCGGAGCTCTTTTGCTCAGACGGAGCCGAAATATCCAGCTTCGCTCGGCTCTCGCTCGTTCGCGTGGCCCCACCACACGGCCATGGTCCAGATTGCCCCGGTACAGGGATGATCGCTGGCGCGGGGATGGGCGGAGCTGGGCAGATGCTGGTGTGTGGAGGAGACAGGCAGATGCCACCGCCGGACGGAGTTAGTCGGCGGCGCGGGACGGAGCTTGGCTGCACCGGACGGAGGTAGTCGCCGGCGCGGGACGGAGCTTGGCTGCGCGGGACGGGGATAGTCGCCGGCGCGGGACGGAGGTAGTCGTCGGTGCGGGGAGGGCCGGTGGACGACGGCGCGTGGAGCGAAGAGGTAGACCTGACGTCGACTCATGGAAGGGAGAGGCGGACCTGACGACGACTTGCGAAGGGCGGCACGGGTGCTCGACGCGTGAAGGAGTCGAGGATAGAAGATAAGATTGGGGGTTGTACGGTGGAGATAAAAAATAAGTGGTGGAGATTGTTTACAAAGGAAAAATAGAAAGAAAAAAGAAAAAAAATAAAGTAAGGGTATTAAAGACATTTCATAGATTCTCATCACCAGGTGAAGTTGTTTTGCCAAACGGTCCAAAAAACTAATTTAGGTCCCTGAATGAATCTGCTCCACGAATGAAGCCGTAACTGAAGCTGTTTTGACTAGAGCCGGAGCTCTACCAAACGGGCCCTTAATAAGTAGTATGTGGCGACATCTGGAGAGGCATCTGGTAGGTTGTATGGAATCTGTATAGGTGCGGCGGCATACGTGGATGCTTCTACACTTCCCGTTTCCGTAATCTCAGTCGTAGTTCCATGATTGTGCACGACAACTAATTCGACGTTGCAGCACACCGATTAGTTTGGTCTGATCTTTCCTACTGACTATGTTAGATTTGTAAGCTTGTTAAAAGTATTTTTTTAATCTAGGGAGACCTCCACTGGTGAGCCACCCGCCGCCGGTGTTGGAGGAGGAGTGCGCGGCGAGGCGGGGAGCGGGGTGCGGCCGTCGGGGAGTGGGGATCCGGGGTCCTCTGCGCCGGGGCGGAGCTCGCCCGCGCCCGCCGCCGGTGTTGGAGGAGAAGCACGCATGGAGGCGAGGAGCGACCAGACGAGGTACATGGATGCGGCGGTGAGGGCTTCGCAGCCGAGGCCAAAGAGGAGGCCGGAGACGACGACAAGGATGTCCTTGGCGCGGTCCTGGACGGACGAGGTGGCGACCTCCGGCTCGGTGGGGGAGAACCCGCAGTGCTGGCGGATCTGGTGCTGAGCCGAGGCGGAGGACAGTGGACGTGGTGGTGGTGGTGGCGTGGGGTTGATGCGGGCCGAGGCGGCGGACGCGGAGGTGGCGACCTCCGGCTCGGCGGCCAGGAGGAGGAGCTTGCCGGCGGATTTGGGGGCTTTTGCGTTTGCGGTCTGTTGGAGAGGCTCACTTTTGGGTGGTGACTTTTTTTCCCTGTGCTGGACCCAAACCAAGTAAATAGGTGTTGTATTTGGGTCTCATTGTTGGAGTCAGTCTTAAGTGAGCTACATGGCGAAAACAGTATTGTAACTTCACAACTCGATCCACTATTCTTGACCAACACAAAACTCTAATCACCATTGAGTCATAAATTAAACTAAACTGAACTTTGGCCTTCATCTGTTATCACCTTTGTGTTTGACCTGTGGTGTATCATCTTTATTATTTTTGCCTACATGAGTGGGTCTCGCCTTCATAAATTAAGCATCCTAGGTTCCAACCTGCATTTTTGATAGTAAATGGTTGTGTCAAGTCATTCATATGAGGTGCATAGCTGAATGAAAAAGGTTGAAGAAGGTCTCCCCATTGTTGAGCAACGTTTCTCAAATAGTTGAATAGTTGAACAAGAATAAACTCTTTTCAACTTGTTATATATATATATATATATATATAATCAAATGGCAGGGGATCGAAATCACACAGGTAAGGTTTCCAAATAGGAAAATGAAATCACATTGGCTGAGTGACAACCCTACAATGACCCTCGCTTCGCCGCTTGTGTGCCATTGAAAAGCATGAAACATTACTCCATCACATAAAATGCTATTAATCATGCTGCTCTCATCCAAATCATATTTCGCTTCACACCATCAAATGGATACATTAATCATGCTGCTCCCATCCAAATCACATTTCGCTTCACACCGCTTCCTCATGCATGATAAGTACAACCATGAGTTACTCACGTTAGTTATACATAATACCCACTAGAGCATGCTTATAAAATATACAACAGAGCTATATGTTTTTTCATGATTCATTCAAAAATGTCAATAGCTTAGCTATTCAAGAGGTTGGAGTAAACTGAGCCAACGAGTGTGTCATGATCTACATATTGCTAGAGCCAATGTTCTAACCAACTGAGCTATTGCCCAACTTTCAATTGTCAAAAACATCCGCTCTAGCCACAACTTTCATTTGTTAAAACAATAGTTCTTTCATTTTGTATTTTCTTCCCAACATATCGAGAGTCAAATTTGAAGAGACGTTACTAGAATTTGTAGTTATTATGGAAGAGGATTCAAAGCATTTGACATGATAAACACCTTTGTAATTTAATTTTTGTTTGGTGATGAAATTTGGTTTTCTACCATATAAAAAGGTGATTTATAATTGTTCTCATATATTAATTGTTATTAGCTATTGAAGTGCATAATAGAAAGGAAAATTAAATTCAAATCTTAAAGCAATAGAAGGAACAAAAACTACAATATAGTAGCTAATAAAATAACAAAAGCGAAGAAGATAAAAGTAGGTGGGTTAGAGATTCTTAGGGCTAGTTTGGTAAAACTCTGCTCACTAGTGGAGTAGTTTCTTTTGGCTTCCGCCGATGAAGCAGCTTCACGGAGCTAAATCTGTTTTAAGAAGGCTTTGGTAAAATAGCTCCTCTAGGTAAAATATCTATAATACCTCCTATTTTTACTTTTTTTTTCTTTCCCCTTTTTTTTCTCTTATTTTGCCTCAGGCCTTGTTTAGATCACCTCCAAATTCCAAGTTTTTTCACTCTCTCTCCATCACATCAATTTTTGGACACATGCATGGAACATTAAATGTAGGTAAAAAAAATAACTAATTACATAGTTTGGTTGTAAATCACGAGATGGATCTTTTGAGCCTAGTTAGTCCATGATCGGACAAAGTTTGTCAAATACAAACGAAACATGCTACAGTGTCCATGTTGCAAAAAATTACAATCTAAACAAGGCCTCAATTATTTTACTGTTTCATTTTTCTCTCTCCTCACTACCTGTCTCCACCGCACGCACGCACTGAGTCTTCGTCGCCGCCAGGACGCCCTCCAGGCCTCCACCGCAGCTCCGGATGCGCCCAAGAATCCCTACCAAACGGCCCATGTCCCTACCAAACGGCCCATGGGCCGTGCATTGTGGGCTCTCTGCTGCGCGCGCTCGATAAGCCTCACACTCTCACAGCGAGCTCGCCGGCTCCTTATTCCCCGCCGCCGCCGCCGCCGTCCGAGCCGTCCGGCGACTACTCAGTTTCGGTGCTGCTTAGGTCCATCACGGGCCCTACGCCCTCCCGCTCTCGCCCAGTCATCCAGCTGTTGCTTAACACCGGGCATTGCGACCGTAGACGTGGCGAGCGCTGAGGTGGTCGGAGGAGGGCGGCGGGTTTTGCGAGGAGCAGCGGCACCTCGGCACTGTCCTGCGCCCTGATACTACCACCGCCACCCGTGCGTCACTACCACCTCTCCGCTGATGTCGGCTGTAACGGAGGACGGCGACCAGCGAGCTTCCGCCCCTGAGGCGGGGGACCGCGGGCGCGACGGGGATGAGGATTTCGACGAGGATGAGGAGGACGGGTTCGAGTTTGGTGACGCCGACGAGGCGATGCACTGCGTGGAGATGGCGGAGAGTAGCACCACCGCCGCGAAGCTGCGTGCCCACGCGCAGGACTACGAGGCGCTAGCTGCGCGCAAGCGCAAGGCCCTTGCCGAGGAGCAACCCCAGAGGTGCGGAATTTGGGATTGCGTCTGTCAGTACTCGAATGGTAATCTGTATAGACATGCTGGCAATTGGCAAACACAATTTAGTTGCTCATCATCCATCTAGTATGGTTCAGCTTAGATGTTTATTAAATGCAACTTTATGCCACACCAATCTTATTGCTTGACCAGTTTCATTTAGCAGTAGTATATTTGCTAAACCTTACTTTTTGATGTTGGGGTAACTATCTATTTTGATGCTTATCTTTAATTATGCTTCAGTTGTTCATTTTCTTGTGGAGCTTTCATGATCCTCTGTGATTCTTTTGGATGTCTTTTTTGAAGTAATTCTCTTGGATGTCTTTTATGGTCATCTGTTTCATGCATTTGTGCAAACCATCATGTTATTTGTTACAGGGAACTGTCTTTGTAGTATATATGTTTGAGAACTCTTGGTCATCTTCCAGGGAGGAGGGTTCCAAAAGGCCAAGACAGGATCAACTTTCAGAAACAGAAGCAGCAACCATGTTCGACCAACTGATGGAAGGCTTTGGTCTTCGGCGCAAAAGAAGGTCCAAAGATGTACGCTACTCCATTCCTTAAGTCATTTGGTAAAATTCTGCTAGAACAATCCTCATGGTATTGAATGCATGGAGAGAACAGATAAAGTACATTTTCCATACATCTTACAGGAATGAAGTACATACCAGTAGACCAAAACTATCTTGGAGTTAGAATTCCTCAGTGTCTATCCGCCCCCCCACCCCCCACCACCACCATTCTAAAAGTGTCTTACAATTGACTGAAGACTGAGAGATGTGCCTGTTGTTTTTCATGCAACGTTCTATTCAGTTGAATTAAGTATGTTCCCTTTCATTTCTAGCTACATTTGAAGATATGCTAGCTGTTTCAAGCTCTTTGCCCAAACTGTTTTCTACTTTTAGTGCTTATCTGAAAAGCGGTTATTATGTGGATTATAGCACTTGATGTGTTCAATGCAGTTGATGTCTTTTTTTTAATCATATTTATAGCATTAATAAATCAGAAATTTTTTCTCATTTTCTTTCATTTTTATCAGGGCAAGAAAAGGGGAAGAAAGAAAGGAACAAAGAATAAGGGCAGCGCTGAAGTTATTAAAAAGTTGGGTGATGCTACTCTACTTTTCGCTGAAGAAAAATTTAACGAGGTCTAAGATCTGACTTTGTTACTTCTATAAGTTATATTTTTCACAAATGACAAGTGGTTTGATGCATAGCTTGATATGTTACTTTCCCAATTCAATATAATGTTCCTACCAGCAAGGTCATGACCTTACTTCTTTGCATGCTTATTTATCCTGAGATTGAATTTCTGCACCTAAAAAATTATAAGTCGTACAATAAATAATTGTTCCGCTGGATTGTTTGTTAAGATGACCAAGATAACTGCTGCTATCATGAGTTTTTTAACAAATAGAAGTTGACATGCATATAGCAACTAATCTGCCATTAAGCAACTATATGACACTACATTAGCCCGTTATAGACATCCAAACTCTTAGCTTCCAAATGTTATTATTTCTATGTATGCTATATTCACTGTGAGCTAGTTTATCTTGCAGCTCACATCTAGGAGGATTAATATTTTTATTCCTAAAAAGATGAGGATTACTACCTTAAAAAAGAATTACTACCGAAAATAGGAGGATTACAAGATGATTACTTAATACGTATTAAACTTCCTACCTGGAATACTGAAGTTTCATGGTTGTCCTTGTTTTTGAGTAGGATACCAGTAGATTCTCTTTTAACTCTTTTGAAAAGCATCATTATACGTGGTGTCTTTACCATTTAGCCTGTGTGGTTAACTAGACCTAGTGACCGTGTTGTTCTGTAGGTGAACTCTTTTGCATCACCTCACTAGCATGTCAATTGTCTTGAGACATAAGAAATGGCTTCAGAGCTTTGGATTGTTGAATAGTAACTCAACTTGTTTTACGATTTCAGGATTATTAACAGTAGTGTCTGTTTGGTTTAGGTTCTATGAAACTCAAGAGCTTGAGTAGCTATTTTTTCTATCTCACCTTTTTTTCTAGAACACACAGGAGAGCTGCAAGCGGTAGAGTCTTACTTTGTGACCGGAAGGTCGATGGTTCGTCATGTCTCCTCGCATTCACGCAAAGGCGAGGTAAGGCTGGAGCGACGATGAAGCTCGGGGATTTGACACCTTCCCCGGAGTCCCCCACAGGCGGGAGCTCTAAGCGCAGCTCGAGGTATATGCCTTTTTACACATGAGAGCTGCATATCATTATATTAAGAAGAAAAAGAAAGGGGATTGTCCTCGTACAAAAATCCACTCATGCCTCACACCTTGCAGCGAATTACACACACCCGTTTTTTTTTTACATAGACAACCCGACTACATCCTAGAGCCTTCTAGGACGCTAGCCTCCAATTGGTTCAAGGGTAGCAAGTTAAGACACCCTGAGCCCGAGCCAAACTCCATAACCTTAACCTTTTAATTCTTCCCTAGCAAGTGTCATCACCTCCATCTGGGCATGACTAGAACTGCAACACCACACATGACCGGGCGGCGTGACTGCGAGACTGAACACGGACGCTCGAGGCACGGTTCGTTCGAGGGAACGTCAAGGTGGAAATCAAGGCGTTGGCTCGATTGTTTTTGAAGCAAAAGACCTGAGCATCGTGTTCTTCATGGAGTTTATTTCATTCCGGCGTTGAAGAACTTCGATCATGAGCCTCGGTCAACTTGATGAGAATGGCTCAAAGGTGGTGATTGATGATGAGAATCTGCGGATTTGGGAACGCAGCAGCGATCGTGGCCAGGCGTGGCGAACCCATGGTGTATGGTGCATATGAGGCAGCCTGAGGAGAGTGTGTGAGGCTAAAACTGGGCAATTGCATGAGCCTCTGCAATTTTTGTGCTCCGATCTTCATTTCCATTTGACACGTGACATTCTCTCATCTAGTCTACATCGCTTGTATGCCTGGTATAGATTATTTGGTGGACTTAAGAAACTGATTGTGCCTACTGCAGTGTCATTGTTTTTTAGGATAACGTAAATGCTTTCTTTGTGATGTTTCAATTTGTCTAGCATTAACATTGTGCTGATGTCCTTTGTTGCAGGCAATTCCTATACTACATGAGATTGTGCGAATTGCGCCAAATTTGTCAGATTCATATTATCTACTTGGTAGCATTTATAATGAGATTGGTGAACTAGATAAAGCCATAAACTTCTTGATGCTTGCTGCATATGTTTCCCCAAAAGATGCATCTCTGTGGAAGAAACTCATTCCCTTGGCAAAGTGAGTTTACTTCATACTATTTTCTGTTGACCTTGTCTTTGTGAAGAAGTGTATTGACAAGTTTGCCTCATAATTTTCTGAGAGAAATCTTGCATATACATAGTTAAATGAGATGAAATCTTCATACATGCTAGAATGTGGATGCACTTGGCATCGATACTGTGATAGTGTGATTTCATACAAAATTGCATATGTTAAGATTATTTATTGAAATATAACCTTTGCATATCAGTGCGATGCTTGTTAGGTGAGTTACAGCCATTAGTTATTTATTTGGTTCCCCTTCATTGAATATAGATTTGGGGTGATGGGGAGGCACAATGAAATTACTGCTTAGGCTTTTAGTTTTTGTTGTGTTCACTCTATGGTAATACATTTCGGATCAGTCTTTAGGCAGTTAATTGTTTTTATTTTTATTCCAGATTTTAATATGGCTGTTTAATGGAATAATATGCCTTCTTTGTGAGAACGTGTGGTAGGGATGCTGATGTGCAACCTACATGTTGGTAGTTTGACTCCCCTTCCTAAAAAAAAGGCCACTCGTGCTATTTTCACGGTTGCAGCATGATACGCTTGCCATCATAGCTGGGCTTTGTGGCCTTTTATCAACCCTGTGGGAAAGAATCCTCTATGTTTCTGTCAATGCCTCTGCCCTCAGGGGAGGCTTTCCTCCAGGGGCCGAGTTTTTTTCTTTTCCTTTTGCTTTTGCTCTAGAAGGGTGGGCCTGGTGCAAGCGGTAGAGTCTTACCGCCTGTGACCGGAAGGTCCCGGGTTCGAGAGTCGCCACACATGAGCGGGGTCTCTCGCATTGCATTAAGAAGAAAAGAAAGGGATTGTCCTCGAGGTAAGGAATTGCCACTAACACATCCTTCCTTCAGGACCTAGCATTGGTTCAAGGGCAGCAAGGGAGCTCTCTGGGCATGACTAGAACTGTGTCGCTGCAATTTTTTTTTTTTCCTTTTGCTTTTGCTCTTGCACCCTCAAGTTTTCCTATGATATAGTGTATCAGCATTCTACATTAGACATATGTTGTAATCTATGCGAGCGATTATAACTTTCATTATTTGCTGATAATTTGACATGATTTGTTGCTTTTTCTTTGAGCCATTCTAAATAAAATAGGGATAGTGGCCTCAGTTAATTTTTTTATTTTTATATGGCTGTTTAATGGAATAATATGCCTTCTTTGTGAGAATTAGGGATGCTGATGTGCAACCTACATGTTGGTAGTTTGACTCCTTCCAAAAGCTTTGTCAAGTTTTTTCGACTAGTATTTTACAGGAAAAAAGGGGATGCTTCTCTGGCAAGACACTGTATTTTAAAAGCAATGAGAGCAGATCCAGAAGATGTAGATCTGAAGTATCTTTGTGGTGATATGTATCGCAATATTTGTGACTATCAGAAAGCTGCAGAAATATATGAACAGATAGTCAGAATTTATCCTGCCAATATTGCTGTTCGTAAAGTAGCAGCACAGGTATGTCACACATGTCAGTTTGTTCTGACTATCACTCGAAACTAACTGTAACGTTAGTGATTAGTGTAGCACACATTGGTAACCGGCACCTTGTAACAATCTGACATATGCTGCAAGGGAACATGTTAAAAGTACTAGCTTATCTGTTCTTGGTCAAAGTTTCCTGAAGAGCACACTACATATTTTCCAGTGCCAATTTGCCAGTCCACAATCCACATACCTTGTGTTTCTTATGCATGAATTCTTACAGGATTGAGAAAACTACTAGGAAGTTGTCTCACATCATAATTAACCTGCTTTTATATTCCAATCAGAGACCAGTTTAGTCCCTAAATTTCCATCGAATGTATATATTACTGCTCATGTTCCCATCTTCTGTTCACTTGGTTTTAGATTAATGAAGCTTATTACCAGATTAATCACAGTTTTGATCAACTAGTACTACTCGCTGGAGATAGATGGGCCATGAGGCCAATACATGCGCAGTTTGCAGGGAGAATATCGAGCTAATTAGATGGACTGTTTATACTTGCAAATATATACGTAAACCTTCATTAATCTATCTTAGCCGCAGGGGGGGTATGGCCTCTACTCGGCTCCGCCAGTTTTGCAACGTAATCCTGCGTGGTTTCAATCTAAGGGTGGTTATGTTCTGGCAACCTTTATCTCTTGCACTTTTTATTCCCTGAAGTATGAATTTAGTATTTATGTGTCATTGCACTGGTTTGATTTTGGGCTACTTATTGATTCATTCCTTTTCTTTCAGATGTACAGAGAGTGTGGTCAAATTGACAAAGCTATTAATTTGTTGGAAGACTATGCCAATACTCAAACTTCCAACATTGACTGGAGTGTTCTAGATTTATTGATATCACTTTATCTAAGAAATGATGTTCTTAGTGAAGCACTAAGGCAGATCAAGAGGGCACAGCTACAATTGGGATCTCAACAGAAACTACCAGTACAATTGCAGGCAAAAGAAGTAATCTGCCATGCATATTGCGGTGACATGAAATATGCTGAGGTTTGTTCCAGACTTTTCTGTTGTATATCATATGATGGAATTCATCCTTGTTAGATTGAATGCCCTCCCCTGCTCTCCTTGGTTCAAGTAAAGTCATGCCAGAATTCCCTAAATATGTACTCCCTCTGTCCATCAATATAAGGTGTATTTTGTTTTGAAAAGGTCAAACGTTACAAATTCGGACCAACAATTAGTTAAATTATATGCATGTTCCATGTAGGAAAACTAACATACTAATATTCAAAACCCTTTTAAAATGATGTTGATTCTGTAGCAATTGGCAGCATTTTGGAAGAAAAATCAATGGCCATAATCTACTTTTGATGACTTTCTTATTCTAAAATATGCCTTCCATTACTGGATGGAGTGAGTACTGAAGAAAGAGTGGTAAATTTGATTATTTATTATTAGTTGCTTACATAATGTCATTTGTTCCTCCAAGCTCAGTCAAATAGTACAGATCTGATTACTTAGTTATCATGACGCATAATTTCTGTGCAGATTTTCCTTCATGATGTGCATTTGGAGCCATCGAAAGAAAACATTGATGTGATTAAGGAACTTGCAAGCACTTTAGAAAAAATGGGACAATATGAGTATGCAGTAAAGTTTTACCTGCTGATTGAAAATGTTGCTACTCATAATGATGTGAGTGATTGATTTCCTTGTTTTCATCTCTCCCCAATGTTTGTACGTGAAGGTTGATTTTAAATCTGAGTGGCTGGAATATCTTTATTTTCCAATGCAACTCAAGTATCTTGGCATTTTTTCGAAGTCCTAGTATGAAGCATTTGAAGTTTTGAACTGGATCTTGCAATTGCTGTCAAATATTCTAGAGAGTGAAAGCAATGAAGATTGCGTGGAAATTGTAGATTGGTTATCAAGGTACAGGGGCACATGTATATATAGTCCAGAGATCTTGGGTTTATAGAAACATAGCCAAACAAGATCCCCTCCCCTATTCCTATCCATAATCTCCTATACCTATACCTATCCATAATCAACAGAGGAGAGAGCCAGCCGGCTATAGAAGCACATGGCCCAGGCCCAGTCCAGCTATATACACGCACATACATAAACACATATATGTCTAACAGAGAGCATTTGAATCCAATGAATCATTGGAGAGGGAATTAGAGACAAGTGTAGTAGCACAGTTGGTATTATATTAAAAATTTTCTTTGAAAGAAAGAGCTACGGTCATCTCAAGGGACATAAGTAAAATTTGAATCACCTATGCATTGCTAGAGAGAATGTAGGATGAACAACATGGGATGGAACATGTAAGCTAGTATATTCGTAGGTTGATATTGTACCCTTGAAGTCTAAGGCCCTTCATAGTTGGTACAGAAAAAAAAAATAGTGGAAAGCAGATTCTATGGTTGATCTTGAATGTAACTGTGATGAAATATAAATTCCTGTGTTTGAGAGCTCACTTTATTACATCATCCTGATATACTAATTGGCTAAAAAGGTGTTCCAAAATTTATACATTGCCAATAGAAGTCTAATGGATACTCATCAATTGAAGTGCAAACATGTAGCTTTGTTTGCTCATAGACATGTTCACCAAATATTTTATAGATTGCAGGTTAGCATATTGGTTGGAGCATATCCAGAGTGTTAAAGTCAACATGCTATTTTCTTTTGTGCATATTGATACATAGATTGAAGTCTTTAGATCACCTTTTAAGTTTTAATGGACTTTGGCCATGTAACACGTGTTCAGGTTCATTAACTCCTGAAGAGTTTAGAAGATTTCTGGAACAATTTATTCAGACATTCAATACGTCTGCTTCAAGTTCTTGATTTTTTTTTTGGCTCAGTTGCTTCTTTGCTTCACTTTCTTAATTCTTCTCAGCTGATTATTCTCCTACTTGTTTCAGGGTGGTTTATACTTTGATATCAAAGAAATGGGTAGTTCATATGTCAAAGTTGCTCAGTGCTACATGGTCTTAGGGGACAAAAAAAATGCTATTCCTTATTTTTATAAAGGTTATATTCCATTACCTTGAGGAAGCACTTCTCTGCTTGACATTAGTTACAGATGGATTCTAAAGGTTTATTGCCAGTACGAATTGCACCATAGTTTTGAGCATTAGTATACCGGATACCCTTAATTTGGGATGGCTTTATGAAAGGGACTTTACTTCTGTAGCTACCTAATGGAGAGGAGCTATGCCCAGCTTATGTCCCATCATAATTGAATTATTATGATTCTGACTACACTAATAATACTTGACTCTTATCATACATTGTTGGATGCATAGGCCAGTGCATAGGCTGCAACCTAGGATACATGGTATGAATGTATGATACTGTTGGGACGAAACACCGCCTCCAGTGCATGGTAACATAATCCAGTATCCAAGACAGCCTAAGTTCACTAATTGCAGCATGTGATATTATCAAATTTGTAATGAACTGTGTGCCAAAGATACTGCTGGACCCTGATGCAGTAATATACAAACTCCAAGACATTGGATGCAGAGACCAATCAGTATCTCTAGTATGTTACAGATTTGTTTTCTGTCATTGTAAATCCTATGCCATCAGCATTTTATCCTATGAAACGCACATTAAATGAGTATGTTACCATGCACTGGACTAGCCTTAAGATTAGTCTTTGTTAATTTCATCAATGATGGACCTTCTAAGGGGTCCATGTTTCTGTGCTTTATAGTATGTTCAATACCAGGTTCTAGCATGCATAGTTATCAGAATAATGAATATATGCATGGTGCTTTAGTTCTGTGTAATGTGTAATTGTTGACACAGTGTATGTCTTCTCTTCCTTTCCCCCTTAGCCTTACGAAGCATGAAGGACAATATCGATATACGATTGACCTTATCGTCCCTTCTTGTTGACGACGACAAGACAGATGAAGCTGCCACTTTGCTTTCTCCTCCCAAAATTCCAGGTATAGTACTTATTAAGATGTTTTATGCAGCTAATTGGCTTCTTTTTTCATGTTTTTCTATGCAGTTGTCACTTTACTTCATGCTCCCAAAAGTCCAGGTATAGTACTTTGCTGTTTTATCAACTTATGCTGTCTTTTGCAGAGTTGCAGTCTGCTAATACTCCAGACCAACAGAAACCTTGGTGGTGTGATGGGAAAGTAAAGATGCAGCTTGCAAAAATTTATTACAATAAAGGCAAGCTGGAAGATTTTGTGGACACAATTTTTCATCCTATTCTAGAAACTTTGAATGTTGAATATGCTAATCGAAAGGTACATATGATATTTTCCATATATGGTTTTCATGTATTGCTTGATGAAGATGTGCGTAGCATTACTGCTATTTGTTTCATCTCTACTGTTTTTATACCTCCCTTTTCAATTGCTTCCATTTTAATGGAAAATATGCCTTTTGTTTCTTTTTTCTTCATGCCAGGATTGTACTCTATGACAATAATTACTGCAGCAACATTTATTTTGAAATGGCTCCTGAATTTACGAATTTTTTATTCTAGTAGTTATGACCCTACAATTTGCGATCCTGCCATTGGAGATCCGATCTGATTCAAAATCATGATTTTAACAACCTTACTTATAATGGATTCTCATCAACTCATTGTGATCCATGGTATTCTTAACCAAAAAAAAAACTATCATGTCAAAGGCTGCAAATTCTACTAATGGAACACTTTTGGTGTTTTGCACAAAACATCATGAAGGTTGAACTTTGGGAACTGTGTTGAATGGCCGTGCTACTGAAGTGAGTACGGGAACTTTGTATAGTAAACATCAGAAAATTGGTTATATATTTTTAGAGCGGGAGCTCTCTGCACTGGGTACGCCCTTTATAAGATACATAGGTCATGTTGTTTCCTTGATGAGCAATGTGATAGCCAGAGTTCTAGAAATATTTTTTTGGTGAGCTGGAAGTTTACTGTGTGCTTTCAAAACATATAGCTTATTTCTAATTGAGCAGGTCAGGCCAATGAAAAAGCTTCCAAACACTGTTCTGCATGAAAGAGTCAAAGTATTGGGTGAGCAACGCCCAGATAGTGTATTTCAAGGATTAAAGCCAATAGCATCACCTGATGAATTGTAAGTACAACATTTGTTCACGGCCATTTCTTATGTTTAGTTGATAATACTAATTTTCTACAAGCATAGTTAATACTGAGTGTTTATGGCATGAATCCTAGTACCTGATGCAGGGCATGATTCGCTGTTTCCATAGATTCCACAATTGGTTATAACATTTTGTTTGCATAAAATGGTGATTCGGCGAATATGAGAGGCAAATATATCTGTATTATAGTGTACAGGCTATATCAAGTAAAGATAAGCACTGCATCATGCACTATTCATGAATGCTGTTGTTCCTTTGGTTTTGGTTCTCCACAGTATGGGACTTAGGCCATGATATTTTGCATTAGGTTATGGTACATCCATGCCTCTTTTTTTTTCTTTTTTCTTTTTTGTAATTACTGGAACCATGCGTCATGCATATCTCATAAATTTGGAGGAAGAACATGAACTAGGAATTAGAATTCAGAATACCAAATTAAAATTTGAATTTTGTACTCCTATGATCAGTACAAATCCATATAACCTGACAAGATACAAGCTGGACTGAGGCAAATGCACTGAAAACCCAGAAAATGGTTGTCCATGTATTTAAATTTTCAGTCAAGGACTCTCGTAGCAGAATGCACGTGTGCATATTGTGACAATTGATTATATGTTCTGAATGATATTATTTTATGATAAACAAAATAAGTAGCCTCCTACTGTTAAAGGTCTAATGATGCATGGGTTATGTTGTATATATCTGGCTATAATAGTGATGTATGATCATATTCCTGTGTTGTTCCATGCGCATGATAGAATGTGTTGCACATGTTCCTTTTTCTTTGTCGTTGCATAGTTTTTGTGCTATATTAACAGTCTTAATCTCTTTCAATATTATATAATTGACTCCGTTCTATCTCTGATTATTTTTTTATTATTTGTTTCACTTTTTCCATTGACGTTGCTGATATACTGTTAAATTCAATAGAATAAAGGCAAACAGAGCAAAGAAAATAATTGAGAAAAGGGCAGCTGCAAATGAGTTAAAACCTGATGATCCGGTATTTTGTTTTCTTCTGCTGTTTGTAATATACTAATATTATAGGTAGTTTCCCCAATAAGATCTAAATACCTTTCTTGTTCAATGTTTTTAGCCAAGAACAAAGCAAGTTCCTCCTGTTCCTGGTCTACTGACAAATGTGGAGCATCATCAGCTTGTGTTAAATGTTTGTATCTGCCAGGTTCTCCTACCCTTTTTTTTTGCCTAGGTTTCATCTTCACAATTGCCTATTGTACATTACATTAGCCAATGATCATACAGTTTGAGTAAATTACACCAGAGGTTTCTAAACAAGTTTGGCAGTTGAAGCTGACAACACATAAACATTGCCTATGCTATGTCCAGAAACATGCATCTGTTGGATACCTCAACACTCATAAGTAGAGGTCTCGATGGGGATGGGTGGGGCAGGAATGTTTCTTCATGACCAAAAAATAATTTTATTAATAAATCAACATCACCTGCAACTTCATTTTCCAATAAGGATGCATTTACTTATTGTTGATAGCTTCTGCACTATAAAAGAAGAGTCCTTGCACTAAAAGGATGTATATGCTTTTGTCTTAGACCCCATTCTTATTTTGTTCACATTTTTTTGTTATTTTGCTTATTGGTACTTTTTTTAGTATTATCCTAACTATTAAGTGCTCCCTTTTCTGGCCTTCTTTTTTAGCTTTGTCGAACATTAGCTTTGCTGCAGCGATATTGGGATGCACTGCAGATTATCAACCGAACTCTCAAACTTGGAAATGACGCACTCACTGGTGACAAAAAAGAGGAACTCAGATCCTTGGGTGCTCGTAAGATCTATTCACCTTACTGTAGCATATATGATATAACGTCGTAAAATTGGATCTTTAAAGAAAACCATCTTGTGCTTTCAACTTGAGACCAGATATTCTCCACTTTTTTGGAAAGGGTTTTGGACTTACTCCATCTGTTATTGACATTATAACAATATTTTTCACATCTTTTGAGGGCTGAAAGTAAAAAAAAAAAGTAGCATAGGAAAGAGCAGGTGGAGCAGCATTTTTAATTCGATAATATTCAATCTCATTTTGCAGAAATAGCTTATAGAGCTCCAGATCCCAGTCATGGCTTTAAGCATGTCCGTTATGTTGTTCAGCAGCACCCATATTCTCTTGCTGCATGGAATTCCTACTATAAGGTGATATCAAGGTGACTAGTTAGAATACACATTATTCTGTATTTATGTATTACATTAGTGAACATTTATGGCTATATGTACAAAAATTTTGTTTAGCTGATATTATAACTATTCTTTTCATTCTTGTAGCCTTGCACATATTATGTATATAAGTTGACTCGCTCACTAATTCTGTAAGATCCTAATCTACCAGGAGGTTACTTCAACTGCTTGGTAATTTGTTAAAAGGCTGATAATGGACCTGTCGTGACTCATTCCCCAATCTTTGAATTCTGAAGTTGAGAATGAAAAGAACCCACCTGAAACACTGGCACAAAAATATATTGGCCTAATGGTGACTGCACTGTTCAACATCCAAATTTTTGGCCCATTATGGAATTTATGCTGATAAGTAAATGTTTTACCTGATCGCCATGTCAATGCAATATATTCAAGGACCCTCGAATTTGCCTCTTGACTTTCAGTGGCATTGAACTAATGAACTCAAGACACCTTGTTCATATATTTCTAGCTGTGGGACAAAAACAAATGAATGAACATAGTTAGCCGTTCAAAATTTACATTTTATACTGGCATTTGCTTTGCAGAATAGAGGACAGGTTTCCACAGCATTTCAAATATCTTCTACGGACAAGAGAAGCGAAGCCTGACTGTGTGCCTCCAATAATCATATCTGGGCATCGATTTACTGCTATAAGTCAGCATCAGTCAGCTGCTCGGGATTACCTCGAAGCTTATAAGTTGGACCCAGAAAACCCTCTTATTAATCTTTGTGTAGGTATGTCACCAATCACCATAGATGTTATCAATATGCGTCACTATACAGGATATCGATCATGTTGTTCAATCTTTGTAGGCACTGCCTTGATTAGTTTGACCCTTGGCTTCAGGCTTCAGAATAAGAACCAGTGCATTGTCCAAGCTTTTGCTTTCCTGTACAGATACCTTCGCCTTTGTGATAACAGTCAGGTTTGGCACTAAATTTCTGATATTTCCTGCGGATAATGCTCTTCCCTTCAGTCCTGGACATAGTAGCCAGGAACTTTTTAACCAAGGTCCCAAGAATAGGAATAGGGTTTGCTGGATCTGAGTGGTAGCCATGTCGGTCCCATCCTCTCCTGCCTCCTCTTCCTCCACCGTGGCCATGTCGCCGGCGCCTGGCATGGTGGCAAACATACTTTCCATCTGTGGTGAAAGCGATACCATGAAAGTGAATATGGCTCAGGGAATAGTAGATTGATTTATATGTGTACAGGAGGGTACAATATATATAGGCAAGGATCGTGTAGGGTTTATAGAACACACCCAATCAACGGAGATCCTTGCCTGATCAGAGATCAACTGCCATAATACCCTAGAGGCAGCCCAGCCACCAGGCGTGGACGCCAAGGCCCATGGCTGGCCCTATAGGCGTTATTCTAACATGTGGAGTTTCGAGGTAAGCGGAGTACGACACCATCGGCTTCGACGACAACGGCTGTGGTTCTTGCGGGTGTTGTCCAGTGGGCTTGGCAGACCAAACTATGTTAGGCCACAAGGAACTTGCAGCTGGACCGCGTTGTCCGCAAACTTTGATTTTGCGGGGCGGGTTGGTGGGCAACGTTAAAAACCCGCCCCGCCTGCATCCTGATTCCTAGTTTCATTGTGGAATGCCGGCAATTTTTTGAGTAACAGTGAGATTTTGTTTTGGTCTCGTAGGAAGCCTTGTACAACATTGCTCGGGCATATCACCACATTGGCCTGAATACCTTGGCAGCTATTTACTACGAGAAGGCTTTGGCAATCGAGGAGAAAGATCATCCCATCCCTAAACTTCCATACGAGGCTGGTTCACGTGTGCCAGAGGATCTGAAGCCAGGGTACTGTGACGTGCGTAGAGAAGCAGCGTTCAATCTGCATCTAATCTATAAGAAAAGTGGAGCTACCGATCTTGCAAGACGGATTCTGAAAACTTACTGCACTGTCTAGAAGTTGGTATCGGACAATGTTGTTGGGACCTGAATATCAGATCCTTGAAGGTTCCTTGCAGTAGCCTAGAATCAAGCTAGTCTATAAAGCTAGAACATTGATGTAACATGTCAGTAGTGACTTTAGATGTGTAGCTGAAGAATTAACAACGTGCTCGATCCAGATGTAAACGTATATTCTGGTTTCACAATGCTGTGTTATCGGCAAGTGGTTCAGCGATGATTTGCTTCATGTGATTGATTGGCAATTCATGACTGAATTTTGATATATATGGGAAATATGAACAAAGTTAGATCGAATCTCTTCCTTGTCTGCCATTTCGAGAAGATCCTTTACTCCGCCATATGTAGAAGCTTCTTTGTTTGCCATTGGGATTTGGAAAAAAAATATTATGGTTGTTAAATATTCATACCTCAAAGATTCGGATCTGTCTGGATAATACCAGTGGATTTGATGGTTGTTGTGATGTCTTACCGAGAACTGCAATTTGTCCTGAGTACAAACAAAAACAGAGCAGATATTTGTGGGGTGATATAATTCAGAATTCTGAACTGTGAGTCATAATCAGTTGTTCATCATGCAAATAAGCAACATTTTTTGTTATAAGAATATTGCAACTCTTGGTGGAATCATGCTGGGATGCACAATAGTAAACCCTAAAGTTAGGTTGATTGGAGTCGATCAACAAATGGACTGGATAAGCAAATGGAAGGAAAGAATCAGTGGCGATTTAGCACGGGGATATTCTAGGAAAAGTGGAAAAGTAAAGTGGAATCTATGGCACTGACGCACTGAGCCAAAAAGCAGCTGCAACTTGCATTGTTTGTACTGCCTCAGGGCCCAGGCACACTCGGCAACCATCTTCCTCACCAGCATCACTATCCGAAGTCACTAAGGCCTGCTGCTTTTTTTTACTTGTAGCCCTAAGGGCCATGTACAATCGGATAAAAAAAAGATACCCTGTACTTGTTATAGTGGTTTGCAGAAGCTACATATGCGAAAGAGAAGGCGGTCCATGCTAAAAAAATGAAGAAATAAAGGTGAGACATGATGAAAGAAAAAAGTTTATGTGCAAACTATAAGTAGTGATAGTTTGCATTGTGTGAATAGTAGTTTTAAAAATTTCTAGTTTATGCGGAACACTTTATTTATACTAAAAGAGTGTTAGCCTCTATTGGTGGTGTCCTAATCTACTGACACTGACTCAATGTCTCTTTATCTTTTTCATATGCTTTGGCAATATCCTAATCAACTTCAATAATTTGGTATTTTTTAGGAGTTTTTTTTGGCTAAGGTAGTGTAGAAGTTTCACAATGTAATGGCATGAGGAAACTATTCAATTACCATAGGGACCAGAAAAATGACCTTTGTTCCAAATGGATCCTAATTTACGGGGAAAATGAGTTAGGACAGTAATTAAATTAAGGGCGTGTTTGTTTGCCTGGACGAGGGCCAAAGCCAGGCCCATCAGGTGCAGGCAGCCATGTTTGTTTGCCTGGACGTCTTTTGGGCCTGGCAGGCACGCTGCTTAAAGCAGCCCAGAGCCAGGCCCCGGGGAAACGGCCCTCCCCTTCGTTTCTCTAGAGCCCGGCTCATTTGGGCGCAAGCGGGATCATTTCGGCCGTTTCCTGGGCTCGATCTCTCATCTCACGCGTGACGCGGACATTTCCCCGCCCCCACCTCCCCGCTAGGGTTTCCCCTCCCTTATAACGGCGGCCGCCGCTCACTCTCTTGTCCTCTCTTCCCCGCTCTTCACTCCCTCCTGCTCTCCACTCTCCTCGGTGCCTCGTCCTCCCTCGTCCGGCAGTGCATGGTGGCGGCGGGGTCATAGACAGGCCTCGCGTGGCTCGCGTCGGCTGCTCCTCCTCCATCTCGCCGGCGCACGGGTGTTGGTGGTCCTCGTTGTCGTCTTCTTCCTCGAGACTAGCGGGTGGTGCTGCGGGTGGCCGTGTTTGTTTGCCTGGACCTGGGCCTGTGGTGGACGCTGCTTCATCTTCCTCAAGCCGTCGCCTGCTTCCTCTCCGGATCTGCTTCCTCCTCCCCAAGCCGCCGGCTTCTTCCTCCTCTCCATCCCCAAACCAAGGTGAAATCTTGAAATGTTGCTTACACTTGGCCCGATTTCGGCGGTCAGAGTGCTCATAGTGTTGTGAAGTATTTACACTTGACCCAATTTCGGCGGTCATAGTGTTCATAGCGTTGATTTTGTGGGATTTATGCTTGGCTCGTGGCAGATCTGTGAGTTATTAGGTCCAATCCATGATGTTTCCATGTTTTCGTTTCACTGTGATGGTATATATGAGCTAAGGTTTACTGTTTAGCATGGTCTGAGATTGGGATCCAAATGTTCCTGGTTTATTTTTGGTCGATCTGTGAGTTATTGGTCCCAATCGATGATAGTTCCATGTTCTTGTTCCACTGTGATGATACTTATGAGCTAGGGTTAACTGATAGACATGGTTTGAGATTGGGATGTGTTTGTTGCTGGTTTATTTGTGGTCGATGATGTTGAGGTGGAGCCTCTGGGAGGCTGTGCTATGCACATTGCAGCCGAGGCCATGAAGCCCTAGGTGTCCACCAGTTTTATTTATGTCTGCAATGATGTGCACTTAGAGGCCAGCAAAGCATGCCTTAACCTAAAATCAATCTTTCATTCATGCATGTAGATGGATTTGCATCAGTAGAGATCTGCCATGGCATCCCAGGCTGCCTCCATGGTAGTTGTGATGGTTGCCCTTGTTTCTTCTAAACTGAAAAGGGCTAGAGAGGAGGATGAGCCCATTTGTTATGGTCCTAGGTTAGAAGCAGATGAGCACAGAGAGAAGAACCATTCTCTCATTTACAACTCAACTGATGCTGAGTGCATAGCCATGCTTAGGATGAGTAGAGCACCTTTTTTCTCACTGTGCAACTTGTTTAGTCAGAGGGGTTTAGTTGTGTACTCAATTAATTCCTCAATTGAGGAACATGTAGCCATATTTCTCCATGTGGCTGGGCACAATCAGAGATTTAGAGTTGTCCATCAGAGCTTTAGGAGATCCATAGAGACAGTTAGCAAACAGTTTCACCAGGTTTTATATGCTATTAGGGAACTGAGGGATGAGCTGATCAAACCACCGTCTAGTTCAACACATGTCAAAATCCTGGGTAGTCACAGATGGAACCCCTTTTTCAAGGTAACTGTTGGCTACCTTGGTTCCATTATCTTGGTTTTAGGTTCATGTTTCCATACTTATGTTTCATCCTTTACCTTAGGACTGTATTGGTGCCATTGATGGCACCCATGTGTTGGCAAGGGTGACCAGGCACATGCAGGGACCATTCAGGGGTAGGAAACAAAGCTGTACACAAAATATGATGTAAGCTGTTGATTTTGATCTGAAGTTTACATATGTGCTGGTTGGGTGGGAGGGTTTTGCTCATGATGCTTTGGTTCTAGCTGATGCCATAGAGAGAGATGGGGGTCTAAGTGTTCCTGAAGGTAACAAATTTACCCATAGCCAAATTAGCCAAATTGTTCTTAAGCCTTTATGTTCTGTCTTGTAAGCCAATCCACCACTGCCTTGTAGGGAAATTCTATCTAGTGGATACTGGTTATGCTTGCAGACCAGGGTTCCTGCCTCCTTACAGGGTGTCAGGTATCATCTAAGGCTACCTTGTATGGAACTAGTGTTTCATTGCTGGACATGTGTAATGTTTTATTTGTGGACACCACCTGAGACCTGTATTGCTTATGCAAATCTGTTTTCCCCTGCTATTCACTATTATCTGTTTAGATGATGACTGGTGTACTATATACGGAGCTTAGATGGCTAGGAAGGGTGGTGCTGGTGCTGGGTTTGTGGTTGCATCTGCAATGCTGCCTGGTGGGTCTGCCTCTCCAATGAGTTACAAAAATGTGATCATACTCTTCCTTTGTGCTTTGGTTGTTGCGATGTGGATGAGGCTAAACAGATGCAATAGCGGTTAGAATAATTGTTATTGGATGTATCAATTATTTAGTACTTGTAATCTGTGATTTATCATGTTGTAATGTCACTGAACTTGTGTAAACTATCATCTAATTAATACTGTTAAACTACATTGCCATGGTTATTTGTTGAAATGTTGCAACAACTGCTTTATTGCCTTGTGTATGAAAACTGTGATCTTGAGCTGCATGGGGAGCTGTCCAGGCAACCAAACACCCTCCCAACCGGACAGTTGGGAGGTGGTTGGGAACACTGACAACAAAACCAGGCAAACAAACATAGTCTCGCATAGGCCTAGCCCAGTTGGGAAAAAACACCAAACAAGGTGCTGCTACACCTATTGGGCCTAGCCTTACCTAGTCTGGCTAGGGTGGTCCATGCAGGCTACCGAGGTCTAGGCAAACAAACACACCCTAAATATCTTTATCTGTGGTGCTTCTGACACTGAGGTATAGTTGTCTCTAGTGGGTGAGAAAGAGAAACCTTTGGTGCACACAAATGCTGTACCCAGTATCTCCCACGCCCTCTCCAATCAATTGGAATTCCTTATAATGAAGTGCCATTTAATTTATGCATACGAAGTAACAAATTTGTACACACTCATTGTTTTCCTTAAAGCTCCGTTGTACAAGTCAAGAGTTGAGAGCTCTAATTTATATGCATATATGTTTCCTGCTTTAGTTCCCTAAATTGAGATTGGCAGGTTGCCACTTGCCACCGCCCACCACTAGTATTTAATATGCATATGCATATGCATAAATTTTTAATCACTCTTTGATAAGATTGCTATTCGTTTTAAAAATATTAAATGATGAATGAAGGCCAACGGTATTGTAAGGCCCTAGACGCTCATCAAATGGTGAACGTAAACATGATTAGACGGATTAAATGGCTGACTGATTGACTATTTATTCCATTGGAGGATTTCAGCCACCCACACTAGCAGTCAACTAAATAATATTTAAATATATTATGGAGGCATTATTTAGTTTTCTTCCCAAATTCTTTATGCTTTCTAAAATAATTGTGTTACACACATAAAATGTATACTTGCTACTTGCTAGTATATTTGTTTTTCACATGCACATATAATTTAGTGGTCTATGCAAAACCATTTAATCCATTTAACTCCGTTTAAACACCATGGCCCTGTTCGCTTCTCTTATAATCCGTCTTTTTTAGCTTGTTTTTTCAGCAAGAACAGTGTTTTTCTCTCACAACAAATCAGCCGGAACAGTGTTTCGACTTATTTTTTCAGCGAAGCGAACGGGACCCATTTAAAAGATAAAAGATAAACAAATGATGACCGATTATTTACCATTTAGATTTTAGGATAACATTCGATAATATCAATCAATCCAGTCTATAGAGGATGCTGCACTAACAATGTTTAAAGTAAAACTACGAGATGGTTAATTTCACTAATGTTGTCTAGAGAACTTACTAGCTATAGGTATAATTTTAGTTATGTACATATCATTAAGCATTTTTTTGCCTTTCAGTGCGTAATGATCCTTTTTCACCTATTCAACAGTCCATTATTATTTTTAGCTCAAATACAGTTAAGCCGTGTAAATATAAATGAGCAAATATATATATATATATATATATATATATATATATACCACTGCGTAGGGATTCTCTGCTAAACCGCTGCTACAAACTCGAACTCAAAATTCAAATTTAAAATTCTTGAGTTACTATTCATAGCACTATCCAAACTCAACGTTCACTATTTAAATTCATAGCACTATTCAAAATACTCGCTACTATTTAAATTCGGAATATGAACAGTGGACGAGCACTCACCAGAGAGTGGCTCAGGCACTAAACATCTTCACTATTCGAGCACTATGCGTGTAACTATTTGAAGCACTTCGTATTTCTTTATGGATACGGGATGCGTGCGATTAGTGAGTATGCGTGCGATTATTGAATATACGTGTGATTAGTGAATATGCTGATTAATATTTCTCAGGAATTTTTGCAGGTTGGCGAGACCAATATTTCAGCCGGTCGTGCGACTATGCTTGTGACAGTCCTACTCGGTACTCACCGTATGCATCACTAGCTCGCTTCAGAACCAGGCTAACCCGATCTACTCCCTCGCTATCCCCAGCCACGCACACACAGGATTCAGGCTCTATCGTCTCTCCAGGCAGTTCCACCCGAAGGGAACACTTCTCTGCGCACACAGGGTTCTCTACAAACGCCGCTACCAGGGCTAACACGAGAACATCACACGCAGAGGCTTCTCCTCTAGGGTCCCTAGCATAGAGACATCGTCCCATATGAACGAGCTTAAAGAAAGGCAGGGATTAAAACAGGAAAGCTTAATTCATTTCCACAGAGCAAACTTACATACGGCTTTTCCTTTCGGAAAACCCCAAGCACTTAGCACAAACCTTTGGGATTATCTTACAAGCACAGGAGGAACACGAGGACCTCTTTTATTCTCTAATTTACAGAGGTGGAGTGATACAACGGTAGTGGGTGATTTACTACTATAGGTGGATGATCCTCAGAGTGCTTCTGAGATCATGTCTTCATAGTGTATGTGTGAGTGGAGAGTTGGTGGAGTGGTGGTGTGGAGTGGAGTGGATGAGAGTACGGTGTCTGAGGCTGTCTAGTGGTTCGATCGATTCTTCTATCGTCTGGTGTGGTGATGCCGAATGAATGCGCCTCGCTTCTCGCTTTATAGCACGAAGGGAGTGTCCTTCATGCTTATCGTCTGAAGGAGCCTTCGAGGCTAAGTCTTCAATTACTTCGAGGCGAAGTCTTCAATTATGCCTTCTTGCTGTGGCCTGGACAGCTGGACTGAGAATAATTGTTCTGGCTACAGTAGAGTGACTGTATATTCCTTTTGCGTTGTCCTTCGTCGCGCACAGTTTTATCCTTCTGGATATGCATATTCTTTTGTATGGTCTTCCACGCCCGAATGATTGATGTTGCAAACATCAAATCAAGGATCATGGCATGTAGTATGGATTGTAATAATATTATCTCTTCCTCCGGTCAAATTATTGATAACACCTTATCAACATAGGGAGTATATTTCTCGTATATATATTGATATTGAACTGAGTCTATATTGACTCTTCAATATTTTCTTTGTTGTCCACTTCTTTAGGTTGCCATATTTCGTACCAGGACAACAATTTACGATATTCTTTTCTTAGTTGACATTCTTTGCCATAGCTAGGCTTTATTAATCTTCCAACTTCTCTTTGTATTATGCTGTACCTTTCATAGTATTCTCGTAAGAACACTTTGATTATTTTATTTTGGTACATCATATAGTATTCAGGACAAATTTGGTATTTTCTTCTAATTCTTTTGCTTCACTGAAAATTCTCCAATTATCATGATTCGTGCCTTTTACAAATATCTCTTCATAATTTTGCCATGACTCTGAAGTCCATGTAGTAGGAAATTTATATGAACCCTTCGTGATATATATATCATGGCATGCTGGTCTTATTGGTTGTGTAAATTTTGGTGGATTAGAACAAAACTTAATTTTATATTTCCCTTGAATACATGCTAATTTCTTACAAGCTTCTTTGATAGCTATTCCAAGATCTGATTGGAGTATTTCTTCAAGTGTTCCATATATATCATGAACTAATCCATGATCAATAATAGTTTGTAGGAAGATATTATCTCCAATATTTCTTTGTATGCTTCTGAAATATTTTAAATTTATATCAGCCCTTAATATTAAGAATCTTTGATGAGGCTTAACAATTAATTTATCATCGAAATGAAGCAAAGGAAAAGTATTTGCATTTGCAATTATTCCTAAATGCCTTTCATTTCCTTGATATAATTTCATAAAGTAGTTTTGTATATCATGAAAGGTTTTGTAATACCTTTTAGCATATTTCTTTCAAATTATATCTATAATATCACGAGTAAAGTATGACAAAGTTTGTTTAGTCTTAAAACTTAATGTAGGAATGAGAAACTCTTGTGGAATATTGTTTAAATATTTGTTTCCTTTTTCCTCTAGAATTACTTCTTTTTTTGATTGCACTTTATTTTCCTCGTATTGTATTTTAGCTTCTGAGTTATTTTTCATGTCACTTTGCTGTTTTAGACATGACAAACATGCTTGTCTTAAACATAGCCTACATGTTGCTCTTTTTGCTGGATCTTCATGATATATGCAAAATACACATTTTATATTAGGATCACCTTTTTTATGATCCCACTTGTGTTCACAATTTATTTGATCCATCATTTCTATCTTTAATCCTGCTAACTCATCAATTAAGTCTAACTCTTCATCACTTGATTCTTTTTCTTCATCATATTCTATTTCATCTGTCTCTATAATTGAGTATATCGATTCATCGTCCATTATATCATCATCACAGACTAAAATATTTTCATTCACACTATCTATTATTTAAACCTTTTCTTATTCTTCTTGCTTATTGGAATACCTTTTCTTGTCTTTGTTAGGACATGTTTTGCTTAAGTGATCTGGCGAGTTGCAAATAAAGCATCTACATGTACTATCATAATTTTTTCTAGGATTATATCTTCTTACATTCCTCTTATGGAGGAATGGAGCTCTATTGTCTGATCTTCTTAGAAAGTAACGTCTCTTAGTCCTTACATTTCCTTTCTTATAATTCTTAGGATATTTCTTGTTTCTAGATCTCTCTTCTCCATATGTTAAGGGTATTTGGACTATTTTATTGCAAAAATTATAATCTGATTGCTTCATTGATCTATGGGATTGTACGTTGGTGCATATTTTTCTTAATTGTTTGAAGACGAATGTTATAGCCTAAGAAATATTATATTCTTTACCAATGGTTTCTTTTTTATATTCTTCAAATATCATAGAACCTAAAGGATCTGGTAATTTATTGTAATATCTTTCAACTATACCTTAATTATAGCCTTGCTTGGCAGTCATAGCATTATACAAATAGTGTTGAGAAAATTCTTTTATTCCTTTCCAATTTGTTAGTGACAATTTTTCTATTTCTTTTAATCTTTCATTCTGTAAAACAGTAAATCCTAATTCAGGATCTTCACCTATTACAATGCTTGATATAATATTTGCAAAATTATATGGGTTACTACCAGCCATTTTTAATTAGGCATAATGGTTAGGGAAAGCTTCTACCTATTGTTCCCATAGAACTTTGACTGATTCTCCTAAAAATGTTTCTAAATATGTTATCATATCTTCTACTATATTTTCAATATTATGCTGATTTTGTATATATTTTTGGACTATCAATCCTTTCCATATGCTAATTATATTTGAACAATCTATAGGATCATGTGCTGCTAAATTTAATATAGCACCATCACTTCTATAATTCTAGAATTGTACCTTCTTTTCAAATTCTCTTCTTTTTGAACCCATATGCTTATATTGTCCAGGTATATATCTATATGCAGCTTCTTCTTTTTATGGTGGCCAAGTTCCTGGTTTTCTAGTTGGTCTCTCACTTTCTCCTTCTATCTTTATTTCAGGACCTCGTCTTCTTTTTGATGAACTTGGATATATTTTCATTGCTTCTATAGCATTATTTTTAGGCAACTCTTTATTTTCTAAGGGGTTTATGAGAGTTATTGAGTTGTTACTACATATCTCAATTGTATCTTCATCCTCTTCTTCGTAGCTTTCTAGTAAGAGTTTATTATTAATTTCCTATTGCTCTTCTTCGCTTATATCATTATCCTATATGTCTTTAATCTTATCTTTGCTATGATCTAATTCTGTTTGGGCTTCCCTTACCCTGTTATCTATTTGTTTTGACACAAATTCATTTTTCTTTATTAGAATGCTAAATTTCTTTGCATTTAACTCTCTATCTTTCTTGATATTATTAAGTCTACATAACTCTCTTCTAAAGTAGAGTTATTTTTCTTTTATAGCAGCCCATTGACATATCATAGAGGTTTTATATTCATCATGAATTTTGCTTAACTTTTTCTCATAATGTTTTATTTCATTATCTATATCTAACTTTTCCATAAATTCACATATGCTATGCCTTCTATTTTCTTCTAATTTTTCCTTGAACTGGATGCTTCTAGATCATCTAAACTTTGTTCTTTATAATCTACAAACCTAATACTAGTCATCCCTCTTTTATCTTCATAGCTTATGTAGTCTTTAGGTTGTTTTGAAATTTTTGGCTCTATTAAAGAGCTTATATTCTATTTTTCTCCTGCTCTTTCTTCAGAACTTATTTTCAGATGACTCATAAATTTTATTCCTTTAGATTGCATACTTTCTACAACATTGTTCACATTTACCTTATATCTGGTTCCACTTCTATTGGTTAACCTTCCTATAAATTCGATGCTTACTAATAGATTTGTTCCTTTAAATTCTTCATATCCTTTAGTCTGAAATCCAAATGCCATCTTATCTATAAATTCTTTCACTGGCAATATTAAATCTAGAGCTATATATGTTATTAACATATTTTCATTCATATCTCCTTCTAAAAATCCTAATGTTGCTTTATTTATTGAGTCCCATCTTTTATCTAATAAAGTTATTAGAACCTTAGTTCCTAATTTTTTTCTTGTCATTTCTTTAATTCCAATGATATACATTCCCTGATGTATATATTTATACCCTGAATATTTTAAAGCATTCTTAAATTGTTTACTAACAATTCTTAACAGAACTGGTTCTGTTAACACACTTAATTCTACTTCTCTAGATATTCTATATAATCCATTTTTATTTTCAAACCAACCCATTTGATATATTTGTTGAGGCCTTATTTTTCTTAAAGTATCTTTCTGGTATTTATCAAGATCTCTTTCTACGTCTATCATTTCTTCTAAGGTTTCAATATCATCGCATCCTCCCTGTAGTTTATCTTTAAAACCTAGAGGTCTTATGTCTTTATTTACTAGCTGGAGTGACTTGTCTCTTCTAGAGAGGCCCTCAGATACTTCCATGTTTCTGAATTTAAAGATCTAGTGGACTCAACTATTCCTGCTGATGATAACACAATTTCTTTGTTATGCTCAACAATATTAATATTATCAGTCTTCTTATATGGATAGGTTATATCTTTTTTAATATAATCACTATTCTGACTTATTCTTCCTAGAGAAACTTTGCTTTCTTCTAACCTTTGTAAAACTAATTCTAATTTATTATTGATATCTGAATATTGCTCTTTAAGGTGCTTATGTTCTTTTTGCAGTCTATCAAATTTTAGTTCTAGATCGTCTTGCCTCTTTCCCTAAGATATATAAAAGTTATGAATTAAATCAACTATTAAATTTATCTGTCCGTGAGAGGTATGCCAAGTATGTTCTTCAGAGCTGTTTAGTCTGCACCTTATATTTATATTCTCTTTAGTATTGACTGTCTTTCCTGTATTAACTTATAAATTTAAATAATGTAACTTTTCAATCTTCAACAGATTATAGTGAATTCCTTAATTCAAATTTTAATAACCAGGCTCTGATACCATTGCGTAGGGACTCCGCTAAACCGCTGCTACAAACTCGAACCCAAAATTCAAATTTAAAATTCTTGAGTTACTATTCACAGCACTATTCAAATTCAGCGTTCACTATTCAAATTCGTGGCACTATTCAAAATACTCGCTACTATTTAAATTCGAAATATGAACAGTGCATGAGCACTCACCAGAGAGTGGCTCAGGCACTAAACTACTTCACTATTCGAGCACTATGCGCGTAACTATTTGGAGCACTTCGTATTTCTTTATGGATGCGGGATGCGTGCGATTAGTGAGTATGCGTGCGATTATTGAATATACGTGCGATTAGTGAATATGCTGATTAATATTTCTCAGGATCTTTTGCAGGCTGGCGAGACCAATATTTCAGCCGGTCGTGCGACTATGCTTGTGACAGTCCTACTCAGTACTCACCGTATACATCACTAGCTCGCTTCAGAACCAGGCTAACCCGATCTACTCCCTCGCTATTCCCAGCCACTCACACAAATGACTTAGGCTCTATCGTCTCCCTAGGCAGTTCCACCCGAAGGGAATACTTCTCTACGCACACAGGGTTCTCTACAAACGCTGCTACCAGGGCTAACACGAGAACAACAAACACAGAGGTTTCTCCTCTAGGGTCTCTAGCATAGAGACATCGCCCCATACAAACGAGCTAAAGGAAGGCATGGATTAAAACAGGAAAGCTTAATTCATTTTCACAGAGCAAGCTTATATACGGCTTTCCCTTTTGGGAAACACCAAGCACTTAGCATAAACCTTAGGGATTACCTTACAAGCATAGGAGAAACACAGAGACCTTCTTTATTCTATAATTTACAGAGGTGGAGTGATACAACGATAGTGGGTGATTTACAACTATAGGTGGATGATCTTCAGAGTGCTTCTGAGATCATGTCTTCATGGTGTATGTGTGAGTGGAGAGTTGGTGGAGTGGTGGTGTAGAGTGGAGTGGATGAGAGTGCGGTGTCTGAGGCTGTCTGGTGGTTCGATCGATTCTTCTTCCGTCTGGTGTTGTGATGCCAAATGAATGCGCCTCGCTTCCCGCTTTATAGCACGAAGGGAGTGTCCTTCATGCTTATCGTCTGAAGGAGCCTTCGAGGCTAAGTCTTCAATTACTTCGAGGCGAAGTCTTTAATTATGCCTTCTTGCTATGGCTGGACAGCTGGACTGAGAATAATTATCCTGGCTATAGTAGAGTGACTGTATATTCCTTTTGCGCTGTCCTTCATCGCGCACGGTCTTATTCTTCCGGATATGTATATTCTTTTATATGGTCTTCCACGCCCGAATGATTGATGTTGTAAATATCAAATCAAGGATCATGGCATGTAGTATGGATTGTAATAATATTATCTCAGACCATTTGCATGTCATAGATGTTTTATATTCTTTAGGAATCTTACTTAATTTTTTCTCATAATATTGAATTTGACTATCTAAAGTTTCCATTATAAGTAGAGTATATAAGTAAAGTATTTGACTGAGGTTGTACTGACAAACTTGACAATATAAGTAAATCCCTTAAATTCAAATTTTAATAACCAGGCTCTGATACCACTGCGTAGGGACTCCGCTAAACCGCTGCTACAAACTCGAACCCAAAACTCAAATTTAAAATTCTCGAGTTATTATTTATAGCACTATTCAAATTTAGCGTTCACTATTCAAATTCATGGCACTATTCAAAATACTCGCTACTATTTAAATTTGGAATATGAACAGTGCACGAGCACTCACCAGAGAGTGGCTCAGGCACTAAACTTCTTCACTATTCGAGCACTATGCGCGTAACTATTTGGAGCACTTCGTATTTCTTTATGGATGCGGGATGCGTGCGATTAGTGAGTATGCGTGTGATTATTCAATATACGTGCGATTAGTGAATATGCTGATTAATATTTCTTAGGATCATTTGCAAGCTAGCGAGACCAATTTTCAGCCGGTCGTGTGACTATGCTTGTGACAGTCCTACTCGGTACTCACCGTATGCATCACTAGCTCGCTTCAGAACCAGGCTAACTCGGTCTACTCCCTCGCTATCCCCAGCCACGCACACACAGGACTCAGGCTCTATCGTCTCCCCAGGCAGTTCCACCCAAAGGGAACACTTCTCTGCGCATATAGGGTTCTCTACAAACACCGCTATCAGGGCTAACACGAGAACAACACACGCAGAGGCTTCTCCTCTAGGGTCCCTAGCATAGAGATATCACCCCATATGAACGAGCTTAAAGGAAGGCAGGGATTAAAACAGGAAAGCTTAATTCATTTCCACAGAGCAAACTTACATACGGCTTTCCCTTTCTAGAAACCCCAAGCACTTAGCACAAATCTTAGGGATTACCTTACAAGCACAGGAGAAACACGGGGACCTCTTTTATTCTATAATTTACAGAGGTAGAGTGATACAACGGTAGTGGGTGATTTACTACTATAGGTGGATGATCCTCAGAGTGCTTCTGAGATCATGTCTTCATGGTGTATGTGTGAGTGGAGAGTTGGTGGAGTGGTGGTGTGGAGTGGAGTGGATGAGAGTGCGGTGTCTAAGGCTGTCTGGTGGTTCGATCGATTCTTCTTCCATCTGGTGTGGTGTCGAATGAATGCGCCTCGCTTCTCGCTTTATAGCACGAAGAGAGTGTCCTTCATGCTTATCGCCTAGAGGAGCCTTCGAGGCTAAGTCTTCAATTACTTCGAGGCGAAGTCTTCAATTATGCCTTCTTGCTGTGGCCTGGACAACTGGACGAAGAATGATTGTCCTGGCTACAGTAGAATGACTGTATATTTCTTTTGCGCTGTCCTTTGTCGCGCACGGCCTTATCCTTCTGGATATTCTTTAGTATGGATATTCTTTGGTATGGTTTTCCACACCCGAATGATTGATGTTGCAAACATCAAATCAAGAATCATGGCATGTAGTATGTATTGTAATATTATCTCTTCCCCCGACCAAATTGTTGATAACACCTTATCAACCTAGGGATTATATTTCTTATATATATATATTGATATTGAACTGACTCTATATTGACTCTTCAATATATTTTTCGTTGTCCACTTCTTTAAGTTGCCATATTTCATACCAGGACAACAATTCACGATATTCTTTTCGTAATTGACATTCTTTACCATAACTAGGCTTTATTAGCCTACCAACTTCTCTTTGTACTATACTATATCTTCCATAGTATTCTCTTAAGAACACTTTGATAATTTTATTTTGGTACATCATATAATATTCAGGATATTGAAATCTAATATTCAGGTCTTTGTCCATGTCCACGGATGTCCAACATCTCATCATTATTTTCATCATAGTCTGATATCTGTATATTCATTTTTGACTCATAATCTTTCTTAATATTTACTTCGTAGTCTTTCATCATATTTTCAAAATTTTCATCTATTTCACCTTTTATCTCTTGTAAGATTTCTTCCTTTTTATCTTTCTTCCATTGAAGAGTTATTGTCTCTAATTTTTTTTTCATCTTAGTATTAACATATTCTTCATTCAATGGATCTATATCTTTTTTTACCGCATCTTTATATGTATGCGGTCTAGAAGATCCTTCTTCTCTTATATTTGGCCCTGCCCATATTGGTTTTATTTCATTGGCCTTCTTATATTTCTGAATATAATCTTTAGCTGCCGGCTCTAAAAAACAGTTTACTCTCAGAATAGTTCTCGCATATGAAAGAGCTTGATCAATATCTAAATATTTTTCCAAGACACTCCTCCATCTTTTTCTTTTTCTATCTGCTGAGCTATAACTTCTTCAAATGATATATAAATTCCTGGTGTTTTTCCCCTATATATAACATAGATGGGTTTTTTTCTCCATATTGCCAAATGGTTTTTTGGGTTGTATTTTGCTATTAATCATATAAAAATATTCAGCAAGACTATTTAATATTGCTAGCATATAACCCTTATCTTCTCTTTTATTGTTGTATTGAAACCAGAAATTGTCCAGAATGCATTCTTGTATATCATCTATAACAATATAGTCTCGAGGCTTGAATTTATAAGTATTTGGTGAAAAAATTCTTAGCTTATTATCAGTGTCAAAGCTGAAACATTCACCCTCAATAGGGCTGGTTCCTCTCTTCATTCCTGCAAAATATAAGATCGTGAAAATATATCAGGCTAAGTATTATCTTTACCCTTTATATGCTCAAATATTACTTTATATCCGTTTCCAGTAATAATATCTTCAAATAGAACTCATCTTCTAGTTGAACTTTTCTTACTATTGACTTTATTGTAATATCTACATATAGCTTCACAGTCTGTCCTAACTGTGAACTCTTTAAATCCTAGATATAATCTAAAAGCATTTATTGCATTAATAACAGCTAAAATTTCCCTATCCGTATTATTTATTGCTTTTAGCTTATATTTTTTAAAGCATACCTACATATTTTTTCTTCTAACTTTAGAGAGTACTTGTGTGGTTTTTGTTTTAATATTGCACCCCAGTTTACTTGGATGCATCTGTCTCTATAATGAAGTAATTATCATCTAAAGGTAGCTCTAGAGGTTTTAAGTCTTTGACATTTTCTTTAATAGATCTTACTAACTTTATATCTTCAGAATTAAAATATTTTTACCCATTTTTTCTTAATTTTGCATACAATGGACCTGCTAGCTTAGCTAAATTTTCAATATAATTTCTAGCATAATTTACTATTCCTAAGAATTGCTCCAGGGTTTTCTTATCATTCATGACATTTGGAAATTCTAAAATTTTCTTTGCAATATGATCTTGTAAATAAAATTTTCCCTCTCCTATTTCATGACCTAAAAAGTTTATCTTTTCCTTACATATCTCCATTTTCCTCTTAGACAATATTAACCCATGCTGTTCTACCTTTCTAAAGAAAGTTTCTAGATGAGCTATATGTTCTTTATAGGATTTTGAGAATACTAATAAGTCATCAATGTAAACTAATATGAATTCTTGATTTTTATTAAAAATATTTTGCATTTTTCTTTGAAATAGAGCAGGGGCATTTTTTAATCCTAAGGGCATTACAAAATGACCTTGAGGACATGTGAAAGCCGTCCATTCTATTGATTCTTCTGTCATTTTTACTTGCCAAAATTCAGCTTTTAAATCAAATTTTGAGAAATATTTACTTCCTTGTATTTTATTTATCCATTACTGCTTATTTAGGATATTATAAGCATCATCTATAGTATTATCATTTAGTCTTTTATAATTAATAACCATTCTTAACTTTCCTCTAGCTATTTAAGCATGATTTCTAACTATAAATGAAGCTGATCTATGATGACTTCGGCTTTCTCTTATAGCTCATAATTTTAATAATTCTTCGATATGCATCTTAAATTCTTTTATATCTTTAGGTGTTGCTTCGATAGGGCTAGTCTTGATTATATAGTCAGGATTTATTATGTTAATCTTACATACTATATCATTTTTATCCCAATGCTTCATTGGTATTTCTCTGATTATTTGAATATCTTCCAATCTTCTTACAATTTTATCTATATCATTTTTATATTTTATATCTCTATACCAATTTGGTGCTAATGATTGCAGACTGATACATTCTATGCATGAATTTGTTATATGAAATTCTTCTATACATTCACTTAACTCTTCATCTATATGATTATCAGAGACATTTTCATCAGATCCTTGAAGTTCTAGGTTGGTCTTTCCTGGATTAGAATTTATAGACTTTCGTACTTCTGTTATATATGCAATGTTGTCTTGATAAGGGATAAATGTTATTCCTTGCTCATGTATGATTGTTGTTTATAAAGAGAATTATAAAAATCTTAATCCTAATATCATATCATCATGTATCATAGATAGATCTCTTATTGTAATTTCATCCATTATATATTTTGTGTTATTTATTTGTACTTCAACATCATAAGCTAGTTGATTATGAACCTTTTTTATTCCAGACATATCAGTAGATATTTCTGCTTTATCTTGATCTATTGTATGAACTATCTCTGGACATTTTACAAAATATTTATCATGTATAATATTTTTTGTACAACCAGTGTCTACTAACGCTAATATTTTATAGGAGATGTTAGGCGTTAATTTTACTTTTACAGGTACTCTTATTCCTATAATTTCTTTAAATGGTAATCTAACTATATATTTACTACCAAAGTTTATTATAGCTTCTTTTAATTGTATAGCTTTATCAGTTTTTCTATTTGATATGGCTTGATCCTTTAACTCGGTCATGCCTCTTTCATTTTCTTCGATCTTATTTACTTCATTGAGCTCTATCTTATTCTTTAGCTCTTCTAATTCTGCTTCTAGGCTACTTATTCTATTCTCTAAATTTCTAACTCTACTTGCTAGTAGTTTATCTTCTAGTTCTGGTTCTACTTCGTGTCTTCATTTTTGGTTAGTAATTCTTAAACATGAAGCACATGCTTGCTTTAAACATTTACTACATGTAAGTCTATTTTCTTGACTAGAGTAAACTATACAAAAAGTACATTTTATATTATAATCATCTCTTCCTTTTATCCAATAATGCTCACAGTCTTTTTGATTCATTAATTCTATTTTTGTTTTTATTGAGCTATCAATATTTTCAGATATTATATCTAACCCTTCCATTGCATTATCTAGATTGCATAACTCTTCATCATCTAAAGAGTCTATAAAATCTTGGTAACTCTCAGCATTATTTTCTTCTTCATAACTTTCTAATAAAAACTTATTATTAATCTCCCACTGCTCTTCTTCATTTGTAATGTATTCAATATTATTTTTCTGCACAACTTCTTTAACTTTATGAATCTCTGTCTTTTATTTTTAACTCATCTTCCTGCTTCTTTATCACAATAGGTGTTTTAAAGTATTTATTCTTTAGTTCTCTATCTTTCTTGATATTATTAAGCCTACATATTTCTCGTCTAAAGTAGAGTTCCTTTTCTCTTATGGCACACCATTTGCATGTCATAGAGGTTTTATATTCTTCAGGAATCTTACTTAATTTTTTTCTCATAATATTGAATCTGACTATCTAAAGTTTCTATTATAAGTAGAGTATATAAGTAAAGTATTTGACTGAGGTTGTACTGACAAACTTGACAATATAAGTAAATCCCTTAAATTCAAATTTTAATAACCAGGCTCTGATACCACTGCGTAGGGACTCCGCTAAACCGCTGCTACAAACTCGAACTCAAAATTTAAATTTAAAATTCTCAAGTTACTATTCACAGCACTATTTAAATTCGACGTTCACTATTCAAATTCGCGGCACTATTCAAAATACTCGCTACTATTTAAATTCAGAATATGAATAGTGCACGAGCACTCACCAAGGAAGTGGCTCAGGCACTAAACCCCTTCACACTATTCAAGCACCATGCACGTGACTATTTGGAGCACTTATAGTGGATGCGGGATACGTGCGATTAGTGAATATGCGGATTAATATTTCTCAAGATCTTTGGCAGGCTGGCGAGATCAACGTTTCAGCCGGTTGTGCGACTATGCTTGTGACTGTCCTACTCGGTACTCACCGTATGCATCACTGGCTAGCTGCAGAACCAGGCTAACCCGGTCTTCTCCCTCGCTATCCCCAGCCACGCACACCAGGACTCAGGCTCTATCGTCTCCCCAGGCAGTTCCACTCGAAGGGAACACTTCTCTGCGCACATAGGGTTCTCTACAAACGCCGCTATCAGGGCTAACGCGAGAACAACACACGCAGAGGCTTCTCCTCTAGGGTCCCTAGTATAGAGACATCGCCCTATATGAACGAGCTTAAAGAAAGACAGGGATTAAAACAGGAAAGCTTAATTCATTTCCACAGAGCAAGCTTATATACGGCTTTCCCTTTCGGGAAACCCCAAGCACTTAGCACAAACCTTAGGGATTACCTTATAAGCATAGGAGGAACACGGGGGCGTCCCTTATTCTATAATTTACAAAGGTGGAGTGACACAACGGTAGTGGGTGATTTACTACTATAGGTGGACGATCCTTAGAGTGCTTCTGAGATCATGTCTTCATGGTGTATGTGTGAGTGGAGAGTTGGTGGAGTGGGGAGTGGATGAGAGTGCGGTGTCTGGTGGTTTGATCGATGCTGAATGCCGATGATGGTCTGGTGGTCTGGTGTGGTCTGGTGTGGTGTTTATATATATATATATATGTGTGTGTGTTGGTTTAGTGTTAGTTTACAGCCTGTTCGGGAGACCGTATCGTATCGTGGATTATTTACTGCTGGCTGGTTTGGTGTGAGAGAAAAATACTGTTTCCGGCTGAAAATTTACATCGTTTACGAACAAGCGAACAGGCTGTTAAAGACGTATTCGTTGGCCGTTTACTTTTTAAAAAATATTTTTATGGCTCCTTGAAAAGCTAGGTTTTGAAGACTTAAAACAGTTTATATGGATTGGATTTTGGGATTAATAAAATGTGATAATAAATATAATACCTGCTTTTCACTTCATATAAGACCCCGTTTGGCAGGACTTCTCTAGCGGCTTCAGGAGCCGTTTGAAGCCGTTTTTTGTCAAATGGAGTAAAATAAAACGGCTCCACCGATGAAACTCCTAAAAACGTGCTCTCACAGAGCTTTTGGATGGGAAGAAGCAAAAAATAATGGCTTCTCTCGGCTTCACCTCATTCTATATGGCGTTCTCTAAGAGCATATTTTAAGAAAAACTATATGTGAAACTGTTTTGCCAAACGATTTATCAAAACGGCTACAGCTCCACCCATAAAACTGTTCATGGAGCTGAAACCCTAAAAAAAGACTTTATAGGTAAAATGGAGTCGTGCCAAACGAGTCCTAAATCATAACCAACCATGGCCGAACACAAGCTAGATTTCAGGGCAGATTCATTGTATATGCACGTACGCGTGTGCGATTCCAGGATGGACGTAGCAATCTTTAGCTCCTTGTCCCCCGGGGCCCGCAATTTTCGGATGCGACAGAAATCGACGGGATAAAGTTCCACCACGTCCCCGTCCTCCTCCCAGAGCTTGTCAACTTCCAAGAACCCGTGAACTGAAGTGAAGTGAGGAGGTTGGCGGAACCGGAGCCCCGGCGAGACGAGATGATCGCACAAGGCCTCCGCAGATCCAGCGCCGCCTCCTCCCAGGTGATGACCTCTCGATCACGGTCGCCGATCGCGGATACCGGATATAGGCGGCTGTGTCCTCAACCATGTTTGTTTTTTCTGGCCTAGCGGTGTGCACGAACTTAAAAAGCTGATTTCTTTATTTTTACTTTCAAATCTTTTGGGGGTCAGAAATAAGATGTAGATAAGGTTTTTAGTTAGGTTAAGGGCAGAGGGGAAAAATAAGGAAGGACTTCTTGTTTTTTTCTTCGACCCGAGCAGCCGATGGAGCAGAGTTGAGCAGCTTATGTGGACTCAATCTTTTGTGTTGATGCAGCTAGTTCCATTCTCCATATTGTTATAAAACCTCCTGGCGTGAACTGAAACTGTAATTGCTTGGTTCAAGATCATGACTTCCTTTCGGACAGTTTTGACGCTCGACCTCGAGTAGTTCAGGACACTGGAAATCGTTTTTGTTTCAGTCAATGTGTCCTTTTTAGCTATTATATCTGATCCCCTCTTATTTTTCTTTGATCACTTTTCCTCACGCCGTCACGCAGGTTAGCAGGCTGGTGAAATACATTGCTAGTGCTAGAAGCTTGCAAGGGGACAGTTTTTCAGAGTCACCTGCCAGATATTACAGTTCTGAACCTTCACTTCAGGCGACAGAAGAAAATGGGTGTGTAAAGTTTCCATCTGCAGAATTTGACAGTTTACTGTGAGCTAGGTTGTGACGTGTGTGCAGATATAATTTGTTCTGTTTATGCTAAAATATATTTTGTATGTCAGGTTTAAGGGGCATAGCATGCTGGCTCCATTCACAGCAGGATGGCAGAGCACTGATTTACATCCATTGGTTATAGAGAGATCAGAGGTTATGCGCTCTTACTTTGTGCAATTTTTGGTTCCTTGTTACAATGCAGTACAGGATTTTGAAAATAGATATTACATGTTTGTTCGTCACATTGCAGTGGTTGTCAGTGGCGCCTTACAAATTGTGGCTCATTTGCAGGGTTCTTACGTTTATGACATCAATGGGAAGAAGTATATTGATGCTCTTGCGGGATTGTGGTGTACAGCTTTAGGTATGTGGAAACTTTGGTGGCAGATTTGGAGAAATCTATATGATTGATTCCCAGATTTGCAATGTAGTGAAGTAAAAAATAGATAGTATTGTCTGTTGATAAACTTTCAACAAAAGAAATAGAACAAAGATACTCCTGGAATTGACTGAACTGTACTTTCAGTGGAAACTGACTGACACTCACTGACTGCTCACACTGGATAAAACTTTGCTGCAAAGATAATGAACAAAATTATCAGCTAATACAAGTAAAAAATAGATAGTATTGTCTGTTGATAAACTTTCAACAAAACAAATAGAACAAAGATACTCCTGGAATTGACTGAAACTGTACTTCAGTGGAAATTGACTGACACTCACTGACTGCTCACACTGGATAAAACTCTGCTGCAAAGATAATGAACAAAATTATCAGCTAATACAAGTCAATTGTCGACCTCTAAAGACTAAAGATGCAGTATCTTTTATTACTGATGTGACACCGTGACCGCTGACCGGTGGCACACAAACTGCATCATGGTAACTGTAACATATTCACAATGTTAGTCGGGCATGGGGGTGGGTATTGGCTCTTACTCGGGTGTGTTTGTGTGAATTTTTTTCTCAAACACGCAGAAGAACTGCACATCATTTATATTAAAGGTAGAAAACATGGTCCAAATACATGCTGAACTGCCCCTATCCACGGCCTAACTTACAAATCCTTGGCCCCGGCCCGGGGATGGTCAAGGCAACTCCTGCTCGCCTGCCTCCTGCATGACCTGCTGCACCAATGGCCTGTGTCCATCAAAGACAGTTTTTTTCCGAAAGGGCAGCAAGATCATTGCCGCAAAATTTATTAGACGAAAAGGATTTGACCCATTTTTTAGGAAAATACAGCATCAAAGACACAGTGGTTTGTGTGACTTGAAAAGAATGTTCTGAACATTGCCAATAACACTTCTGTCTGCTACATTGCATGTTGTTAGACTTAAAATTTGTATACACTGTTCACATTGTTTTCAGGTGGTAATGAGCCTCGACTAGTCAAAGCGGCAACTGAGCAATTAAACAAATTACCATTCTATCATTCCTTTTGGAACCGTACAACCAAACCCTCATTGGTAATATACTTTTGACATATTATCATCCATCTCCGAATAGCGTATTTTTGTTGATGATTTTCTGTTTCAAACTTTTCCATTGTCTTACACATCATTTCCATTAAAGAAACAAGGGATCTTAATGTGGATCAATGCATCTCTTTGGCTTTCTTATTATGTTGATAAATTGCTAGTTTGCAAGCCTTGATAGTTAATACTGCCTTGCCAATATCGTTACAGGACCTTGCAAATGATATTCTCAGCATGTTCACTGCAAGGGAAATGGGAAAGGTGTTCTTCACAAATAGTGGTTCAGAAGCAAATGACTCCCAGGTATGATCATTGATAAATAAAATACTGATCATTTGTTGGAGTTTATTTCCAGTAATATTTTAACAGTGGCCCTTTATCTCTAAAATCTCTTCTCGAGTGTAAATAATATGAAACAATGTATATTTGGTAAATAACTTTATATTCTAGTTTAACCATTTAGACTTTATATTCTATTTTACTGAAACATTACCAATATGATGGTTACGGTGTGTACACTTCTGTTCAGGGGCGGAGATAGGGTCAGTGCTGCCGCGGCTGCAGCACCGGCCCAAGAGCACAAAATGTTCAAAGAATATGTTATTTTAGTAGCTTGATGCAACTCATTTATAAATGTAATCAAACATGCTTTTAATCACATTGTTGTCAGCAGTGTACTTAGCACCTCTCCTGCCTAAGTTTTGGCTCCATCCCTGCTTCTGTTTCATCCTTTTGAGCAATTACCTGTACATGCTAAAAAGTGCTACATTAATGATTCCTGTTTATGACTGCTGCTTATTTTCTCCATTCCTGCTGATCTTCCTATGGTATTTTTTTTCCAGATGGGCTGACATACATGCTTTCTTTAACAGGTTAAACTAGTGTGGTATTATAACAATGCACTGGGAAGGCCAGACAAGAAGAAATTTATTGCTCGCTCAAAATCGTGAGATCCCATTTCCTTTCTCTAGTCTACTGTCTTCAGCAGATATTTTTATCACTGCAAATCTTGGTCTATCTTTACTTGATACTCCAATTCAATCACTTATTGGTTGATAACTTGGGAAGAATATACCATATTGACTTGAAGGCCAGTAGAATTGCTTTGTGTATCAGTTCCAGATGATTATAGGGTCACAACATGCACCTTCTCATGTTTGTTGTATTGTAATTAGCAACAAAAAGGACCGTCTAAATTGTACTCCATAATTGTTATCCATCTGCATTCATGTATTATCTCAGTGCTAATATTTTCTAGTCTTGAAGCTTTCTAGTTTGATTTTAACAAAATCTTGAAGTATTTTGAATGACATTACAACCTTTCTTCTTCTTTGTTCTTACAGGTACCATGGATCAACCTTGATTGCAGCTAGTCTGTCAGGGTAACCAAACTATCCCATATGTTCTGTTGTTCTAATTTGAGTCAGTTCACACGTATTTGTCACAAATTTTTCTTTATCTGTAGTCTGCCAGCGCTTCATCAAAAGTTCGATCTACCAGCACCTTTTGTCCTGCACACAGACTGCCCTCACTACTGGCGATTCCGTCTTCCTGGTACCCCAATTCCACTGTTTTTATGTACAATACCCCCCAGGATGTTATGCTTACTAAATGATTCTGTTTCGATATAGATGAGACAGAAGAAGAGTTTTCAACTAGACTTGCAAACAATTTGGAGAATCTTATCCTCAAAGAAGGACCTGAAACAGTAAAATACTATCTATATATTTTTTGATAATGGAAGAACCGTTCTTATACTTTTACATATGTTTCAAAAATGTTTATTGTCTTTGCCCTTTTCAGATTGCTGCTTTCATTGCTGAACCTGTAATGGGTGCTGGTGGTGTTATCCTTCCTCCAAAGACCTATTTTGAGAAGGTGATCTACAACAGTATGTGACACAAATTTTTTTCATGACTCCTAAGAAAACATAGCAAGGGTTACTGCAATTCTGTGATTATCTTTTCAACATCACAAACATTGACTTTAATTGGATTTAGCTCCCAATCCTACATGGAATTTGGAACCAGATCTTTCATCCCATTAAGTGCTTGTTTGAATAAACCCATTTACCATGTGGATTGGGAGGGATTGAGGAGTTCATTTCCCTCTTGAATCCACATGTAGGGCTTTTTAGGTCCGGAGGGGACTAAAGGGGAGGTTTGGGGGAATTAACCGAAGGAACCTGTATTGGGATTTGGGATGGAATGGGTTTATTCAAACAAGCGCTAAGACTTAGTTTAAGAAGGAAATCATAAACGCACTACATTCTTTCCATTAACTGGAACGTAAAAGTAATTCTTTGTGTCGATTTGGGGAGCTTATTACTGTGTGCCTCACTCACACTCTCTCCTTTTATTCCACCAGTTGCACAAAGTCCCTTTACAGATGTTCTAATTACACCAACATTTTGTATCATTCTTCACTCTGGATGTCTGAATCAAGGCTTGCATCGAGGATCCAATTATCACTGCATGTTCTCTCCAGTTTTTCTGTCATTTATCTCACTATTGAAAGAAGGTGTTTCTGATTGTTATGTTGTAATAACATATTCCTTGCATTGCCAACTTCTTTGTATTGTTATACTTTTACAAAAAGAAAAGTGTTTCTCAGTGCAATTTGTATAGCTTAGGTTGTTTCAGGTTAAATGTTTTTGCTGCCATGCTGCATTGCTGCCTCTTTTGATCTTATGAAATTCTGTTCCTCTAAACAGATTCAAGCAGTTCTGAAGAAGTATGACATCTTGTTAATTGCGGATGAGGTAATATATGTCTCCAGAAAAATGGAAAAGTCAGGATATTGCTAGGTTGAGAATTTACTAAGTCAACATCTGGTTTAGGTCATTACTGCATTTGGAAGACTAGGGACAATGTTTGGATGTGATATGTATAACATTAAACCAGATCTTGTCTCCATAGCTAAGGTTAGTTCAATATAGAGTACTTATTATTTACAAGGGTACTTTTTTTTTGTAAATTAATGGAGAACTTAATGCACTTTTCCCCTAACAGGCTCTTTCTTCTGCATATATGCCAATTGGAGCAATTCTTGTTAGCCCAGAAATAACGGATGTAATCTATTCGCAGAGCAATAAACTTGGTAAATCTAATCCCATCATGTAAACTCATTTTTTCTATTGCTACTATATTGACAAGAGGCACATTTCTTTATTAAAGGTTCTTTTGCTCATGGCTTTACATACTCGGGACATCCAGTTTCTTGTGCTGTTGCTGTAGAAACCTTGAAGATATATAAGTAAATAACTCTATCTAGTGATGGAAAATACTCCTTTTTCTGTCAACGTATGTGTCTGATTAATCCTTCATATAATGTCTGTTAGGGAAAGGAATATTATAGAACATGTTAACAAGATTGCTCCAAGGTTCCAGGAGGGAATCAAGGCCTTCTCAGGAAGCCCAATTGTTGGGGAGGTACACATCTAAATGAGTAAATTCTTATTTTTATATATTTCAGGGGATCCTTTCTTATTTATACTGATACATTGGGCGCTCCTCCATACAGATACGTGGTCTGGGACTGATACTTGGAACTGAGTTTGTTGACAACAAATCTCCAACTGATCCATTCCCAGCTGAATGGGGTTTGTTACTTTATTGATTTCGTGTCCCATTTTCAAACAATTTTAGAAATAATCCAACTTTAAGGCTGCCCAGAATGTTCTCTGAAGACTTAATGTTCATGAATTAGTGTAGCATATCAAGGCAAAATTTGTCACTGTCCCAGAGTTAAAAGAAACCGTGCTGAGTTATTTGATGGTGATAGTATATTGATTTTATTATGATTGGTAACTCCAGGTGTTGGTTCGATCTTTGGTGCTGAGTGTGAGAAGCGTGGGATGCTCATCAGGGTGGCTGGCGATAGCATCATGCTGTCACCCCCACTGATCATGACTCCCAATGAAGTTGAAGAAGTGAGACCATTTTACATTGTCCAGTCACTTCTGCCTTACCGATATAATCATTTAACCAACATGAAACTAACAAAAATCTGACTGACCTCTTAGATCATAAGCAAATTTGGTGATGCCCTGAAGGCCACAGAGGAAAGGATTGGAGAACTTAAATCCAAGAAGAATTAGCCAATGCTGCTGGTTGTAACGATGGTGAGGATGACAATGACAATGTTCAATGTACAGTGCAATTTCAAACTTTATTTCAATAAAGTGCTGAAACCTCATAGTTGTTGCATAGAATGACAATTGTTCCTTGTTATCGAGCAACAGGGAATACAACCACTTTCCTTAAAATGAGTAGCATACCCTTGACTTTGTGCTCGTACAGGTTTTACAAATATGTAGTGCTATGTAGCTTGGTCTCCTCGCCTAGTCTCCTAACGGAAGGTCCCGGGTTCGAGTCGCGGTCTCCTCGCATTGCACAGGCGAGGGTAAGGCTTGCCATGACATCCTTCCCCAGACCCCGCACAGAGCGGGAGCTCTCTGTACTGGGTACGCCCTTTTTTTTTACGTAGCTTGGTATAATGTAGGGTCACAATTTTTCTGAAAATAGACTATTACCCCTGTTCATCCAAATTTTCCAGCTAAGCTAACCAAGAAAGAAAACAAATTAAGGGCTCCATTTCTTCATTATATAGCTAATACATTATGGTTAGCATCAATATGGGTTGACATCAACTTGACTACTACTGATGGTTGTGAAGTATATACATAGCTGTATCTTATGTTTAAGTAGGATCATATAGACATGAAGGCTATGGTCAAGGTCTGTATGCTTGTCCCATGGACTCTGATGATGGGTTAGGTTGGTCTTGCGTTTGGGTATAGTTTGGTTGGAGCTTTGGGGTTAGGTTGCTTGCTTCATTTTGTTGTTTCTCTAAGTTGGAATCGGTCCATACAGGGTGCAAATACAGGTTGAATCTGTGTTCAAATTCATCGTCTGTTTGACATTCTTTGTTGTTCACCGAGGGTTGAATTCCGCTGACAAGGAATGTTCCTCTGATTGACCGTCAAATGGTTTCGTCTAAAACGGTTGGGTTGAGCCGTTAGGGGACTAGGCGAAGAGAACAGGTTGAACTCTATCAGGCTAATTAACTAAACCTACAGGCATACTCACTTTCATCGCCTGAATACTTCAGGCCAACCATGCACAAGCTGTGCATTATTGTTTTTTTATGTCATATGTATTCAAATTCTGTACCAAATTTATGATTGAATAGAACAGAATAACATAAAGACAGGCAGCATCACCAGATATAATTAAGAACATTGACTGAATCAACGATACAAACCACGACAGAAATCTCCACTCTATCATTACGTATCACAGGACGGCATGACCATTGGCAGCAACACATTGCGTCAATGGACATATTGTTTATTTGGGACAGATCGTGTATAATATAAAACAAAAAGGATAGAAATGCAACCCAAATGATCATGGTGACCATGTCAAGCCACAGCTGGGGAAATGAACAAGAGCACCAAAGTTAGCTAGAGAAATAACAGACATGAGGCCTGTTGGGTACTGTTGGGATTCTGTGCTGCTACAATTCTTATGATGCTCTGCTTGATATATTATGATGAGTCCTCTGTTTTGCCGAAAACATCTGTGCTCGCTCGAGTCCAGCCGAACTGTCAATGTAAAGCCAAATAATAGAAGAAAGAAATGAGGAACCACATTTCTTTGTCAAACAAAGGTGTATCATTTTCAGTGTATACCTAGCTATGATGTTTGGGAACTGCTGACGGAGGCGGATGGTTTTCCCCCGCCTCCGTTAATAGGTTTTGCCCGCCTCCGTTAAGTTTACTGCAGAAGTGGTAGCTAGCTATGATGTTTGGGAACTGCTGAAGTAGCTATGGTTACTATCTAATACATTTTGTCGTCATCAACTTGGCCACTTTGTGATGGCTGAGAAGGAGGATCTTGCGGCGAGACCCAAGTGTTTGTCTCATTGTATGTAGTGGGTTTGGTTGGTCTTGTGTTTGGATTGAAGCAGCTTTGGTGCGTTTGGTGGCTTTCTCCCGTTGAATCTCCAGGAAGGAATGGGTCGTCAATGTCTATACAGGCTTCCAACGTGCACGGAGTTATATTTGTTTACTTCTTCTAGTTCTAGAGGCGGAGAGGCCAGAGCATGGGCAGGGCAGGTGTGACATTTGTCAGTTACTCAGTTTACCATGATTTTCTTCATTTCTGAGAGCTGAATTCCTTTGGTGCTGTAGATTATTCTTCTGAATTGACCAGAACGGAAGATGGTCAAATTCAACTTTCGCTCGTCGAGCAATCAGCGGTTTAGCATCATGAAAATTAACGGCATGTGGTGTCAGGTTTATTATAATATTATTAGTCTATTTTCCCTTTTTCAGTTATGTTGGAAGTGTGGGTAAAATACATGACATATATAGCTGGACCTGAACCGAAAGGAAATGCAGGTATTAAGTAGGACGAAATTGAATGAAACGAACGTCGATCGAATAGTATCGTGGAATGGAATAGCGGATGGCGCAAAGCAAGAGGAGCATATATTTAGCATCACAAAAGAATGGCTCAACAAATACCCAACACATGCATACACGGTGTACAACAACAGGAATGAATATGAAGACGAGTAACTCTAGGTACGAGTAGAATATATATGTATGAGACACAGGCACATAGCAGGGGCAGAGCAGCACGTGATGGCCTGATGGTCATCAACCGCCGGCCATCAGCTAGCGTGCCCTGCAGGGCAGGGCGATGGAGCACGAGCAGCTAGCAGCTGCCCCGGTGGATCGACGTCGTCGTCGTCGTCGTGCTCAGAAGCACATGTCGAGGACGCAGCAGCAGCAGATGGCCGCGCAGCTGTGATCAGAAGAAAGCTAGGTGATCAGAGCGCATCATCTGGAGGGTGGTGTTGTTAGCATACAAAGACATATTAGTTGCTCACCATCCTTTCCAGAAACCGTCGCCACCGCGGCTGGTGGTCTGCTGCTGCTGCTGGCCGTAGTACGCGCCGCCGTCCTGGGTCGGCGGGTACGCCGGCGGTGGCGCGACGTAGGCCGGCGGCGGGGGTGCGCCGTAGGCCTGCTGCTGGCCCGGTGGCGGGTAGCCTGCTTGGTAGCTCATGGTGGATGGATCGATGGATCAGCAGCTAGCAGATCAAAGATCGATGGAGCTAGACTACCAAGAAGCACTGCAGCAGTGGAATGCAACGCGAGAACAGGACGACCAGCGGAAGAAGCAGAGCAGGTGGAGGTGGACGGAAAGATGATCGTAATGGCCCCGTATATATACAGGACCGGAGAGCGTCGTCGTCGTCGTCGTCGTCGTTGTGTGGCTGATCCATCCGGAGAAACGGTTAGCTAGGGAAGGCGCGTTCAGCAGCGGCGGCTGGTCGCACTGTGTCACTGTCACCTAGACGGCTTGACCCTAGCGATTGGACGCGCTTTTTATTTTTGTTATCTATTTTTTAATTAGAGAAACAAAAGAAAATAGACACCGAGGAATGCGTCTTCTGTCTAGATCGGCTCTCGTTCCTGCCTCGGAACATTCGCCGGCCCGGCCCGCCTAAAGTTAGCCCACGTCAACGTGGAGGAGGATATTGCCGGAGCACTGACGGTGCTGGCCTGGTTAGGTCTTATAGGATTCAAATTTTATATAAAAAATACTTGATCTTTTCATTTACCGGTATCATGTACATTTCTTTCTGAGGATACATATTTTTCCTTTCCCAATACATATCTATCTCTATTCTCTCATTATTTTCTGTACGCCACACCTTTTCACTCCTTATTAATTTTCGTGTCCAAACCTAAAACATTAAATATTTTAGGACGGAGAGAGTACCCGAAAGAACAGGAACTAGAAATAAAATAATCGGAACAAAAAAAAACCAGTTCCCTGTTCACTCCGAGACAATATTAAAATTGGATTTTTTAATGGTTATTTTGGTTCTTACTCTCGGCTGATCAAATTAACTGAAGGAACAGAACTAATTACATGGATTGTACTTATTTATTTTTACACTTCTCCTACATTTCAGGCATATTTATTTTTACACTTCTCCTATATTTTAGGTGCCTAAATTTTAAGTTGATTTCAGACAACACTCTTGTACTACTGTAACGCCCTAGGCCCGGCACATGGCCTAGGCCCACTTTCCGAGAGGTGGGTCCCACCTACGTAGCAACCCGCTTGCGCTTTCGTTCTCGCTTCGCGCAAAACGGTTAATCGAAGATTACTACGCGTTCTTGCCCTGCCTATTTAGGTCGGTCTGGCCGTCCCTCAGTTTCCGATAAGTACTAAACCGCGGGTGAACAATACTCCGAGATGCTACTGTAGCTACAGTACCCCCAATTGTGCCCCATCCTAGCTCGGTGCTACGAGTGCTCGTGACTACAGTACCCCCTAGAGCTACCGCGCGGCCTAGCACTATTCAATTTGGCCCAATTCGGCTCATTTAGGCGGGGATGTTACAGCTACCAACTAGTACAAGTAAATTGTTACTTTTGTTATTTTGTTATTTGTCTGTGTCATAGCACATTAAATTTTTGCCCTTATCATCCTATAGAAATAATTATAAATTGTTCATTGTCTTTGTGCCAACCAAAATCAGATTTTGTTGAATTTATAGTTTTGTCTAACAGTTTGTTTTTATTCTTGGTACCAAAAATTGCGGATTACGCCTACCAAAATTGCAGTAAATGGAATCTACAATTTTAATATTATCATACCACTAAGATCCTACGACGTTCACATCCCCCAGCCCCTACTCGGCGGCACCCGGGGCCGCGGGCGCAGGTTCGGCCCGCGCTCGGTCGACGGTGGCGGCGGCGCGCGCTCTTGAAGCGGCTCTGAGTTGGGCACGGCGCCGTTTCTTGGGCGTTGTTTCACTTCCACCTACAACTGCATCTCAGCATCTGAATCAACAACCCTTGGGAGTTGGGATCAGAGCTGTTAGATATTTAGGTATTTTCATTATTAGTTTAATCCAGAAATATAACACCAGCAGGTTTGTGACGACATATATGTGTATGTGTATATTTCTTATGAACGCTACAGCATGCATAGATGACATACAGATCGGTACAGTAAAAATACAAAATACAGTAATCAAAGAGATTAGACTGTACCCAGCGGAGGGTCCCATGCCGAGGGCATCGGAGGCTCCATTCGCACTAGTCGACATAGTGCGTTGCTCGTAGTCGCAGACCACAGTCGATGTAGGAAGATGTTCACAGTGCAGTCCCACGAATGGATCACCAGGTAGAAGACGCCTTGACGTTACAGGGAGAAGACGGATCCAAGAGCGATCTCCAGGAAGAAGATGGACGAGCAGTCGCGGATCGCCCCCCAAAAACCTAATCGTCGCTCACCTCGTGCAGGATTCTCAGGCCGCTGAGGGTTCCGGAGGCACCTGCTCTCCAGCTCCTCCGTGCGCGCAGAGGTACGGGACGGGGAAGTCAGAAGGCTGCTGATCTATGGTTCTCTCGGGAGTGGTTACTAAAGACAGGATCTGGACTGACGAAAGACGGGATATATAGCTGCGACAGGGGAAGGAGACGAAGGAAGTAGAGAATCGCAGGAGATGGGAAGCGGAAGCGGAAGGGACGGTAACTGACGCAGTCAGTTTTCCTCCACAATCAAAGGGAGTAACTCCCGTGATTATATGGATTAAGTGCAAAAGACTGGCCACGCCCGCCCGCTCGCTCGCCGCCCGCCTGCTCGCCACGCCACGGCCCGGCCCGTCCGCTGGCGGCAGCGACGCGCGCGCGTGGCACGTCTTTATCCTTTTCTCAGCTTCTCAATTTAGATGAATAATTTCCAACCATATAAGCTGAGTCAGCGTTTAGTCAAAATCCCGTATGGTATTAAACCATACAACACTTAATGTTACGCACCATAGAGTTTTATTTGATTTATTAAATATTATATGGGCCAAGCCCATATTATATCCAACAATCCCCATCAAACTCTAGGGTTTGTAACAAAGTAGTCTTAGAACCACATTTCTTTTATATACCAGTGTTTCGATGGAGACTGTTAAGTTGAACATCCATCTAGAACAATAGTTTCACTCAGTCACAACTGAACAATGGACTAAGCCTTGAATTGATAGTTTTATGTGAGGTGAATGTCACTAAAGTCCTTAGCTGATACTGGGCAGCAAAAGACATCCCCTCTATTTGAAGCATATAAGTCATACTTCAGTGCCTTTCATGAATATTTAGAGATCACCTAAATCTCATAGACTATGACCAGCAGTCTGACTCATATAGGTGTGTTCCTCAAAAGATGTTCTGTAAGACAACATCTTTGCTTTGACAAGCCACTTGGAGCACATTAAGGCAAAAGCCAGCCTGTCTTACAGAAAGGAAAGATGTGCATCAGAGATGAGTCTTACTAAGGATCTTTCCTCATAATTTACCACTAGCTTGTTTCACCATTCTACTTCACGGGATCTCCGATCACATAGAACAGGTTACCACTATTGTAAATTTCAAGTGGGTCTCAAACCCATCTCTCTCGATGCACTTTCTATCACGTTACGTGACATACCCTTAGTGAACTGATCTGCCAGATTGTTAGATGTGTGAACATAGTCCAACGCTATTACTCCGGAGTTTCTTAATTTTCTGACAGATTTTAGTCGTCTCTTAACATGCCTTGTGGACTTCATGTTATCCTTAGAACTGTTAACCTTTGTAATCACAGTCTGGTTATCACAGTTCATAGAAATAGCCGGTATGGGTTTTTCAACAACCGGTAAATCCATAAGGAGATCACGAAGCCACTCAGCCTTAGATCCAGCAGTGTCTAATGCTGTGAGTTCTGCTTCCATTGTAGACTTCATTAAGATAGTCTGCTTGCAAGACTTCCAGGAAACAGCGCATCCTTCAAGCGAAAACACATATCCACTTGTGGCATAAAGCCCATCAGCATCAGAAATCCAGTTGGCATCACAGTAGCCTTCTAGCACTTTTGGATGTCCGGTATAACAAATACCATAACTCATGGTCCCATTTAGGTAGCGCATTACTCTCTCAAGAGCACGCCAGTGATCATCTCCCGGGTTTGACACAAACCGGCTCAGCTTGCACACAACAAATGAGATGTCAGGCCTTGTTGCACTAGCAAGATATATGAGCGAACCAATGATCTGAGAATATCTCAACTGATCCCTTGCTATTCTCCAATTTTTTCTCAATAGCACACTAGGGTCATAAGGTGTAGGAGCTGGTGTACAGTCACTAAACCCAAAGCGACTCAGCACCTTTTCCACATAGTGGGTTTGTAACAGAGTTACCCCGCCATCACCTTCTCTTTGAAGCTTGATATTAAGAATAACATCAGCCTCTCCCAAATCTTTCATCTCAAAATTTTTAGATAGAAATTCCTTCACCTCCTCGATCACTTTGAGGCTGGATCCAAAGATCAGTATGTCATCAACATATAAGCACAAAATGACTCATTCACCCCCACCATACCGATAGTACACACATTTGTCAGCTTCATTCACAACAAAGTCAGCAGATGTTAAAGTTCTGTCGAACTTCTCATGCCATTGCTTAGGAGCTTGTTTTAGGCCGTATAATGACTTTAATAATTTACACACCTTGCCTTCTTGACCTTTTGCTACAAACCCATCAGGCTGATCCATATAGATCTTCTCCTCCAACTCTCCGTTTAGAAAAGCTGTCTTAACGTCCATTTGATGAACGATAAGACCATAAGAGGCTGCCAGGAAAAGCAAAACTTGAATTGTGGTCAACTGGGCAACCGATGAATAAGTATCAAAGAAATCCTCACCTTCCTTTTGAGTATAACTCTTGACCACAAGCCTTGCCTTGTACCTCTCAATAGTACCATCAGGCCTAAGTTTTTTCTTGAACACCCATTTGCACCCTATAGGCTTGCACCCATAGGGACGATCAATAATTTCCCAAGTTCCATTAGACATAACAGAATCCATCTCACTCCGTACTGCTTCCTTCCATAAGTCAACATCAAGAGAGGAATATGCCTCTTCAATGGTCATTGGTGTGTCATCCACAAGGTACACAATATAGTCATCACCAAAAGACTTTGCAGTCCTCTGTCTCTTACTTTTCCTGGTGACTATAGTGTCATCCTCCTCAGGATTTTGCACATAAGGTTCCTCAGATTGTTCTATCAGAATAAAGTTTTCATGCTCATGGGGAATTATAAATTCATGACCAATTGTGCTAGGTGCATTTTTCATGGGAAACTCATTCTCAAAAAATATAGCGTCTCTAGATTCCATGATTGTATCAACAGCCATCTCAGGAACACTAGAGTTTATAATTAAAAATCTATAACCCACGCTGTGAATAGCATAACCAAGAAAGACACCATCAACAGCCTTTGGTCCAAGCTTTTGTTTTTTGTTTATTGGCACATTCACCTTTGCCAAACAACCCCAAGTTCGCAGGTAAGAGAGATTTAATCTCTTCTTCTCCCATTCCTCGAATGGTGTAATTTCTTTGTTCTTTGTAGGCACTCTATTTAGGACATGACATGCTGTCAGTATAGCCTCACCCCACCATTCCTTAGATAGTCCCGTAGTCTTCAACATGGCATTAACCAAATCAATTAGAGTGCAGTTCTTTCTCTCTGCAATCCCATTGGACTGTGGTGAGTATGGTGGCGTCCTCTCATGAATAATTCCATGCACCGCGCAAAACTCAGAAAATTCATTTGAGAAATATTCTTCCCCCGCAATCGGACCGCAAACGCTTGATTTTCTTCTTAAGTTGATTTTCTACCTTAGCTTTATAGACTTTAAAATAATGTAATGCTTCATCTTTTGTTTTTAATAAATACACGTAGCAGAATCTAGTACAATCATCTATAAATATCATGAAGTATCGTCTATCGCCTTTAGTCAATTCGCCATTCATTTCGCATAAATCAGAATGAACGAGTTCTAACGGTGCCAAGTTCCTCACCTCAGCAGCCTTGTGAGGCTTGCGCGGTTGCTTCGATTACACACATATGGCACTTAGAATCTTTGACTAAGTTAAATTTCGGGATTAAATTCAGATTTGCAAGCCGCGTGAGACAGCCAAAATTAATGTGACAAAGTCGTGAATGCCATATATTCGTCTCATCCGAAACAATAACATTGTTCACTGTCGACGAAATATGGTCGGCAGTCTACCTAGGGGTATACCCAAGGTAGTAGATTGTCGGCAGATAGATGCGCAAGCCACAAACAAGACGGTGACGCAAGACAGACACAAGGTTTTATCCAGGTTCGGCCACCAAGAAGGCGTAATACCTACGTCCTACGTCTGATTTGTATTGCTGTATGTCAATGAGAGATGTTTTTAGAGGGGTCCCCTGCCCGCCTTATATAGTTCGGAGGGTAGGGTTACAGATCTGGAAACTAATCCTAGCCAGTTACAATTGCCATATGTGGCCGGATAAGGATTCCTATTCTAACCGACCAGGATCTTGATTGATCGCCAAATCCGCCTTGACTCCTTGCGCGGGACTCCGATCAGGTTAACCGGGCCGCACGTCGTCTTTTGGTGGACCGGACCCACCGATCCGGGCCGGCCCAAGCTTAGCCATAAGGGTATAGGGGTTAATACCCCCACAGCTAGTCCCCGAGCACCATGTATTATGCTACGACACGCCATTTTAACCTTCTCCGACAAGTAAGGCTTGAGTCCTTGATGTCTCTGACCACCGTTGTCGCCGGAGAAGTCGGTTGTCCGAAGAATATATGGTGCTCTTAAGAAAAAAGAAAAAGATTTTCATCCTGGGAAGTGTGCCCACTTGTATTTCTAAACAGACATGTAAGTGTGTCTCGGAGCATAGCGTCCTTGATCATCAGAGGCGTAGGGGTCGAAAAACAAACACATTCACCGCAAGGTGAAGTGTGCCCACTTAGTCCCCGAGCCTGGTAGTAGGTGACGTAGGCACGTGGTGCCAGGGTCTAAAAAGAATTCCCAGTTAAGCTGAGAAACGAATCGTCGTACAAGCGATACAAGATGCACCGGCAGGTGCATCGTACCGATGTAGTCCCCGAGCTTGCTGGAAGGCGAGGTATGAGCCTTGTAGCAAGGTCTAAATAAATGTCTCTCAACTGTATGTGAGTACAAATCACATGTAGCCGAGAAGAACGATCTCCGAGCAATGGTCGGGACAGTCCCCGAGCACATCAGTAGTCGGAGCAGTCCCCAAGCGTGGCAGTGGTCTGAATAGTGCCCGAGCACGGCAGTGGTCTGGGCAGTCCCCGAGCACGGCAGTGGTCTGGTCCATCATTGAGCTCAAGATATGCAGCCAAAAGAAAAGAACGCCGCTTGTATTATTATTTGGTGTATTTATTTATCTCCTTACTCTGTCAAGTCCAATCTGCCACGTCTGGTCAAAAAAGCAGACGGATATAACATATCACTTTGCCTTCTTACTCTTTCTGGCAAACAGTCGCTTGGCGCCTGTATGGAGGTGCGTCAGTGTGGGCCCTCTCACATTATCAACGAAGAGGCGCGTACTAATCGGAAGCGAAGAGGCGTGTTTGTTGGCGAGATCTCGAGGTTGTGAAAACAACTGAAATGCGTAAGCTGCAAGCTTACGTCTCCCAAGAATCTCTCGGGCGGACGAAGCAGCGAAGCCCTTGGTTATTTATAATATAGAGCTGGTAAGTTACTTTTTACCGATCCCCATTGTCATTCACCGCCGCAACCTTCTTCTTCCTCTCGCCGAACCCTACTCCTTCGAAAATCACCACCAATCCCTCCTCCACCGCATCCACCCTCTTAACAAGGGCAGATCAATGGCGAAGAGAAACACCCAGAAGAAAGGCGGAGTCATGGCGAAGGAGTGGTGGAAGTCAAGGAGCAATGAGCAGACCATCGAAGACCTCGTCGCCATGGGAATGCTCCACAACAAGGCACTCGCGGGATGGCGTGCGCCGGAAGGAGAAAGCTTCCCCGATCCACAACCAGGTGAGATTATGGTTTTCGAGGATTTCTTCAAGCGGGGTTTTGGGGTTCCAGTGCACCCTTTCCTTCAGGGGCTCTGCTTATATTACGAGATTGGGATTTGCCAACTCGATTCTTCTTGTCTCCACCTTCATCCATCTTTGCGAAGCTTATGGTGGCTTCCAGCCCCATTTCGACCTCTTTCGCCATCTGTTCTATCTGCGGAAGAAAGGGAGCGGAGGCTCGAAGATAGCCGGAGGCGTATACCTCAATCTGCGTGATGGTATGAAGGCCCGAAGACTGACTTGACGCCCATGGAACACCTCACTAGACGAATGGTACAAGAAATGGTTCTACATCCGTGAAGGCCGAACACGATCACCTGTGTGACGTGGGGTTGATTCGGAGAAGAAGAACAATTTGGTCGAGAAGCCTAAGCACTTGGAGCAGATCACGAACTGCGCTCGGGTTGATCCGTGGGGAAAGCTGGATGGTCCAAGCGTGGTCGGGGAACTTCATCACCGAAGGATCCACCGCGCAAAAGAGGGTACATCCGGCTTCGAGTACTGTGGTAGCGCAGATCCGATGAGGACCCGGAAAAGAGGCGCTCGACAAGATAGAAATCGAGGCGTAATTGGGGAGCTATTCAATCTAGCCAACCCCAATTATGTCAGGTTAAACGACATCGAGCACGCCTTCAAGCTGGCCCGACCTCCCCCAAAGGTAAATGATGCCTCCTTGCACCTGTAGATTTATGTTGCAACGAAAAATTGACTATTGTCTTCTTTATGTTTCCCAAAGTAATGGTCATGACCGAGCAACAGTGTTCGTGTCTCCGCCCCCTGGCGTGGATTGGCCGCAAATTGCAAGCTCAACCGCCCAGACCAGTGCCAGTATCGAAGACGTCGACTGGGCGGTACTCGGAGTTGGGGAGGATGTAACGGCCAAGGCTGCTAGCAAGCGGCCAGATGCCAACAAACATCGCCAGGCCATCTTCCCCCTTTCAGATGATGAAACAGAGGATGCGGACATCTTCCGACTCATCCCTCGAAAGAGGAGGAGACAAATGGGGTCAACAGAGCAGGATAGCTCCTCTGTGCCAGCAGTGATCGCACCACCGACCACTGCAACATAGAAGAGAAGCGGGGGAAGTGTCGAGCACCAAACCCCGACGCCAGTACCGGTGGTGGAAAAAGACCCGGTGGAACCCGCCGAGCACGTGGCAAAGCGGTAGCGGTCGAAGAGACGTTCGCCGCCACGTTATTCCATGCTTCCAGCCGTAAGTATCTCGTAACTTTGATATAATCTTATAATTTGTATTGAATACTATTGTCTTTCGAACTTTCTCGGTATATTAGGTCGGCGCCCACCGAAAATCCCAACCAGATAGCCGGTTGTGCACGGCCGCCAAGATCTTGGCGGAAAGACTCGCTTTCGGCGACTAATCTGCGGAGGAACTCAGAGAAGAAATTCCGCCGAACGCGAAGACACGAGCAGCCCGACGTCGATCCCGAGCGGTGGTCGAGAAGACAGCCGAGCAAAGTACAAATGCTCCGAGCACTAGCCCTGCTGAGGCGGATACCTTGGCGCCAAGGGAACCAGACCGAGCCGAGGAGCAGCAACCGGAGTTGGCACAAAATACGCTTATCGATGCTACAGCTCATGGGAAAGCCATAGTGGTCGCGGAGACTACTATCTCGGCCCAGCGCCGCCCCCTAAAGAAGAGGCCGAAGAGGACGAAATTGAAGAGATCCTAGGCCATCCCAAAGACGAACGACAACATGTATATGTGTCGCGCAGGCGGAACGACGAGTGGGTTATGTATGAAGAAATCCCCGAGATCGAAGAGACCCAAAAAGTTGAATGAGCGGCAAAACATTTGGTGATAGAAGTCCAGGTATGTTTGGCTTGACCACTTGACCCTATAATGTAGTCAGACTGTCTGACGTAGCTTGCTTATATGCAGGACTTGATGAAGACCGCAAAGTACCGAAAGAGATGCTTCGACCAGATTGAGGGAATCACGGCGAGCAATAGAGAACTGGCGGCCGAGGTGGAACGCTTGCGCCGCCAACTTGAAGCCACCGACCAGGAGAGGACAGAGCGAGAAGCACAGAACCAGAACCTGGTCGGCCAGCTCAATGACAAAGAGCGTCAAAAAACAAGTTGTCATTTTGTCACATCAAGTGTATGACACGTGTTGTTGCATTGTTGGTAATGACAGCTGTAATGCAGGCTTAGAAGCTGAGGTAACCCGCCTCCAAGAGGAGAATAGCCAGCGTGACCGCAGAGTGTGGTCACCGAAGAAGGACAACGAAATGGGGCGTGAGCCGGTCTCAACTCGAGGACCACACCACCAAAATGAAGGAGGGCGAAGAGTAAGTATTCCAGGCCACCGTTCTCATTCATTGCCGCCTTGACTTGTCGTGCCTTTACATTTGATGTCTTGTACGGTGTGCTTTTAAAAGCCAATGCCAAGAGGCATCTAGAAGCTTTGATGAAAGAGCGTGGATTTTTTGGAAAGCACGATGCCTCGAGGCCACCGAGGATCGGGACACATGGAAGAACCGGTGCCAGGAAGTGACAACTGGCATTTTGCCCATCCTCGACCTTGTTGACCCGGCGCTCACAGAGGAAGAGCCAAGGACCCCCCAGCTCGGACTGGTCGAGAGATGCAAACAAGCATGGGGATGGTTCGGGGAGTTCATTAAGGAGGCGGGTGAGTACACAGGCGCCCATGTGCTAAGCATGGTGCATGCCCACTACCCTCGATCGATCTCAAGCGCTGGAGGGTGGATACCCGAAGGAAGTAGACCCGGACAAAGGCGGAGGAGCTTTGGGTGGCCCAATTTGGATCTGTCGTCAAAGATAATTGGCGACATTAATCTGTGTGGAGGTGGGATAGCACATGTACAGGGTATGCCATCGACAAGTCAGCTGGAAACGCCATCTGTTGCTAGCCAACTGACGAAGCCTGCGGTCTCGACCAGCCAGGCATCGGCGGGGCCATCCCCTTTAGCTCGGCTAGCACAAGAGTCCCCGAGACTCGAGTAGAATATCGGAAGCAATGACGAGAGATGCACATGGCATGACCGACCGACCAATGTAATAGGCTTAGAGTCTGTAGAAGGAGGACATAGTTGTGTTATTGTAAACTTGGGCCTCTTCGGGCAAGCTTGTAATAACGTGAATCGTATATCATTATAAATTTGGTTTGCTTTGTATAAAGCATATTTAAGCTTGAAACTTATGTTGGTGGAACTAAGTGAGAACATAATAACGTTCTGTTTAGTTGTACCATTTTACCCGACACATCATCCTGAAAAGTTTGTGCGGCCCTAGTTTGCCATGTGGTCGGAGTGTGAGGTGCGTGACCTGTGCACACGCAGACGTGGACAAGTCAAACCAAGGGGGACCTGCCGATCACCCGCAACATAGAGAGCGGATCCCATGCAAATGTTGGGAGGAACCGGAGACAGGTCCTGCTCCGAAAACCGTAGAAGGAATGGTGGTCGGCTTTTACTGGCTAAGTTAGAATAACCATAAAAGTTGAAGGGACACATTAGAGTGGTCGGAGAAATAATAATAGCTTTATTGAAGTAAATCAAAAATACAAAAGGGGGTACATATCTCAGTAGTTAAGCATAGAAACATCTAAGCTTGTCGATGTGCCACGAGTTTGGTACGTCTGTACCGTCTAGGTGAGCTAACCTGTAAGACGTTGGTCGTGTGACCTCCTTGATCATGAAGGGCCCCTCCCATGGGGATGCGAGTTTATGGACACCAGTCTGGTTCGTCTTCCACTTTAGGACCAGGTCCCCGACCACAAAAAACTGCTCTTTAACGTTCTTATTGTAGTACCTGCGCAAAACAGCAAGGTATTTGGCCGTACGTACACAAGAATCGAGCCACTTCTCTTCTACGATATTCACTTCTAGCTCCCATACTTCATTGGCCTTGCCTTCGTCAAAGTTCTCTACCGTGTTGATCTGAAAGCTATATTGCAGGGAGGACCGCCTCAGCGCCGTAAACCATAAAGTATGGCGAGACGCCGGTGTTACGGCTGGGCTGAGTTCTGAGTCCCCAGACCACGGCTGGTAACTCTTTGAGCCATCTTTCGGGAGCCTTGTCATTTTCTCTATACACCCTCTTCTTCAACGCGTCCAAGATCATGCCATTTGCCCGCTCGACCTGTCCATTAGCTCTAGGGTGTGCCACCGAGACGTATTTTACTACTATGCTCCTTTCATCGCATAAGTCCCAAAAAGCGTTCCCGGTGAACTGAGTACCTAGATCGGTGATGATGCTGTTTGGTATGCCGAAACGATGGATGACCTGGTCGAGGAACGTGACAGCCTTTTCTGAGGATGCCTGTACCAAAGGCATGTATTCTATCCACTTAGAAAATTTGTCGATCAGCACAAAGACGCATGTAAATTTCCCTAGAGCGGTTTGAAGGGCCCGATCATATCCGATCCCCACAAGCGAAGGGCGGCGGAGGTTGGTATTGTGCGGATCTCATGTCTTTGGTACGTGGATTCTCTTGGCGAAGAAGCCGACAACCCTCACGGTGGCGGACTAGCCTCTGCGTCGGATCTGCGACGCCAATAGAACCTCCTCGGAAAGCCTTGCCGACCAACGTTCTTGAGGCCGCATGGTTTGCCGCAGAGCGCGAGTGGATTTGGTCCAGGAGATGTTCGCCATCCTCCTAGGTTATGCACTTCATCAAGATTTCCTCTTTTTTTGCGTTCTTGCGCCATAGCTTGCCATCAACGGCGAGTATCGCTATCGCGACGCATCGGTATTTCGTTCTCTGTCCGATCAGTGTAACCGCTGCCATCTGTTAGGTACTTGATGAAAGGTATTCTCCAGTCAGGCTCATGAGTGGTCGGGAGGGGCTCGGCGGTGCTTGACGCCGGAACCGTAGCCACCAATTGCTTTGGTCGGAGGCTTGTCTCCGCCGTGGAATCTTTCTTCGATGGGACGGCGTGAGCGGTCTTGGACGAATATGCCATGTGGGATTTTTGCTTGGGATGATCCTAACTTTGACAGTGCATCCGCTGCTTGATTCTTGTCCCGGACCACGTGTATGTACTCGATGCCATAGAACTTGCCTTCCAGCTTTCTGATCAAATTGCAGTATGCTTCCATCTTTTCATTGGTTGTGTCCCGATCCTTGTTGAGTTGGTTGATGACCGAAAGCAGAGTCTCCATAGACGTAGAGACGTTTAACGCCAAGCTCAACCGCAATGTGCAAACCATGTAGGCATGCTTCGTACTCGGCGGCATTATTAGATGCTGGGAAATAAATCATGAGGACGTACCGGAGCTGCTCCTTGGATGGTGATATAAAAAGGACTCCTGCTCCCGCACCGTCAATGTTGAGAGAGCCGTCAAGTACATCGTCCAATATTCGCTCGGATCCGGGAGAGGCAAAGCGCGATTAAGTACATCCACTCGACGATGAAATCGACAAGTGCCTGAGACTTGATTGGAGTGCGGCTTGCAAATTCCAAGGAAAAGGGGCATAGCTCCATTGCCCATTTGACGATGCGCCCGTTCGCATCCCTATTGCTAATGATGTCTCGCAGAGGGTACTGAGTCACGACCACCACATGATATCCGTCGAAGTAGTGTTTCAACTTTTGGGATGTTATCAGTATGGCGTAGATCAACTTCTGAATCTGTGGGTACCTGGTCTTGGACTCGTTGAGTACCTCACTAATGAAATAGATTGGCCTCTGTACCTTGTAGACGTGGCCGGGCTCGTCTCGCTCGACCACCATGGTCGTGGAGACCACTCGATTGGTAGCCGCAATGTATAGCAGGAGTGTTTCGTCTTCTCTTGGAGCAGTGAGTACCGGAGGTGACGTAAGGTATTGTTTCAGCTATGTGAAGGCAACGTCTGCTTCCTCCGACCACTCAAACTTTTCGGACGCTTTGAGTAGTTTAAAGAACGGTAATCCTTTTTCGCCTAATCTTGATATGAAATGGCTAAGGGTGGCCATGCATCCGGTAAGCTTCTGAACATCCTTCACCTTTTTGGGCGGCTTCATGTTCAAAATAGCTTTGACTTTTTCCGGGTTAGGGTATGCCGTCGTGACTGACGACGTTGCCGAGGAGTATGCCAGAAGGAATACCAAAGATGCACTTCTTTGGGTTTAACTTCCACTGGAATGTGTTAAGGGCTGCAAAAGTGCGTCCCAGGTTGTCAACAAGGGTATGAGCTTCCTTGGTTTTGACAACTATATCATCAACGTAAGCCTCGACGAGGTCATCTTTTATCTCGTCTTTGAGGCAAGCTTGTATAGCGCGTTGGTAGGTAGCCCCGGCGTTCTTGAGCCCGAACGACATGGTCGTGTAGCAGTAGGCGCCGAAGGGCGTGATAAAAGATGTCTTGATCTGGTCATCCTTTTTGAGAGTGATCTGGTGATAACCAGAGTAGCAATCGAGAAAAGAAAGGAGCTCGCAACCGGTGGTTGAATCTACAACCTCATCCATGCGAGGCAAGTCAAAGGGGTCTTTAGGGCAGTGTTTGTTGAGATCAGTGTAATCAACGCACATTCTCCATTCATTATTCTTTTTGCGTACAAGAACTGGGTTGGCTAACCACTCCGGATGATACACTTCTTTGATAAATCCGGCTGCCAAAAGCCGTGTAACTTCTACCCTAATCGCCTCCTTTTTGTCGCGAGCGAACCGTTGTAGCTTCTGCTTGATAGGTTTGGCCTTGCCGTTGACATTCAAGGAGTGCTCAATCAAGTTCCGAGGTACACTGGGCATGTCAGCAGGTTTCCATGCGAACACATCCACGTTGCTCCTCAAGAACCTGACAAGCGCGTCTTCCTATTTGGGATCCAGGTTGGCCCCGATAAGGGCCGTCTTGCTGGGATCACCGTCGACCAGCTGGATCACCTTGTGCTCCTTGGACTTGATGTTCTTGCGTGGAGCCTCGAGCTCCGGGATCTCCTAGTGGTCAATCGAGGTCTTCTTGGCGTTGAGCACGGTCTCGGCCATGCGAATAGAGAGGTCATGAGCCTCTGCTATTTTGAAACTGTCATCTTCGCAGGTATAAGCTGCGTACATGTTGCCTCGGAGGGTTAGAACTCCTTTGTCGGTAGGCATCTTGAGCACCAGATACCTGTAATAAGGTATGGCCATGAACTTGGTGAGCGACGGTCGACCAAAAATAGCATGGTAGGTGCCATCGAAGTCGGCGACCACGAAGTTGACGTAGTCTGTGCGGAAGTGATCCGGGGTCCCAAACTGCACTGGTAGCGTAATCTGCCCGAGAGGTGTAGAGCTCTGTCCGGGGAGAACACCCCAGAACTGTGCCTCGTATGGCTTGAGGTCCGCCTGAGCTATCTTTAGGGCGGGCAAACTGTTCTTGAACAGTATATCAATGGAGCTGCCGCCGTCGATCAGTACTCTATCGAACTGAACTTTGTTGATACAAGGATCGAGGACCAGGGGAAAACGCCCTGGCTCAGGTATTGCGGCCCATTGGTCCTTTCTGCTGAAGAAGATTTCGCGGTGAGACCACGGAGGGAGCCGCGGATCGGTGAGGAGATTGTCGGTGTTGGCCACGTTCAAGCAAGCGCGGGCGAGCAGCTTGCGTTCTCGTTTGGTCTCGATGGACACTTTGCCTCCGATGATGGTGTGCACGTGATCGGTTGGCTTGACGTACTTGTGATGGGGGTCTGCATCGTCGTCGTCGTTATCCTTGTTGCGCTGTTCCCCTGCGTCGTTAGGCTTGTCGGACGTATCCGGAGCTTGTTGACGTGTGTAGATAGACTTGAGGACGTGGCAATTCTCCATGGTATGGTTCGACTTAGGATGGAGCTAGCAGGGCCCCTTCAATGCCTTGGCGTAGTCGTCTTCATAGTTACGACGTCCGCCACCCTTTTTAACGGTGTTGACCTCGCCGTCGTCTTCCCGAGCACGCTTGCTTCTGTAATCGTCACGGTGGTTACGCCGCTGATTATGTTGGTCACGGTGGTCGCGGGAGTCGTTGCGCTGGTTGCGGCGGTCAAAATTGTCGTTCCGACCACGGTTGCCGCGGTAGTCGTCGTGGTGTGGGGGGTGGTCGGAGCGCGGAACCCTTGCTGCTTCTTCAATAATTATCTTTTTAGCGTCGTCGGCGTCCGCGTATTTCTTAGCGGTGGCCAGGAGCGCTGTGACCGAATCAGGTCTTTTGCAGAGGAGCTTGTCCCTTAGGGCATCGTGGAAGCGGAGGCCAGTGATGAAAGCCTCGATTGCCTCGTTGTTGGAGATTGATGGGACCTTGATGCGCATCTCCGAGAAACGCCGGACGTACTCGCGCAGTGGCTCATCTTTTCGATCTCGAATACATTGCAGATCGTATTTGTTGCCTGGTTGTTCACAAGTAGCAATGAAGTTGTCGATGAAGGCTTGCTTGAGCTCCTGCCAAGAGTCGAAATAGTTCGCCAGCAAGTTGACCAGCCATTGGTGACCCGCATGGCCAACAATGACTGGGAAATAGTTAGACATGACGTGCTCGTCCGCCATGGCTGATCTGCACGCAGTCTCGTAAAGCATGACCCATAATTCGGGGTTTTCCTTGCCGTCGTACTTCTGAAGTTTCTCGAGCTTGAAATTCTTGGGCCATATGACTTGGCGAAGGTGTGGAGTAAACTGCTTCAAACCCGGCGGGCCGTGGGCAGTGTCATATTCCATACGGCGATAACTTTCGTGGGACGCTCGATCGTCGGCTCTCTAGTTGATGCGAGCACGCAGATCGCGTCCACCGAGGTAATGGCGGAGATCGTTATTGCCATCGCGGTGATCTCGATTGCCATCTGGATTAGCCCTGTGACCATGGTTATCGCGGTGATTGTCGCGGTTGTCCCGGCGGCGGTTGTCGTCCTGGCCACCATCATGGCCACCGTTTCCTCCTTGACGGTTGTCTGATGGGTCGTTGTTGCGCGAGCCACGTTGGTTGGGCGGCTGTGAGCGACTTGGGTGCTGGCGGCTGTGGCTTGACTCGACCGAGACGGATGGAGCCCGAGCTTGGTTTACAATCTCCACGGTCTGGGCCATAGCAGCCATCAGATAGGCTTGTATTTCATCGCGAACTGCTTGGGTTTCCGGGGTGTTGGGTAGCCGTTGCATTGTTGCCATGGCGACGGCTACATTGGCACTTGGAGTTCTGAAGACCTGTTTGTCCCCCACCCTATCGAAAGCATCGTTGAGGTCACGTGGCTGGACCCTTATGCGTCGTGCCTCCTGGTCTGCTTCGGCTTCAATTTGTCGACGATTAAACCGGTCAATATTGCGTGCTTCGCGTGCAGTCCTTTCTTGTTCTATTTTGCCAACTGCTGGCGGTTCGTCATTGCTGACAACATGGATCAAATCCCCTCGTCTTGGCGGGAAAGACGGGAATTGTGAGAACCCCGGGGCGTGGTCTGGGATATCCAGATCGTACTTGACGCCTTCATCTTCGTGATGCTAAAGCTCGGTGTGGACAGATGCATTAGATGCGGTGCCAGACGAGGAGCTGGGGTCGCCCTCTTGGACTGTGTGAATGGATCCTTCTTGATAATCTTCAATCTGGATCATGTTGACGAAGTTGCGCGGCTTCGGCTGAGGTCGGTGCATAAGACACAGATCCAAGCGGCGTTGCAGGTCGTAGGCGTAGCTGGAGGCAGCAGTTTGCAGGCCGTAGGGCTGGACCTGGTAGTTCTCCGTCGAGGCTTCGTACTCGGAGAGCCAGAGACCCGTCGCGAAGGCTGGCCGGCGACGAGCAGAGCGCCCTTGAGGAGTAGATGTGACCACGAGATCTGTACCAAGTCGTGCAGGACGACTGGTCTGAGCTGGTCGGGTAGATCTGTTGTGGGGAGCGGTTACCTGCTCATTAGGCTGACTTTGAATCGTACTTACCAGAGCCAGGGTTTCAGCGAGCTTGGTGCTGACCCGATCTTTTGGTGGAGCCAGAGCCAGAGCCAGGGTTTTAACCGGGCCGCACGTCGTCTTTTGGTGGACCGGACCCACCGATCCGGGCCATCATAATAAGCCCACGCTTCTACAAATTATTGGCTCTGCTCGTTTCCCATCAGCAAGGCTCTAGTTCTGCCGGCCTGATAGGAAGTAAACAAAGAAACATCAGCACACACATGAATATTAGCACCGCTGTCCATCCACAACTCGGGTGAAAGACAAACTAGAAGAACAAAGGGTAAAGAATTACCATACCCAGATGTTCCTCCTCCAGTCTCGCTAATTACCACATTTGTTGATTTCTTTTCTTGCTTATATTTGCGGTCTGGGCACGCGCTTGCCCAATGCTCATCACTCCCGCAAACAAAGCATCCTCCACCTTTCGTATTGTTTTTCTTCTTAAACTGTGCAGTCTGCTTAGGCTTTGCATTGTTGTTCTCTTGTATGTTCTTCTTCTTTTTATTACGAGATGCAAATGAGTTTTTCTTCTGCACCATATTGGCAACGGAAGACTCAACTTCTTTTTCACGGTTGTCTTTTACTCTCGCCCTCTCCTCAACATCAAGAGATCTAATAAGCTCAGCAACGCTAAACTCTTGTCTCTTGTGTTTTAGAGAAGTAGCAAAATCCCTCCAAGAAGGTGGCAACTTAGCGATTATACCGCCGGCCACAAACTTGTCGGGCAACAGACATGGAAAATATTCTAGTTCCTTCGCTAGCGCCTGTATCTCATGAGCCTGTTCGACCACAGAACGGTTTTCAACCATTTTGTAGTCATACAGCTCACTGACAACATCAGAAACCCCAAACTTTGCCTCAAGTGCATTCCATAATTCTTTGCCTGAAGTGTAAGATATATAGTTTTTCTCATACTTGAGATGAAGTGCACTAATCACGGCGCCTCAAAATAGGTTATCGGCAGTCAAGAACTTTCACTCCTCCTCAGATGTGAACTGTTCAGGCTTCCCCTGTGCGGCGTGATAGCAGTTCATCGCAGTCAACCATAATACCATATTTGCACGCCATATCATAAAATTCTTGCCATCAAAATTATTCGGCTTCGAAGCAGCAGCAAATCCACTGACAGAAAATTGCCTATTATTAGGTTTTTCGATTGTTAGATATTTCGGCATTTTCATTATCAGTTTAATCCAGAAATATAACATCAGCAGGTTTGTGACGGCATATATGTGCATGTCTATATTTCTTATAAACGCTACAGCATGCATAGATGACATACAGATCGGTACAGTAAAAATACAAAATACAGTAATCAAAGAGATTAGACTGTACCCAGCGGAGGGTCCCATGCCGAGGGCATCAAAGGCTCCATTCGCACTAGTCGACATAGTGCGTTGCTCGAAGTCGCGGACCACAGTCGATGCAGAAAGATGTTCGCAGTGCAGTCCCATGAACGGATCACCAGGAAGAAGACGGATCCAAGAGCGATCTCCAGGAAGAAGATGGACGAGCAGTTGCGGATCGCTCCACAAAAACCTAATCGCCGCTCACCCCATGCAGGATTCTCAGGCGGCCGAGGGTTCCGGAGGCACTGCTCTCCCGCTCCTCCGTGCGCGCAGAGGTACGGGACGGGGAATTCAGAAGGCTACTGATCTGTGCTTCTCTCGGGAGAGGTTGCGGGAGACGGGGTCTGGACATGAAATTCAAATCAGGTAAGCGATCCTTCCTTCTATTGATTTGATCAAAATTCTTTTTTCTTTTCCTGTCTCTCTGATTTTTGATGCCTCGTCTCGCCACGCCCTCGGCCTTGGCCCGGCCCGGCCCGCGCCCGCGCCCATGCCCACGCCCGCCCCGGCCCGGCCCGGCGGCAGCGGCGGCGCGCGCGCGCGCGTATCACGCCTTTATCCTTTTCTCAGCTTCTCAATTTAGATGAATAATTTCCAACCATATAAGCTGAGTCAGCGTTCAGTCAAAATCTCGTATGGTATTAAACCATACAACACTTAATGTTACGTACCATAGAGTTTTATTTGATCTATTAAATATTATATGGGCCAAGCGCATATTATATCCAACAATCCCCACCAAACTCTAGGGTTTGTAACAAAATAGTTTTAGAACCACATTTCTTTTATATACCAGTGTTTCGATGGAGACTGTTAAGTTGAACATCCATCTAGAACAATAGTTTCACTCAGTCACAACTGAACAATGGACTAAGCCTTGAATTGACAGTTTTATGTGAGGTGAAGTCACTAAAGTTCTTAGCTGGTACTGGGCAACAAAAGGCATATTAAGGCAAAAGCCAGCCTGCCTTATAGAAAGGAAAGATGTGCATCAGAGATGAGTCTTACCAAGGATCTTTCCTCACAATTTACCACTAGCTTGTTTCACCATTCTACTTCACGGGATCTCCGATCACATAGAATAGGTTACCACTATAGTAAATTTCAAGTGGGTCTCAAACCCAACTCTCTCGATGCACTTTCTATCACGTTACGTGATAGACCCTTAGTGAACTGATCTGACAGATTGTTAGACGTGTGAACATAGTCCAACGCTATTACTCCGGAGCCGCGCCGCCCGCCCGCCACGCCACACCCTCGCCCACGCCCATGGCCCCGGCCCGGCCGGCGGCGGCGGCGGCGGCGCGCGCCGTCGGCACGTCTTTATCTTTTTCTCAGCTTCTTAATTTAATTTAGATGAATAATTTTCAACCATATAAGCTGAGTTAGCGTTCAGTCAAAATCTCGTATGGTATTAAACCATACAACACTTAATGTTACGCACCATATAATTTTATTTGATTTATTAAATATTATATGGGCCAAACCCATATTATATCCAACAATCTCTACCAAACTCTAGGGTTTGTAACAAAGTATTCTTAAAACCACATTTCTTTTATATACCAATGTTTCGATGAAGACTGTTTCTATTAAATATTATATGGCCCATAATATATCCAAGGAGCTCATCAACCGAATCAGTTTCCCCAATGGCCCACGAGGCAGGCACGGCGCTCCTCGAGACGCGGCCGCCCTCGGCGGCGGAAGAAGGTTCACATTGGTGCTGGTGCTGGCAGGGCCTCGCCGGGCCTATGGTCGCCAGCTGCTTCCTGCAGAACGCCGTCAACGTAGTGTCCCTCATGTTCGTCGGCCACCTCGGCGAGCTTCATCTCGCCGGCGCCTCCCTCGCCATCTCCGTCACCAGCGCCACCGGCTTGAACATCATCGTACGCACGCGCCGCGCCGGCCATTATTCTGACTGATTAATCCTTGTTTGCCTCGCTCGCCTTAATTCGCATATGGCTGTCGTCGTGCAGACCGGCATGGCGTTTGCGCTAGACACGCTCTGCGGGCAGTACCACCTCCTGGGCGTCTACAAGCAGCGCGCGATGCTGGTGATCGGGCTGGCCTGCGTGCATGGCCGTATCTTCAGGATTCATTCGGCGCGCGGCAGTACCACCTCATGTGCATGGCCGTATCTTCAGGATTCCATTCTGACCATGGCCATGATCCTGCTACGCAGTGTTTGGGGACACATGTACAGCAATGAGCAGGAAGTTGTGGCATACATTGCTAAAATGATGCCGGTTCTTGGGATATCTTTCTTCATAGATGGCCTTCACGGCTCGCTCTCAGGTGGCCAACCAAATAATCTGATACTGAATGCATCATGAGTAGTAATTTTGGGGAATCAGAGTAGTAATCTTGTGTATTTCAATTTTCCAGGTGTGCTCACAGGCTGCGGCAAGCAAAAGATCGGCGCAGTCGTTAATCTCAGCGCGTTCTACTTGGCAGGCATCCCCATGGCCGTGCTGCTTGCGTTTGTCTTCCATATGAAAGGAATGGTATGTATATCTATGTCCTTTGCGAAACATCTCGTCGTCAAACTTAGCACATGAACATCTTTGATAACAGCACTACAACACAAATGAAACTAATGATGTTGAAGCTGTCCGAGTTTGAAAATTTATGTCTGTCTTACATTTTGTGTTGTAGCATTACATTTATGTCCATTATCTAAAACAAACTGTTCAAATGTAAGACAGACATAAATTTCAATATGTTAAATTGAATTTGTATTTAGAAATACTTTGTAATGATCAAACTTTTGTTGCCCCAGATGATATATTATAAGAAAAAATAACGATTAAAATATGATTTTGAAGAGGGTAATGTGCTTGTAATTAACAGGGCATTTGGCTCGGCATGGTGGTCTGCGGCAGCCTCACCAAGGCGCTCTTGTTTGCATCTGTTGCGTGGTTTATAGACTGGAATGAGGATGTCAGTGGTTTCCATTCTGTCAGGATGCAGCTCTAGACTACACAGGATGACATATCCTCCTTCCTGTTTCAAATTCCAGGCAGTCAAGGCAAAGGATAGGGTGTTCAGCTCATCTCTGCCAGTGGCATGAATTATGAGGCATTATGGTAAGTTGCAGTCAACTGAAAGGCCTAATTAGACATTTAGAATGGAGTGGTACAAAAATATGTTGCCTTTCTAGTAACAATGAAAACCATGACAACTTTTTTTTTTCATTTCAAGTTTTCCACTTTTCCTAGGCTTCTTTGGAGAACCGTCTATGTAAAGTATTCTGCTGCTTTCCCTCTGTACGCGCGGCAGGGGCAGGTGCCGAAAGCCACGATAGGAGGTCGTCGTGCGCACGGTGCGGGAGGTCAGCGGCACCAGTTGGCCGATGCGGACTCGCACCAACTATAGCGAGTGGGCTGTGACCATCAAGGTCAAGCTCAGAGCCCGACGGCTCTGGAATGCCATTGACAAGGGCACCGACAATGAAGAAGACGACATGTCAGCGTTGGAGGCTATCCTCGCTGTTGTGCCAGCGTAGTACAGGGAGCCGTTGGAGGCGAAGAACTCTGCTAAGGAGGCGTGGGAGGCCATCGCAGCGATGCGCATCGGCTCCGACCGTGCAAAGAAGGCGGCGGCCCAGCTACTGAAGTAGGAGTACGCTAGCCTCAAGTTCAAGGATGGTTAGTTGATGGAGGACTTCTCCCTCCGCCTGCAGTCGCTCATCAGCAAGCTGAGGAGCCACGGCGTCACCATCGATGAAGAAGAGACGGTCTCCAAGTACCTCCACTCCGTGTCGGTGAAATACGTCCAGATCGCTCTATCCATAGAGACGATGCTGGACTTGTCCACCCTCACCATTGAGGATGTGGCATGCCATCTGTGGGCGGTGGACGAGCGCATGGAGTAGGCCACAACAACGATGGGCAGCGGCAAGCTGCTACTGACAGAGGAGGAGTGGGCTGCCTAGATGAAGGAGAAGAAGTCTAGGGAAGCCTCCTTCAGCCGCGGTGGCGATGGCAAGCGCCACGGCAAGGCTTTTTCGGAGAAGAAGAAGAAGAAGGTCGACCCCAATGCCTGCCGGCGCTGCAGGAAGACAGGTCATTGGGCAAAGGAGTGCCCAAATCGTAAGCAGGAGAAGAAGACTGAGGTTCATTTAGCGCAGGCTGATGAGGATGATGAGGCCACTCTCCTGATGACGACGTTCTATGCACTGCACGACGTTGAGGCCAAGGAGAAGGGAGAGGTGATGGCGGTGGACGGGCACGACAAGGCTCTGACGGGTGTCAACCTCAACGAACGGCGCGCCCAAGTCCACCTTGGACGTGTGGGCGGCGAGTAGGAGCAGCGGTGGTACCTGGACTCCAGCGCCAGCAACCACATGACGGGCTCCAAGGAAGCCTTCTCCGAGCTCGATGGCAATGTGACCGGCACGGTGAAGTTCGGTGACGGCTCAAGGGTGGCGATCCGAGGGCGTGGCACCATCATCTTCAGGTGCCAGAACAGCGAGCACCGCGCGCTGACGGATGTATATTACATTCCGTAGCTGCGTTCAAGCATCATCAGCATTGCCCAGCTGGATGAGCGTGGCAACGAGGAACTGATCAAGGACGGCGTCCTCAGGATCAGGGACCAGGAGCAGCGACTTCTTGCTAAGGTGAAGAGGTCCCGAAACCGGCTGTACCTGCTCGACTGAAGGTGGAGCAGCCCATCTGCTTGGCTGCACGGCACACGGAGGAGCCGTGGCTGTGGCATGTTCGGTATGGCCATCTCAGCTTTAACGTGCTCGGTCGGCTGGAGAAGATGGTCCGAGGGCTGTCCCACATCAAGCACGTAGGCAAGCTGTGTGACAGCTGCCTGGCCGAGAAGCAGAGGAGGCTACCATTCCCAAAGGTGGCCAAGTATCGCGCGGCGGACGCTCTCCAGCTCGTCCACTGTGATCTCTACGGGCCAATCACGCCAGCCACAAACGGTGGTCGGCGGTACTTCCTCCTACTCGTGGATGATTGCAGTCGCTATATGTGACTGCAACTCTTGATGAGCAAGGACGAGGCGGCGGAGGCAATCAAGATGTTCAAGGCACGCGTGGAGGCGGAGAGCGGCAAGAAGCTGTGCGTGCTGCGGACTGATCGTGGCGGCGAATTCACTTCAGTGGAGTTCGCTGCGTACTGCGCGGATCAGGGTGTGGTGCGGCACCACACCACGCTGTACTTGCCACAGCAGAATGGCGTGGTGGAGCGGCGGAACCAGACGGTGGTCAACATGGCTTGATCCATGATGAAGGCCAAAAGCATGCCGTCAAAGTTCTAGGGAGAGGCGGTGACCACGGCGGTGTTCATCTTCAACCGCGCGCCCACCAAGGCCCTGAAGGGCATGACGCCGTTCGAAGCTTGGTATGGGTGCAAGCCGAGCGTGTCCTTCCTCCGGACATTCGGCTGCATCGGCCACGTTAGGAAGACGAAGTCGGTCCTCACCAAGCTGGAGGACAGGAGCACACCGATGGTGCTCCTGGGCTACGAGGAAGGTACCAAGGCGTACCGGCTCTTTGACCCATGTGGAGACAAGGTGGTTGTCTTGTGCAACGTCATGTTCGACGAGAAGGCGGCCTGGGACTGGGACAGTCCGGGCACCGGGGAAGCTGGCGGCTTCACCAGCACCTTCGTCGTCAAGCACTTGGCCATCCACGGTGGTGGAGACGTTGGAGAGGAGGTGTCGACCACTCCAACAACAGAGCTAAGCACTCCTGGGGCGGTGCTGAGCACTCTGAGAGTGGTGCCGAGCACTCCAGGAGTGGTGCCGAGTGGTCCTGCAGTGGTGCTGACCACTCTAGGATGGGTGCCGAACGCTCCTGTAGCAGAGCTGAGAGGTCTTGCAGTGGTGCTGACCACTCCAAGACTAGTGCCGAGCACTCCTGCAGTGGTGTCAACCACTCCAGGAGTGGTGATGAGCGGTCCAGGAGTAGTGCCGAGCACTGCAGCGGGGGGTGCCGAGCACTCCAGGTGCTGTGCCGACCACTCCGACGGAATAGGGGACTCCATCGACGCCGATCGAGTTTGCCTCACCTCCAAGGGACATCACCGAGTTCATGGATGCCTTTCACGATGGTGAGGAGGTACGGTTCCATAGGCTGGATGACATCATCGGCGACACATGGTCCTCAGGCCTGGTGGGTCGGCTGCTCAATGACCCAGAGCTGCTTCTCGTCAGTGCAGAGGAACCACCCACGTTTACGCTGGCCGAGCGCGATGCAAATTGGCAATGGGCGATGCTGGAGGAGATGAAGGCGATCGAGGAAAATGAGACTTGGGAGGTCGTTGATCCACCTCCAGGATGCCGTTCGATCGGCCTTAAGTGGGTGTACAAGGTCAAGCGGGACGAGCGCGGCGCCATTGTCAAGCACAAGGCACACCTCGCCCCGAGGCTTTGTCTAGCGCGAGGGCATTGACTTCGAGGAAGTCTTTGCGTCGATAGCGCGCATGGAGTCTATCCGACTACTGCTGGCTTTGGTAGCAGCGAAGGACTGGCACGTCCATCACCTGGACATAAAATCGGCCTTCCTCAACGGCGAGCTGGCAGAGACGGTCTTCGTCAGGCAACCTCCGAGTTTCACCGTCAAGGGAGCGGAGCACAGGGTGCTCCAACTGTGCAAGGCGCTCTACGGGCTACGGTAGGCCCCGCGAGCGTGGAACGCCAACCTTGACGTCACACTGGGCGAGCTTGGGTTTACGCGGTGCGCAACCGAGCACGCGCTCTACACGCGACGACAGGGGAAGGAGGAGCTCATCGTCGGCGTGTCTGTGGACGACTTGATCGTCACCGGTGCACGTGTGGAGGACATCGACAGCTTCAAGCGCGAGATGGCGGCTCGTTTTCGAATGAGTGATCTCGGCGTGCTCTTCTACTACCTCAGCATTGAGGTGAGATAGGAGAAGGAGGCACTCACGCTCGGTCAGAGCGCACATGCCTCGAAGCTGTTGTAGCGGAGAGGCATGGCCGAGTGCAAGCCGTGCATGACTCCGATGGAGGAGCGGCTAAAGCTGACGAAGGCCAGTACCGCGGCGAAGGTAGATGCAACACTCTACCGAAGCATCGTCGGCGGTCTGCGCTCCACACGAGGCCGAATATTGCGTTCGCCGTGGGCTACGTCAGCCGCTTCATGAAGGATCCCCGAGAGGATCACTGGGCTACGGTGAAGCGGCTGCTGCGCGACATCAAGGGGACGGTGGATCAGGTGATCGTCTTCCCCAAGACCGGCGGAAGTAGGCTGCAACTCACTGTGTTCAGCGATGTAGACATGCGCGGGGGACATCGACGGACGACGGAGCACCTCTGGCGTGCTCGTCTACCTCGGGTCGGCTCCAATCTCATGGCTATCGTTGAAATAGAAGGTGGTGGTGTTGTCCACGTGCAAGGCAGAGTATGTGGCGGTGGCCACAACGGCGTGCCAGGCTGTGTGGCTGCGTCGGCTGCTAGGCGAGTTGACCGGTGTAGAATCCGGTTCTCCACGATCGGAGCAAGCACATCGACGTCAAGTTCCACTTCGTCAGGGACTATGTCGATGGAGGGCAGATCATCATCGAGTTCGTCGAAACTGGTCGGCAACTCACGGACGTCCTCACCAAGCCGCTCGGCCGTCTTCGGTTCATGGAGCTAAAGAAGATGATCGACATGGTGGAGGTTCTAGGGTTAGTAGCAGGATTAGGGGGAGAATTGTAAAGTATTCTGCTGCTCTCCCTCTGTACGCGCGGCAGGGGCAGGCGTCGAAAGGGCTCCCCCTTTCAGATCAGTAGCCGCTTGTAGGGCAAAGGCGTCGAAAGGCTCCCCCCCGCTGCAATCAGAGCCACAGCAGCAGGGCAGGCGCCAAAAAGTCGATCCTCTTTGTCACATCTAGTCATCGTAAAGCATGATGACTGTCATGTTTGTGTATTAGGATTAGATGGGTAGAGTTGTATATATAGCTTTCCACTGCAACTCAGTGAAATGAGATAGTTCAGTTTTGTCATCTTCTCTGTAGAGCTCCGGCCAACGCTGGTGCTTGTGCTGTGTGTGCGCGCGCTCTGTTCTCCCTCTCTCTTCTACCTCTAGCCGTAGTGTGTGAGCGAGAACGCCGGTGAGTGGGTGGCTCACTCGTGCTGGAGATCTCGGGACCAACGTCTACACATTAGATTTGACATGATACGATCCTCCTACAGGTAGTCTTTATCTCAGGACAACCTCGACTTTATGGCGAAACAACCAATTGGCCCAGTCATTAGTCCATTTGTTCCACTAGTGTAGCAGAGTAGAAACCCTTCCTTTTCCTTCAACTTCAATATTGAAATTTCAAGCAAGCCAACTGAGCATTGAACCCTTCACTGAGCAAGCAACCTCCAAAATATTTCCCTGATAGCGCGGTTCGTGTAAATAAATAGATGTCACACAGTTTCAACTATGACACTCTAGTTTTCCTTGCCTAGGTATAACAATACTCGAGCAAACCATAAAATTATTATGAGTCACCTGGTGTAAGTAAGTTCTTTTTTATCCTGCGAAGCTAGTCAGCAACCATAGTAGGCTGAAAAACAAGGCTCAAGCCCAGCCGCAAAGTGATCCTGAAAAGGCAGCTTTGCCGTCCTTAGGCGAGAAAACGGCTATACTTATTCAGAGGTTAATGTGAGGCAGTGAGAGTCCAGAATATTTCATATTCCTTTAATTACAAAAAAAATCCTTAGGCGAGAAAATGAAGCCTGTAGTGCTTGTCTCGTTGCGATGTGATGGGTTAGGTTGCCGTTGTATTTGGTTTGTTTGGAGTTTTGCTGGGTTTGGAGTCGGTCCAAATAGGCAACAAATGTGCATGGATTTCTCTTCTCTTGTTCCATTCGTTCCAAATTATAAAAGGGTTTTAGCTTTTCTATTTATACATGGTTTTACTATATGCACTTAGATATGCACTTCGATTTTCAACCTTAAATTATGAAACCTGGTACTAGACACCCTCCAACTGTCGAAACTGGACAAATATGGTCCTTTAGCTAGTTTCAAAGGTGATTTTCTATCTTCAAAAATAATAAAAACCTGTTTTAATCTCTAAAATTCATAAATTATGTATTTTAAAACAAAAAAATATGAAACTAATACTATTTTCCCTAAAAATGTTCTCTAACCGTTGATAATCTATTTACATTATTAGGAACTTATTTATTACTATTCCTATTGTTTCATTGCTTGAGGCTGGTTTATTAGAAACATGAACAAGTAGATTCAATTCAATTGAATAAATATTTTTTTTAGAAAAAATGGTATTAGTTTTTTAGGCTGCACTCCAGCAATGTCCCTTGGAATAGAAGCCTCAAACTCATTCTAATAGAGAATGTCACTTGAGACCCGGTCATCGTTGACTTTCTCGACCAAATCAGGGGAGGAGTCTTTGTGGGCGCAGTCGCGGGGGAAGCCATGGTCGCCGGGGTTGTGGGGGAAGCTGGGGTCGCCGGGGGAGTCACAATCGCGCCGTTGGCAATCACAGTGGGGAGTCTCGGTCGCCGGAGAGTCATGCCGTGGGAGTCGCGGTCGGCAGTGGGAGTCATGGTTGAGCCATCGGGAGGAGTCGCGGTCGTGCCGGGGAGTCGTGCATGGGCTGGGGAAAAGTGGCACGCACAGAAACGGATGGAAACCGTCATTTGGGGGCTTGGCCCAGAGCCCTAGGAATAAGGACAGGAGGGAGGATTTAGGTGCCCACCCAAATTTGAGGGTTCTAGTAGGGGTCCTGCTGAAGTCGTTCTCAGATATGCATATGTAAGGAGATGGAATAAAACCACATATTGGAGGAGTATTCCACTGCTGGATGAATCTACCCTAGCTAAATTTCATACCAAACACATCATGTGAAAATGGGTCTAAATTAGCCCAACTTGGTTCAACCGTGAAACCAAATGCACCCTTAGAGATGCATGTTTGAACTTGAACACATGTAATTTGACGGAAGCTTAACACACAAGAACACATGTACAACTGTATATAATTCAGCAGTGGTACGGTATGGAGGTGGAATAACGTGTAGAACAAATAGGCATGTACGGGCCGGAAACGTCATCAATGATATAGTCATAGAAAAAATGAATGGATCAACAACTGCTGAACATGATACACACACACACACACAATAACAATACAATGCAACCGCACCAGAAAGGACTGCATGACCATTAACAACAACTAATAAACTAATTAACACAAGATACACAAGATGTCGTCAATGATCATAGCAGGGGTTTCCTCGATCGTACTCAGAAGCACATGTCGAGGACGCAGCAGCAGCAGATGGCGGCGCAGCTGTGATGGGGACAGCCATGAAACAAACAAACAGGCAAGGTGATCAGAGAACGCATCACATCTGGAGGATGCTGTTAATTAGTAGGCTAGCATAGCATGCAAATACGTATTCACGCCTAGGCACAAGCTAGAACATATGCTGGTTGGAGAGGGAGAACTAGTACAGTCTATAGTAGCTAATTAAGCAAACTCACCATCCTTTCCAGAAACCGTCGCCGCCGCGGCTGGTGGTGGTCTGCTGCTGCTGCGGCTGCTGGCCGTAGTGCGCGCCGCCGTCCTGGGTCGGCGGGTACGCCGGTGGTGGCGCGACATATGCCGGCGGCGGGGGCGCGCCGTAGGCCTGCTGCTGGCCCGGCGGCGGGTAGCCTGCTTGGTAGCTCATGATCGATCGATCGATCAGCTGCAAATTAAAACGGCGACAAGCGCTGTTGTCCTCTGTGGTCAGCTGCAAACTCTGGGTGGATGGATGGACGATGATGATGGTAATCCTCCATTCGTTCCTATATATACAGATAGAACAGGCCAGCGGGCGGGCACGCGGTATCCATCGTCACCGGCCGATTGCTTAGACGCGTCCTCGCCTTGTCTCGATGATTGATTAGTTGTTGATTACCCAAAAAGAAGGGTCCTGATCGAGAGACGGCACGTCTAGTAGTCGGCTGCTTTGTTGCCTATCGTTTAGACGAGCCTTTTCAATCACATCCTTTTGTTGTTATTATTAGAAAAGCGAATCTTCATTTTTCAAACACGTTTTGTCTTCCAGGCTACTGGCTACCGTACCGCGACATCTGTTGCCATGAACGTTCCTCATACGTGCTGATCTGCGGAAGCCATGTGGAGCGACCGGAGCGCGCTCTCAGTAGGAGTTGCCAGGACGGCACGCCTCTCCGCTGACCAGCGCCCAGTAAGGCGTGGTCGGTGGTTGTGGAGGATGGAGCTAGCAGTCCAGTAATGCATGCCGTCACCAGACATTTCGTCAAAGAAGAAAATAATGCCTTCATTAGATGATCCATCAGGACTGATCAGGTGGACCATACGTGTTGAAATATAGCTAGTATCCCCTCTGTCATATAACATATGACTAAGGTGCAGTTTGGTTAGGACGTTGTAAACGCAAACGTACGTCATAAAGTCGATATCATCGTGATCTGATGATTTTCACGTTGCTATCAACTGTTGACTAGGATCCGATTTCACGGTATCGCTTTACACCTGTGTTAGAACCAAACACAATCGACTTGCACGGTAATCAGGTCACGAGCAAAATGGACAAACCAAACGGCACCTAAATAATATAACGTTTTCATCGCTGAAATAATGCTTTTGAAAACAAAACATTGACTACTACTTTTTCTCCCAAAATATTTATAGAATGTAGAAAAGGCACACTCATATAAAACAAAACTTCAAGATAAGTATACTCAAATGATTATCGGATATCCAAAATCAGCACATCAAAAGTGGCATGTGTTGACGCAAATTCTGGTCACATCAAAACTCTGTGTGTGTGTGTGTATATATATATATATATATATATATATATATATATATATAGGAAAATTATTTTCTACCCAGGGAGTAGTTACTCTCATGTGTATATCTCTAGATTTAGGGCGTATATGGCCCGACGAAGTGTACGTAGATGGAGTATATTATCATACTAGACCATTTATGGTACTATGTATGACAAGTATGTATATATACTTAGAGTATATGGTTATACTTAGGGCCTGTTTGGTTCTTTAGTCCATAGACTAAAGTTTTAGTCCACCTTTAGTCCATGGACTAAAGTACTGTTTGGTTACTTGACTAGTATGGACTAAAAGTAATAAATGATGTGGTAGGATAACTCATTTACCCCTGCCCTGCTGCCCCTGGCAATCTAAAGGTACTGTCACCAACCGATAACTACTGGCGCCAAAACAGGGACTGACGGATGCAGTGGAGAAAAGCCAAAACATGAGTCACGGATGCGCGTGCATATTTTTTTTAAAGAGTCCAAAAATGGCTGGCGCCTAAATCGTTACCCCTCCTGCATCCTTCTCCTTTTATACACATCTTCATACGCATTGGAAAATATGTTCATACAAAATTTCATACACATTCAAACACTCATACAAACGGAGAAAATTGTCCAAACAACAGTAGCACACGACAAAAATAACATCACCATTAAACAGTAGACATCTATGATCTATTGAACATCCCATCGGCTATCCAATCACGGAATTGATTCATGGTTTGATCTTCATCTCCATGACGTGTATTAGATACATTTACTTGAGAAGACGATGCTTCCGAGAGTGGAACAAAGTTCTCATCACTATCAACCAAATCAAAGTCCGCATCCCCCAAATAACTCTCTCGAATGAAATTGTGTAGTGCCATGCACGCAATAATTATTTGACTTTGCTTTGGCATAGGATAACTAGGTAGTTCAAGCAATATCCGCCACTTCATCTTTAAAACTCCAAATAACCGCTCAATGACATTACGAAGTGAAGAATGTGCATAATTAAATTGTTCTTTTTTACCTCTTGGCATTGGTCCTTGTCTAAACTCTAGGATATGGTACTTAGTTCCCTTGTACGGTGCAAGATAACCCGGTCGGTTTGGGTAACCCGAGTCAACAAGGTAGAATTTTCCTACACATTCAAGTCAGATGGTTTAAGCAAGTCACATGCCAAGTATTGCAATAATGAGACAACATAGAAAAGAAAAAGTCAATACCTTCAGGTGGATGCGGAAATTTGTCTCCAAACTTGTCAATGGCATCTTTGAATACCCTCATATCATGTACTGATCCAGGCCATCCTGCCATGACAAAAGTAAACCTCATATCAAAGTCGCATATAGCCATCATATTTTGACTTGTATATCCATGTCGTCCCTATGTTGTACTACCTTGCTAGTTGGTACTACAACAGGGATATGTGTCCCATCTATTGCTCCAATGCAATTGTCAAAGAACGGTGTGAAGCAAGGGGATTGCAATCTAGGATGGACTGTCCTAAACTCTGGGTCCTTTGGCTTAATGATATCAACTGCTAGCATGGTCACGATCTGTAGAACTTTATCAAACTTCCTACATACTGTCTCCAGTGACCTTGTGAAACGATCTTCAGCTTGTCGAACAGACTGAGGGGCACCACATATCCATAAAAACAGCCCTAAAGCCTCCATAGATGACATTCTCTTAGTGGACTTCAATCCATATTACCCAACTAGCAAACTATGGAGCCTCATAAAAATACCTTGACTCATCCTAAACATATTGAAGCAAGCTGTCCTACTTCCTAGTGTTTTCATAACCCAATCAAAACCACTCTCTGTAACTACTCTATAATCCACTTTGTTCATGTAAGTGTCAAAATGGTACATACCCATCATGGCAGCAGCTATGGTTATGATTTTCCTCCTCTTCTTCCGAGACTCTAATATGTATGCTTGTACTCTTCGATCATAATCATCTCTATCATCTTCTTCCCATTGATCATCATCAGAGTCATCTTCTTCTTCCTACAAGATGGAATAGGAACATGTCAGTGTTCTCTTGCAGCTAGAACCACATATCACCATAAAACAGTAACATGACCATAAAAAAGAAGCATAACCATTTCAAACAGTACCGCAAAGCAGTATTTAAACAGTAACATCACCATCAAACAAGTCTTAACATAGCTTCAAACAAGTCTTAACACATCAACATCACCATCAAACAAGTCTTAGCATTAAAGGTCTTAAAACATGTTCTCAATAATAAAGGTCTTAAAACATGTTCTCAATAATAAGGTCTTAAAACAAGTCCTAAGCATAAGTTCTTTAGTAGTTATTATAATCCTGGACTGCTTTCTTCAGCCAAGTCAATCAGTCTTCCTTAGTGTCCATCATGTTGAAGACCATCCTGTTGTACTCAGAATGGAACAGTCTTGTTGCAACATAAAATTCTTCTGTGTTTGGTCCTGCTCCAGCATCCTTGACCAATAACAAGCATCTATTTATGTCTTCTTGAGCCTCTTCCTTCTTCTTCTGTGACTCCATCTCCCTCATTTTCTACCTCTTCTCCAACTTCTCCTCCCTCATTCTCTGTTTCTTCAGTAACTCCTCCCTCATTTTCTGCCTCTTTTCCAACTCCTCCTCCTCTGTCTTGCCATTTCGGCCAGTGCTTGTTCATCCTTAGTTCTACTAACCTGCAACTCATCTATAAGCCCCTGGAACATCTTCATCATTAGGCTCTTGCTCTTCTTAGCTGGACTTGTGGCTGTGTCTGCTATACTAGTTGTTCTCTTGCGGCTGTTACTGCTTAGTGGGCTTGGTACAAAGCCTTCTCCTTCTAGATCTTCACCCTCCTCATCACCCAACACCTCTTCTTGTTGATGTGAAGAACCAGGGATGCAAGAAGATGATCCATCAACTATTACCCCATGAAACATCTCCGCAAGTTGTTCTACATAAGTAGGAACACCATGCATGAACTTCTTGCATTCAGATCTTCCCTGAAAAGCAGAAACAAGTAATCAGTAACATAGCAACAAGAAAGAAAAGAGTACATGTGAGTGAAAACTGATTCAGTTACCTCTAACTCCCTTTTCCACCATGCCTTTGATGCTATGATAGTGCCATCAGGTCTTCGACCTAGTGCGGTACTAGTATTCAACATATTCCAGAAGGAGTACAAAGTCTTGCATTGATTCCATCTGTTCCTCAATTGCTTGACACTTAAGTTTAGTCCAGTCTTTAATAGAAAACCTTGTCTCATCATATTATACCCTCTACATGACATTATACCATGCAAGCAATTCCCTGCCCTTATTTGTTCAACCGCTAGATCACAGTAAATATGAGTGTTTTCCTCGGTCCAACTCGCCTTGTCATAAAGGTTCTATTACAGAATATAAATGTGTCACACAGGGATTACAAAAGCATTGCATTTTATTACAAAATTTAGATTACAAAATGCTGCAATCTAAATCCACGACAAACCAAAGCATTCTGATCTAAGAGTATTCATCTAGGTGGTAGCAACAAAAATACTCAGCATCACATTCATCTAGCATTCAGAAGTTGTGGCTAGCATTCACAAAAATACTCAAAATAGCTAGCATTCAGAAGCATGACATATGTAGTCACCTAGCATTCAGAAGCATTAACATTCATCTATAGAGAATAGGTCGAAGTTGTGGCTTACCCCCTGGGACTCTTCATCTTCCTCCTCACCGGTGCCAATTTCCTGTGGATGGTCGAAGTTGTGGCCGCCACCGTGTCCACTAACTCTGCCTCCCCCACGGGTCCCCCCTCTACCTCCGTGGCTACCAACAGCTCCACCACGTCCTTGTACTCTGCCTCTGGCGGATCCGGTGGACCTCGCCCAGCGACCTCCACGAGCTCCACCATGACCAAGCCCTCTGCCTGTAGGGGCATGAGGAGGAAGAGGATAGTTCACTCCATCGCCCCCAGCATGGAGGAACTCCTGGTACGAGTCCAGGTTGGGGAACACGTCGACCTACGAGTTCAAGTCGAGGTTCTCCATGTGCCAGCGGGGAGCGAAGAGGTTGCGAGCTAGCGGCGAGGTGAAGGGCCCAAAATCATATTCATCGCCGGTGTCCTGGGAGGGGAGGAAGCTTCGGGTACCTTGCGATGAAGAACCTTGAGAGAAAAATTCATGGTAGTTGTCCATGGTGTTGGGGAGGGCCGGGATGAGGTCGATCCGGCGTGGGGAGGTAAGGAGGTCATGGATCCGGCGTTGGGAAGGGCTTGGACGACGGATCAAGCAGGGGGGAGAAGGATGCGGTGGGGGGCGGCCGGACCTGGATCCTATACTTGCGTTCGGGAGCAGGGGTGGGGAGGAGCGGCGGGAGCAGCGGGGAAATGGGAGGGGGAGCGGCCAGCGAGAGCGGGGAAGGTAGCGGCGGGCGGGAGCTACTACCGGCGACGAGGGGACGGACGGGCGCGGTGGGTTGAGATAGTTTTCTATGGATTTTGTACATTGACCCAAATTTGATCATTTTCCGTTGCATTGTTTTTTGACTCGCCTTGATCATATTTTGCTGTGAACTTATGCCCTCTGATTTTTAAGCATAGCCTATACGAGTTTAAAAACACATGACAACAATAGCAACGATGCCAACTCCATCGGTTATTTTTGTTCTAAGGGCGATGTATGCATCCAACATTTGTTTCTTCTTAGGATGATATATGCATTGACCATTGTTTGGACAACACTTAAGATTCTTGTCAAACACTTGGAAAATATTTTTTGTCAAATATCCTCCTTTAGTTGCTCTTGGGAGACAATCGTCTTACAATGTCTCCATCATATAATAAGAGTTCTCAAACACTTCTTTGATCACTTCGTATCGACTTTTCCAACTTAGATATCACATGTGAAACTTGTTGCTCTTCATCTCAAGTGGTAAAACTTGTTGCTCTACATATCAACATGGAGATGCACTTTTGTCTGGAACTCATTAGACTTACTTAGATCAAGCTACCCACTTATACCCCTCTTCATAATTTGGTCAAAGGAGAAAATAAGAACCTAAACTAATCTTAGTGTCACTCAACACCAAATGACACCTACAAATAGCTCGCCCTTAGCCATATATCCTGTGAAAACCAATTGAAGTCCATCATTAGATGTATGAAAACATAACAATATACATCACTGTGACCTCACTAAATAATGCCACTGCAAAAACAAACATTAGTCATAATGATCGTGTTGTCATTAGTCACCAAAATTGAATTAGGCTAATCACAATATGATTATGAGCTACCCCATCCATCCCAAAAAGAGTGTGCTTCTAGATACAAGTGCATGATCGCTCGGGACGCATACAACCAAGGCACATAGCAGAAGGAGATCCGAACAACAAGGCTGGCCAGGGAGCAACACCTCCAGAGAAGACCCATCGGAGAGTAGCATAGAGGAAGTGTCCTAGAATCGGCAAGACCATCTAGAACAAGGGCAAATCTCATCGAGAGACGTGCTAGACAGCAGGAGGTTGGAAGAGCTTGAGGTCAAAGAAGAAAGTAGATTGATTTTTGATCAATTGGATTGAACACCTCAATCAGTTGTGATCCTCTTATATATAGAGAGGGGTTAGTGTTATCGCTGTAGGAGACCTATCTCACATGCAATCTGTAAGTTTCTCATGAAATCGGACAAGTTCCCATCGAAATAGAATTGAAACCGACTCTAAAAGCGAACACCGGCTCAGGCCGGTTCTTAAATTGGTTAGTAGGGCTAGTTTTTTCTAGGCTCCATACGGCCTTCCCGAAGAAATCGGCCTTGCCTAGGTTTTTATTGGCCAAACACCTCCCAAACTGTTCTTGGTCTGTTTTCTCTAGATTTTGTACACTTGGCTCAAATTTGATCCTTTTCAACTGCATTATTCTTTTTATTTACTCACTTGATCATATTTTGTTGTCCACATATGTTATCTGGTTTTAAGCAAAGCGTATATGAGTTTAGAAACACATAACAACAATAGCAACAATGCCAACTCCAACAACTGTTTTGTTCTAGGGGCAATACATGCATCGACCATTTTTTGTTCTAGGAGTGATACATGTATCAGCCATTATTTGGACAACACCTAGGCTTCTTACCGAACACTTGGGAAATATTTTTCTTTCAAATATCTTCCTTTAATTTCTCTTAGAAAATGATCACCTTGCAACGTCTCCAGCATATAAGAGTTCTCAAACACAGTTTGATCACTTTGTATGGACCTTCCCAACTTGGAGATCACTTGCCAATCCTGTTGCTCTTTATCCGAAGTAGTAAACTTGTTGCTCTACGTCCTAACTTGGAGATGCATTTTTGTCTGAAACTCACTTAGTGAAGCTACCCATTCATACCCCTATTCATAATACCGTCAAAGAAGAAAATAAGAACCTAAACAAATCTAAGTGTCACTGAACACTAAATGACACTTAGAAATAGCTTGCCCTTAGCCTTCACATATATCCTTTGAAGACCAATTGAAATCCATCATTAGAGGTATGAAAACCATAACAATATACATCATTGTGACCTCACTAAATAATGCCACTGCAAAACATACATTAATTAGTTATAATGATTATGTTGTCATTAGTTTCCTAAACTGAATTAGGGGTCTAGATGGTTTCACCTAACAAAGCTATTCATTATGATCGATTATGAGCTACCCCATCTATCCCAAAAGGAGTGCGCTTCTAGCTACAGGTGAAACAATCTTCACTTGGACCAAATTTTTTTATAAAAGTGTACATATGTTTATGATTTTAGATAATTACCATTACATTCACCATAGAAATATAGAATATATTTTCATAGTATATATTTAGAATCATAATTGTTGATATTATTTTCTATAAATCTATTTAAACGTAAAATAGTTGACTTGAACCAGATCTAGAAGTACATTCTTTTTTGAAGGCACCTCAGAATCTCATCTTTAATGATATTTAATTCGGCCATGTGTTTGGATAACCATCATGTTCTTTCTAGGGCAACCCCTCCTATTTGGTACTAGAAAAAAATCACTTTAATGAGTGGTTTCATGTTTGAAACTCCTATATATGTATGATTTGGCCAAACTAGAACATTATTTTCCTCATATTCGAGATCTGATCATAGGATTAGGTACGTGAAGAGGAGAGGCATGTAAGGATGAAAACGGTCGAACTCGGTCAAAAAACTCCTCAACCGTTTTCTACTTTTACATTTGAAATACGAAAGCAAAAGCGGAAGCGGACAAGCCGGACACGAAAACGAACACGAACCTACGGAATATCTAGAATTTCGGAAACGAACCAATTCGAGCGGAATTATGTCTAACACGGTCGGTATGCGAAAATTCAATACGAAATACCGACCCACGGTGCATAGCATTAAACAAGTGCACGACCAAATACATAACAAGTTCAGAACTAACAAGTGCATGATCTAGTTCAAGTGCATAGCATTAAACAAGTGCACGACCAAATCCATGATGTCAGGATCACTTTCCATGTCTTTTTCTTCCTCATTGTCCTCCTCAGCGTCCTCTTCCCCCTCCTTGTCATTGTCATCCTCCGCTGCGTGCCTGGGTGGTGTCCGGCGGCGATGGCAAGTGCAGATGAGGAGCGGCGGCGCTGGCAGGTGTAGATGAGGGGCGGCGGCGCTGGCAGGTCGGACTCGGAGGTGAGGCGAGGTGTCGCGCGTGCACCGTTGTGGAGGTGTCGTGCCAGATCCGAGGTGGCTCGCCGCGCGAGCTCGGGGGTGAGGAAGGGCGTCGGATCTGAGGAGGCTCGCCGGATCTGCTCGCGTGCGCCATCGTTGTCGCTCCGCCCGTGCACACTGCCGCCGTTGCCGCCCCGCTGAGGAGGCTCGCCGGATCCGAGGAAGGGCATCAGATCCGCTCGCGTGCGCCGCCGTTGCCGCCCTGCTGAGGAGGAGCTCGCCACCGCCGCTGCCTCGGGCGGGCCCACGACCGCGTCGCTCGCGCCGCCCGCAGCCAGGCCGCAGCGTGGGGGAGAGGAGAGGGGAGGGGACGCTGTGGGAGGGAGAGGGGCGCCTAGGAGGAAGATGGAGAGGGGAGGGAGTGTGGCGCCTGGGAGGAAGACGGAGAGGGGCGCGCCGTGACTCGACTTCGTGAGGGAGGCTGGACTGCGGCGGTTGGGAGTGAGGGAGTGAGGGTGAGGAGTGAAACCCTAACTCTGGTATTTATATAAGCCCGAGAGGAGGGGTTGTTATGGGCTTTGGCTGGACCAAATTCGGTTCGAACCAAATTTAGAATACGGAAGACTCCGAATAAAATGTAGAAAACTAGAAATCGGTCGAACAAAGCCTAAACCGAATTCGATCCGATTTTGAATTTAGTATTCCGTATTTTGAATTTGAATTTAGTATTCCGTATTTTGTCCGAAAATACGAATTCGCTCGGGTCAAATGTAGAAAACGATGCGGTACGGTTCGTGATATTTCATTTCCGTTTTCATCCTTAGAGGCATGGACTCTAGCACGTGTTTATGAAAGAATATTTTATTATATTATAAAAACCAGTAGTTGCCGCGTGGGTGAGCCACCGGAAATACTAATTCACAAAAGACAAATATGGATCAACAACTACTCGATACATACATTTACATACACACATACCACAGCACCAGAAAGAAAAGCTATCACTGTGCATCACTTACGGGTCGTCATCATGATCATTCATGGACATCAACTCAACATCTCGTCAACGACATGATCACACTTTCTCACGGAAAATAAAATAAAGGAGAAACTGCGCCACTAATAATGATGATTGATGAGCAGCTGGGTGAATGTCGTCGCCAACCTTGACGCTCAGAAGCACATGTCGAGGAGGCAGCAGCAGCAGATGGCGGCGCAGCTGAGAGACATCAGGGGGCCGGGAGTAGCAGCCAAAAAAGTTAGTAAAGACAGGCACACATGCCGGGCAAACGGCTGAAGCAACCAACAAAATTAGCCGAGAGGGTCGTCCAAGAAGAGAATGCTCACTCACCATCCTTTCCAGAATCCGTCGCCGCCGCGGCTGGCGGTAGTAGCCTGTTGATCCTGCGGTGGCGGTGGCGGTGGCGGTGGCGCCCCGTAGGCCTGCTGCTGCTGACCTGCCGCTGCCGGAGGGTACGCCGTGCCCGGCGGCGGGTAGCCTGCTTGGTAGCTCATGGCCGGTGTGATGGGTCGGTCGATCAACAGCAGGCGCTGAAGTTGCTGATGAACAGCAGACGTGGACGGACCGGATATATGGATGATGGTCAGTAGTCCTTGTGCATGTATATTATATATAGGAGCACGCAACGCGTCGCCGTCGTGCTCCTCCTGACGACAACAAACAAACAAATAAACGCGTCGAAGGAAAAGGCCGCCGCGTCGGAGAAAATAACGGTCGCTGTCAGAGGGGCGGCGGCTGGTTGCCTCGCTCGTCGTCGCGTCGCCTCCCGACTGGACGGACGCGCTTTCTCAATTGGTCGCCTCCCGATGGTGCCGTGCCGTGAACCGTGAAAGCTCCTCCGTCTGTGGGAGCATGTTTTTGTTGATGTTGGGTCCTTTGGGATTGATGCTGCTCCATTGTACTACTTCCATAGTCTATACCTCTTCTTCTTTTCAATGCCATCGACAATTCTCAGGTCTAGTTTCTTTATTAAAAGAAAGAACAGATTGTATACTAAAGATAAAGCATGATACATCTTTATATTACGTGGTGAATAATTATATGGAAAATAAATACAATACGTTGAAGAAGCTTTCGTGCTCTTCCAACTTCTCTCATCTGTCAGCCTTTATGCTGATCAACACTAATCATGCACAGAGATGCTATAATAATACGTCAGGAGTTGAAGCCACCAAAAAAAAAAAAACTTCTAATGGGCCTGGGGGCCATCGATGCTCCTGGCTGTGACTAATCATGCGCAGAGGAAAAGCACCTGCTCTGCTTCCCTTCTCTCACAAAATAAAGGTACATGCTAACTAGTTAACCTTATCAAGCAGACTTTTAGATTGGAACCGTTAACTTTTATACATGTGCTCAATGAGATAGCATCAATATCTCTTTAAACATTCACAGTGAAGCATCTTGCATTATAAATGTCTTTTTCCTCTCAAAACTGTAAGCAATCAAAAAAAAGTTGAACACAAATGATCAATACATTGGGGCGCAAACAAACATCAAACCAAAGATTATAATTCCTCCAGAGTACGGACATCCCCTAATAAAAGGTTATTAATCCATCAGCCATCTGTTCTGCCAAAAGTACCGAATATTCTCAGGGACGAAAACAACTCCTGCCCCGCTTCTCTTTTCTCGCAAATTAGCCAGCCACTTTCATGGCCAAGGGTGTGCCCAGTGCGGAATTTTTTTTAACATTTTTTTAAAATTATTTTCAAATTTGACATTGTATGTTTTTTATTTTCAAATCTAACACTTTTGGCCGCGCCTATTGTCATGGCGCGGCCAAACCACTCTGCCGTGCCATGCATGAAGGCGCGGCAGAGGGGGTGACCTAGCACCAGCCCAGGCCCTTAGCGGCTGACGTGGCAGGCGCTGCAGCGCCGCAGATCTTGGCGCGACAGCGCCGCGCCACGCTGCACGGCGCGACAAGGCCCAGTAGAGGCCCGCGACCCAGCCTCCTCCTCTCTCTCCCTCATTCGTTTCCCCCTCACTCAGCCCGCCGCCGCCCGTTGGCCCCTCCCTTGGCTCCACCGCTAGCTGTGCCTCCCTACCTGTGTAACACCCTAAAATTTGAATTCTTTTTAAAATAGTAAATTTGATTTAAATATGCAATTATATGTGCATTTCAAATATAGGAAATAATATTTCTTTTATGAAATTAAAAGAAAATACAAGAATAGAAACATGTTGATGCATTCATGCTATTGCATATTTATTTCTGTGACGGGTGATTTTGTTCAAATGCTAAAAGATTTTAAAAACCTTTTGAAAATGAGTTTGAAAATTTTATTTATAAAAAGAAAAGGAAAATTCCTTCCATTCCCCCCTTCCTCTCATTATTCGCCCCATGGCCATTTCTTTCCCATGCCTAGCAATATCACCTTTTTTTCTCTCAAAACAGGCTTTCCACCCAGCATTCATTCAGCCCGCCCGCTGGCTTACAATCAATGCCAAAAAAGTTGCCTCGCACAAATGATCAATACCGGGCCCCACTGTCGGCGTCGCCCCAACCTCCGCGTCCGCGGCGCTCCCGGTCAAGGCGGAACCGCCGTTCAGCGCCCTGGCGTCGTGGGAGCGCCCCCCTCGTGCCCCTCGGCCTCGTTAAAAGGCAGCCGACCCCCCCCTCGTGCGCCCCTGCTGCCCCGCTCCAATTTCGCCCCGCTCACGCACCGGAGGCCCCAAAGAACCGTCGCCCGAGGTCGCCGGATTTCGCCGTCCACCTCCAGCGCTGCCAGCTGTCTCCGAGCCGTCTCCGCCTCCGATTTTCGCGCCGTGGTGAGCTCGCCGTGGTCCCTCTCTCTCCCCATGCGTTTCATTTCCGTGGCTTATAGCGCCCAATCGCGCGGCGCCGTGAGCTCCATGTCACGGCCATGGGCGCCGCGCCCGGCTTTCCCTCCGGCCGTCTTCTCGACCCGCACGACCCCCCCTTCTTCCCCGAGCTCTCGGGTGCCCTCGGTTCCCGCTTGGCGGACCCTAGCCCCTAGCCGAGCTCGTGGCGTGTTCTTTTTGTCATTGGCCATGGCTAGCCTCGCCGGAGTCCCTGTTCCGCGGCCAACCCCCTCCAGCCGATCCGAACTGGCCCATCGCGTGATCTACGGCCCGAAATAGAAGATACCCTTTTGGGTAAATTTGCTAAAGAGCCCCTGGATTTTTCTAAGTCCTAACCCGCCGTCCTTAGCGTATTTCCCAATGCGCAATCCCGTTTAGAAAACGTAAACTTCTTTTTTTTAAGTCAAAAGTACGCTTTCAGATTTTCTGAAATGCCATTCAACTGCTTTCGCTTATATAATTGTCGTTTTAACTCGAATTGATCCATTCAAATCGCGTAAGCTTCGTAATTTCATAAGCTACATGATGACGCTACTGATAGTCAAGTTTGGAACTTTTTAATTTCATGATTAGAATTAATTAAATATGGGGCTACTGAGGAAAACCCGTTTTAATCATAACTTTTCGCATTTTAGCTCCGTTTTTCGTGAACTTCGGCGTTGACGTGATCGTAGAGAAACGTAGATTAGTTTTACAAACATTTTATTTTGATTTCAATACTGTTGGTGTACTGTTCTAATGATAGGAATGTTTGCTTTGCATGAATGCTTTTGGAATGTTTTATGTTGCCATGTTGGTCGCGTTAGAGACGGTGAGGAAAGCGTTGGAGACCAAGAACTCTTGACGACCAGCGAAGGAACAGCACGAGTTTGTGAACCAAGGCAAGTATAACATGGGCCTTCCTTGATGTCCTATTTCACTTTAATCAATTACTCATTTGCATGTGTCTAATTTTGATACCCGTAAGGACATCCTAGTGATTGTTTATCCTGTTCCTTGTATCCTATGGGTTAAATGCATATGGGTAGATTGCTAGTGCTCTAACTGAACTTGATATACTGTTGATGAATGATACTATGGAACAAAGTGAGTAACATGATTTATAACAACTGTTCCATAGGGCGAAAGGGCAAATGACCTTTGTTCATGTTGCTTCGGCCCTCCATAAGGACTTATCCGTCGGCAAAAGCTGGGGTGACAAAGCAACCTTGGGAGAGTCATATGGCTCGACTTTAGCTCGATAATAGGACCTTTTCTAGCTAGTTAGAGGTTACCTTTTTGGCACAAATGGGGCTTGCCACGTTGGGTATAGGGACCGCCTCTGTTCCTATGTGTATAGCCGCTGATGGATATGTGCCATAGGAAAGGGGGGTTCCTACATCCGCCGCCAAGGAAACCTAGCGGCCCTAACTTGTTAGGGAAACCTATGAAATGGCTTCATAGTGTACCCTGCCCGCTCACCTTGGAAGTGACATGGGAGTAATTAACCCGGGCATATGGGGATCACGACTTCATGGTGAATGTGCACCACCTCTGCAGAGGGTAACAAATTATATGACACCGTGCTCACCGATACTGAAAGCGCCGGAAAACTCACAGAATAACTGGATACTTGATGATGATCTTATAAAGTTGTTTAGTGATGATATATGGTACATATGACTCGATATATGTTCTTATGGGAATTAAATGGGAGCTTAAGCATAACTTGATAATACTTGAGAATAAAAGTGGACCTAATAAAAATGCTATCTGCAGAGAAACGTAGTCTAACCTTTTGAGCTTCATAACCCCATGTTAGCTTGCTAAGTACGGAATGTACTTACACTTGTTTATTTTCTTTACTTGGATAAAAATCCCGGATGGGTAATGGATGGCTACGGGTATGAGGATTTCCGGAGGATTATTAGGCTTGTGGTCAACCAGTTGACCTTCCCTGTGATGACGGCCACGAGAGTTTATTATCTTTTTATTATTCATTTGTGATGTATAAGACTAAGTTTTATTATATCTACGATGTATGGGACACCGTGATGATACTATTGTGATTTGTCGACTTGTGTGTGTGATTGATTCACAGGCACACACGAAGTTTTGTGCATTCAATTTTATCCTTAAAATTGGGTGTGACAAATTGGGTTTAGGGACTTAAGCCTAGTTAGAAAAAGGTCGTTTAGCATCTTTGTTCCTCCGGTTTCTTGCTTCTTGACTTATCCTTGTTATTTTATTAAAACATTTATGCTTTTCATACCTTAATCTATTATTTAAAATTGTTGATTCTAATTTCTATCTCACTTTAAATCTATAGATGTCTCATAATCCGAAGATCTGCTGCCTCAAAGACCACTTGGCTATCATGCCATGTTCACCCTGCGTGCCCCACCGGCATGAGAGGGAGATTGTGATCATCTCCGACGACGAGGAGATGGCTACACCGACGCCTACACCTACTCCTACACGGTCGCCGTGCCTGTCTACCTGTGGTAGCTACACCGAGGAGTCGACGGCTACTTCCCTACACTGCACCATCCCCATTTGTTCCCGTGGTGGACGAGGAGATTGGTTGAAGTGCAAGTACTACTTCAAGCCAGCTCAGAGACAGCCTACTACCACACTCTGTGGGCGACTACTTCCCGACTTGCACGCCTCCATCGGCTACCATCTGCGCCGAGTACAAGCACCCATCGGAGGCTACCTTACGGAAGGTAGAGCTGGTGGTCACCGCATGGAATGATATCATTAATGGACATGAGGTGGAGATGTCCACACGGTGCCCTCGCCGGAGAGCCCATGCTTTGGATGGCATGGAGGATGCAGCACAGAATGCCTACATCCACTACCATGGTCGTCGTTTCGAGGCCATGAGGGAGGATCGTTTCAGGTTCCTTCCTCGAAATGATCATGAGGGTGTTTGGCAGGTTTTGGCTCCACCAGAGAATGACCCAACTTTGGAGGCAGCGGTGCAAAGATGTCCAGTGGAGTGGATGATGAGGTCAAAGGAGAACTGCGTGCATCTCAGAGAGCGCAGAGACGTCTTCAGAAACAAGTGGATGAACTTCGTGCACAGCTGGGACAACCTTCCATCTACAAGAAGAAGCGCCGTTCCTTCACCATGATTGACACCGCTCCATAGGTGTTAGGTGCCTTGATCTAGATTATCACGTTGTTAGTTCGTGTCCTTATTTAGTCTTGTTGGTCTTATGAACTTGGTTGATTAGATGCTTGATTTGTGAACTTGGTTGATTTGGTATTTTGCTTGGTTGCTGGAAGTCTGTGGGCATGTCCACAACTTCCTTAGATTGGAACTTTAAATTTAGAATGAAATCTTAATGCAGAAGTATCATTTTATCTTATCTCTGCTGTGCTGATTTCTGGAGCAGCCTGTGTTCTTTATCTGGCAACTCGAAATCTGGGATGATAAAAATTCTGAAATTTTTGTGGAGATAACTAGACCTCTGTATCTTTCAAGTGTCTTTGGAATCACGTCAATAGCTGTTCATATTTGGGAGATCTAGCTGTCACAAGTTGATGTTCCTGCGCTGTCTGGAACTCAGAACAGTTTCGGTTTAGCTCTATTTTTGACTATGTGCGAGTTCGAATCTGTAAAAGTGGTCTAAATGAAAGTTGTAACTGATGTCCTAAGCTTTCTAACGAATCTTGGTGCACCTCTGTTGGATCTCTGAAACTCGAGTTATAACAGTTTTACTGAACTGCTGAAATTGTATCTTGCTCAGAGAATTTTCAGCATTGTTTCTTATCTTTGGTAAGCTCTCTATAATTGGAAAAATTCCTAAATTTTGCACATTTGTTGGAAAACAGATGGCCGCAAGAGGAGGAAGGGGCAGAGGCCGTGGTCGTGGACGTGATGCTCTCATAAATCCACCACCACCGGTGACCATGGAGCAGATATTGGGAATGCAAGCGCAATTGATGCAAGCTATGATGCGGCGCTTGGACAATGAACCGCAAGAGGTCCACCGCTTTGAGGTTAGAGATAAGCGTGGAGAGTTTATGAAAGGTCGTCCACCGGTGTTCACACATGCCATGAGACCCTATGGAGGCCGATGATTGGTTGCGTGCTTTGTGGAGAAACAACTGAACATAGCACAATGCAACGACCTAGAGAAGGTGTTGTGCGCTTAGGGCAACTCCAAGGGGCTGCTTTCAGATTGGTGGGAATCATTCGGTTCGGACGTCCCAACAATGCTCTGATATGACTTGGCAGGAATTTAAGGACGTTTCGATCATACCATATTCACGATGGACTAGTAGAAGGCTGAAGCGGGAAGAATTCAGATCTCTCAAGCAAGGATCAATGATCGTGGCGGAATATCGGGACAAGTTCAAGACAACTATCTCGCTACGCTCCTAATGATGTGGCAGATGACAAGGATAAGCAACGCCGTTTCCTCAAGGGACTCTATGATGGACTGCAGCTCCAAACTGATGTCTAATACTTATCCTAACTTCCGGTCTTTGGTGAATCGCATAATCGTGATTGATGATAAGCGCAAGGAGATGGAAGCTAAGAAGAGAAGGCTCCAAGGGCAAGCTTACGGAAGCAACACTCGCCATGCGTGCTTATCCCCAGCAAGGTTTCGATGAGAGGAATCAGGACCAACTCATCGTGGAAACCGTGGTCGAGATCCTCGGTGGAACCGGTTCAAAGAACGCCTCAAGATGTCTAACAGCAGTTTGGAAATCGGCGTCCCCGCATAGCAGACTAGCAATCTCGCAACACGCCAGGAGTGCCTAACAATGCTCTGTGAAGAGTGGTGCCTAACAATCCCAATGCACATTATCGATGTGGAGAAGTAGGTCACTATGCTCATCGCGTGTCCTAAGAAGCGAGAACCACAAGCACCTCGAACCGGGCCAACAATCGAAGTTCAACGCCGCCCACCTCTCACGGCGAAGGTGAACTATGTGTCATCCGATGCACTCGGGAGCGCTGAGGTCATGTTGGAATACGTTCAGCGTCAACTCTATTTCAAACAGTGCATTTTTTGATTACGGTGCTTCGCATTCTTTTATCTCCCAAGCTTTTGTTAGAATGCATAGCATACCTTTGTGTGCCATGAAAACCCAATACTAGTGAATTCCCGGGAGGTAGTATGCCCGCTTCTTATTGGAGCCCCTCAACTAGCATTTCCTTAAGGGGGGTAGACTTCAAGGTGAAGCCTATTGTGTTGAGAACAGCGGGAATTGACCTTATCCTGGGAATGGATTGGATGAAACAACATGAGGCAAAGTGATTCAAATGTCGGGAGAAATCTATGGTTGTGACATCACTCAATGGGGATAGAATTTGTGTAGAAGTAGTAGTGCAAGCTCAGCCCTCTGACCACAAAGTGAATCAACTAGATGGTGAAATCAATGAACAAGATCGTGTCGTGGAGGAATTCCGGATGTCTTCCCGATGACTTACGTGTATGCCACACGACCGAGACATTGAATTCATTATTGAATTACTACCGAACTGCATCAATAGCTAAACGTCCATATAGAATGGGAGTTAATGAATTAGAAGAGCTTAAGAAACAACTAAAAGAGTTGCAAGAAAAAGGTTTCATACGCCCAGTTCTTCCCCATGGGGCACACTGTGATCTTTGTGGATAAGAAGGATGGTAGTCAATGAATGTGTGTGGATTACCGCTCACTTAATGAGGTTACCATCAAGAATAAATACCCTTTGCCTAGGATTGATGATTTGTTTGATCAGTTGAGAGGAGCTCATGTGTTCTCCAAGATTGATCTCCGATCTGGTTATCATCAGCTTAAGATTCGGAACTCGGACATACCCAAGACAGCATTCACTACACGGTATGGACTATATGAGTACACCGTTATGTCTTTTGGATTGACCAATGCACCTGCATACTTCATGTATCTGATGAATAAGGTGTTCATGGAGTTTCTGGATAAATTTGTGGTAGTATTCATAGATGACATACTAATATTCTCCAAGACTGAAGAAGAACATGCGGAACACATAAGGATGGTCTTGCAAAAGCTTAGAGAACATAAGTTGTACGCTAAGCGGAGCAAGTGTGAGTTTTGGTTAAAGGAAGTCTCTTTTCTGGGTCATGTTGTCTCCAATGGTGGAATAGCAGTGGATCCAGGCAAAGTACAAGATGTACTGAATTGGAAACCACCAACAACTGTAAGTGAGATTCGTAGCTTTTTGGGATTAGCTGGATATTACCGAAGGTTTATTGAAGGTTTTTCCAAGCTAGCCAAGCCTATGATGACTCTGTTGGAAAAGAATGCTAAGTATGTATGGTCGGATAAATGCGGTGCAAACTTTGAAGAGTTAAAGAAGAGATTGACTACAGCTCAGATTAATTTTGCCCGATTTAAGCAAGAACTTCTCTATATATTGTGATGCATCCCGTTTGGGTCTCGGATGTGTGCTTATGCAAGAAGGAAGAGTGGTGGCATATGCATCTAGACAATTGAGGAAGCATGAGTTGAATTATCCTACTCATGACTTGGAATTGGCAGCTGTGGTTCATGCCTTAAAGATCTGGAGACATTATCTGATTGGACATAAGAGTGATATCTATACTGATCATAAGAGTTTGAAGTATATCTTCACCCAATCAGATCTAAATCTAAGACAACGTCGTTGGTTGGAATTGATCAAAGACTATGATTTGGAAGTACATTATCACCGGGAAAGGAAAGGCAACGTCAGTAGCAGATGCACTTAGTAGAAAGAGCTATGCCAATGGAATTGAGATAACATCTATGCCAAAGCAGAGTTGTGTCTTTGAAATGGAGTATCTCAACTTGAGCTTGGTCACTAATGCAATGGAATTGGTGATAGAGCCTACATTAGAGCAGGAGATACGCAAAGGACAATTGGAGGATGAAAACTTAAAGAGATAGCAGAGAATGTAGTGCTTGGAAAGGCACCCGGTTTGAGAATGGATGAGAATGGAACTCTTTGGTTCGGGAAAAGGATATGTGTCTGGGAAGTGAAAGCTATCCGAGATGCAATTCTACAGGAGGCCCATGAGTCTGCTTATTCTATACATCCCGAAGTACCAAGATGTACTTGGATCTCAAAGAAAAGTATTGGTGGTATGGTTTGAAGAGAGATGTGGCAGAATATGTGGCTTTGTGTGACACTTGTCAAAGAGTGAAAGCCGAGCATCAAAGACCCGCAGGTTACTACAACCAATGAAGATCCTGAATGGAAATGGGAAGAAGTTGGAATGGATTTTATTGTAGGATTACCCCGCACTCAAAGAGGTTATGATTCAATATGGGTAATAGTGGATCGACTCACCAAGGTCGCTCACTTTTTTACCAGTCAAGACTACTTATAATGGTGCAAGATTAGCAGAGTTATACATGGAACGAATAGTGTGCTTACATGGTGTTCCCAAGAAAATTGTGTCGGATAGAGGCACCCAATTTACATCGTAATTCGGCATAAAGTACATAGATCTTTGGGAACAAAGTTGAATTTCAGTTCGCTTACCACCCAGAAAGCGATGGATGAATTGAAAGGATCAACCAGATTTTGGAAGATATGTTGAGAGCACTGTGCACTTCAGTATGGTGATAGTTGGGATAAGAGTGCGCCTACGCAGAGTTCTCATACAACAACGATTATCAAAAGAGCCTCAAGATGGCACCTTTCGAGGCGTTGTATGGACGTAAGTGTAGAACGCCTGCTCGAATCGGATCGAGAAACCCAAGTGTTTGGTCCCGATGTCCTTAGAGACGCGGAAGAGCAAGTAAGAATGATTAGAGACAATTTGAGAGTAGCTCGGTCTCGATGTAAGAGTTTCTACCGATACTGTGAGAAGAGAGTCGACTTTCGAGATTGGTGAATATGTGTACCTGAAAGTATCACCAATGAGAAGTGTGAGAAGATTCAATATGAAGGGAAAGTTAGCCCCAAGGTATATAGGACCTTTTAAGATCCTAGAGAGACGTGGAGAAGTAGCTTATCAGTTGGAATTGCCTGAGAGCTTGTCCGGTGTGCACGACGTGTTCCATGTCTCCCAGTTGAAAAAGTGTCTGAGGGTACCAGAAGAACAAATCCCTTTGGAAGAACTTGTTGTCAAGGAAGATCTTACTTATGAAGAGTATCCGATAAAGATCTTGGAAATTGCCGAAAGAGTTACGAGAAGCCGAACAGTAAAGATGTGCAAGGTACAGTGGAATCGTTATACAGAGGATGAGGCTACTTGGGAAAGAGAAGAGGATCTGAGAAAGACTTATCCCCAACTGTTTGAGTAAGCAATCACCCGAATCTCGAGGACGAGATTCATCTTAAGGGGGGTAGAATTGTAACACCCTAAAATTTGAATTCTTTTTAAAATAGTAAATTTGATTTAAATATGCAATTATATGTGCATTTCAAATATAGGAAATAATATTTCTTTTATGAAATTAAAAGAAAATACAAGAATAGAAACATGTTGATGCATTCATGCTATTGCATATTTATTTCTGTGACGGGTGATTTTGTTCAAATGCTAAAAGATTTTAAAAACCTTTTGAAAATGAGTTTGAAAATTTTATTTATAAAAAGAAAAAGGAAAATTCCTTCCATTCCTCCCCTTCCTCTCATTCGGCCCCATGGCCATTTCTTTCCCCACGGCCCAAAGACTAGCAATGACCCCAGCCCACCCTTTTCCCCTCGGCTCGACTTAGCTTTGCCAAGAAATTTCCAAGACGCTGACAGCTGCCCTTGCCCAGGCCTTAATGAAAGAAAAATACAGCGTCATTGTCGCTCAAGAAGCAAGAACCACCGCCCGCACCCTTACCGACGCCTTGGCCCCACCTATCGGCGCGCCGCCCCAACCTCCGCGTCGCGCCCGCCGCTCCCGGTCAAGGCGGAACCGCTGTTCAGCGCCTCAAGGCGTCGTGGAGGCGCCACCCTCGTGCCCTCGGCCTCGTTAAAAACAATGAGCCCCTCAGGCGCCCTCCTGCCCCGCTCCAATTTTGCCCCGCTCACGCACCGGAGGCCCCAGCAACCGTCGTTCCAAGGTTGCCGGATTTCGCCGTCCACCTCCGCGCGGCCAGCCATCTCCGAGCCGTCTCCGCCTCCGATTTTCGCCCGTGGTGAGCTCGCCGTGGTCCCCTCTCTCTCCCCATGCGTTTCATTTCGCGTTTCGTGGCTTATAGCGCCCAATCCGCGTGCGCCGTGAGCTCCATGCCGCCGGCCATGGCGCCTGTGTTCCCAAGACATTCCCCTCCGTGCCTTCTCGACCGTGCACGACCCTCCTTCTTCCCCGAGCTCTCGGGTGCCCTCGCCCCCGTTTGGCGGACCCTAGCACCCTATCCGAGCTCTTCGGCGTGTTCTTTTGTCACGGCCATGGCTAGCCTCATGGAGTCCCTGTTCCGCCGGCCAACCCTCCAAAGCCGATCCGAACCGTCCATCGCGTGATCTACTACCGAATAGAAGATACCCCTTCGGGGGTAAATTTGCTAAAGAGCCCCTGGATTTTTCTAAGTCCTAACCCGCCGTCCTTAGCGTATTTCCCCGAATGCGCAATCCCGTTTAGAAAACGTAAACTTCACTGTTTAAGTCAAAAGTACGCTTTCGATTTACTGAAATGCCATTCGAATCTGTTTTCGCTTATATAATTGTCGCTTTAACTCCGAATTGATCCATTTAAATCGCGTAAGCTTCGTAATTTCATAAGCTACATGATGACGCTACTGATAGTCAAGTTTGGAACTTTTTAATTTCATGATTAGAATTAATTAAATATGGGGCTACAGGAAAACCCGTTTTAATCATAACTTTCGCATTTTAGCTCCGTTTTTCGTGAACTTCGCGTTGACGTGATCGTAGAGAAATGTAGATTAGTTTTACAAACATTTTATTTTGATTTCAATACTGTTGGTGTACTGTTCTAATGATAGGAATGTTTGCTTTGCATGAATGCTTTTGGAATGTTGTATGTTGCCATGTTGGTCGTTGCTCCACGGTGAGGAAAAGCGTTGGAGACCAAGAACTCTTCGATGACCAGCAGGAATAAAGACGAGTTTGTGAACCAAGGCAAGTATAACATGGGCCTTCCTTGATGTCCTATTTCACTTTAATCAATTACTCATTTGCATGTGTCTAATTTTGATACCCGTAAGGACATCCTAGTGATTGTTTATCCTGTTCCTTGTATCCTATGGGTTAAATGCATATGGGTAGATTGCTAGTGCTCTAATCGAACTTGATATACTGTTGATGAATGATACTATGGAACAAAGTGAGTAACATGATTTATAACAACTGTTCCATAGGGCTTAAAGGGCAAATGACCTTTGTTCATGTTGCTTCCGCCCTCCATAAGGACTTATCTCGGCAAAAAAGTGGGGACCGACAAAGGCAACCGGGAGAGTCATATGGCTCGACTTTAGCTCAATAATAGGACCTTTTCTAGCTAGTTAGAGGTTACTTTTTGGCGCAAATGGGGCTTGCCACGTTGGGTATAGGACTGCGCCTTTCCTATGTGTATAGCCTTGATGGATATGTGCCATAGGAAAGGGGGTTCCTACATCTGCCGCCAAGGAAACCTAGCGGCCCTAACTTGTTAGGGAAACCTATGAAATGGCTTCATAGTGTACCCCGCCCGCTCACCTTGGAAGTGACATGGGAGTAATTAACCCGGGCATATGGGGATCACGACTCACGGTGAATGTGCACCACCTCTGCGCAGAGGGTAACAAATCATTATATGACAGCCCGTGCTCACGATACTGAATGACCGAAAACTCACAGAATAACTGGATACTTGATGATGATCTTATAAAGTTGTTTAGTGATGATATATGGTACATATGACTCCGATATATGTTCTTATGGGAATTAAATGGGAGCTTAAGCATAACTTGATAATACTTGAGAATAAAAAGTGGACCTAATAAATGCTAACTGCGATGAAACTGAGTCTAACCTTTTGAGCTTCATAACCCCATGTTAGCTTGCTAAGTACGGAATGTACTTACACTTGTTTATTTTCTTTACTTGGATAAAAATCCCGGATGGGTAATGGATGGCTACGGGTATGAGGATTTCCGGAGGATTATTAGGCTTGTGGTCAACCAGTTGACCTTCCCCGTGATGACGGCCACGAGAGTTTATTATCTTTTATTATTCATTTGTGATGTATAAGACTAAGTTTTATTATATCTCTCGATGTATGGGACACCGTGATGATACTATTGTGATTTGTCAGCTTGTGTGTGTGATTGATTCCTGGGCACACACGAGTTTTGTGCATTCAATTTTATCCTTAAAATTGGGTGTGACAACCTGCCTCTCTCCCCATTCCCCTGTTGATAGGTCGGGTCGCCTCAGTCGCCTCAATTGCATGGCCGCCTCCCTTGGTGGCCGGCCGTTCGGGCACCGCCACCGCCAGCGAGGATGCCGGCGGCCCTCTCCGTCGTCGGGGCTGACCCCCAGGAGCTCTCCCCGTTGTTGCTAAGGTATTCCCCCCTCCAAGTCCCTCATTTTGGTGATTAATTTTTGAATCAATTGATTAGGGTTAGTGATTTGGTATAGTTAGGTAGTTAGGTTTTAGGGTATGGTTAGGTAGTTCGCCTTTAGGTTTTTGTTAGTTAGGATTTTGGGTTTTGGGTTTGGTTAGTAATTTAGGGTTTAGGTTTTTGTTAGTTAGGATTTTGGGTTTAGGGTTTAGCTTTTTGTTAGTTAGGACTTTGGGTTTAGGGATTGGTCAGGTAGTTAGGGTTTATTTATTTTCAAGTAGTAATGGTAGTTAGTATAGATACTAGTTTTGAATTGTTGGTACTTAGTAGTGTGTGATACGACGATTTGGACGACTTGATGAAGTTTCCTCAAATGGTTTTGTAGATGAATTGTCGTGTTCATGTTTTTTGCGGAGGAAGTGTTAGAAAAGAAGATGGTATGTTTGAGGATATGGAAGAAGAATTGGAATGGTTTGATAAACCTCCTAGCTTCAATGACCTTTGTGTCTGTTTGAATGCAAAGTTTGGCGGTGATTTCACACTAAAGGGGAGGTTTGATAGTGGGAAGACTAGGGCACATTATGTCCTGTCGCCCTTGCGCGACCGTGCTCACTAGTCCCACTATAATAGGGTGATCCAAGGTTCCAATGTGCCCATGGCTGAGGTGGTGGTGGAGAATGGGTACAGGATGCAGGGTCTCCAGGACGGGCTGTCCATTGATGGTGTTAGAGGTAATGAACAAGAATTGGGGGTCGAAGGGGAAGCAACTCAGAGTAACATGGATTTGGACGGTCAGTTGACGCAGGAGCAGCTTCATTCAACTCCAATGGCAGTCGATGATTCTAGGCGGTTCTCAGTAGGCTGTATAAGCAATGACTTTGATGTGAACGAGTTCGAACGGGAAGACGAGGAGCAGGAGGAGGAGGACAGGATTGGTGATGTAGTTAGCAGTGATTCAGACAATTCGGATGATGACCAAGGAGGTTGAGATGCTATGCCAACACCGGTTGATGCCATGCCAGTATCGGTTCATGCTATGCCATTACCAGTACCAACTGAGGTACTTCATGCTATGCGGGCTCAGGGTAGACTAGTCATAGATTTACCAGAGGATGATGCCCCCTATGATTCATGGGCTAGAATTAGCGAAGCACAGTAGTACGTTCCACCACCACCTTACACAGCGATAGAGCTTATGCAACTGAGGTCGATGAACGTACCTTTTAGTGGCATTCTGAACTATAGAGATGTCAGCATGACGGATATGGCAGTTTGTGACATTGGTCTCTAGATGTGTAGAAAATCATGGTATGACCATGAGAATGAAATCATTAGCAAGGGGATGATATTCAATACAATATCAAAGATGAAGCTGTTCCTTCAGGACTATGCTGTCTATCACCATAGGTCGTACACCGTCATTCATTCGGACCAGGAGTTGAGGTACCACGTGATATGCAAAAATGGTTATATGTGGAGGTTAAATGCACGAAAGAGACAGAGTGATGGCAAGTGGATGATAAGTAAAGTAGTCCAACCCCACACTTGCCTATCAAATAAGAGATAGGAAAATCATTAGTAGCTCACTGCACGTTACCTTGCCCGTCGTATATTGGAGCTCATTGATGACAATAACGACATTTCGGTGTCTTCCTTACAACAGTCCATATCTGGATTCGTTAAGTATGATGTGAAGTACGGAAAGGCTTGGCGTGCTAAGCAAATTGCCCTAGCAATTCGTTGGGGTAGTTGGGAGGAAGCGTACAACAGGGTTCCCCGAATATTATGTGCAATGCATTACTATAACCCTGACTTGAAATGGTTTATAGACACCAGAGGGATGTATTTTGAGAACCCGTTGAGGCATGTCCTGCATCGTATGTTCTAGTCGTTCACGCAGACGGAACATGCATTCAAGTATTGTCGGCCAGTCGTACTTGTTGGTGGCACTTTCCTGACCAAAAAGTACAGGGGCACCTTGATGATGGCTGCTGCTGTTGATCCGGAGGACCAGATAGTACCTATGGCTTTTGCTTTGGCAAAGGGAGAGAACATTGAATCATGGTCATGGTTCATGCGGCATCTACGTGTACAAGTGCTTGGCCCATCTCGCACTATATGTTTGATCTCGGACCGTCACACAGGGCTTCTGAATGCTGCAGATGAACATATCGATGGGTTCTCGCCTCTAGTGCACAGATGGTGCATGCGACATTTTGCCGCTAATTTCTAGCAGCGTCAGAGGAAGGAGGTTTGTTACAAGGTTAAGGCTCTATGTTGTATACGTTCAGAGCACCAGTTCAAGGAGACAAAGATAGAACTAGACAAGATGCTAAACGAAGCAGGCAAGGCCTGGTTAGAGGCGCAGATGGAACAAAAGGCTAAGTGGGCATTAGCATATGATGAGAGCTGTTTTAGGTACGACATCATGACCACCAACTCGTTAGAGTCTTTCAACCGTGTATTCACCGAAGTTCGATCGTTGCCTGTGTCTAGAATTGTTGAGTTCTCCTTTCACAAGTGCAATGAATATTTTGTCAAGAGGTGGGAACTTGCGCAGAGAAATATAGCTGAGCTTGGGTGATTTAGAAAGGCCGGAACAGAACATTTAAAGAAGACCGAGGAATTATCCAAGCAGTATACCGCTGAGCCGTATGGACCTCCTTTAGTGTACGGGGGAAGGGTGGCACAAGCTTGGACGGCGAACGTTATGGTGAATGAAACTACCGAGTTGATCTTAACAAAGTAGAGTGCAGTTGCAACGTCCCTCAGATCATGCTTGCCCCTTACTCTTCCATGATCATGGCCTGCAGGGTCCGCGGATATGACTTCAAGCATCTGCCATATATGTCACCCTTGTATCTCTGTTCGAACACCCTTAGTATTTATGAAAGGAGCTTCAAGCCGTACCTTGACCCGACACAGTGGCCCCCTTATCATGGTTATGACTACGTGCCATATCCAGACCTAATAAAGGTAGGGAAGGGTAGGAGGAAGAAGAAGCGACTCAAGGGAGACATGGACGCTATGAGAGGATATGACAAAGACTCAAGGGGGACAAGTATGGGGGGGAGACTTCAACGAGTCCCATGGCAAGAATCTTTGCTCCGTTTGCAAAGAACCTGGTCACAAGGTTAGCAGGCACAGAAGACAAGGGTAGCAGGTCCATACATAGAACTTGCTTTTTCCTAGTGAACTTGTTTGATATTTTTGTTAATGTTACTTTCAATATGTACATGTTCTTTCATATTTTCTCCATGTTGCATAGCATTTAGTTAAAATTTTGCAATGCTACTTAATGTTAATTTCAATAGTGTATTATTAATAATGTTTGTTCTAACCCTTTGTTTATCAATTTGAACCTGGATGGCCAAGCAGCATCTGTTGTACCCCATTCTTGAGGTGGCCTACGACGACGAGCATCGAGCTCACGTGTTGACCGATAGCGACGTAGAGGTGGCCTTGACTTCTTTGAGGCCACGCACGTACAACAGGGCACAACTATGGGACGGGCGTTACGCGCCATATATATGGCGTGTCGGCTTCCTCGAGCTTGTCCTGGTTGTGAACTCCGGTCTTTCGGCCCTTGACCCCATACTTCTCACCACAGCTATAGACAAGTGGGAGTCCCTCTATTCTCCGTAAACATTCTTAAAATGAATTTGAGCTAAATAACACTCGTTCTATATTCGTAATGCAGAGGGATGGAGCACTGCGCGGCTGCGGGCACGGAAGCGGAGGGGGAAGTGCGGGCCTACAGCAGCCGCGGGCATCCAGACGCGTACATTTGTTCGGATGTCCGGGCACTAGTAATTCCCTTTTATTTTCTCTCTTCTAGCGTTGCACAGTCCTTGCGGCCATGACTCGCCACTTGCTTGCCGCTGCTGAGGGCGATATTGGTTGTGGACCAGGTCTTTCGCATGCAACATCATTTAGGGCCTATTTTTATACAAGAGCTAATCACTAGCTAGCTAAAAATTATTAGCTCAAATTATCTCTAGTGCATCCAAACAGGAGGGCTAATAGGTGAGCTAATTTTTTAGACAAGTCTTCAATTAGTTATTGGCCAACTAGGTAGCCAACCTTGACTAATTTGAGCTAATTATTTGCCCAACTAGTAACTAGCTCTCCCATCCAAACTGGTCCTTATTTGGTTTGCGTTTCAATCCGGCCAGTCTCATCACAGAAACCCATTAGTTAGCTAACTTTCTGCATGCCTTGTGCACGCGCTAAGAGAGTGTCGAGCGCGTGAGACCCTGTTTGAATCCATTTGCCATGGACTAAAGTTTAGCCCCTAAACTTTAGCGCCCTAAACTTTAGTCCTTCTGAGCTGTTTGGATCTATAGGCTAAACTTTAGTCCTCCAATCTATAATGACTGATTTGCCCTCATTTAATTAAGTCATGCATGGCCTGCTGGGGGTATTGAGCGTCTAGCTCGACCCCAAGGCGTTTTAGCCAAGTTTTGGGCCTCATGAGGAGCAAATGGACTACTCTTTAGATTTCTGGATTTGCTCACTTTTAGCCCACCTATTTGGATCTCGATGGCAAAAAATAGACTAAAAGTACATAACTAATGTCTTGCTATAGGATCTAAACAGGGCCTGAGTCGTGCCGAGCGAGCCAAGCCTACCAAAAACGAATTTTGATTTCATTTCCCGACACCAGGGAGGCGTTCTTGCATCCGACGGGCCAGACCCAAATGGTGGTTCGGGAAACCAATCAGCCTATGGTTGCACCTCGAGAGTGAGGTCGGGATTGGTTCATGAAATGTATCACACCCTAAGGGGACGACACGGCAGGACCTGCGCGGCGGTCGCACGCTCCTCGGCGCGGTGGCCTAAAGTGGGTTAGACGCTGCTCGTGGTCGTGCCTTTGCCTGCCCCTAGGCACGACAAACGGTGTGGTAGGGCCGCGCGGGGTCGGCTCCTCGCCCTCCTCCCCCATCGTGGCGGGTAGTCATTGGGGCCTGAGCCCTGCTAGGCGGGGCTGTTAGACTGTCTCCAACAACCGTTACCCAAAATAAAAGACTCATTCCACATTTGGGTAGCGCTACAGGCAAATGGTTTCATACCTATTTTTGGTCTTCTCCGACAACAAGACCCAAAAGAGAACTCTTTCTGTAAATGGGTCTCTAGGAGAGAGGATACTTAGATTTGGGTTATGCATCTCCTGACACTCAAAATGGGTCTTTTATATAGGTACTCTATTAAAGGCTATAGGTATTATGTTGGAGATCCATTTTGGGTTTGAGTATCCTGATGGGTCTCCTCTTGGAGACAGCCTTGTAGGGCCCAGGTTCAATGGAGGCAGTGCGGGGAAGAGTAGCAGGGCGAGCCTCGCGGTGCTCTCATGGATTTTCTAAATAGAGGTACGGACGAGAAAAATAAGCCGTGAGAAGCATATGCTTTTTTTTATTTTTTTTTATTTTTTTCGTAGGCCTCTGCTTTCTTCATATCCAATGGATTAGAAAAAACAAATTTACTTCAGTTTACCATTTTAAATCATAATCATGTTGCTCTACACTTCTCTCGACTAGATTTGTGGTCGTTGACGTCCTAGGCACTGTCCTAGGCACTGCCGACCCCAGGGGCACCCCGATGATGACGAAGGACATCGCGCTTTTAAGGCCAAATTAGAACTTTATCGATTACTGTAAGGTTGCGTTTGGAAGTAGTTATTGAGACTCAGAATTCGGAATTAGAATTGCTAACTCCGAATGCCGCTGTTTGGATGTCATGGAATTTGGAATTGGAAATGAAACTCAATATCAACCAGTATTGGTCCCGCTCTCACCCCTTCACCCTTGATACAGAGCCAAGGCCCTCCAGATTCATTGGAATCGAATCGCTGCCCCCCCGCCCCTCGCCGGTGGGCCGCCTGCCTCCTCGCCGACGGGCCACCCCGCGCCTCCCCGCCTCCATCGTCTCGGTGGGCCTTTGCCTTGCCTCGAGCAGCTGCCCTTCCTCGCCTTCCTCACAAGTGGCTACGCTCCACCAGGCGGCGAGAGGGATGAGATGTTGTCTGTCAATTCTAATTTGATGATATGGATATCCAAACATTAATTGGTATTTACCACTCATTTGAATTCTATCTAGCAATTTCATCTGCATCCAAACAATACCTTTGGTATTGTATCCATTTCCAAAACTAGTCTGATTCAGTATTCAACCCAATTCAATTCCAAGCCCTCCAATACCTACGTCCAAACGAAGTTGTGAAAAATAAATAGCCTAGTCCGATATAATCTGCTCGTTGTCATCAACGACCTATGTATCAGCTACGGCAGCTTCACTTCTGTTTGAACCGTGTCAGATCCCCCAATCTGCCCAAAACAAAACGTACAGGCAATTTTCACCACAGCCCGAACGAAGGCTTTGGGGCTTCTCGATTCTCGTACTGGAATGCGCAGCCGGTTGGCACCGGGACACCCGACCCGGTGGTTGGACAAAGCAGGCCGGAGCACGAGCGCACGTGGAGAGGTAGGTAGTTGGGTTCTGCGGCGGACTCCTACAGTCCTACTAGAACGTGTCTCGCGCACGCAAACATTCCGTGAACGTGATTCTCCATGCCGTTGCCGGGCGCTGCAACTGCAAGGCAAGAGAGAGTGGGATGACTTGATTCTGGAGTCTGGAATCTGGAGTGGGAGCTTGTGATCTCCTCCAAAATTGTACTTTAAGAGCCATGTGATCGATCAAATAAAGTAGTATTAAAGCAAGCAAGCATGCGGCACTGATCAATTCATCGCACCTACCCTTGCTTGCATTGCATGCAAGCCATGCGTTATTTTATTTGTTTATTCATTGCCGGAAATAGTTTTCTTTTATATACATATATCATTTGGCACAAAAAAAAATTGTCACGAAGGCAGAGGTTAGCAGCATATCCGCAATTCTCCGCTTGACCATACTACTTTGGACCTTTTGCGCTTTTGACTTCATTAATCCGATTTTGCAATGACATTACTGTGAACCAATTTCTAAGATTTCTTTGGAATTTTCTATAGAAACATTTCAAGTTTATCTCAAAACACACTGTCCAAGGGAACTCATTTAAAAAAAATTCTCAAATAAGATTTAATTTGCAGCATGTAGTCTATACACCATTTTTATATTTCTTTTTTTAAACTCCATTTTTATATTATTACTACATATTATTTCACAATTTATACATGTATACTACTAAGCAAAAAAATAAAGAAATACCTTTCATATTCTTGTACCATTGTAAAAACTCGATCCGCGCGGGCTATGGCCTTTGGGTATTTGGGTTTAAGAAGAAGATCCTTTCAAATACCCTCGTATTATTTGTTAGCGGCTACAGCCCGGTATTCGGGCTCAAGAAGGAGATGTTCAGGTGAAATAAATCAATTGAAAACCACGTCCCGTAAATATCCCGAGGCAAAGGAATCACATACGTACACCGCAGATAGCCAGATACCCATCACTGTCGGCGGGACCACACCATAATAACCCCACCTGTCAGAGGGACAAATAGGCCACATCCACATCCACAAACGAGGAAGCAAAGAAAACCCCACGCGAAAGCAACAACTCCAGAAGGTCCAAGCCCACCCACTCATCCGAGATCCCCAACCACAACCATGGCCGGCGGCGACGTGGAGACGGCGGCGGCGCCGCTGCTGCCCCCGCCGGCGTCGTCCCTGGCGGACGATCCCTCCTCCGCGGGCCCGGCCCCGGACGACCGGCTCAGCTTCGCTTACCTCATCTTCTTCACCCTGGGTGCCGGCTTCCTGCTCCCCTGGAACGCCTTCATCACCGCCGTCGACTACTTCGCCTTCCTCTACCCGGGCGCCCCCGTCGACCGCGTATTCTCCATATCGTACATGGTCTCCGGCTTCCTTCCCTTGCTCGTCATCGTGCTTTTCTTCCCCAAGTCCAGCGCCCCCATCCGCATCAACACGGGGCTCACGCTCTTCACGTTCGCGCTCCTCCTCGTCCCCGCCATGGACGCCGTCTACGTCAAGGGCACGCCCGGGCTGTACGGCGCGTTTGATGTCACTGTCGCCGCCACGGCCCTGTGCGGCGTCGCGGACGCGCTCGTCCAGGGAGGCGTCATCGGCTTCGCGGGGGAGCTGCCCGAGCGCTACATGCAGGCCGTCGTCGCCGGAACCGCCGCCTCAGGTGTTCAGTGTTCTCTCTCTTTCTCCCCCTTTTGGCCTCTCTTCTAATACTGTACTTGTTTTTTTCCCCTCTTCCCCGGTCCAATTGAAGTTACCCGCTTCGTCAATTGTTCCTCAAAATCACCTTAGTTGAATTGGCAATTGTAGCTACCTGATTTCTGAATTGTTCCTTCACGATTTCTCTCATCCTGCTTCTAGTCAAAACGGTCAACTGGCAGTTGCTAGTAGGTGTCATCAGAGGTTGAAGCAGAATGTATGGTGTTGGCCTATCGTGGTTGTTCGATTGCTTCGAATTAAGGTGGTTGTCTGTATTTTGCTAAAAACTAATAGATATATATTGGGGATCGGAAGTTGAATTGAAAAAAGTTAAGAGCACAAAATTGCAGATTATAAGCTTACAAGCATTCAACTGAATAAACTGAAAATGAAGTAACTTAGGCATCGTTTGACGACGCTCCTATGCCAATGCAATTGGTGGATGTGGTTTCTGTGTGTATTTCTCAGTGTGTATGATGTTTCAAGGATTTAGTTAGTCGACAGATCCTAACACTTGGTACATTTCTGCATGGATTTCATTGCAGGAGTACTTGTCTCGGCAATGAGAGTCTTTACCAAGGCGCTCTACCCGCAAGATGCCCATGGGCTAAGGCAAAGCGCGATCATCTACTTCATTGTCGGCATTGTGCTCATGATCATCTGCATTGTGTGCTACAATGTGGCGGACAGGCTTGCGGTCGTCGTGTACTACAAGAACATCAAGAAGAGGGCTCAGAAAGCAGAGGTTGGCGGTGGCATGACAGGTCCTGCCTGGAGATCGACTCTGTGGAGCATTGTCGGGACGGTGAAATGGTATGGAATAGGAGTGGCCCTCATCTACGCCGTCACACTCTCCATTTTCCCAGGGTACATCACAGAGGACGTGCACTCCGAGGCGCTCAAGGACTGGTACCCCATCCTCCTCATCAGCGCCTACAATGTGTTTGATCTTGTTGGCAAGGCCCTGCCCGCCGTCTACCTCCTCCAGAATGGCAATGTTGCAGTCGCAGGATCCTTTGCGCGGCTCCTGTTCTACCCGCTCTTCTACGGCTGCCTGCACGGACCGAGTTTTTTCCGCACGGAGATCCCAGTCACCGTGCTGACATGCCTCCTGGGGCTTACCAACGGGTACTTGACCTCCATCCTCATGATCCTCGCGCCCAAGGCCGTGCCCATCCACCACTCGGAGACTGCTGGGATTGTCATAGTGTTGTTCCTCGTAGTTGGTCTTGTCATTGGTTCGTTTGTGGCTTGGTTCTGGGTCATCTGATACCGGGGTCCTCTGTCACGTCAATGTATCATAGCGCCATCTTCGTGCTCTCTGTTGTTTCATTTGCCACGCAATGACAACTTATTATTGTACTGTAACCCAGGTGAAAAGATTGGGCAAATGTGTAATATACAATTCATGGAATTGAAGGTGACCAAATGTTCATGTGAAGAATCCCAGCTTCTTGACAAAGTCTTTCAGTTTCCCCTTTACCTGTGCTGGGTTCAAAAAAAAAACATTATACCTGTGCTCAATTGTCTGTCAATTCGGATGTTGCTGGATTTTATGGAAAATTTCACCGTCATCAGTTTCATAACCCTATACAGCAAGGGCAGTTCAGGTCTTCAGGATCTGGCCAGCTGATGTCACATGAGAAGCCAGGAAATTTATCGATATTTAGGCCCCGTTCAGCTTGCTGAAATTTGGTTGAATTGACTGAAAAACACTGTTCTGGCTGAATTGTTGTGAGAGAGAAACACTGTTCCGGCTGAAAAAACAAGATGAATAGTATGGATTATAAGGTAAGCCAAACGGGGCCTAGCTAACTTCAGCATCAGCCAAATTCTGTGGACAATATCAAGCATCATGCCCAAGTATTCTCAATAATCATGTAGGGTGCTCCCTTACCATGTCATTTAAAAAAAACCCCGTAGAGGCGCTTCTAAGATTTTACTGGCACAACTCGGAATCACTTTAAAACACATGATTTTTCTAACGAAAAAGACTTTGATTTTATCAACTTTGACAAGAACGAACACTGCTTCCTGCTTTGGAGTTTGGACGGAAGAAATGGGCAAAGGAATTTTAGAGATACAATTTAGTTAATCTTGTTTTGCAACTTTGAGACCATTTGCTACGTAGAACTGGGTATGCATAGACTTTGTGATATATATATATTAAAATACACCGGAGGTCCATTAATTTTTGTTGGGGTGTCATCTAGGTCCATCAAGTTTAAAACTGCATTTTTAGGTTCATGAACTTTTTAAATGATTCACTGCTGCAGGTTCATACCCATTTATTTAATTTTAAATCCAATGTACATTTTTAGAAAACCCTCTACCTTCATCTTCTACGCGCTCACCTTCCTGCTCAACGGTCACGCCGCTCAGTCCGGCCGAGCCGTCGGCGACGTCCCGGATAGCCACGCACGTCCCCAGCGCCGCGGTCAGTGTGTCGTCGCTGTCGTCGTCGTAGAACCAGCCGCGCCACGCGTCCTCGCGGGCCGTGGACGCGTTGGTGTCCGCGTACGACAGGAAGCAGCCGGCGCGCCAGACCGCCCCGCGGCGTCCGTGGCATCCGTCGGCGACGTCCTGGGCGGCAGCGGCAAGGCATTTCAAGCAGTCGCTGGGGGAGGACCCATGACGCTCGCCGAAGCAGAACGCGCGCGCGAAGGCGCGGTCGTCGCCGACGGCTCGGCCGGACTGAGCGGCATTGACGGTTGAGGGAGCGCGCAGAAGATAAAAAAAAGTAGAGGGTTTTCTGCAAATGTAAGTTGGATTTAAGATTAAATAAATGAGTATGGACATGTAGTGAACCATTTAAAAAGCTCATAGAGTTAAAAATATAATTTCGAAAATGATGGACTTAAATGACACTCCCGATGAAAGTTAATGAACCTACTACTGCTTCATGTCTTTGTATAAGGTAAGTAATGAAACATATCTCACTTATCAATCACGAGCTCAGTTTTCCATCCAAACAAACTTCATCTGCATTTGTGTGGCCAAGGCAAATAATTCAATTAAAGTTTTCAAACGTCTCCAACCAAACAGACATCAAACAATTCAACTAAATAACCTTCAGAGGTAAGCAGCTGCCATCTGGAGGTTCAGAAATCAAATGAGAGGTCGCCGAGAAAGCCGACTCGGCCGTCCGAACGAAAGCGAAGCGCGGCCCAACTCGCTCGCCAAACGCTCCCTCGCGGTCTCCTCCGCCTACGCCCGCCGGCCGGCCCCCCTGTACACGACCTCGGCGCCGGCGACGCCATGGCGGCGGCGCAGCCGAAGCCGGCCAAGAGGCTGGGCGGCATGGCGGAGGCGCTCGCCATCGCCGCCGACCTCGGATTCCCCGCCCCTACCACGCAGGTCCGTCACACCCCACCGCGCCTCCTCGGATCTGTCTCGCCGCCTAGTCCTGCACCCGCCGGGTTTGGTTCGAATCCCCGCGCTTCAGCCGGATCTAGCCCTTTTGGTCCGATGACGTTCCGTTGCGATGCACAAAATTGTAGGGTTCAGTTCGCGGAAGCGGTGGACATCTGGAGAGGTAAATTCGAAATGGTTGTGAAAATGTATGTTCGGAGCTAAGCGTCGCTGCCGAAATCGTGGCATGAGCGCACGGATTTCGTGTGTTGGGTGGGTTTAGCATTTGGTTCGATTAAGCGAGGTTGCGTAAGCTTGGTTCATCTTGCGAGGAGAACTTGTGGGACGGCTCTACAATTAGGGATTAGGATACTCAAGGATTAGGATACTCATTGTGCGGAGTTGTTGATCTTATGAAACTTTGCGATCTTAGAACAAAATTCGAATACAATGAAAACTGTGCATTCCTGTGTTGTGCTATATCTGTTTCACTGTTTGTTTTCTTTAGATTTGTTGCTTAAAAATTTGAATTTAGGTTTCTATGCCAACAATACGGAGTCCGCACTGGACACATTGGACACAAGCATGCAAAAACCGAGGCGATGCCAATGAACAAATGGTCTTCTGGATTTTGCAGGGCATGGTGTGATTTGAAAAGTGTGTTTCTCAAGTCCTTACTATTCTCCTCCGTTGTTTCTCTCATCGCAGGAGGATCAGACTAGCTCTGACAAAAGCGATGATCTGGTGAAGGTTTTGAGGGAACTGACTGTCGTGCAGAGGAACATTGCCAACTTGCAAGTGGAGCTACAGGGAAGAAAGGTGATATTTTGATATCCAGCTGTTAGGCTTTATATGTTTGCACCAGTCATGCACCATTCTAAAACTTTCATAATTTTTCACCAAGTGTTACATTTTTCAGATCCTGTGCGACATTTCCATTCCATCATTTTTCTTAATGAAGACCCTTTAGATTCCCTATTTAAGGTGGTCAGATTATGATCCCTTTTGTGAAGTGTGCCATTTCCAGCTTGGTTGCTCATGAAATGAGATTCTAGGCAGAGATGAGACTTCCTAGTGAATTACAGCATTTTGGGGATACAGTTATTCATATCAGATACCTACATGTTGCCTGTTAGTAGGAGCATTCCTTTACCATGAATACTTGTGGGTTGTGGCCATATCAAAGGGAATGTTTTTTTTTTATTCTAAATTTTATTTTGTCTAGTAATGAATTTGGTAGATGGCCACACTTATTGGAACTAAATCTGATACTCTGGTCCTTAAAGAATGATTAAAAATATTCACATATCCTTAAGAGCTTAAGGCTAAAGCTTTTTTAGCCTAGTAGATAATGTATGAACATGAACACTGTTGATGCCATACTAATATAGTAATATGTGGGATTGGAAAAGGGAAAATAAGCGTTGTCATACCGTTTATGTTTGAACCCATTAACTTTCCAGCATGCTGTTTTTCAATAGTGCCATATTCATTTCCCGTCGCTTCTTTTCAGAGCTTTTCCTTTGATTCTATGGTATTATCATAGGTCATATTCATGAAGTTTTGTTTGCCACAGGATGATAAAAATATTGCTCATTTGACTCATGTGAGTGAGATGGAAAAGAAGTGTGAATCTTTGGCCAGAATAACTACTATTTTGAAAGATGTAATTCAGAACAAGGTAATGTAAGTCACATACCTGCATTTTATTATTCTTGCTTTCTTCCTTTCTTGAGCGCCAAGGTTATATGTTATTTTAGTCAGATGTGTCAAGAGCAGCTGTGTATGCATTAGCCAGTTGATCTACATATCTAAAATTGCAGCTATTGTCTATCAGGATCGCATTATTGCTCGGCTGCAACAACCTTATTCCCTTGACTGCATACCAGTTGAAGCTGAATACCAGGTAATCTTTTAATGTTCTTCTCTTGCTATTTCTGTGGCAAACAGCATGAGAATGTTGGCCTACGACTACTTATGCATTTTCTTTGCTTGCTTTGCCTGCTTAATGTGCTGATCTCTTCTCAGAAACAATTCTCGGAGCTACTTCTGAAAGCAGCAAGTGACTATGGGGCATTGACAGCATCAGTCGGTGATTTCCAGTGGAGCCAAAACTTTAGGGAGTCACCAGCTGTCTGGGGGGTAAGTTAAATTATTATTTTTTCTAATAGTAGTCATAACAAATTCATCCTATGAGTATGCTGTCCACTTGGATAAATATGTTCATGCTATTGTTCTCATTTTTATAGATAGCATAGATTTATCATGAATCCATGTCAGGATAACAGTGCACTTTGTTGTGTATAAATTGTGACTAACTGGCCTTACAACAACTCTAAATTCTTCTTGTACATATGTTCTCTGTCATTAGCCATAGGTTTAAATTCCTCTATTTCTCTTAATGAAGGAAATGCTGCGACCTATTCCTGCTGCACTTGCTTCCTGCACCCGGTTCTTCGAGGCCATGTCCGCGATGAGGGAATCCTTTTCTACTCTTCAGAAACTACGTGTTGGCCATTCCTCTCTGGCACTGACCCCAAGTGGCTCCAGCGACGATTCAAAGTTCTTGACGCCACCTCAGTGGAGAGATGGCTCGATGCTCGATAGCTGGAAGCAAGTGGAGGACATCAACCCTGAGAGCTATGGACTTGCTGACGCCATGAACCAGAGGAGGTTGTCTTGGCCCTCCATCAAGAGAGACCCGTAGGTCTACCCCTTCAAACTTAGGTTCTCATGTTGTATAAATAGGATTCCGGTTTGTCTAGTTCTCCTTGATTCTCTGAATGTCTGTTTTCTGTTTTCATTCCCATCACTTGCACCCATTTGGCATGTTCTAACTTAAGTGAGAAATGGTCTATAAGTTCCTTAAACCAATATTGTGGCAAAATTCAATGTGTTTTATACTGATATATACTTGTCAAGTGCCAGGAACATGTCTAATTTGACCTGGAAACATGTCTAATCTGATAACTGAGTTCCTCTTTAGAAGGAATATAACCGAAAGGAGGCCAGGATATGTGCTATTTATATAGATGCTGTAATGTACATGTCTGACTCTGTAAGGCATCATCTCGTTGATGTCAAAATTGCATCAACTGTTGAGGATTAAATTTGATATGTACAATTTTGAGCGTGGAAAAGACAAATTTCTATGTTTTCAACTTATTCCAATCATTTCTGTGTATTACTGTTCTGTGTATTACATCTTTGAGCGTGAAAAAGAGAATTGCACCAACACTTTGGACCTAGCCTTTAAGATTCGATAATGTTGTGGGTAGGGTGTCCGTTTCGCCCGGATGGGCGTTGGTGGGCCTCGACATCCGAACGGACTAGAAGGCAACACTGTCTATACAGAAATAAAAATAAAAAATCACCGCTCTCACCTTCTTTTTGAATCACCACAGTTTACCCATCCATTATCGAACCAACTCTCCGTGGCCGCATCACCGTGGCTTGCTCCACCGCGACCGTGCCGCCGCGGCCACAACGCAGCGGCATGCTGCACTGTGCCCGAGTGCCGCCGCCTGCTTTCCTGTCTCCCCATTGCCACTCACCACTCGCTGGCGAGTTCTTCGAGCTGACGCAGCATGGTCCACAGCGACTGCCTGACGCGGTGTTCTTCACCACGCCCAACCGCTTGCCTGCCACCATCTTCCCTCTCCACTGCACCCGAGCGCCGCTTGCTAGCTACCGCAGTTCTCCACCAGGTAGGCCATGGTTGTCGGCGACGCCATGTGTTTGTTTCAGGTGTGTTTCAAAAGTTTGTTTCCAAGTGTTTCATCTGTATGTTGCGTATGTTCCAATGCCTATATACGTATGTTGAAAATATATGTTTCAAGTGTTTTAGTTGTTTCATACGTATGTTTCATGCATTTCATCTGTAAGTTTCATGTGTTCCATCTGTATGTTTCATGTGTTTCAACTTGATGTTGCAAAAGGATCTGATGTTGCATATGTTGCAATGGCTACATGTATGTTTCAAGTGTATGTTCCACACGTTTCATCTGTTTTAGACGTATGTTGCAAATGTATGTTCCAAATGTTTCAGCTGTTTTAGACACATGTTTCATGTGTTTCATCTAGATGTTGCAATGACTATACAAGTATGTATCAATAGTAAATGCATATGTTGCAGCGGTCGGATGGATGTTGCAGAGGAGATGAGACGTTAGGACATGGGAAGGGGCGCGCGCCGAGACAGAGCGCGGTAGAGGACGGGGGCACGGCGGAGATGGCGTCGCGGCGAGGGGAGGAGCGTGGCGCGACGGGGGATGAGCGCGGCGGGCTTGACGCCGGGGGCGTAACTGGGATGGGGATCGAGTCGCGGATGGTCGGACGCGGTCACTAGCTGGCGCGGGATCGGTCGTGGGCTGCGGGACGCGTGGCATGGGATCTTATGCGGGGGGGGGGGGTCCGATGCGAACCAGTTGCAGGCATTGGAGCTGTTTAAGATTTGTAGCCCAAAAGTTTTGTGTATTACGATTGTGTGCGAGCCTTTCAGAAAGTTTGGCTTGTCCAGTTGAGTTCACTGGCGACTTCCATCTGCAGGGTTTTTGAGTGTGCTTGATTCATCCGGCGCCAAATCTCCTATGCTCGTGCTTCACAATACCTAATTGAGCGGAGTCCAGAGTGTCATCTGCTATTTTGCCCACGGTTTTTTTTTCTTCCAACACCAAAAGAACGGCTAAAGCTTTGCCATAGTTTTTATTAGGAGAAATGGAAAACAACCGCCGCTTACTAGAAACTAGTCCAAAAACCAAACAATTATGGGACGAAAAACATCCAATTCCAAGCAAAAACTAATACAACTAACTTAAGAAATGCCCATCTTAACTATTTTTTTTGGTTATGTTACTCGGACGGGATTCAGAGGAGCATGGCAAAGTGTTGCACTCTGCCTCTACCCTCTAGATGCTTCGAGGGAGCAATATAATGCCCATCTCATTAGAAATTTAGAATGGGTCGTCTCTCCAAGGTAGGCCTTGTGCTGGTACTGCTCACTCGTTGTGATGTAGCACTGTTCATTCTCTGAAATAAGTTGCTCAAAAGCCAGGCACAACAGGATAATCATACAGAGACGATGCTTACAGCAGAACAAGTGGAGGTCCTTGTTCCCCCATGAATTGGGCAATGCCGCCATGGGCGTCGAGGAGACTGACTTGCGACCAATCTTCGGTTTAGTCATCTTCCAAGGATTAATAGGAGAGTCAGATAAAGAGTCATCTGCTATGCAATTATAGCATTTGTATTTTTTTTCATTCGATATTTCTTATTATATCCCGTTAGTATTTACTAGCTCTTGACTGTTCCATATCTAACTAATAATATACCACCCCAATCATTCTGAACTGCTCACAAAATCGGGGCCAATCTGCACTGGGTTTTCACATTGGTGAAACTTGACTTTGGAAAAAGATAAGACAAAATGAAACGCAGAAAGTAAAAAAAAATTCCCTTAATTTTTATGTAATGTACATGCACGCAGCACGCAGGTCGTGCAGGCAACATCACTAGGGAGATTAGAGCATCTCCGAGAGTTTCTTAAACCTTCTCTTAATCCTAAATTTTTAAAAAGATCTAAAAAAATTCAACTCTAACAACTCATAATACAGTCTCCTAATATTCTAGGAGTCGGAAAAAATCACTTCGTCCGCGTAACTTTACACACCGCAGCCTCGCGCGTATCCTTCGACTCTCCAGCCCCAGCAGCTCCTTCCACCGTGCAAGCCCGCGGTGGCCGCGGTCGGCGGCGTCCGGCGCCGCGCGCAGCTCGTCGCGCAGGGTCGTCGGTGGCCGCGCCCCGGCCTCCCGCAGCGGCAGGATGCGGCCCTTGGAGAAGAGCTGGTCCGCGTCCATCATGGGCCGGCTGCCCGCCGGCGAGAACTCGAAGTCCGCGTCCGCGCGGCCCGGCGGCCTCGGCGGCGGCGGCGGCTCCAGCGCGAAGTCGCTGGAGAAGGACATCCGCGGCGGCGCCATGAGCTGCTGCTGGGCCTGCGGCGGCGGCACCTGCTACCGGTTGTACATATCAACACGTACGTGCCATCTAAACACTCCTCAACTGTCGATCGAGTGACGACGAACAGACGAAGACACGATGAAAACCTTCTTCCTGCGCCGTACACGACCTAGCGCCCGCCGTGCGCGTGCACCTGCTCCTACGCCGCTAGTGTGTGCTGCAGCCTGCAGGAGGTAGTAGCAGTGAAGTGTGGTCAGCTTGAGGTTGGGTGGTGACTGCAAGGGATGTTATAAAGCAGGAGTCTGCAGTGGGAGGAGAGGAGTGTGAGACTGTGAGGTTCTGAGGGGAGGGAACGGCAGGGTTTCTGCAAACATAATTGCATGCGTGCGTGGGTGCAGTGAAACGGACGGTGGAGGAGTCACTCCCGTACGTGCAGGGTAATTTGTCAACTTGAATTGCTCTTACGGCTAGAGAGGTTTGACTGCGGCCTGCGTACGTGTTCCAGTCGCAGCCAGCCAGCAATGCAGGTGTGTGTCAGGTTCTAGGAGTCTGCAGTGGAAAGAGCTGCTGGGGCTGAAGAGCACGGTGGAAGAAAAAAAACCGCAATATAATTTATATGGGTTCTAAATTTGATTTTTTATATGTCATTTATTAGAAATTTTTAGAGATGACCTTCTTTTTTACTCCTCAAACCTTTTTAGGAGTTGTCAAACTATAAGTTTTTAGGAGAAAAAAGTAGAAAACTGTCAGAGATGCTCTTACAAGTGTATAATGGCGCAGAGGCTGTACAAAAGCTCATGCAGTTGTACTTGTTAACTTTAGATTGTTTGTCCATCTTCCATGTTCTTGACAAAAAGGACCCGCATGACTCAGTCCAGTTTCGTGCTGCTGAATCCGTTTCTGCCTCCTTTCTCCGTGTTGTTTTTTGCCACCTTTGTCTTCACCTGTGCAGAAGATAGATGTATATGTGCAGTTAAAAAAAAGGGATGTAGGTTGAATTAATATCACGTGAGGCAATGCCCGGATTTTTGTATTGGGCTGCTACTAGCTAGAAAAACGATTGATTTTTCTAAACACTCCCATCTGGCCGGCTTTCTACATGCATGCGGCTCAGTTTACTACTAGCTGCTCTTGGCAGGGACGCAGGGTGGCTTTATTTTGAGCCACCTATGGAAACATACATCCACACAACTACCTATGTATATCGTCTCTAGAAATAGAAAGATTTGTACAGATGTTTCATTAAGTGGGTCGCTTAAGGGCGTGTTTGGCGGGGCTCCGTGTAACAGAACCGATCAATTATACGAAATTAAGTAAGAAAATCATCCGTCAGAGCAGACGATTTAGCAAACTTAAGCCCGTATAACCCGGTAGTCCGTAAAATCACGAAGGATTTCAAACCAACTCACATACCAGCCAAGATCGTAATAAGTTTAGCGGTCACCATCACATATTACATAAAATTTCGCATCTCAGATACATCAGAGTTTAAACATAGTTATTACAAAACAAGTTCAAATAGAAGTAGCGGAAGCTATTTGTTCAAAACCACACACACTCATATGGAGTTCAAATACAGTGCCAGCTAATGATCATCTCCAACAAAAGCATCAGACGAGACATAAGGAATGACCATGCCCATGGTCCTAAGCATCACCCATCGCAGGATAAAGACAGTTGATGCAGTAGCCGTAATACATCTGTCCATCTGCAACAAGTGGGAATAAAACCTTAAGTACGAGAAGGTACTCAGCTAGACTTATCCGATATAACCGAAAATAAAGTGACACCAAGGATTATGAAGGACTTTATAGTAGGGTAGCTGACTCATTTGCAAAAAGCGGCATTTTTAGTATTTCAAGAACCTTTCCAAAATCATTATTGTCAAGTTAATTATTATTAACCTGTCGACTACATTTGCACCTATACTAGAGCATGTGATTAAACAAATAATGATAACCAATGATCATTAACAACTTTCATAAGGTCATATTCATTATAACTGTCCAAGTGTTCCATCAACATTACTACGATGAAGTCACTCAAGTCAAGTGCTCACTATCCAGGAGCGATGGCGATTCGAATCGATTCCTAACCAGCTGGTGATTTATTCCTTACACAAACCTCACTCACCCGCTAAAGTGAGGTATCGGTCACCGAGTCAACTATCCAGGAATCTCGAGTTTGCTAGGAACCACATGTACCCGGGGGCCGACCGACTCCTCTTTGGTCTTATCTTCGCGCCCCCGTGTCCTACCACACCTGCTCCGGCACAGTGCGCTGCGGGCAATCTACTCGGCCCGAATAATCTCCCAGCTTCGCGGTCGAAAGGTACTTTATTCGGCCAGCTAAATGTAAGGCATGCGTTCAACATGACCTAAGGCCCAACAATGGTCAGTCCTTAATCGACACAGACGGAAAGCACTACAGTCCAAAACTCTGTAAGTCTTCGTCCGATCTCAACTTCATTTAACACTTAGTTATACCATGACTACATAGTTCTCCAAGCAGATCCAAGTAACCACCTATAGCTCGCAGGTGATAGGAAATCACCCAACTTGTACCGGTCTAAGCCAGCTAAGCATTGACTCGACTGCGGATACCAGGGTAACAAGGATATAGTATAACAAAGGTAGACAAGGTATAATACAGCAACGGTTGCAAACAACTCCTGAACGTAATGCATCAATTAAAGTAAAGCATTTAATTAATAATTGCAAATCAGGGAGAAAAATGCTCCGGGGCTTGTCTCTCTCGAAGGAGCTCAGGCGGTGATCGGGGCACTCCGGAAGTTTCTCAACGTCCTCCTCGTCTGCTTCGGTCACTTCCTATGGCTGCACCTCGAGCTACTCCTCGGGCTCCTCGGGTATGACGACTGGGCTCTCGGTTTGCGATCCTGTATGATGCATGTGTGTAAGTGCTTATGCAAAAGTGCATCGGATGAAATGAACACAATGGATATGCTTGAATGCAAGGCAGTCAACATCATCCAAGAACATATACTACAAGCACATGTCATCTACTGCATTCTCTTCTACTACTAATATGCTGGGTCAACACATCTCATTAAATGCTTCAAAGATACACCAAAGCTTCACTAATTTCTTAATCACACATAAGGCAACATTTGATTAAACCCAAATTAATAATAGGTTTGAATAGCAACATCTATTTTTATAGCTTAGAAAAATCTTAGAAAATTACCATAGAACAGTGCTACCCTAAGTAGTCTATCATCAGATTTTTATGGCATTTGGATAAGTGGAATAGCCTACACAAAAATGACAAGCTTGGACCAAATTATGAGCATGAAAATACTTTGTATTATGAAAAGTGTCAAACAACAGATTTAGTATTTTTCCTAGGTTCTAAACAGTAAATAATCACTGTACAAAAATTATCACATACATGTTTTATACAAATTTTGCTCTCTAGCAAAAATAACAAAAATCAGCCATTAAAGGCACTTGAACTACATCTCACAATTTTTCTACAGGACATGCATGGCATATATTTTTCCTAGGAAGTACATTACAAAAGAAGAATAACACACTTGGAAGCATATTTTTCTAAAACATATAGGTTTTACTACACATTTTACAAGATATCAGCAATACCAAGGATTAAAAAATGCTCTACAGAAAAGTATCTCAAAAATGACATGCAATATTTTTATCATGTAGATTTGGTAACAAGGAACCTAGCAAAATTTGTTTCAACAAATTTGGAGCAAATTTGAGCAAGTTATAAATTTCCAAAGCATTTAACAGAATTCTGAAAAAGCATTTCTTAAATCCTTTTTAAAACCAGCCGACGAAAATGCTGGGTGCACCCGGATCTGCACATGCGTGTGCACACACAGGGACAGACAAACGGGCTCGGGGTTCAGTGAGACCCCACCTGTCAGCCGAACCAAAACAGAGGAGATCACCGGCAGCGAGAGCTCGCCGACGGTGAGGTTTTTGGTCCGGTGAAGGTGACCGGCGTGCTCCCCACACCCGCGCGAACCCCGCGATGCTTGTGGCATGGGCCAAAGAGCACGGAAAGCTGACCGCTGCCATGCATGGCGGAGCGGCGGCGTGGGTCATCGCCGGTGGAGCGTCTCCGGCCATGGTAGGGCGAGAGGAGGTGCTCGGGAGACTCAATGGTGCAGTGCGGTGCTCGTGCGCGAGAAAGAAAGGCGGGCAAGGAAGCGGAGCGGGGAAGTCCACGGGAGCGGAGTTCACCGGTGAGCTCGCCCGTGCTACGGCGAGCAATAGCGGCCGGCTCGAGCCTTACCACGCCGAACTGTGATGAGCACGAGCTGCGCGAGACCGGGGCGAAGGCGTAGCGAAGATGTAGCGGGCTCCGGTGGTCAGGCGTGGCCGGAACGGCTACGCCGGCGATGGCGCGCGGCGGAGCGAGCGCTGCTGCGGCTGTTGCTGCTGTTGAGCGAGCGAGAGAGTGGAGTGGGGAGTGAGAAGGAGCGCAGCGCGGCCGGGAAGGTGAAGGCACGACAGGAGGGCTCGGGGCAAGCCGGGGCTGCCGTGCGGCGTGCGTCGCTGGCGCATGGCGGCCACGCGGCGAGCGCGCCCTGACGCGGTCGGGCGCGGCGCGCGGGAACAGGCGCGGCGAGCAGGAGCAGGGGAGCGGCGCAGAGGCAGGCCGGGCCGGCCTGAGCGGCTGGGCCGAAAGCGAGGCAGCGGCCCAGTAAAGGAGAGAAACCATTTTTTAAATTCTATTTTCAAGGAATTTTCAAATATCAGTTTTCAAATATCCTTTTGAGCAAGAAAATGACTTCTTTTGAAAATGTCCCAAAAATAAAAGTTGCTTAGAATTTAATCCTCTACAACTTTGCTTTAGGGACCAACTAAAAATTTTGCAAAGACTTTGAATTGGGAAGCAAAAGCTAAATAGGGAGGATTTTTGACCATTTTCAATAAAAATTTCAAATGCATACTTTGTCAAAAGTTTGAATACAAACTTTGCTCCAAAAACTGTGCTAAATAATTCTAGATGATTTACAATTATAGCCAAACATGTTTTACTAACCTAGCAAGCATAATTAGGGCAAAAACAACTCTAAACAAGTGTATGCAACATTCATGTTTCACGAGCATGTTTCATATGTTTTGAAGCATGGTTTTAGTTATTATTTACATAATTAGGCATGGATACTTAGGATGCTTGATGATGCACAATATGCATGATTTGCAGTGCCTAAATGCTGGCATAACACCGGGGTGTTACAGCCCTCCCCCCTTATAAAAATCTCGTCCCGAGATTTGGGTTACGAACCATTTGTTATAAAAATCCTCATAAGCTTTTTGTAGATATTCTCCCGTTTCCCAAGTTGCATCTCCCTCATCATGGTGATTCCACTGTATCTTGTATGTTTTCACCATACTATTCTGAGTAGCACGTTCTTTAGTGTCTAACACACGGACCGGTTGCTCACGATGCACCAAATCTGATTTGAGTTGGATGCCTCGAGGTTCTATTCTTTCCTCCAGAACACGCAAACACTTCTTAAGATGTGATACATGGAAAACTGGGAAGACGGTACTCATTGTCTCTGGTAACTCTAACTTATAAGCTATTGTACCTCTTCTTTCCAAGATCTTGTATGGTCCTACAAATCTAGCGGCAAGCTTTCTCTGAACTCCAAACCGTTTCTTCTTCATTGGCGTGACCTTCAGATAAACATAGTCACCAACTTCAAACACAAGGGGTCTCCTTCTGTCTGCATAACTTTTCTGACGCGATTGGGCCGCCTTCATATTTTGCTGGATAATATGAACTTTCTTCTTGGCCTCTTCTACAAAGTCAATGCCATAATACCTTCTATCTCCTGGCTCGACCCAATTTAGTGGTGTTCTACATTTTCTGCCATACAAAGCTTCGAATGGAGCCATCTTGATGCTTTCCTGATAACTATTATTGTAAGCAAACTCAGCTAATGGTAACCATGACTCCCATGATCTCCTAGAAGACAACACACAGGCTCCTAACATATCCTCTAGAACAGCATTCACTCGTTCAGTCTGACCATCTGTCTGAGGATGATAAGCGGTACAACAAATCAAACTAGTTCCTAATCCTTTGTGCAAATGCTCCCAAAAGTGAGCCATGAACTGTGGCCCTCTATCAGATACTATAGTCTTTGGTATACCATGCAACCTCACAATTTCTGCAATATACTTCTCGGCATATTGAGGTGGTCGATAAGTTGTCTTGACAGATAGGAAATGAGCGGTCTTGGTAAGACGACCCACAATCACCCAAATCGAATCATGTCCCTTTTGAGTAGTGGGCAAACCCGAGATAAAATCCATACTTATATCATCCCACTTCCAACTAGGGACGGACAAAGGTTGCAACAAACCGGCAGGTTTCATATGAATAGCTTTCACTCTACAACACGTGTCACATCTGGCAACATATGCTATAACTTCTTTCTTCATCTTGGTCCACCAATAACGAGGCCTTAGTTCTTGATACATCTTACTACTTCCTAGATGGATAGATAGCTTAGAAAGGTGAGCTTCATCCATGAGTTTATTCCTAAGCTCTCGATCCTTGGGAACCACAAGACGGTCATCAAACCACAACACGTCCTGTTCATCCACTTTAAAGTGCTTAGACGGCTTTTCTTTTATTTTCTCTTTGATGTGGAATATTCCCTTATCTGTTTTCTGGCCTTCTATTATCCTACTCTTCAAAGAGCAACTAATCTGAATACTATGTAACACAGCAGGATGCATCAGATCGAACCCATCTTCAAGTAATGGCCGCACATTCAAGCAATGTGACTTTCTACTCAGCATCTGCCACTACATTGGCCTTTCCAGGATGATATTGCACATTCAAGTTGTAATCTTTGATCAATTCCAACCATCTTCGCTGTCTCATGTTCAGCTCTGGTTGGGTAAAGATGTACTTAAGACTCTTGTGATCTGTGAAAATATTGCACACATTACCAAGTAGATAATGTCTCCAAATTTTTAGGGCATGCACAACTGCAGCAAGTTCAAGATCATGTGTTGGATAGTTGCCCTCGTGCTTTCTCAATTGACATGAGGCATAAGCAATGACTCTTCCTTCTTGCATAAGGACACAGCCCAATCCAATTTTCGATGCGTCGCAAAACACATCAAATGGTTTCTCAATGTTCGGTTGTGCTAGAACAGGAGCAGTGGTCAACAGTTTCCGCAAGGTGTGGAAAGCTGCTTCACACTCCTCTGTCCACACGAACTTGTGATCTTTCTGTAGCAGACTTGTTATTGGCTTGGCAATCTTCGAGAAGTCCGGTATAAAACGACGGTAGTAACCGGCTAATCCTAAAAAACTTCTAATCTCAGGAACTGTGGTCGGTGCCTTCCAATCCATAACCTCTTGCACCTTACTTGGATCGACTGAAACTCCATTTTCTGACAAAATGTGACCAAGGAAAGGAACTTTCTTCAACCAGAATTCGCATTTGCTAAACTTAGCATACAACTTATGATCTCTAAGTCTGGTCAAGACAATTCTCAGATGCTCTTCATGATCCTTCTTGTTCTCGGAGTACACCAGAATGTCATCAATGAACACAACCACGAACTTATCCAATTCTGGCATGAAAATTGTATTCATCAAAAACATAAAGTATGCAGGAGCATTTGTCAAGCCAAAGGACATGACAAGATACTCATACAACCCATATCTGGTGGAAAATGCAGTTTTCGGTATATCTTGTGGCCTAATCTTGATCTGATGATAACCGGATCTCAAATCTATTTTTGAGAACACCTTAGCCTTGGCTAAGTGGTCAAATAGAACATCAATATGAGGCAAGGGATACTTATTCTTGATGGTTACAGCGTTCAGTGGCCTGTAATCCACGCACATTCTCAACGTACCCTCTTTCTTCTTCTTCACAAATAAGGCGGGACATCCCCATTCAGACTTGCTTGGCCGGATAAACCCCTTTTTGATAACTCTTCTAGTTGCTTCTTCAGCTCAACTAATTCATCTGGAGGCATCCGATAGGGTCTCCTTGAAATCGGAGCTATTCCGGGGATTAACTCAATTTCAAATTCAATATCCCTATCTGGCGGAAGACCAGGTAGCTCATCCGGGAATACATCCGGAAACTCACACACTACCGGAATCTGATGAATATGAATAACTTCAGTAGCACATGTCACACTTATAAGGTCTGTTCTCCGAGGCAATGGTACTTGGAAAGTACCCTCACCTAGGGGATCCTTAAGAGTAAGTACCCGACTTCTTGTATCTATAACTGCTCCCCAATCCTTCATCCAATTCATACCTATAATGACATCCAGAACTAGTCCAGGCATAACTATCAAGTTCACTCAAAACTTTCTGCTACCTAATTCAAGGGTTGCCCCTCGAACCATTCGGTTGGTCAAAACATCAGCCCCTGCTGAACTTATACGGTAACCATAACCCAATTCTGTGCATAGTTGTTCATGTTTCTATGTAAATGCTTGACTCATAAAAGAATGCGATGATCCAGAATCAAATAGAACAACTGCAGAGTTTTCGTTGACAGGAAACTTACCAGCGGTTATGGGCTCTCCCTCAGGAATCTCATCCATAGTCGTACTATGCACCCGAGCATTATAGGTCTGTTGCTTCTTCTTGGGCGGATAAGGACAGAACCTTGAGAAGTGGCCGGGTTGGTCACAATTGTAGTAGGGCCCCCTTACTGTACCAGCAGATCCCACAGCTCCCTTGGAACTGCCCTGTACCGTAGTTGCGGCTGCCTTGTTAGACTGTATTGTCATCTTGTAAGGCTTCTGGGGTCCCCGGAAATTCTGACCTCTCTGCTGTGGTCGCTTAAACCTAGCGCTAGGTGTAGATGGACGATAGGGAGGACGACCTCCCGCAGGTGCTCTTGCTTGGGATGGACCACCTTCTAGGGCTCTCTTGCGAGTCTTGGCTGCGGTGCTGGCGTTGTTGTTCTTTTCCTGCTTCAGACAATCACTGATGAAGTCACTGAATCTGGCGCGGGTGTTGGTACCCACATGCTTCATCATCTTTGGATTGAGTCCTCTCTTGAAACTGGCGATTCTCTTAGCATCGATGTCAACCATGTCGGGAGCATAGCGACATAAGTTGTTGAAGGCATACAAATATTGCGTCACGATTTTGGTGCCCTGATTCAATGCCAAGAACTCTCCCAACTTCATCTCGGTCAGCCCAGGTGGAATATAAACTCCATGGAAGGCCTCAGCGAACTCTCTCCACGTAATCTGAGCATTTGGAGGGAAGGTTGTGCGATGGTGCTTCCACCACATTCCCGCCGGTCCTTGCAACTGATGTGCAGCATACTCAGTTTTCAATACCTCAGTCATCCTCAACACATGGAATTTATCTTCCATAGTGTTGATCCATTCTTCAGCATCAAGTGGTTCTGTTGCTTCCTTGAATATCGGTGGCCTGGTGTCCATAAAATCTTTGAAGTTGCTATACTGATTCACCCCAATGCCACCACCCTGATTGTTACCACGCTGAACATTGTTGGCGATGATACGTAGAAAATCCTCCATGTTCTTCTGGGATTGTTCCGTGTTGTGCTGACTCCCGAGCAACTGTGCGAGGAACACCTCTGGGGTAAACGGGGGAGGAGGTGGCAAATGCGGTTCATGGGAAGGCTCATTGTTGTTGCCGTGGTTTCCACCACCACCACCGGTCCCCGCACCGTTAGCACCGGTCTTAGCGGCCTCATACATGGTACGACGAGTATTTGTCATCTGCATATTTCAGCAACAAGTAATGTTTGAGTGAAGCTGTAATAATCGTGAGTGAATGAAAAATTATGCCAAACTGAATTTACTAGAGAGAATAAATTCATACAATAAAACAATGGCACAATAATCGCATCCCAATTAAAACAACGTCACTAAGTAAATTACTTCAACAGCAACATCGCGTCCATACAACCAAATTGCCAGCATACATACACTGGACTTTTATGCGTTCAGATATCGCATTACTAGCCAAGTTCCAATCACATGCCAAGTCTCATAAGTTCGAAGCAAGATACATTAGGTTACATGCCAACAAAAGAAAGGTCATCGCGACATGACCTAAACACTAGCGCAAGGCAACTAGCCTACTCCTTGGGGCCATCGTCGGGATCAGAGACGTCACCATCGCCCCCAGGTGAAACTACAGGCTCATCCTTATCGTCGTCATCGATGTCCATGCCAGCGGCGTCTGGAGGAGCATATGGGCCAACCCCATTGTAGAGCGTGTGAAACTCCTCGTGCAGGTTGACGTTGTACTCCTCTAGCTCATCGACCCTCTACAGCAAAAGGTCCCTCTCGTCCCAGGCTTCATTCCTTTCCTGAACCAACTGCCCAATCATGCGGTCTGCATTGTTGTTGGCTTGAGTCAATGTATGCACCCGCTGCATAGCTCTATCACCTCTCTCAACCGCCTAGTCCCACTGTAAGCTCATATCAGCCAATTGCTCCTGCAAACTAGCTATAGCACGTGCCTGCTTCTTCTTCTTCTTTCTCACCTTGAGCTTATCATGACCACGCAAGCCAGTCAAAGTCCAATAGGTACTCTCAAGGCCCTCATACGCTCTGATGGCGGTGAACATAGCACTCATAGCATGGTTGTCGCTAGCCTGTCCCTCAGCTGGACCTCTGACCAAGGCACTTCCCTGAGGCTGAACCCAAATAGCATCACGAGGATCATCCCTAGGAAAGGTGCCAGCTAGAGCTGCTGCAAGCTCACTGGGAAATCTGCTCATGATGTCCCTGATGACATGGAAAGCTGCTCCCTCTGCACCCTCAACAGGAGTGCGGCCCTCAAACTCCAAGTATCAACCATCCCACTCTGGAGCATCACCAAGAGCAGGAACTGTGATCTCTACCACTGCAAGTCCATCATCTGCTAACTGGCTCTCATTCCAAGAGTACACCGGTTCTTGACCCTCTAGGTACCCCACATCATGGAGCACTCTCCAAAGCAAGGTCAGCATGCCAAATTCGCTCAAGAAGATGTCCATGGTGTGGTGCTCCCTCAGGGCCAACAGACGTTGAGGTGCTCTTCCTCCGGTGGACTTACGAGCGGTCTACTTCGTGCGGGCCATCTGTAGCAAAATTTCTTTTATTACTCCGTAGGAACATATTTTAGGTGATACAACTTTTATCAAAATGAGATAATCAATTTATAAGGGGATGAATGCATGACATGAATGAAATGCACAAGTAATATGATGTATGTACATGCCGTACGTTCTCACAAACTTATAAAATAAATAATTTCTAGCGACGAATTCGGTGGCATACAAACGATCTCTCAAATACGTATCTAATACGTTCTACACGATAACGCTGTTATGTACCTACAGAAGATTCATTTCAGCCCAATTCCCGATGAATGCACAAAAGTAGTAAATTTTATCTACACGCTCTACACGAATCCCCAGATACGTGTACAACGGTAGTAACTACCCGAACCATCATTCTATTGACGGCATCGCCTCAACAGACGGAATACCCATACATGAGATACCTTTGTAAAACATGCGTAGAACATGTAATTACTCCAGCATCATATAAGCATTCACCCTAGATCGGCGGTGTATCCGATCATGCTCTCACAACTCACACTTACCGAGGCGTAGAGGCAAATGATCCATACACTACCACTCAAACAAGTGGCACTCATACAATAGCACGCCGTATGAGCAACGAAAGAGAAATATGATGCAAGAACCCCAAGGCAGTACTTAATTAAGCCACCTAGAGTCCTTAACTGGGCATAAAGGATATGACCACTGGCACACTTTTTAGTTTGGAAATCATGTTTTTCAAATGCCTTTTTGTTTTAAATACACTTGTGAACAGTAACACGCTAAACCATGCTCTGATGCCAGCTGTAACAGAACCGACCAATTATACAAAATTAAGTAAGAAAATCATCCGCCAGAGTAGACGATTTAGCAAACTTAAGCCCGTATAACCCGGTAGTCCGTGAAATCATGAAGGGTTTCAAACCAACTCACATACCAGCCAAGATCGTAATAAGTTTAGCGGTCACCATCACATATTACATAAAATTTCGCATCTCAGATACATCAGAGTTTAAACATAGTTATTACAAAACGAGTTTAAATAGAAGTAGCGGAAGCTATTTGTTCAAAACCACACACACTCACACGGAGTTCAAATACAGTGCCAGCTAATGATCATCTCCAACAAAAGCATCAGACGAGACATAAGGAATGACCATGCCCATGGTCCTAAGCATCACCCATCGCAGGATAAAGGCAGTTTATGCAGTAGCCGTAATACATCTGCCCATCTGCAACAAGTGGGAATAAAACCCTGAGTACGAGAAGGTACTCAGCTAGACTTACCCGATATAACCGAAAATAAAGTGACATCAAGGATTATGAAGGGCTTTATAGTAGGGTAGCTGACTCATTTGCAAAAAGCGGCATTTTTAGTATTTCAAGAACCTTTCCAAAATCATTATTGTCAAGTTAATTATTATTAACCTGTCGACTACATTTGCACATATACTAGAGCAAATATGTGATTAAACAAATAATGATAACCAATGATCATTAACAACTTTCATAAGGTCATATTCATTATAACTGTCCAAGTGTTCCATCAACATTACTACGATGAAGTCACTCAAGTCAAGTGCTCACTATCCAGGAGCGATGGCGATTCGAATCGATTCCTAACCAGTTGGTGATTTATTCCTTACACAAACCTCACTCACCCGCTAAAGTGAGGTATCGGTCACCGAGTCAACTATCCAGGAATCTCGAGTTTGCCAGGAACCACATGTACCCGGGGGCCGACCGACTTCTCTTTGGTCTTATCTTCGCGCCCCCGTGTCCTACCACACCTGCTCCGGCACAGTGCGCTGCGAGCAATCTACTCGGCCCCAATAATCTCCCAGCTTCGCGGTCGAAAGGTACTTTATTCGGCCAGCTAAATGTAAGGCATGCGTTCAACATGACCTGAGGCCCAACAACGGTCAGTCCTTAATCGACACAGATGGAAAGCACTACAGTCCAAAACTCTATAAGTCTCCGTCCGGTCTCAACTTCATTTAACACTTAGTTATACCATGACTACATAGTTCTCCAAGCAGATCCAGGTAACCACCTATAGCTCGCAGGTGACAGGAAATCACCCAACTTGTACCGGTCTAAGCCAGTTAAGCATTGACTCGACTGCGGATACCATGGTAACAAGGATATAGTATAACAAAGGTAGACAAGGTATAATGCAGCAACGGTTGCAAACAACTCCTGAACGTAATGCATCAATTAAAGTAAAGCATTTAATTAATAATTGCAAACTGGGGAGAAAAATGCTCCAGGGCTTGCCTCTCTCGAAGGAGCTCAGGCGGTGATCGGGGCACTCCAGAAGTTCCTCAACGTCCTCCTCGTCTGCTTCGGTCACTTCCTGCGGCTGCACCTCGAGCTGCTCCTCGAGCTCCTTGGGTATGGCGACTAGGCTCTCGGTTTGCGATCCTGTATGATGCATGTGTGTAAGTGCTTATGCAAAAGTGCATCGGATGAAATGAACACAATGGATATGCTTGAATGCAAGGCAGTCAACATCATCCAAGAACATATACTACAAGCACATGTCATCTACTGCATTCTCTTCTACTACTAATATGCTGGGTCAACACATCTCATTAAATGCTTCAAAGATACACCAAAGCTTCACTAATTTCTTAATCACACATAAGGCAACATTTGATTAAACCCAAATTAATAATAGGTTTGAATAGCAACATCTATTTTTATAGCTTAGAAAAATCTTAGAAAATTACCATAGAACAGTGCTACCCTAAGTAGTCTATCATCAGATTTTTATGGCATTTGGATAAGTGGAATAGCCTACACAAAAATGACAAGCTTGGACCTAATTATGAGCATGAAAATACTTTGTATTATGAAAAGTGTCAAACCACAGATTTAGTATTTTTCCTAGGTTCTAAACAGTAAATAATCACTGTACAAAAATTATCACATGCATGTTTTATACAAATTATGCTCTCTAGCAAAAATAACAAAAATCAGCCATTAAAGGAACTTGAACTACATCTCCCAATTTTTCTACAGGGCATGCATGGCATATATTTTTCCTAGGAAGTACATTACACAAGAAGAATAACACACTTGGAAGCATATTTTTCTGAAACATATAGGTTTTACTACACATTTTACAAGATATCAGCAATATCAAGGATTAAATAAAGATCTACAGAAAAGTGTCTCAAAAATGACATGCAATATTTTTATCATGTAGATCTGGTGACAAGGAACCTAGCAAAATTTGTTTCAACAAATTTGGAGCAAATTTGAGCAAGTTATAAATTTCCAAAGCATTTAACAGAATTCTAAAAAAGCATTTCTTAAATCCTTTTTAAAACCAGCCGACGAAAATGCTGGGTGCACCCGGATCTGCATACGCGTGTGCATACACAGGGACAGACAAACGGGCTCGGGGTTCAGTGGGACCCCACCTGTCAGCCGAACCAAAACAGAGGAGATCACTGGCGGCGAGAGCTCGCCGACGGTGAGGTTTTTGGTCCGGTGAAGGTGACCGGCGTGCTCCCCACAGCCGCACGAACCCCACGGTGCTCGTGGCATGGGCCAAAGAGCACGGGAAGCCGACCGCTGCCGTGCATGGTGGAGCGGCAGCGTGGGTCGTCGTCGGTGGAGCGTCTCCGGCCATGGTAGGGCGAGAGGAGGTGCTCGGGAGACTCAATGGTGCAGTGCGGTGCTCGTGTGTGAGAAAGAAAGGCGGGCAAGGAAGCGGAGCGGTGAAGTCCATGGGAGCGGAGCTCACCGGTGAGCTCGGCCGTGCTCCGGCGAGCAATAGCGGCCGGCTCGGGCCTTACCACGCGAGGCAGTGGCCCAGTAAAGGAGAGAAACCATTTTTCAAATTCTATTTTCAAGGAATTTTCAAATATTAGTTTTCAAATACCCTTTTGAGCAAGAAAATGACTTCTTTTGAAAATGTCCCAAAAATAAAAGTTGGTTAGAATTTAATCTTCTACAACTTTGCTTTAGGGACCAACTAAAAATTTTGCATAGATTTTGAATTGGGAAGCAAAAGCTAAATAGGGAGGATTTTTGACCATTTTCAATAAAAATTTCAAATGCATACTTTGTCAAAAGTTTGAATACAAACTTTGCTCCAAAAATTGTGCTAAATAATTCTAGATGATTTACAATTATAGCCAAACATGTTTTACTAACCTAGCAAGCATAATTAGGGCAAAAACAACTCTAAACAAGTATATGCAACATTCATGTTTTACGAGCATGTTTCATATGTTTTGAAGCATGGTTTTAGTTATTATTTACATAATTAGGCATGGATACTTAGGATGCTTGATGATGCACAATATGCATGATTTGCAGTGCCTAAATGCTGGCATAACACCGGGGTGTTACACTCCGCCCGTCCCTCTTCTTCGCCGGAGCCAGAGCGTTGGAGCGGCCGACCTGTAAATCATTGCTCCGCCTCCGTACGCTAAAAAGGGCTCCTGCTCCTCTGTCCATGGTGCACTCCTGGCTCCGGTGCGAAAGTTGCCGCAGAGCCGGAGCCAGAGCGCGTAGCAAAACATGTTCTAAATAGTGAACTAAAAGCTATACAATTATTGTTGCACCATTTCAGAATCAATAGAAAGTTCAGTGAATACAATATACTTGGTATATATGTTTGTCCTAAAATAAGTGTCGTTCTCGCTTCCTGAGGAGTTAAACACTTTCAAATCAAATATATACAAAATATTAATATTTATAATACATAACTAATATCATTAGATAGATCATTGGACTATTTTTATAATAAACTTATTAGAGATACAAATGTTGCTAATAATTACTAAACTTAGTCAAACTTTAAAAAATTTGAGCAGCGTGATTATCATAGCGACACTTATTTAGAGACTTAGAAAGTATGTACATGCTAATCTGAATCTCTACAACTAAAAAGACCCATAGGTCATCGTCACCGCTAGACTAACCCGCGTGCCCGCCCACTTCCCCGACGCACTCCCCCTCTCGGTGGCCATGGCCTCCATCTACCCTCCACTTCCCTGCTCGCGACAACCCGCGTGCTCGTCATCCGCGGAGAAGGAGGTGGGCGTGTCCCCAGCGACGCGCTGGCCGGCTGCGCGGCATGTTCTCCTCGGAGACGGAGGTGGGCGTGTCCCTGGCGACGCGCTGGCCGATGTCTGCCCGTCTCGTCGTCCACGGAGAAGGAGGTTGGCGTGCCGATGTCTGTGCGTCTCGTCGTCCCCGGCGACGCGCTGGCCGGCGTCTGTGCATCCCGTCTTGGTCTGGTGCCGATCCTGATCCGGGTCGGCGCCGCCACACAGTAGGAGAAAGAGATCAGTGTGTGGGCAAAGAGTTAAAACCATCTCCGCCTCCGCCGCGTGGACCACTGGTGAGCAATTTGGGATTTGTTGGCCGTCGCTGCTAATTTTTGGAGCCATCTGAGGATTTTTTTTTTTTTTGCAATGTAGTCAACGACGCGCGCGGCACCGCCGTCGACGGTGAGCCGCCTGGAGGTCGACGGTTGCTTCGTCCGATCCGACTCGCCACTGTCGTCTCGTCGACGACCTTGCCACCGCGGCGGGCGACCATGCAGGCCTGGGCTCCCTGCTGGCCGTGGGAGTTCGTCACTTATCTGTTAATAATATGCTAAACAATTGATTGAATCGAGCACAGCCTGTTCGGTTGGCTGGTTCGTATCGTTGTTGGTTCGTGAAGAAGTACTGCTGGCTGGTTAATGTGAGAGAAAAATACTGTTCTGGTTGGAAATTTATGATCGTTTATGACAAGCCATAGCCAAACGAACATGCTTTGATTGTTGTTCTTTTGTTCCCGCAGAATAAATCTGAAATATCATTATTTTGCAGAACAAATTGCTTTAGTGGGTAGTATACTAATCTGACAGATACCTCACCTATCGGTGGTGAAGTTTGATTGAAGTTGTACTGTTTTTTAAGCGGCTAGCCATGCTTTCAGTAAGATCAGAAAACTGCAGAAATAGCACAGCAATGTTTCAGTAGCTCAATTTTTGGGTGCTGATATGGATTTCAGTACCCCAAGCATTTGTATCTTTCCTAGCTCAATGTTTATGTATCAAGTTTTTCCTACTTTCAGTTTCGTATTTTTAGCTACTACACTCATTTCCTCCTATGTTGTCTGTCCATTCTTTGTATGTCTTACTACATCCCATGATGACATTTTTTCAATAGGCGCCAGATGTCCATGCTGAAGCCTGGGAAACTCTTAAAGTGAGTATGAAAATTGTGTTTCTTTACCATTTTAAAATTATTGCAAGTCAATTGTGAAAGATAAAATTAATGAAATCTGAAAATTGCCACGTTCATCATGGATTTTGATTGGGGACGGCAAGACGACGACTTCGGCCCAGTGGCGGTAGGACGTTACCCTGTTCGCTTGATCATTTCCGTAGCTTATAAGTCGGTTGATAATATTTTATTATAAGAGAAAAATACTATATCATATCTGATAAACATAACTTGCGTGGCGAACAACGTGGGCGCCGTGACCTCGTGGTGGACCCTGTCGTAGGCCCAGCCCGTGTGCAGGAAGCGGTGGATCCAGTAGTAGAGGTAGTCCTCCACCAAGGAATACGACACCAGCTGTACTGCTATCTCACCCACTGATGGCAAAGGAAGACCCATCCGGATACCCGCCATCTATACAATATATATTGCATTGCATGAATTCAGGTATAGTACTACTAGGTTAATTAATATATATACTCACTTCCTACCTTGGCGTGCACCGGTGTAAAATGCGAAACGATATATTATATAAAGGCATGTCTTTTTTTCATTCACATGTCGATGTTAGTCGTCGACTCACCGTCAGTAGCCCGTCTATATATATGGGCTTGGCTCAATTAGAAATCCAAAAATTTCCATAAAAATCTCAAAGCTCCACTCATATATGCAAAGAGGGGTCACGAGGTCTCTTTTTGTAGATTTAGTTTTTTTTTTACTTGGATAGGAGTCCTAAAAGGTCAGCCGGTGCATCTAATCGAGCTTGGTTTTTTTGTCTTTTCTCGCTGTTGCGCCGTCGCCGTAGCTTCTTTCGTCCTTGCAATCATGCAAGTGAGAAGATGGATAAGTTTTTTTTAGAAAGCCATCTTCGCACGACTGCTCCCAACTTCCAAGATGGTCATCTTCCATCCAAGTCAGGCAGCACTACGTCACGTCGTATTTGTCGTCAGCTACTCCGAGCTTTCCGTCCACCACTCACACCACTACCAGCAACGACATCTCCTTATGCAGACGAAAGGTAAACGCCCCTTGACCCAATCTGTTATTTCCATATACATACTATTATGATCACAATCATGTTCATTATGTCGCTGTTCATGTTGTTCAATCTAACTAGCATGTTAGGGCTTCACATGCTAGTATATGAAATCGTTGATTTATGTTCTAGTTTTTATCTCGAAATTAAATTATCTACTTTCTTAACATAAAATTATTCAAATTGAAGCCGACTCATGTATAGCTAGAGAGCGAGAGACCTTTACGACGGGGTAGGAGATGATCTGGTAGGGAACGAGGAGGAGCAGGTAGACGCGGACGGTGTCCCTGAAGTAGCGGGCGACGGCAGCCTGGGAGAGCCGCACCCCGGGCTAGCTGCAGCTTGTACCGCATCGCAAACGCAGGCGCGAGACGCTCCAGGAGCGCCAGGGGCAGCGGCACCAGCACGTGGGCTAGGAACAGGATCAGAGTGTTGTGCCACAGGAGCCAGTGGTCCGGCATCGCTGCCGAGTAGCGGAACCAGGTGGCCTCCGCCCACGTCAGGCCGCGCCCCAGCGCCGCCTCCGCCTCCGCCACCGTGCCGTACGGGATCATCCCGGCGAACTTTCCCTGTCCAAGCTACGCTGACACCAAATTGATGCAGTGGAGCTGCTATAGTTCAGGCTGCTTTATATAATGGATTATTTGCTCCCTGACTGCTGGGGCAATAAGCGGCTTCATGATGCGCCGGCAAACACACATGGCCGTTCCAGCGTATTCTGAGCTAACAGAGAAAATCTGAAATCATCCGACTGGACGAGACGATGCGTGGACCCCAGCAACTCTTGCTATGCCAGATGCCACACCACAAGCAAGCAGTGCCACAACTTTGGCGTGCAGAAGGATGCGATCGCCGCCGGCACCGCACGGCATCGACAAGTATATATTCATTCATTTATCACCTATAGCTATGTAGTAGAGAGACTTATGTGTCACGAAACAAGTCTGACTTTTTAAGGAGAGAAAGGGAAAGACAGACGAGTCTCAGATTAAATATCGATAATGATAGGATGAGGAGGTCGTCCGTCCATGGACCTGACCCGCCCGCACGTGCACTTGTACGGTCTGCATGAGTTGTCGTTCACTGGTTTGTTTGCGCCTTGAAAAATATAGCCACCGCTCCTCTCTCTCTCGTGTCTCCCTGCCTTCGCTTTCTTTCTCTCGTGTGTCTCCCGCGCTACTCCCTCCCTCTCCATTGGTGCGGTGTGGGCGAGCGTCCCGGCGCGGTGGCGTAGCTGCCTCAGCGTGGCCTCATCATGAGCGTGCCACGACGCGGAGGCCTGAGCGGCCGTCGACACGGAAGCGCAACGGCGCCGACAGCCCGGTCACGGGCGGACCAGCGCGGTAGGGCCGGCACGAGTGGCTCCCCGATGGATCTGGCTCCCTCTCCCAGTCATGAGGGCGCTGCCTCCTTGCCGCGTCGCGCAGCCGCCGTTGGATCGCTGCCTCCGGTGAACTCCACACGCTGACAAGGTTCTATTCTCCCAAGCAGCAAGGAAATGTTGCGCTGCACTGAAAGCGTATGTTGCAAGCATACGTTTTTAAGTGTTTAAGATATTTCATAGGTATGTTGCAAGTGCTTCATGTAAATGTTGCAAAAGTACCGAGATGTTGCATATGTTGCAAGTGTTTGTTCAAAACGTTTTATTTGTTTTAGACGTATGTTGCAAGCGTTTCGGATCTGGATGTTGCATATGTTTCACACATATGTTGCAAGAGTATGTTCCAAATGTCTCCTCTGTTCCAGTCTTATGTTGCAGCAAGTGTTTTCATGTTGCAAGTTGCAAATATTTTATCTGGATGTTGCATATCTTGCACGTATGTTGCAATTGTATGTTTCAAATATTTTAGCTGTTTTCAGATGTATGTTGTATCTGAATGTTACATAAGTTGCAGTGGCTATACACATATGTTGCAAGCTTATGTTCTAAATGTTTCATCTATTATAGACGTATTTTGTAGCAAATGTTTTATGTTGCAAGTGTTTTTTTAGCAGGTGAGGGAAGCGAGCACAGGTGGAGGTGGCCCCCGCGTGCGCAGGCAGTTCCCCACGTGCATGCGCAGCAGCAAGGCGAGGGGCGCAGCAGCATGGGCGCGCAACAACATGCGAGCAGCAGGCGCACAGCAGCATGTGAAGCAGCAGCAGCAGGTGCAGGCTGACAGGCGCAACAGCATGCGGGGCAGGTAGGGTAGGCACGGGCGTCGGATGTCCAGGTGCTAGCCACGTCGATTAAATATCTGACAACTTTTTAATTAAATACAAACTTAATAGGGCATGTTATATTATTGCAATTATTAAATTATATTATAGATGTAATGGTCACCATAAAATAAATTATACTAACTTTCAAATTTTATAGAAAGGAAAAATAAATAGATATTTAATGTTCGTTTTTCTTTAATATTTTATAGTTTTTTTGTCCCGTTGTAACGTATGGGCATTCGCTAGTTTCAAGATAAAAACAGACCTGAAAACCTTACGGCTGTGGGATTGAAAATTATCAACAAACAACTATGTGCCCTCATCTCAATATATATATCCATAAAATGTTGTTAAATATGTGCGTAGATTACTAGATTTCCATCAACCAAACAATACTAGCATTGCACACGCCCAGCCAGCATACAAGAAGAGCACTGCATTATATATAAGTTGAGAGTATTCTCAGCGTATTGTTGCTTTATGAAAGAAACAATATTTTTTTTAAAAAAGGGGCAGAGCTCTGCTTTCATCATTCAAACAAAATACATATACCCGGTCAAGTTTTTGTTTTTTTTCTTAACATGCTAATCTAGCAAATCGACTTGTCTTCCACATATGTCACATAAAAAACATCGTTCAGCTATGTTCAAAGACTTCTCGTTCAGATCGAATTAATCCAGCAGCAGCCTGCAATCACCGCCCATCGTCAATGACTCTAGTCATCGCCGGCGACGGGGTGAGTGGCGCGATCGCCTCCCTCTGCATGCTGAACTCCCCGGTCGTGTCACCGGAGTAGTCGCTGGTGACGTAGCTGGTGTTGCCACCCCTGCGCTGCCACTCAGTGACGTAGCTTGGCTTGGTCACCACCTCGGTCACCTCGATGTCTCCGGTGAGCATTTTCACGACCCGCGACATCGGTGGCCGCTGGTGAGGCGAACCCTGCGTGCAGAGGAGGGCGACACTGATGACTCTGCGTGCCTCTTCGCTGTCGAATTCTTCGATCCTTGCGTCCAAGATGCCAAGTGCTTGGTCCCTCTCGTACAGCTCCCAGGCCTGCAAATCGTAGAATGCTTCAGCGATCAGTGGGTTCACAAGAATGAACCGAGGTGTTTTATTGGGCGTAAGGATGTTTGATCAGCTTACCCACTCAAAGAGATAGATCCTGTCTTCCTCCAAGGAATTGTCAGTGTTTGATCGACCTGCGACGGTCTCCAATGCCACCACCCCGAAGGCAAAAACGTCGGCCTTTTCAGTCAGATGGCCTCTCATTGCATACTCAGGCGCCAGGTAGCCACTTGACAATGGATAGGGAGATTAAATCAATCAGATCAGGATTCAGAGCTACATTCATAATACAGGCAAAGGTGACATGCACTTACAATGTGCCCGCAATTTTGGTGCTGACATGAGTCTTCTTCTCATCAAAGAGTTTGGCGAGCCCGAAATCGGAGATCTTGGGTGTGAGGTCGGTGTCAAGTAAAACATTGCTGGCCTTGATGTCCCTATGCACGATGCGCACGCTGGACTCCTCGTGAAGATAGGTTAGGCCTCTTGCAATTCCTAAGATGATCTTGAAGCGTGTTGGCCAGTTAAGGCTCAAACCGCTGTCACCTGTACATTCAAAAACAAAAACCTTGAGAAATGTTTTTCTTATAACTAGAAATGTGGTTAACAGCATGTGGTGGTGGTGATGAGTCGAAGTTAGCACACCAAAGAGTGCTCGATCAAGGCTTCCATTCTCATGGTACTCGTAGACCAGCAGGGGGGTGTTACTGTCAATGCAACAACCATATAGCTTCACAAGATTGCGGTGTTGCACAGCAGAAATTGTGGCCACTTCTGTCACGAACTGGCTTTTCCCCTGATGAGATGTTTGAGAAAGTTGCTTCACAGCTATTATCCTCCCATCAGGTAGCTTACCCTGCAAAAAGAACTTAAAGTTATATATATGATTGATCATATAGGTTACTAGAAAGCTGCATTAGTTACCAACTTCTACAAAAATTTATTAGAAAGCTACATTTGCAAGAGTAAATTGTGAGGGAGTAACCTTATAAACTGGTCCATACCCGCCTTCTCCAAGAATATTTTTAGGACTGAAGTTATCTGTAGCTAACTTTAGTACAGCATTACTGAAGACGTTTGGTCTTCCAACCATGTTATATAGCTCTGTTTATTTTGTTTCATTTCAATTGAGAAAGAATCAGAATCTGTCAATTGTAAGATTCAATGTCTAAATTACTGTATAAATGTATTTGATACCTTCTTGTTGCTGTGCTACTCTTCTTCTCTTCTGTACCAGCACAAAGATTCCAGCTAAAGCGGCTAGTCCTAAAACAGAAGCACCAATTACTATTCCTGCAATTGCCCCTGCTTTGCTTTTCTTTTTGGGAACACCATTTCGCACAGTAGGAGTAAAATCTGAAAAAAAGGACGTTTGATATATTAGCATCCATTAGCATCCAGTAGGATACTTATTTCAAGCTATTATTCATAGACTGGGTTAGACAGTACTTGGTGTCACACTTAATGCTGAGATCATGGGTCCATAGTACCCTTGGGTTGGAATGCAACAAGTGCCCTTGCCTGCCCAGAAGAGATGGATCTCAAGGAAGTTTTTGGACACAGTTGCATTGTATTTCTTATACACTGCAACATAAGATTTTCCACCAGCCGTCTTCCTTATGTCAAAGTTCTTTTCTTTCAGACCACCCTGTACAAATGTAAAGTAAGATAAGATAAGAAAGTCTTTTGGCTAGGAAACATCAAAACACCTGATCTATGATGCATGGGATATGCACCTGGATGTATACGTCAAAAACTCTCCTTCCAGTGCTTTGCCAGGTGGGTGACTGTGGATAAGCAAACTCTGCAAACTGAAGCTCAACAGTGTAATTTCCATTCTCAAGTCCAATGCCATAGTACCGCAGTGATGATGGTGACATCCTTGCTGTTTGGAACAGTTCTGAATCCAGTGCATTCTGAAACTGCTGGGAACTATATATTATGTAACTTCCATTTGGGGCCTCAATAAATTTTCCTACATTGCTTACACCCCATCTTGTTTGACCAGTAACATAATATGATGCAGCTCCAATATTTGTAGGATCGATTTCATAAAAAGTATTATCTGAGCCCCTCATAGATCTGTTACTTCCACAGTCTACAGCAAAGGAGGAATCTGCAATTAAGTATAAATATTAACCATATTGCAATCCCTGAGATCATGTCAACTGCTGAAGATGGTGAAGAGTGAGAAACATACATTCCGGAGAACCACGGAAACAAGGTATATCTTGCTGGAGACAGTTTAGGCCTGAAGGTAGAATGCTGCACATTTGAAGAAAATAAGAAGTTTAACGCTCTCAATTAAAAAAAAAATCTCGGAAGGCATAACTAAATTAAGTACCTGTTGTTGCTGCTACCAAGAACGAAGTTGTTTGCCACCAAATTCCTTTTTCGAAAAAAAAAATCAACTTGTCAAACAACAGAGTTATACAACCTTGAGCATATCTATATTTGTGTCCTTCAAGGAAAATTTTGTACTTTCAACTTACAATTGCAAATTATTCTGGGTAGCCCAAGAAGGGAAGCTACCGGAGAGCTGGTTGTAAGAAAAATCTCTGCAAAAAAAACAAAAATAAAATAAAATAAAAATTACTACATATGAAATAAATACACAGTTTCAAAATTTAAAAAATATAAAATTATGTTAGATAACACTGAAATTTCCTGACATACAAATTGTTTAGTGAAGGGCTTTTAACATCAGGCAGGCTTCCAGAAAGGCTATTATTTCCGAGAAACCTGAATTTAATAATGTTCGTGACAAACAAAACATGCAAGCGTCAGCTTAAGAGTTCAGTTGTATTATGAAGATGATCTCTTAAAAGAATCCCTTACAAGAATCCAAGCTTGTCCAAATTCAGTATAGATTGTGGAATTTGGCCTGTGAGATTGTTAAAGCTCAAGTCCCTGTGCCGCGAGACAGAAATATTACTTGAAACGATGCTCCTATTGAAATTTTGTGAAAGAAAAGCAATAGCAACAGATATTTGTACAATGGCATATAATGAAATACTTACAATAAGGTCAATCCCGCTAGATTAGAAAAATTTACTGTTGCAAGAGTATCAGATATCCTGCAGTTCCTCAGTATCCTGTAGAAAGATAATCAATGTCAGTACCATCTACACTGCCAAGATATGAAACTGTACATTTACAGGGAAAAGTATGTCGCATACAGGACATTCAAAGATGTCAAGTTACTGATAAAGGACAATGAAGAGCTCCCATTTACAATATCACCGATCTGTCTGCACATGAAGATGTCTAACAAATCAGTTTCTGCGACAAGCTTGACCTTGTCAACTATCAAAGTAACAGGGATAACAATGGATGAAGTACTTACAAGCTTGTCAATTTGGTTAGATTGGACAGACTTTTTGGGATTGGGCCTTCCAAAGAATTTCCTTGGAACCTCCTACAAGTTCATAAATTTTTGTTCCTAATAAGCCGGCTGCTAAAAGATTCATTTGTCATTTGAACATAATAAACGTTAAGCACGAAGTATCAGGACTTCTTATCAGCCAGTTTGATCTGATCACATGAAAATGTGTTACATTTTTATTAGGAGTGAAAAGGGAAAAGAGTTATTGTGCTTACGCATAAGGAAAGAACATATGCACAAAGTCCTAGTGCCCAGTTTCCAAGAAGTCTTGGCTCATAAAAATATGTACTAAATAATCATGCGAAGCAATAGTAGTCTTACAGATCTTCCAACTGAGTCAAGCTCCCAATGAAATCAGGCATTTTTCCTGTGAAATCATTGTCCGATGCCAAGCTGCATGCACAAGAAAATTAATTACACTAAGAGTGTGATATTACATTGGAAATAACTTGTTGCTGCGGTATTGAGCATACAGGATCTTCAAGTTCTTAAGCTTTGAGAATGTTGAAGGGAATGGACCGCTGAAGCCAGAGCTGTCAAAATATCTGCAAAGATGATTGACTAAAATTTTAGTTCTTTCAGAAGTGAAGTTTGGCAATTCAAAAGATGCATTTTACATTTGCTCCAGTTCGGACAAGTTGCCCAGTTCAGAAGGAAGTTCACCAGTAAAATTGTTCGAGCTAATGCCCCTGAAACAAAAAGTGAGTAGTTCAGAGTGCGATTACGCACATGTATGTGATGCTATGAACAGAAAATAGTCATATTTTTTTTGTTTGATGAACTATCTGAAACATTTGAAACACCAAATAGAAGGGGGAAATGATGTTGATGTGCCAATTTTTATCATTTGAAGATGTGCTTTTATTTCACCTACTAGTACTAAATAGAGTCCAATGTCGAGTAGCCATGCAAGGTTAGCAAGTTTTATGTAGAACTTAGTAGCTAAAGTAAACAATGAGCAGAGAACTCTTACAATGAGATAAGATTGGTAAGGTTCCCAAGCTCCTTTGGAAGTGTTCCAGAGAGTGGATTGATAGCCAGAGTTCTTGCAATATTTTCGAAAAATAGGGTCAAGACAAAGCGATACCTAGTAGATGAGGCACAATCAAAATTTGGTTACTTCTTACAAGTACTGCATGGGGAATTTCCCAATGAATGATGGCACAGGACCTGTCAAATAATTCTGCTGCAGGTTCCTGAAACATCATCAAAGCCACCAAACTAATTAGCCAGATAAAGAATACCAGTGTTTACTGATTCTTGTCAGGCAAATAGGGCATTATTGTGAATAATTCTTGAGAGTGATTTATTCAGAAAAAAACTTGAGAATATATACAAGTCAGATGCCGTACAGGTTATTGAGATAGGTGAGGTTCTGCAGCTCGGCTGGTATCTGACCGACAACATTCAAGGCATACACTTTCCTGCAGAAGCAAAGAACATGTCAAAGCAAGACCTCATCTCATAGGGTGAAATAAAAGGAGTAAAAACTATTCCTTTTGTGCATGCTTTTCTATCCAAACATATGGGAAATACAATCTTGACAGCTTCGAGAGGTAATAATCAAGCCCCGCTCGGGCGTTTCGTCGAGCAGATGGTGATCGAGCTGCGGTGGCAGATCAACGCAGCGGCGCTCTGGGAGGGAGAGGAAGTGAGGAACCTACAGTTTGGTGATGTGGCAAACGGTGGCGTTGTTGTAGGAGCAGTCGCACTTGATGGCTGGGTTGATGTTGGGGTTGTTGTCGACGTCGGTGGTGTCGACGGCGACGCCGCTGCAGGGCTCGCCGCTGATGTTCCACGCCGGCGACGCCTTCAGCCCCCATCGCCCCAGGATCGTGTTCAGCGCCGCCACTGCACAATTGCACGCACACGGAAATATAATACATGGTAGCATATATGCTTGCGCACGAATGAAGATCTTGCGCCCGCCCAAAGAAAAACATATACATGTAGGATTACACTAGCACAAGAAATTTGTGTGGAAGAAGATGTGATTTCTCTAAGAGCCTCTTTGGTCCGGCTCCAGGAGCTTAAGCTCCGGCTGCTACAGGGGCTTAAGCTCTGGCTCTGCAGAAGCTATAAACGTCTGTTTTTTTGGAAAGGGCTCCGCATGGAGAGCCGATCAAAAGCCGAAGCCATTTTTTACCTGTACAGAAAAAGCCTAAAAAACGAGCTTTGTGTGGCTCCTTACTGTGGGTTCACGTCATCTGATGCGAAGAAGCCGCTTTACCAAACGTTTTTTTTAAGAATGGCTTCAGCTCCTCTAGAGAAACTGTGCTCCTTCAAAAAAACCAGAGCCAGAGCTATTTTTAAAGAAGCCAGAGCCCTACTAGACATGCCCTCAGCACTAGCCCTAAGTACTAGCTACTAGCTAGCATATGAGGTCTAGTTCCGTGTTCGAAACTGGGCTTGTGTGCATGCATGATATAATTATATACGGCGGCTAGCTGCCAATGGACAGTAGCGGCACGTACCTTCGGCTGGATCAGTCCGTGCTGTTTGCTGGCCTCTCACGGCTGCCACCCACGAGCACGCGAGCAGCAGCAAGAGGAGTCGCCCATGGCCGCCGCCGCCGCCGCTGCACCTGCTGGTCGCCATTTCTCTCGCTCGTTCGTTCTCTGAGATGAGAAGCAAATGATTGACCCGGAAACAAATGGTCTTTAAGCTAAGGATCAAAGCATCAGCAATACATGGAGTACAACGAGTCAGTCATTATATACTACGTGAAAAACGGTTTTTAAAAACGGGATAATTTTTTTTTAAGGAGGACTAAGATAAAAGGAGGAGGACTACAAGTCAGTCATTATATACTCAGAAAAAAAGGAGGGAGACTACAAGGGAATTTTTTTAAATTTTTAATCCTTTTTAAATAAATATTTTAATACTAATCCAAAAAAAGTATTTACAAAAGTGACCTTTTGGTCGCGCCAGCGCGACAGTACCACGCTGTCGCGCCACATGCGCTGGCGCGACAAGCCCAACCACGATGGCACACGGCGTTGACTGTAGCTGGCTGGCGGAGCGTGGGCCCCGGCCTGGCGCGACAGGCCTATATAAAGGCCGCGGCCCACCACCTTTTTCCTCCCTCTTGTCTATCTCCCTTCACTCTGGGCGATCTCGAGGTCAGCTCTTGTTCATGTGTTGTTTCTCTTCTCCTCCTCCCATTCTCTATTTGCCTTTGATCAAGTTTGTATTTGCATTTCAGGTTTGAACGGTCTTATGTATGAGGTATGACTCCCTCACCTCTGTTGTTTTTTGTGTTTAGTTGATGTTTATATACTTCTCTGGTTTACACTGCTGTGTGTAATACTGGCTTTTGTTTGGTTGAATGAAAGTTGCTTTAGCTAATCACGTCTAATATATATGGTTCATGTTGTACTTGTTGAACTTTTATGATTTTTATGATTAGTTTTGGTTGGCAGTGCATTGAGGTTTTGGTTGGCAGTGCATTAGGGTTTAGATAGCAGTATGGGTTGCACTGTTGATACTAAACTTTGTTCGAAGTGTGTGATTTGAAGTTTTTTGTGGTGATTAGATGTATAGATGAGTTGGACTATGTATGTATAGACATCATTTACATTCAATAAGTTTATTTTAGGGTTTGGCTTCATGGGTTTACATGATTATTGGTTCATATCTTTGCTTTGTTGAACTACTTTGTAATAGGTTCAATGGCGGTTCGAAATGACAACCAATTCGTACACCATCCGAAGGACCATGGTGCTATCGATCCTTTGCTACCAACAGAGCCAACATCGTTGTGTTACAGTGGGTTACTGGCATTTGTGAAGCAGTCAAGGCATCCTACGTTAGCTGGGCGTGCTTTCTACTGTTGCCAACTTAAGCGACGTCCCCCGACACTTGATGCCTACCTAGAGGGATGCAACTTCTATCAGTGGATCGATGGCGATGAAATGTTCGATCAGTTGATTATGTTGTTTCCTTATGACCCCTGGAAGACTGTTCCATATTCAGAATTTGTTCGTTGGGTTCCGCTGCCACCGAACCCTCCGGAAATGACATAGGCGGAGAAGGTTGACGCTGCTTTGAGTCGTCTAGCCAATCCTCCTAGATGCCATTGTGGAGTGTCGCTGCGACTAACTACTCCCAGCCAACGTGGAGCATTCACTGCCTTCTATCGCTGTGGATTGCCAGATTATGTGAGTTCTCATGAAAGCAATCTATCTCTAAGCTTGTATGTGTTTTGCACATACAATGTTACACTTGGAACATGTGTTTTTTGCAGAGAGGGTTCCCATCTTGTGACTTTGAGTACAACTATGGACCCAAATCGCACTGGTCTTCTGAGTATGAATTTGTGGAGTTTCAAGCAGTCATTAAGCCATGGCCAAGCACAAAGATGCCAGACCGTAAGTGCAAGTGTGGCATCAAGGCTCGTGAAGGAGTTGTTCCGTCTAAGCTAGGATACAAATACTACTGTGGCAATGCTTATGGAGGGCAGTCTGAGTTATGGGTAAGTTGACTGAACCAATGAAGTTACTACATGAACATAGGCCACAGGTTTGTTTGCTCATTGCTTTGTGTTTGCTTAGGTGGGGAGGACATGCGATTGGGAGGACTTCACTAGTCGTGGAGAGTTAGTGGAGAGGTTGAAGATACATTCACCTCTCGAAAAAGGTAGGAAGCGTTGGATGCGGGAAGAGAAGCAGATGGAGGTGAGGATGAGGTACGGGGTAGAGATGCCATCATGGAAGACCCGTAACGGGATTTTAGAGGACTTTCCTCGAGTGACCGGTCGACCCCTGAATTACTACAATAGCGAGGATGAGTTGATGAGCTTCTGGTGACAAAACAAGGAGGCCTACGACTTTAAGGAGGCCGAGGATTCCAGGGAGATGGCCTTTTTCCACAGGCATATCCGTCGCTTATGTGAGTAGTTGATTTTGAAATTTGTTTCGACTTGTGCATCTTCTTACAATTGTTGGCAGTGAGACATTGTTTCCTTCTTGTAGTCCCCAATGATGCACCGAATGACGGTCATATCCCCGCACCCATGGAGGAGGACGATGACGATGACGATGACCATGACGATGATGAGGACGATGAGTAGTGTTTCCTCTCAACTGATGCCTACAAGGTGCAGTATATATTTTGCAAATGTCAATAGTTTTAGCATTACGTAGGTCTTGTATATGGTAGATGGTGGACTGGTACAATAGTGCTGCTTCTTTTTTGCAAAGGCAGCAAGATTCGTACATATTTTGCAAATGGCCTGGGGTTGCCATTTGGTAGTTCTTGTTCATGGTAGATGGAAGACTAGTGTTAGTAGTAGTGCTTGTATATGGAATACTTATGTAAGTGATGATGATGATGACCTTCGAACAATGCGTCGAACTCCTTATCGTGTGTAACGCTTCGAACTCATTATGATATGACTCATTATGGTGTGTAATGCGAACAATGTTTCGAAACCATGAAGAACATACAATGTCACTAAGTTATGAAATGGTGGACTTGGGAAATGGTTTCACAAAAATAGCGTCACTTGGAGGAAATGGCTAAGAAATTTTGTGTTTGGAAAAAAACCATGAAGAAAATTGAATGTCAATAAGTTATGAAATGGTACTTAGGAAATGGTTTCACAAAAATGACGTCACTTGGAGGAAATGGCCAAGAAATTTTGTGTTTGCAAGAAAAACATGAAGAAAATTCAATTTTAAGGGCGTATGTTTCGAAAAAAATCATGAAATGGCCTAAACAGATTTCCAGGACTGTCACGCCAGCCAAAGTGGCATGACAAGCTTGTCGTGCCACCAATTCCAGCGCGACAAGCCTGTCGCACCACCCATGCCGGCGTGACAAGGACTCACCAGGCCAGGCCAAACCTCTCTGGTTTCGATGGCTGACCGCCAGCGTTGTTGGCGTGACAGTGTCGTGCTAGCCCGATTGGCGTGGCTCTATCACGCCACGTGCGCTGGCACGACACTATCGTGCTAGCTAGCCATTGAAACAAAAGAGGTCTGGCCTGGCCTGGTGAGTTCTTGTTGCGCCAGCAAGGGTGGCGCGACAGGCTTGTCGCGCTGGAGTCGATGGCGCGACAGGCTTGCCACTCCACTTTGGCTGGCGCGACAGCCATTTGCACAGTGTTTTGTGCTGTCTATCACGCCACCCTTGCTAGCGCGGCAGGACTGGAAACAATTTTTTTCCATTTCTTCCACACTTCTTAACACATAAGTACAACATGGTGACAAGTTGACAAATGACCAACATAGAATATAACATCAAGTCCACATAGTTCATACACGACGATAGTTCACAAAGTCCACATAGTTCACAAGCCATCGACAAAGTCCACATAGTTCACAAGTCATCGACAAAATCCAAATGAGCACATAGTCGACATTGTTGTTCCATGACGAACATAGGCAACAAAAGAAGGACATAGTTCACAAAGCATGCTTGAGATGGATTAGTTAGGCGTGAAGGGCTCTCGAGGACAACGCATGTGGCCTAGATGTGTCGGTTGGAGATTAGGAGTGCCGATGTTAGACCGGTCATGGGCACGTCCTCTCACGTTTTGTCCTTGACCTTGTCGTGGGCGTTGGGACGAACTCTACACAAAACATATACAACATAGATGTCAAACAAGTAACATGAGGAAATAGTAAAGTGGCGGTCATTTTCACAAAATATCAATGATGTTGGCCATCCACTATCATGAACACTCATGGGTTAGTGTAAGATTACACAATAAGCACTTTATGACCAAGTGGATTACTATTTGTACTGGTTAACATACTTCTAGCAGCTCTAGCCAATATGGTACAATCTCTTGTGAGCATGTATGTTGATGTACTGGCCAAGGGACTCATATCACAACAAGGTGTTTACAAGCACTTTGTTTTGGGGTTGCTGGCATCATTACAAGGCCGCAGTGAAGCACAATCGAACTGCACAGATTATGAACAGTTGCAGGCTGCCCTCTGCGAAGTTGAGTTGAACTATGATAGTTGTAGAGTACATCCAAGCTCTACTAGCATTTTGGTCTAAACTTGTTGATGACATACCGGGGGATTCAATTGATGCTTGGTCATATGAAACAACAGACTACTTAAATTCAAATAGGTTATCTCTGTGCATAGGAGCTTTTAGGCAGCTATTGATAAATGATGAGATAGCATTGCACCAAGGTTGGGATGCCACCTCCATGTATGTAAAAGACTGCCTTAGAAGTGGAATGATGATGGAAACATCATGTTTTTGTAGAGCTATGATTCTATCAGGCTACAATTTTGAATCTGTAGTTGAAGTATACTATGGAGGACAAGGACAATTAGGGAGTGAGAATGCAGATTCAAGAAATTAATTGGATCTCTTAGAACTTTATAATGCTGGTAGCCTCATGTACTACTTGGTAATGACACACGCACCTAAGTTTGTGTACCCTGAGGAGCATCAGCAAGTTGGAAACCTGTGAGCTCGTCTTGGTCATACGTTGGATCATTGATGTCATCATCATCTCCATGGTCGTTGTCTTCGTCATCCCTACATCTTGCACGGGAGCTGTCCGCTCTATCAATTGTTGCCCTTTGTCTTGTACTGGTTTGTCGTCCTTGGGATGCCGAAGCTAGCACTTGTACATCTTTGGCTCCCATGCAACTCAACTTGCGAGCCATCCATCGATAGGATGTCAACACCTTCTGCAACCATGTTCATGTCAAATGAGAATTGGTTACATATCGTTCTGGGTATAGTTGAAATACATAGGCATAGGGGTATTACCTTGGCAAATTCTTCAAGGTATGAATTCTCGACCCCTGCTGCACATCCAAGGTAAACTCCGGCCTCATTGGAAAGGTGAGCTAGCTGAGTTGCCTAGAGTACATGCATATTGATCATTACGACGTACTTTTCAAGTTAAGCTGCGTGAAGGCATAGTTCAATTCAAATGCTTACCATGTAGTTCTCAAGTGGCGCTCTCTATGGCTGCACGCTTGTCCTTGTCATCACATCATACAGGTCGTCATCACTCCCTTGTTCATCAATTGGAATGCTCGAGACCGGTGGATGTACAGTGATTCTTGTGGACCTATGAAGCCACGCCAGGTACTCACAGTAGTTGCTGGTCACACAGTGAGCCCCATTAGTCGGTTTCACCCTCTCTCTAGCTTCCCACTCTTGCATGTACTTTTGATGCTTCATAAGCCAGTCGTTGCCACCGAACCTTTTCCTCCTCGAAATCCTATAAGGACGACACATGTTACATTTTGAGGCCTTGTATGATGCATGCAATGGTGAGTCATGATACATGCAAAGTCTAGCTTACTCATGCAACTGACAGGTTGTCGACTCATACTGTAGAGGGAAATTTTGATTCCTACCAAACTGCTTCATCACTCTTTGGGGCAAGTGGTGCTCGACCACATAGTAGAAGATCATCACTACATTGGATCGCCACAGCACCTTCTCAGCCTCAACATATGGGGCCATGTTCAACTCTCATATGTCTCGCCTGTCATATGGATCCCATTCAACCTGTAACTTGTGTTATTAGTACATGGCCTTGTTGATACTTTATGAAGAAAAAGAATGGAAGCCTCGGTGGTAGAAGGAACCTGATTCAGAGTTAAAACATCCAAATCATTGGAGTATTGAATGTAGCGCCGTTGCAGCTGACCCCGAACCAACTTAATTCCCGTCCAAAGGTAGCATACGGGGGGACGATTGTCACCATGTGTCCAAGCCTGAAAAACAAAACAATTCTAAGCATTTCACATAGTGCATGCAGTAAATGAAACACATATAGCAATTAAATGCAAGGTACTTACCACAACTCTACCTCTATGCACCTGTCCGATAGGAATGTGCTCCCAAATCCAAATCTGAAGCAAGTATGTGCAACTACCTATGTTCGAATTGGGGTTGGGCCTCCTACATCCCTCACATAGCTGCCGATACAACCAAGCAAGAGTGGTAGACCCCCAACTATATTGGGCGATGTTCTCCCATGGCTCACATAGCTGGGGTAGGACCATCCACGAGATGGTGTTCCTAGAAGCGTCTGGAAACAAGAACTGTGCCACCATGTGCCATAACCAGACACGAGCGTGCCTCTCAATGATGTCATTCGGTGCATGGGGAGGGCACATGTGGAAGCGTTGCTGCAACCAAGCTGAGCTGACACCCGAAGTCTTTTCTCCTTCTTCCCTTCTTCAGGGTCAGGTGGCCGGTGGCCGGTAAACTGCTCCACCATATCCTTCTAGTTGAGTGGCTCTACCGTGCCTGTCACTGTCGGACCATCCAAGCAAAGGCCCAAAGTAGCCAACGTCTTGCATGAGCATGGACATCTCTCTAGAGGGTAGGTGGAAGGTATGGGTCTCCGGATGCCACCTGTCGTTGAAGGCGGTGAGGAGGGGACCATCCATGTCTGGGAGGCCAACATTGATAGCTCTGGCAAAGCCTAGAAAGCCAGCTCCTGCTCTTGCGAGGTAGGGGGCATAGCGCTCATCCCACTCAAGCGGTTGGTGAGTTCAGGGACACAGTGGGCCCAAGGCCTACAAAAAAAAACAACGTTAGAATCAAAAACAGGGTTAAGACATTATACATGAAAAGTAAATAATGTGTGCAAATCACTTACGTCACCATTGTCGACCATCAAGTGTGCTCGGTGGTCCTTGTCGTAGTACTTCTCAAGAAGGGGGAAGTGCGGGAGCGCCATGCTGTAATTGTGAAAATGATGAGACAACGTGAGAATATGGAAAAAGTGAATAAAACATGCTAGATGGTACAAAAACATCGAACAAATGCATGTAATATATAAGCAACACCTATTTTTATCTATGTATGTACCTTTCTAACCTTCGAACCACTATGACTCCCATTCCGTGTTTTTAATTTCTTTGACTTCTTACGCTTCTTATGTGTGGCAGGGTATGACTGGTTTTGTGGCATTTGGAGCAATGGACATGTCCCGGTGCCTTATCAAAGTCACCAAAACCATACATATCTTCACCATACCCGTTTGATGCATCCATAACTCATCGGAGCCGCTTTTTCTTCCTTCTACCCTTCTTTGTCTTCAGAAGGTCCAGGTCGGGAACATAATCCAACCTGTAGTACTCGGGCCATTGTGTCGGATCTAGGTAAGGCTCGAAGCTTGACTCCCACACTTTGAGAGTGTTTGACATGAGGTAAAAAGGAGACATGAACTTTTCACTTTTGTGGTCTAGACCCCTACATTTGCAAGCTGTAATGACATGGGAGCAAGGGACATGGAGGAGTTGTGGAATGTTACAAGAGCATTCCACTTTCTCAAGGTCCACCCTATAATTCCTACCACCGTACTTCTCGCCCCTCGGGTTCGTTCCTCCAGCTGACCTGATATTGTACACTAACCTTGATGGCCCAAAGGCCTCCCCCACTTGGTTGGAAGCTATCGTCTCTGAGAGATCCAAGTGTTTTCTACCGGCTCTACCCCATTTCTCTTTGGACACCTTTGCTATGTTCCAACGATTGACAAAGTATCAATTGCACTTCCTGAATGAGTACTCCACAATACCTGATACGGGGACTGCACGGATACCCTTGAACACCTTGTTCAACAATTCTAAACAATTGGTAGTCATCATGCCATACCAAAGACCTCCGACATAGAATGCAAAAGCCCACTTGTCCCTTTGAGGCATCTGATTCTCAAGCCAACTCTTTGTCGTACCATTGAGGACCTTCTGTAACTCCGTAAGCATCTCTTCGAACTTTTTCTTGGTTCAACACCCACATAGTGACTTCAACTTCTGCAGTACATCCTTTTTCTTCTACCTCCTCCATATGTTGGCAGCAAAGTTCCTCATGCACCACCAATGCTCGAGAGGAGGGCGTCCATCTACATGCTCTTTCACAGCTGTCAACAGACTATGATGCTGATCTAAGATCATGCATATGTTCTGAGATGAATGGAGCACATTCTGTCTCACAAGCCTCAAGAACCAACACCAGCTGTTGTCGTTCTCATCCTCAGCCAAAGCGAATGCTAAAGGGACAAGTTGATTGTCCGGGTCCACTTCAATGGCAATCATCAATACACCCCTGTACTTGCTTGTCAAGAATGTACCATCAACAAGTACTAAGGGACGACAATGCTTGAAGGCCTCTGTGGACTGAGCAAAACACCAAAAAACTCTCTGTAGAACATGCTTCAGAACACCATCCACGTCTGTCACAATGCGACCCACATAAGGATACCACCTAAGGCCTAGATTGTAGTATTTCATGGCACTTAGAATCTAGGAACTTCATTGTATGCCTCTTTCCAATCGCCCCATAGCAACTCTATAGCATGCTGCTTTGCCTGCCATGCCTTTGAGTAGTTCACTCTATAACCAGTGAACCCAAATATGGTATCGATCATGCTTGAAACAAATGCGTCACTATCGGCCCTAACCGTGCCAATAAGACGATGACCAAGGTAACAGGCTGTGTTTTGGGCGTGCACACCCATCGGCTTCGAAGATCGACACGTTTGAGGTTGTCTCACATTACGAATCTTCCACTTTTCATTTCTCTGCCTCTGAGCCCATAGACCCCATCCACATCCATTCTTGCAGAGGACCGTGTACCTCTTGTTCTTGTCCGAGTGGCTCACATAATATGGCCTATGAAACCGAACGGCATAATCCATCAGGAAATACTTGAGATGCTCCAATGTATCAAATACCATTCCCTTCTTAATCTCGACCTCCTCACTATCTGGTACCTCATCGGCCAACAACGACAAACTGCTGTCACATATTTCCTGGTCAACCATACTAATGTCCATGAAATTTGGTACCAAGGGTACCTCCACATGGACAGCCTTCAATTGCCTCAATTTGATGTCATTGTACTCCATTCTCAATGACCCATCAGCTGGGACTCCTATTGCGTCTGGAAACCCTCCGTCACAACAATCACTTTCATCCTTGCTACTAGGCTTAGACCTATACTCGTCCTCCAACACATCATCCGAAGTACTTGGCCCCGAAGTAAAGTCATCTTCGTCTGCGGAGGTAACATCAACTTCGTCATCCTCCGATCCTTGGGATATGTCATCCATATCATGTGTTCCATCTCTATTGCCATCGTCCTCATCAAACGTTTCGTCATCAAAATCATCATTCAAGGCACCAGGCTCACATGACCTATCAACTTCTCTAACGACAACCGCCTACAATTCTTCATCCTAAGTAAGGTTCTCTATGGGATCCACATCTACACTATCATCCACAACCACCACACTTCGGCTAGACCCCTTCTCCACAACAACTTCCAAGCACCTAACACTGCTACTCTTGACAACCTCTATGTAGTTTTTCCATTCATCCTCACATGACAAAGACATCAACTCATAATGTGCCCGTTCCTTCCCACAGTCAAATCTGCGTCTCAAGCTTAGTGGCCACCCAAATTTATCTTGGCACTTGCTAACCAAAGCATCAAAGGTAGGAGGTCCACTAAAGAACTCAACATGTTCGTGCATGCTTTCAAACTCCCCGTTTCCTTTCACTTTGCCACCATGAAATAATCACACTAACTGATCCATCTACAAAATACGAACCAACACATCAACAACACATGAACTACTCATTTTGGAAATAAATCATATCCATTCACTAATACACTACAATAACAAAAACTTCACAGTGATGTCAACAAAGGCAACAAACATTCCGATCTAAATCCACCATGCACCAACTACCAAAGTCCATGCAACACGTAGTTGATGTCCAATCCACGGGCATAGTATATCCTAAACCTAATCTACACATCAAATACTAACAAGCAACGATCAAAACATTGTCACCATCCCTAATTTCCTAACCCTAGTCTTCAAACTCACGAGGCAAGAAATTAAGAAAAAGAGGGGGGAAGATCAACCTGGCGGGTGTACTTGAGTCCACGGAGCAGGGAAATCACGGACCACGCTGGGACAAACCTCGCCGGTGGTGCCGCCACGGCAAGGCGCGCTGGCAACGCACCGACGATGCGGGGAGCCCGCCTGCTCCCCCTGGCGCCGCGCGAGGGAGAGGGAGGGAAAGGGTAGCAGGAGCAGCCGCTCAACTCGCTGGCGGCGCGGGCTCAGATGGCTGGGGCGGCTGGGGACGCAGGGTGGCGACGGTGGTGGCGGCGGCGCCCAGGCGCGCGGAGTGAAGGAGAGGGAGAGCGAGAGAGAGGAAAATGGGCTGGGCCGGCCATATCGTACATGACGTTGCGCCTGAGTCGCTGGCGAGACAGGGCGGGCCCCATGGAACGCCACGCCAGCTCCGGTCAACGATGCGTGCCACCGTGGCGCCCCTTGTCGCGCCGGCGCATGTGGCGTGACAAAGTGGTGCAGTTACGCCAGTCGCGCTGGTGCGACCAAAAGGGATAGATTTGTAAATACTTTTTTTGGATTTGTATTAAAATATTGTTTAAAAAAGGATTAAAAATAAAAAAAAAATTCCGACCACAAGTGAGCATGTGATACACCACTAGGAAATTTCCTACAGAGTACTACCTCAGTCCCAAAATAAATCAGTTCTCTTAGAATCACCTAATTAAAGTCAAATTATCTTAAGGTTGACCAACTTTATAAGAAAGAGTGATATTGTCTATGGCACCAAATAAGTAAATTATGACAATATTGATGTATATAGTGATACTGTTTTGGTGTTTGTTTTAATAGTTTTAGTCAAACTTAATATAGTTGGGCTTAGAATAACTCTATAATTCAGTTTATTTTGGACAGACAGTAGTAAGATACAAAATTTCTTGTTCTAAAAAAAAGATACAAAATTTCCACCGCACATAGACAAATCGCATCAACTGATTTGGCATTTGATTGTTTCCACGGTAGCGTCCATCGATGCAACACATAAAAATCACCAACTTGCTTCGCATGCCTCTCTCAAGGTTACAAGTATACAAAGTAGTGCATGCATGCATTGTAACAAATACTTGAAAATTCAAATTCGTACTGTGGCTCTCCCATCCTCAACTGCCATTAACAATAGGTACAAAGGTAATTAATATAACTATACATACTTGACTGCAATCGCTACAAACGTACATCGATTGCGATGCGAAGAAAGAGGATGTATTATATCAGCGGTACCGTTTTAGCGAAATAATAGTGTTTTTCTCTCACAATAAATTAGCATCAGCATTAGTCGTTTTTTCAGCCAGGCGAGCAGGGCCTACATCTGCTACACTAGTAAAAAAATGGCTTCTATTCCTGGCTGCCAACCCCCTTTATTCCCGGTTACGCAGCCGGGAATAGGAGTTCGGGAATAAAGGGTTAGTAGTCGGGAATAGAAGTTGACCTTTAATCCCAGTTGGTGATACCAACCAGGACTAAAAAGGTAGCCACACCAGCGCCTGGGCTGGCCCCTTTATTCTCGGTTGGTATTACCAACCGGGACTAAAATGTCTTTTTTTTTTTTTTCCTGCTTATTTCAATTGATGATTCTTTTTTGTTTTAATTTGGTTTTCAAATACGCATTATTCACTGCAAAGTAATATACGTATACGCGCACGTACTGTAAAGTTTTCGCTCGATCAATGCACGCAAGCAACACAAGTAAAAGTAAACTAAAACATAATATTATATTTCATCGTCACATGTAAAGTTTGCATTAATTGTACATTTCATCATCACATGTTCTTTGGATCAATATGAAATTTGGCTTTCATCATCACATATTTGGGTCATAGTAAAACTCGCCGCCGGGAGTTAAGACCTGATCATTCAGAAATCCACCTATTGTCTCTTGGATTGCTTTGAGATGGTGTGTGTCCAGGGTTTTTTCCTTCAACCAACGAGTCTTTAATTTGAGATATGAGATAAAGAAAAAGTATATTAGTATATATATATATATATGTATCAAGAATAATGATAAATAAATTGTATATATCACGAATATATATATATATATAAATATATGTATGAAGAATATATATATATGTGTACACTTACCCTTTTTTGCTCTAGACTAGTTCTTTTTGAGCACACACTCATGAACTCGCAAACATAGTATCCACAGAGATTGGTCTCCTGGGGCTGCAGCAGAACCCACTTTACAAGAAAAAGATTCGTTATCATCCGAGCATAGGGAAATTGAACTAATGTAGGTATATAGTACTTACTTTGTATAGCACTACTTTCAGTGGCACTTTGCGTTTCATATGGTGTTCCTGACAGACCTTTTCCCAACAACTACCAAATAACATAAAAAATATTTGGACCATTAATTTGCATGCAGAGAGACTGGAATAGTTTTGCTAGTGAGACTGCAATTACCTCTGAATAATATCTATCATCTCTTGGAACTCTTTTTGCTCTTTTCTCATCGAGTTCCAGATGCCTAGAAGACCTTTCTCCAGATCGAGTTCCATCAATATCCAGTGTTCACTGTCATGTCCATTAACACTCATTAATTAGCTAACAGGTACAGTGAACATAGATATATGGATACATGATCGTCGACATTATGAACACTTACCTGAAGTTGTAGGGGAAGAGTATACATTTCTTGTCACGTTGCTTCTCTAAGAACATCTTGATATTGACCTCCGTTTCTGCTTTCCATGTTGGTTGGGGTTTAGGGTTTTTGAATACGATATGTGGATCAATGAAACCAATATCAGTACACCCTCTCTTTTTGCACTCTCCCATCCCAAACCTGCATCATATATATAGAGTGAGGATAATAAACATAGACATGTACGTACGTAGCGACTTATTATTAATTAGTAGAAAGAATCACTTACAGACAATAGCAGCTGATTAGAGTCTTGTCGAGAGAGTTTCGGTGGATTAGTTGGTGTAATTCAGCAAACTCAATATACATAACGTCATCGCCACGAAACCAATGATCGTCTTTGATTTTGACAGAAATATAGAACTCTTTCCGGTGACACGCGTTGAGGTACAAGGTGTTTAGCTTGAACAATTGTGTACCCAGTTCATTGATGGTCTTAGGATTCCATAGACTCCTGCCATGCTCATATTTCTGCCATTCATCCGCTACCGGCGCACTTTTGAAGAGGAAATCGCCAAGGTCGATACCTCTCATAGCATAAAAGTTAGCAAGTTCCGCCATATCCACTTCTTTATCAACAGGTATTTCCATCATATCCAGCATATCTATGTTTGAACCATATTCATTAGCAATAACTAGAGGAGAGACTGATTGCTATTCTTGTTCTCCGAGTTGTGCAACAGTTTTCCCTGCTTTAGCAGCTTTCTTGATTATCTTGCTAAAAGTGCGGTCAAAGACTGATGGTGGCGAGAGCTTACGAGCTTGCCGCCTCTTTTTCTGCTCAGCTTCCACCATCCGCCTTAGTTTAGCTGGAGGTAGGTGGAAGTGCTTCTGCTCCTGCTGCTTCCTCTTCCCTGTGCCTGAGAAAATGCTTTGATGGTTTTTTAACCGCATCATCTAACTCCTCTTTACTCATTTCACCAGGCAATTTCTATGGAATTAGCCTTGGTTTCACGGGGGCCTTCTTGGTCGTCTTCGCCGGCGGGGCAGATGGCTTATTTGTTTGCAGCCGTCTTCCCCGGTTCATGGGAGGAGGTGGGGGGACAGGCGTTGGAGACCTTCGAGGCGGCGTTGGGGAACGCCTTGGAGGCGGTGGCGGCGATGGTGGAGACCGTCTTGGAGATGGTGGGGATGCAGCCGTGTCTTCTACCCCATTGTAACTGCTACCCGGAGCACTATGTTGGTCTGGTGATTGTACTATTGAACTTAGGTTGGGGGAGGCCCTGCTGTGTGCGTACAGAAGACAATGAGTCAATTGTTCTTTAAGAGGGTTTAGGGTGGTTTAGGGTATAGGCCACATGGTATCAGAATATAACACAATTGGTTTTTTTTCCTAAGAAAAAATTATACATGTATACATTAATTGATATATATATATACACACATTAATTTCATTATACATTAATTGATATATATATATACACATTTCATACATACATAATTTCATACATATATACATTAATTGATATATATATATATATACACATTTCATACATATATAATTTCATACACAATTCGTCAATATAATTCATAAATATAATAAATATAATATATATATATATACCGGCGGTTTAGAATTAATGGAGTGTTGGCGACGGGCGGTGGTGGACAGTGGCGCTAGATCGAGGCACGGGGGCTCCTTGCCGGGCACGGCATCGTCGGGGCTACTCCGGCGAGGTGTGGGTGGGCGTCAGGATGCCCTCCGGTGAGGAAGAAGGCGCGGCGTCGGGCCGGGGTGGCCCGGGAAAGCGAAATCGATGGCGGCGTGGCGCGCGTGCGGCGTCGGGGGCAGCCAGGGGCTCCTCCTTGAGGGGTGTGGCGTCGAGGCTACTCCAGCGAGGTGGGTGGGCGTCGGGGTGCCCTCCTGTGAGGAAGGCGGCGTTGGGGGTGGCCGGGAAGGCGAAATCGGCGGCGGCGGCGTGGCGCGCTAACGGCGTCGGGGGCGGCTGGGGGCACCTCGGTGATGAGCGCGGCGTCGGGGCTACTCCGGCGAGGTGGGCGAGCCTCGGGGTGCCCTCCGGTGAGGAAGCAGGCAGCGTCGGGGGTGGCCGGGTAGGCGAATCGGCGGCGGCGGAGGTCTGGGGACGCGCTGAAGACGAAGACGATCGATGAGGAGGAAAAGAGAAGGGAGGCGGCGGTATATAGGAGAGGGACCTTTAGTCCCGGCTCCATCCACCGCCCGAGACTAAAGCACCTTTAGTCCCGGCTCCTGCCACCTGCCGGGACTAAAGGGGGACCTTTAGTCCTGGCTGTTGGAAGGAGCCGGGGCTAAAGGATTTTTTGACGGGCCACCAAATGCAGCCCACCTTTAGTCCCAGCTGGTGGAAGGAGCCGGGACTAAAGGTGGGCTACATTTTCATTTTTCGCCAACTTTTAAGCAGATCAGTTTATTTTATATATGTTTTGTATTTAAATGTTTAAGTCTTATTATTTGCGCAGTAAATTCAATAGTAGGCATAATTTTTTTAGAAAAAGTAATAAACTTTACTTTCATTTACTGCACAAAAAAAATATGTGACCTAAACTATTGTGTTTTTTATTATAAATGTTGAACATAATGCAACTAATACTCACTATTTTCGTTAATGCAAAAATGTAGACTTTAATTGAAATTATTAAATTTATTGGTTTTCGACAGGAAATTAGTTTTCACATAATTGTAACGTAAATCTTTAGGTTCTTCATTAATTATTGTATAATTAATCGGTGAGTTCGGGCGGAAATTCAATTAAAGTTAAAAAAGTACCAAACCACCTTAGAAAAATCTCAAACTTGGTGGTGGCTACACATAGGGCATTTGTAGTCTTGAGAAAAAGTTTGAGACCAATCCAGTACTAGAAAGCAAATGGACTTCAGAGTCCCAGAGAACGTAGGTGTATAGATAGGGTTCGACGAAAGGTTCTATATACCTCTGTGAAGCACGTCGACTCCACCTATGTCGAAATGGCTTGAAATTTTTTTGGCAGTCATTTACACCCAAAATATGACCCCACACAAGATCTTAGAGTTTTTTGATAATTATTTTTATTATTACATTTTTCTTTGTGCTGCGTGAGACGAAATACGGTGAATTACATATTGAAAACAATATAATTTTGCATCAACCTCCACAAATATTTGTCTCCTAGGGCACAATAGACCATTTGGCAAAGTTTGGCACCATTCTGGATCATTTAGGGGGTGGACCCAGTTTAATGTATAATTAATCGGTGAATTCGCACAAAAATTCAATTAAAATGAAAAAAGTACCAAACCACCTCATAAAAATCTCAAACTTGGTGGTGGCTATACATAAGGCATTTGAAGTCTTGAGAAAAAGTTTCAGCACAATCCAGCACTAGAAAGCATATGGACTTTAGAATCCCGGAGAACCTAGGTGTATCGATAGGGTTCGACGAAAGGTTTTATATACCCCTGTGAAGCACGTCGACTCCGCCTATGTCGAAATGGCTTGAAATTTTTTTTAAAGTCATTTACACCCAAAATATGGCCCCACACAAGATCTTAGGTTTTTCTGATAATTATGTTTATTATTACATTTTTCTTTGTGCCGCGTGAGACGAAATACGGTGAATTACATATTGAAAACAATATAATTTTGCATCGACCTCCACAAATATTTATCTCCTAGGGCACAATAGACCATTTGGCAAAGTTTGGCACCATTCTGGATCATTTAGGGGTAGACCCAGTTCAATGTATAATTAATCGGTGAAGTCGCGTGAAAATTCAATTAAATTAAAAAAAGTACCAAACCACCTCAGAAAAATCTCAAACTTGGTGGTGGCTACACACATGGCATTTGTAGTCTTGATAAAAAGTTTTAGCCCAATCCGGCACTGGAAAGCACATGGACCTTAGAATCTCAGAGAACCTAGGTGTATAGATAGGGTTAGACGAAAGGTTCTATATATCTTTGTGAAGCACGTCAACTCTGCCTATGTTTAAATGGCTTGAAATTTTTTTGTCAGTCATTTACAACCAAAATATGTCCCCACACAAGATCTTAGATTTTTCTGATAATTATTTTTATTATTACATTTTTCTTTGTGCCGCGTGAGACGAAATACGGTGAATTACATATTGAAAACAATATAATTTTGCATCAACCTCCACAAATATTTGTCTCCTAGGGCACAATAGACCATTTGGCAAAGTTTGACACTATTCCAGATCATTTAGGGGGTGGACCCAGTTCAATGTATAATTAATCGATGAATTCGTGCGAAAATTCAATTAAAGTGAAAAAAGTACCAAACCACCTCAGAAAAATCTCAAACTTGGTGGTGGCTACACATAAGACATTTGAAGTATTGAGAAAAAGTTTCAGCCTAATCCGACACTAGAAAGCACATGGACCTCAGAATCCTAGAGAACCTAGGTGTATAGATAGTGTTCGACGAGAGGTTCTATATACCTCTGTGAAGCACGTCGACTCCGCCTATGTTGAAATGGCTTAAAATTTTTTTGGCAGTCATTTACACCCAAAATATGGCCCCACACAAGATCTTAGGTTTTTCTGATAATTATTTTTATTATTACATTTTTCTTTTGTGTCATGTGAGACTAAATACTATATGAATTACATATTCAAAACAATATAATTTTGCATCAACCTCCACAAATATTTGTCTCCTAGGGCACAAGAGACCATTTGACAAAGTTTGGCACCATTTCGGATCTTTTCGGGGGTGGACACAGTTCAACGTATAATTAATCGATGAAGTCGCGTGGAAATTCAATTAAAGTGAAAAAATTACCAAACCAATTCAGAAAAATCTCGAACTTGGTGATGGCTTCACACTGGGCATTTGAAACCTTGATAAAAATTATAAGATCAATCAGGCACTAGAAAGCACATGGACTAGAAAAATCAAAGTATAGTTTACAAAAGAATATAATCAATTAAAGGGTCTTTTCTCTTATTAAATAAATGTTTGGGTGCTTTCTTGTCGAGAAAGTGACTTAGTTCAGATGGCTAGCTAGTGCGCTGCGGTTTGGACCTTGGCTATGAGGTCGTGGGTTCAATGCCTGGCTGCCCCATTTTTTGTCCAGCACGACTATATTATTTTATCGAGAAAGATTTTATCCCGGTTATAGCCCAGAGCCGAGACTAAAGGTCATCCTTTAGTCCCGGCTGGAGCATCAAGCCGGGAGTAAAGATTTATTCCCGGTTAGAGGGTCCAGCCGGGACTAAAGGATAACCTTTAGTCCTGGCTCTGGGCTATAACCGAGACTAATTGTTGCCTGCCGTCGCCACACACTTGGGGCAGAAACTTTATATCCTTGTTTGAGGATACAACCGGGACTAATAGTCCCTTTAGTCCCGAACACAAAAATACCGGGGCTAAAAATAAAAATAGAGACGGAATGAAAGGTCTGTTTTATAGTAATACTAGCTGCTCAACGAGATCAAGTAGGTTGAAAAACTAAAGGAAACACGCGAGAGTACTAGTAGCTAAAGATTGAGCAATGCAAGACTCCTTTAAAAAAACGGAGATTGTTGAGCAAGACTTGTGTGATCTTAAGACCAAAGACTTGTGTGCAGAAAAGTAACAGAGTCCACCAAATTGAAGTGAGATAGTACCATTTGATGCGTTGCCTGGAAAATGTTGATGAGCGGACCGTATTGGGCAGCTAGGAACCAGCGCGGCATGTTAGCCTGCAGGCATCAGCGATGGAAAATGCAGTGACACAGCTAGGAATAATTAACAGCGTATTGAATCTATAGCTTGTTGAACTAGCTAGCTGCTACTGAATTGATCTAGATGAGCTATTACTGAATTGAGATAGCTTAGTTATCATTTGTGACTGTGTTCTTCAATTCATCATCAAAATTTTAGAATATTTGCTTGCAGTAGCATTTCTATTGACTCACTTCTAGTAGCATTTCTGCTATTCCATTTTCAATTTTTTTTGTTCCTAGTGACCATTTTATTTCTAGGCTAATCAGTCAGATCTCATTGTGATGATATATGCATATTTTGCATTCCAGGATCATTTTTTTCCAGTTCCTTGCAGTTAAAATCTAACACTACAACAAAAAAGATTTTAGGAGACAGCCCATTTAATTAATAGAGACGGACTAAAAATATCTCAACAATCTCCTAAAATGCTTAGGAATTTTCAGAGATGGTTAACTCATTCTTTATAGAGACGACTAGCAAAGATCCACTTCGTAAAATCAATTAGAGGTGGACCTCTTAAGAAGGCCGCCTCTAAAAATAAGGATCATTTAAGTAAGGTCTTGACCATTAAACAACCCTAAAATCACACGACCCCTCCCCTCATTCCTCACATCTCTCAGCCACACCCCTCCCCATCACAGTTGCCGACTTGCCGCACTCCCCACCTCACATCTCTCTTTCTCATCCACGGGAGGGAGCCCCCCTTGAGGCCCTTAGCCTTAGGCAACGACGGCCCGGCCCTGGTGGCCGTTGGCGGCGGCACAATGACCAAGCTACAGCACGGCTCATGATAATTCGCAATACACATGTTCTCTGCATTTCTCAATAATGCAGTAATGATTCAAGTTTACAAAACCATGAAATTAAAAACCAGCACCTCTTGTTTTATACAACTAGTACTGAACGCAACATGCATGGATTCATTTCATGACATTGTCTTGTCACTGGAAGTATTTGGCTATTTGCACACTCTCCATTAATCAATCCATTCAGTTGTGGCAGTAGTAGATTGATTTAGATAGCATGCTGTTATCAATTAATTACATCCCATATAGCACAAGTCATGTACGCGTGCGTGGGCCGGCATGATTCGATCTTACAACCTTAAACCTCACATGTACCTCCCCTAGCCACTCTACCCAAAGTCACCTGTGATTAAGGGTTATTCACTTTACTAGATTTAGAAACGAATATTATTTAGGACCCTAAACAAACTCAAACAAAAAAAAGGTTTCAATTGAAAAGTTGTAGATATCATCAATCACTACAACTTTGTTTTTGGTCGGTTCTCCATCCGATGTCGTTTCAAAATTTTTAAAATTTCAAAATGCAAGGAATTCAAACATGAATTTTATTAGATAAATGATTTTAATTTAATAAGTTGTCAACTACAAAGTTGTATAGCTATTCAGAATCTACAAGTTTGGTTTTTGTCGTTTCTCCGTTCAAGAACATTGAAAATTTCAAGTTTCAAAATGTGAGGACTTCAATCTGAATTTTGTGACCATAGATTATTTCAAATGAAAAAAAGTTATTAATTCTTAGATCTTTTCAAGACATGTAACTTTGATTTCGGTCATTGGTCCATCTGAAGTCATTTCAAAAATTCAAAATTGGGGGGGGGGGGGTGTGTTGTTTGCTTCTCTGGATACCTTGCCTCACTTTGCTTTGCTATACCAAACAAATAGATTTTCCTCTCCTGCCATGGCATGGTGAATCCTTGCCAGCGCAGACCACAGTCCAAACGAATTACCATCTGCGCTATACTGCCCTAGCATGGCTACACAAAAGCTGGAAGCTATCTGTTGAAACTCAAAAGTGTCTCAACATGGTTCATAGGCATCGCCAACTAGTTATAAACATCATAGACGTGTTGGAAACCAAATGGCACCAGAAAACAACGAGCGAAACACGTGAGGAAGACGACGAGCCGTGCGAGCCACCTCCAATCGGCTTAACCAACTTGATTTTAAAATGTGAGAACTTTAAATAGAATTGGCTTGACATAAATGATTGCAAATAAAAAAAAGTCGTCAACTACAAAGTTATAGATCTCTTCGAGATGCACCGTATAATTTTGATATAAAGTTTGTCTTTTTTTTTACTTCATTTGAGAAAGCTATGAATTTGACTGTGGAATAGTAGCAGGTACCCTGGATATATTGCAGTACGAGTGTACATGGTGTAAAATGTGGATGATAAAAAAAAGTCAAAAGGGACAAGTAGTGAAAAAACGGAGCTCAAATTGATACCGATGTTACGTTGATAGCGGGTGCTGTTGACGATCTTGTCTGGTCGCCTTTGTCGATTTTTCAGTACTGCATCCCTCCGTCGAGAATTGAGAGATGATGGCGCCTGCGCGTGTGGTCCAGTAGTTTGACGAATAATTCGATTATTATGCAAGTCAACGAAATTTGCCGGTCTGAATAATTCGCCTTGGCCACTCGGTCTCGGTCGTCCCATCTTAATTATGAGTACGTATGGATCATGAAATTTTGGTGGCACGGAGGTAATCCTTCACCCATCAACTGACGCTGACACTTCATCTTTCCTCTTAATAGACATGTTCTCGGGGTAAAAAAAAGAGACGTTGACACTTCATCGATCGAGACTTGATTGTATGTGTCGGAAGAACGTTGACTTCTAAATCTACTACTACTATTACTTGTATTTTGTACTCTCTCCATCCTAAATTATAAGTCACTCTAAGAAATTTAGAGAGTCAAAGCATCTCAGCTTTAATCAAAATTATAAAAAAAATTACAAAGACATATGACATCAAATAGATATACTATGAAAATATAATTAATAAAGAACCTAACAATACTTAATTGGTATCATAAATGTTATTATCATGTCATATAAATTTAGTCAAACTTGAGATGCTTTGACCCTCTAAGATTTTTAAAATGACTTATAATTTGGGATAGAGGGAGTATAAAGAAATAACCAGCGTGACGGGTGAATTAAAAATGTAGACCGGTTTAACTCGTCCGATGTGCCATCCTATTACGTAGCTGGCACGTCCATGAATTGGGGTGTTGGGTGGGCTGAGACTAAGAGAAAAGAATGCCACTGTGGAAGTTTCTTTTCCTTTTCAAAAAAAGCAGTCAGGATAAAAGGTGGGACAACGACCATGATGGCACTCGAACCCACGATCTCCCACTCCGGAGGCGTGCGCCTTATCCATTAGGCCACTGGGACTTCTTAAAGATTCCTGCCTCTGAATTTTAATTGATTCTGTTCTTCTATACATCACGTTGATCTACACGCTGACATCGTGTTACACCCAGCGAGCTGCACGGTCAATTCCCTTGATGCGCACATCAAATCGCCCCCGTTGATGACATCAATGAGGCCAGTCTGTCTCAGTGGGTAGGTTCACGATGCGGTTACTCAAACTGCCACGTCAATTTTTATGTTGGTAAGCTAGTATGATAATTGATAACAGTTTCATCCAAGTGAAACTTTATGGTAACTCTCTATATCTCTCTACTCGTAATTAACCTACGAAATCATTAAATATGCTAATGTGTCACAATATTAAATGCAAATGAAACTTAGACAAAAACTCCACTGGCATAAGACGATGTTAATGGGTCAAGATGGGCTCCAATAATTTGAAAGCGTGCTAGTGGCTGCACTTACACCAAACTATTCCCTCCAGCCGATAAAAAAAATATCATTTTCAATTTTCGAGAAGTCATTATCAGCTTTGGCCCCGTTCGCTTGGAGGAATCTGGAGGAATTTGTGAGAGAGAAAACATCATTAGGATGAAAAAAAAGCGGATCAAGCCGGGTTTAAGGGCACGCGAACGGGGCAAGAGGCAAATATTAGTATTTATGATGCATAATTAGTATCATTAGATGATTTATTGAATATATTTTTATAATACACTTATTTGAACATACAATAAAATAAATTTAATTAAATTTAAGAAAGTTTAACCGCTACGAATTTCATAGTGACACTATTTTTAGACAGAGGCAAGAGGGATACACACATATATACAATAATACATCACGGTAGGCCGTGCGTGTATACTGCAGCAGCAGCAGTGTGTCCATGTTCAAATATATAGGACAAAATTGACTTGCTCCATTCGGTCGATCATGTTGTTATTAATAACAATCTAGCTTGCCAGCCTCTTATTAGGAAATATGAATCCCATGCTGCCAGCGGACTTTCCGATCCTCTGATCAATGCAACAGATCGATTGAAGTATTGGAGCAAATTATTTTGCGCAACATGGGTTATCTTCCATAAGAACTTTAACTTCTTGATGTTGATCGTTGGAGATTATGAGATCGAAGAGGCAATGATCGATGACCTACAAATTCTCTTCATACACAACGGAATATATACAAAAGTTGCAAGATGACATAGTTACTAAGTATATAGACATGACAAGGCAATGGCGGACCCAAAAATAGGGCAAGTGGAATAAATGATAGAAGACTAAAAATGTTAAAAGCGCGCGATACACTAATATATATAACAAAGAGAGAATTACACTGCCGGTCCCTAAATTATCCCCGCGGTCTCATCTAGGTCCCTGACTCTGAAAGTGCACACCTGGCTCCTGTACTTTCAAAGCTATCTCATCCCGGTCCAAATCTTGCACGTGACGCCACTCCGCCCTACGTGGCGTGCCATGGTGGCAGCAGCCGCGTGGCCCACGCCTCATCTTCTGCAAAGAAGTCCCCAGGATCCTCCCAATCCTTATTTCCTCGTCCTTCTCTTCTCCCCGCTTCGTTCTTGTCCTGGACCGCCGGCAGCGAGCACGGCGAAACCCTAGGCTAGCACATTTCCTTCTCCCCAGAATCCATCCACCTTGAGTACCTGGCGAACTCATCTCGGTTGACCGTCGTCCTTGAATCCAGAGTGATGGCGGCTGAATTGAGCGCGTCGGGGTCAAGCAGGCATAGGGCTGCGGGCAAGCCGCCACTGATTACCTGTCCGGAATGCAAGATGCATCAGGTATTGGAGTTGAAGTTGAACCAGTCGTGGTCTAAAGGTGAGACCTTCTATACCTGCCCAAATCACAGGGTAAGTCTGATTTGCCAACAATTTTCTAACCCTAGGCTTCCAATTTTAGAGTCGACTCAATTTTTGTTGATGTGATTTTGGCTTGAGCAATTTGCAGAAGGATGGAACTGGTTGCCCATTTTTCATTGGGAGGCAAGCTACATCGATTATCTGAAGAAGGAAGCTGAGAAGGCAGCTGCAAAGTCTAGGATGGTTGGGAATGGAGATGAATATGACATGGTGGACAGGGATGCCATTGTTGAGAGGACTGTGATTGGCAATGAAGGGAAGCTGAAGAATCAGACAAATGCAGATGCAACAGCTACCTTAGCTAACCTTAGAACTTTGATCTGTATAGGACATGATATAGCAGGGCTGTTGAGATGCATTATTTGTGTGTGTTTGGTAGGTGTAGGTGTGCTTCTGTTGCTGGTGTCTGTTCAGATGAACAAGTGAAATGCAAACGCAGATGCAACTACTGTTGTTGGATGCTTGAGATGGCTGTCATAGCACAATCAATTCAGTACTCATACAAATAGAGTAAATATATGAAGGTACACAAAAGAGAAAAACATGTGAAAGGAATTGAGAGAGCATAGTTTCTTGTGTAATTTCTTTAGGTACAAGGTCTTCAGCTTCATTCACTTGTGGTGTAGTGAGCTCGGGCTCCACCTCTACATCTGCCTGATCTAAGACTTCAATGACATATGGTGCTGGTGGACTGTTATTGCCTGGTGTAGGCTTGATGCCGGCTTTCTTCAGTTCACATGTCCTAGCATTGTGCTCAGTGGAGTTGCACCAATTGCAATGCATGACCACTCCATGTCTTGATATCTTAGGTCCATTTCTCCCTTGTACTTCATGAGGTGCCTTCTTCCTTGCCTTTGGGGGCCAACCAACCTTGTTCTCATAATTAGGACAACCAACTTCTGATCCATTTACTTTCTCCCACTCAGATGTATCTCTGCATGGCCAAATGTTACTTCCATATGCACTGGCAAATGATTCAACTATGTAGCAACTAGCAATAACAGATTCAGGGGGGATCCGTTCACGCCTTAAATAGGCAATTCCATGGGAGCAAGGAATTCCAGTAAGCTGCCATCTCCTACACTCACATTCCTTGCTGCAAATGTCGACAATGTATTAGTGGTCCTTGGACTGTACTTGGAAGACACCTTTCCCAGCAGGCAATGCGTAGCAAATGTTTGCAAACTCAGCACTTTTGGCTACCTTCTTCCTTATTTTGGGACAAATGGTTCCAACAAAGCTGTCCATCTCTTTTTGCTTGTTGTAGTGTCTAGTCATTAATTGGCCTTTGATTGTCTACAACATGCTAAGTATTAGTAGTTCTCTGGCATCTAATATGTATCTGTTGAAGACCTCACAGCTATTGTTGAGCAGTACATCACACTTGGGGAATGTGCTAAAATAAGCCCTACACCATGTATTTGGTGCCATTTTGTCCAACCATTGAAATGCTTTCTCATCTAAATCCTTGAGCAGACTCATTATTGACGGTAGTTAACAACCACTATAGACCATCAATATAACATGTATAAGGGCATAAATATAATCATCAACGAAGGTCTAGGGGTTTAAACTAACAAATTCCAAAAGTTTTGGTGAATCTGTATTTTCTACAGGGTTTATCTAGAAAATCGTCAAGGTGGACCTACATGTCAAATTTAATTGTGCTTATCCACAGCGAAACGGACACCAGAAGACTCGAGAGGACTCCGCATCGAGGCAGAGAGGCAGAGACTGCAAGGTGGGGCCGACCGGCCCCACCTACTAGCCACCTAGCCCCCTAGGCCCACATGTTAGCCCCTCCTTCGAATGTCGGTTCTCCATCGCCTCTTAGGTTGCATCTACGCCGTTCTTTAAGTCGGTTTGATCCAAGGGCTCATGTTGGATGCTTCGGCCTATATATATAAGCCCCTGCCACCCCCAGGCATAACCCTAGTCATCAAGTCATCTGAGAAGATTAAAACCCTAATCATCCTTAGAGCTCCATCATATTCTAGGGCATAGCTAGTTAGGCTAGGTCTAGAGAAAGGCAAGCAGGCTTCGCTTGGATTCCCGATCATGTCTAGAGCGTGGTTTGGTATAATTTTTGTACCCCATCTCTTTTGTACCTCCACTATTTTTATATACTAGATATAATTATTATGACAATATTAGTATTCATCTTATTCATGTTCTTTGTTATAATGTTCATCGTCAGATTTAATCGCGTTTATCCACAGTGAAACGGACACCAGAAGACTCTAGAAGACTCGAGAGGACTCCGCGTCGAGGTAGAGAGGCAGAGACTGCCAGGTGGGGCTAACCGGCCCCACCTATAGGCCGTCGGCCCCCTAGGCCCACATGTCAGCCCCTCCTTTGAATGTCGGTTCTATACTGCTTCCTAGGTTGCATCTATGCTGTCCTTTAAGTCAGTTTGATCCAAGGGCTCACGTTGGACGCTCCGGCCTATATATATCAGCCCCCGCCATCCTCCAGGCATAACCCCAGTCATCAAGTCATTTGAGAAGACAGAAACCATAATCATCCTCAGAGCTCCATCATATTCTAGGGCATCTAGTTAGGCTAGGTCTAGAGGAAGGCAAACAGGCTTCGCTTGGATTCCCGATCGTGTCAAGAGCGTGGTTTGGTATAATCTTTGTACCCCTCTCTTTTGTACCTCCATTATTTTTATATGCTAGATACAATTATTATGACAATATTAGTATTCATCTTATTCATGTTCTTCGTTATAATGTTCATCGTCTACTTTGATTATATGCTTAGTATAGTTAGATTATCATCATGTTCATGCATAAGTTCGTATAGCGCTCACTCTAAGGTACCATGGGTGAGTGGTCCTACATTCTGGGTCATGTGGTAGATCGCGGATGTGACATTCCCGTTGAGTCCTTTGTAGTTCACTCCCCGAATATAGTCGCACGTAGGGTCCGGTTATGAAGGAAGAACAAGCTCTGTTCTTAATCTTCCTTAGTAATATCCCTTATGTGTAGATATAAAGATGATCTTAGCAATGACTACTAGGTATAATTGCCCTAATGAATATATGCTTTGGCTTGTAATTAAGAATAACTTAGGAATTATTCCTCTAATATTCTATCTGACCATGCTAATGTCATAGAAAGGAGTACTCTGAGTGATTTATCATTATTATTAGTCAATACTTATCATATATCTTATCCTATGACTTACCCCTGTTATGAGTAGAACTTTGGTTGTGGTTTATTTCTCCATCAATAGTATAAGTTATCAATACATGTCCGTGCCAGACCTTCCCTGTGGTAAAAATATAAATAACGATACCTGGAATACTCTCGGGTGAAGTGCTACAATGGTATAATTATTTGTGCGCTTGCAGATTCCATTCATATATAGATATATATATTCATATCTATTCTTCCTAGTCTCACATAAATTAAAAAAGAACTACTTAGTATTATTCTAATAGTATTGCTAGGTATTACCAACAAACATCTCTGACATCATCACTAGGGATGACAACCTAGTAAAGTAATGTTACGAGATGTAGGTAAGCAATAGGTGCCAACTTAAAACAAGTGACAAGTTAACAAATACCAACAAGCATTTCTGGCGCCGTTGTCGGGGAAGGTAGCTAGGCAAAGGAAGTATTGATAAACTTATACTTATTGATGTGATCGAAGATAACCATTGACCTCTGCTCAAATAGGCTTACCCTTGTTTTGTCTACTTGTATATTTTATGTAGGGTAATGTATGATCAGTTTTGACCTTCCGACAAACTACATTGAAGATCCAAAAGCATTTATCAGGAGGACTAGAGCCAAATCAAGAAAGTTCCAGCTTTAAAGTTGGAAGACAACCATATAAGACGAAGCTTAACACCTGAATTTGAAGCTATGGTTAACATGACTCTCCATGAATTCTCTACTCCAACTATGGCCAACATCCATACTGGACCGACAGTCAATGTCGGAGATAATGGATTCGAGCTCAAGCTAGCTCTCATCAACATGGTGCAAGCAAGCCAGTTTTGTGGAAAGGCACATGAAGATGCGAGTGCACATCTCCAACACTTTCTAGAGATTTGCAGCACTTTCACCATCAAAGGAGTGACCCAAGATGCCATACTACTTCACCTCTTCCCATTTTCACTCTTGGGTAAGGCAAAGCAATGGTTCTACGCCAACAACGATAGAAATACTATATGGGATAACTGCTCCACTGCCTTCCTAGCAAAGTTCTTTCCACAAGCAAGAACAATGCTCTACGTGGGAGAATCTTAAGCTTTCAGCAATAACATGATGAATATGTCCCTGGGGCATGGGATTGCGGAATGTCCTCATCATGGGATGGAGAATTGGCTACTCATGTAGACTTTCTACCACGGGTTGACCAATAGTACCCGTGAGACTATGGATGCTGCTGCTGAAGGTGCATTCCTATCACTCACCATACCAGCTGCAACAGCTCTTGTGGAGAATATGGCCTCCAATCAAGGCTGGAATGAAGAACGTGTTCAAACCCGCAAGAGAGGTGGAGGTATGCATCAACTCAAGGAGGTAGACATGCTATCTATCAAGATGAACCTGCTGATGAAGAAGCTTGAAGATCAAGCCAATGAGAAGCAAGAAGTCATGCACATTCATTATTCTCGTATGACATGTGAAGTGTGTGGAAACACTGGTTATTCAGGGAGCAACTACACTGAAACCCATGAGGATGTGAACTTTGTCAACAACAACAACTACTTTCGTCCTCAGCAGAATCAAGGATGGAATCAGCAACAGAGACCGAACTACCAAGGTAACTATCAAAGTAATAATTTTAATAATTTCAATCAACCACCCTTGAGAGAATTAATTGCTGGCCAATCCAAACTTATGGAGGGATTATCTAGGAAGGTAGCTACCAATGATAAAATTCTAGAGAACAAAAATAATAGAATGGATAACTTTGCTTCTGCCATTAAGAATCAGCATAGCTTTAATAAAATGATAGAATCACAAATAGCTCAGCTGGCTGCTGTTGTTCCTCCGTCTGATAAAGGTAAGATTCAGGGGCAACCGGAAGATCTAGAAACTACAAATCTTGTCGATATTCACAATGTAGCATATTATTATATAAAACCATCGATAGGAAAGTGGATAGACTATACCTTGCCTAAAAAGAAAAGCGATCTAGGGAGACCTGTCATCCCCATCGCCATTGGACCTCACATTTTTTAAGAAGCTGTCTGTGACTTCGAAGCAAGTGTCAACATCATGCCTAAGGTAATTTATGATCAATTAATGGAGATACTTTATTGTACACAAATATGCGTTTGCAGCTTATAGATCAATCACTCTGCTAATCCAAGGAAGTTCTTGAAGATGCCATTGTTCAAGTGGGACAATCATATGTTCTCGTAGACTTTGTGGTTTTGGAAACAAGTGGAGATGTAAGGGCACACATTATTTTGGGCCGACCTTTCCTAAGCACCGCAAAAGCCATCATCTACGCGGACAGTGCCAAGATCTGCTTCATAATCAAGGATAGAAAGGAGAAGTTTTCTTTCAAGAATTGTATCTTGCAATCTCCTGGACATCCACAAATGCCGTACCTGCCCAAAGAGACAACAATGACCAAGAAGAGAACAACAGGAGAAGGAGGAAGAACAAAGCCAGACAGTCACAAGAAGAATCAGTCAACAAGATCAACACACTCATATAAGAGTACGACCACCTCGTCGCTTCACCAATCCTTGCTAAGAAGGATGATCCAGGTGTACCAACGATCGAGTGTACCATTGGATAAAGAATATTCTACAAGACCTTCTGCGACATTGGGTCAGGTGTCAATATAATATCTAAGGTAATATATGAATACTTATTCGGTGATGAACCTTTGTTCCCTACATATATGCAATTGTAGATGGCGGACCAATCAATTAGATTCCTGGAGTTAATAGCGAAAGATGTTATGGTAAGAATACACGATCAGTTTGCCCCTACCAATTTCATGGTTCTAGACATGGGTGAAGAAGAAGATGATACGCCCATCATCCTTGGAAGACCGTTTCTCAACACTACCAACGCAATCATCTATGTCGGATCTGGACAAGTCCACTTCCAATTCCCTGGAGAGAAGGTACGCTATTATTTTAATAGTTATACCACTTATGAGCAGCCTAAGAAGACCTGCTCCAGGAGGAGACGTCGATCATCCCAAAACCAAAAGAATCAATCCCCAAAGAAAAGTTAGAAGGAAGATGAGGAACCTGAAGAAGTTGAAAAAGATGAACCTACTCTGCCAAAGTCAAGTCCACAGACCAAGCAGGTATGGAAAGAGAAGGTGACATCACCATCAGAGACACCGTCATAAGATGTGCAGCCATCCGGGTCTCCATCGTTGAGACCGGATAATGCGCCCGAAGAGTAAAGGATTTTCTCCAGCCATGTCCTGTCTGGAGACTTAAAAATTCGAACCCTGGCCATGAGGTAACATCGGTAGTTATCCATATTTACTTTCAAGCATTGCATTAATTCTTTTCACTTTAGCATATTTACTTGTCTGTATTAGCATTGCATTTGGAATAGGAAGATAAAAAGTTTCATTATTATATATCATCACATTATAAAAATCATAAGCCCCACATGAGTAATTTTACGGTGTGTAAACACACACATGATGCATGCATATTTTCTGTCTACATTATATAAATAAGAAAATCCAAAAATATTAAATAGACATCCTGCTAGAACTTTGTCAGTTAGGAAATCTGTATAAACCCCAAGGAGAACAAATCTCTGAATGGCTGATCGCTAACCCCTTATCCTAATCCATGCCACGAGTTTTGGTGTTCTTGTTGGAGTATTTTGCAGGATGATCAAGTGTAAAGTCATCCATCTGAAGTATATTTTTCTAAGCCACTGTCACACCCGCTGCACAAGGAACCCTACTTCTGGACGGATGAGAAAGACTTCTGCTGGTAGACTCACTCTAAGAAAGACCACGACAATATCCAGCTTGGGGGAGGAGCACCCCCCATGTATCTAGCTAAGTATTTCTTTTCATTTGCTATTTTTAAGTTTGCTATATAGTTGCTAAAATAATAATGAAATAAAAAGATGCATAACAAACTAAAAGCAAAATAAAAATTTATATTTGTATTAGCTATATATATATAATAGTAAGGTGTGATCTTAAAAATGAAAAATAAAATAAAAAGTGTGTGTCTAGTTTTCTATTTTTAGGAGCTAAATAAATGAACTCTGAGGATAATCTCTTGTGATGGAAATGATAAATAGTTGCTCTGTCGTATTTCCTTTCAAGTACCTAGTTTTTAGCCTTGAACTCTCCTGAGTTTTGGATACGACTATTTTGATATAAGAATTTACTCTGAACTTTAAACTCGTGGGTAGTATATACTTGATCTAAGTCTAGGTAATTGACGGATATGATATGAGAAGGTCTGAGCTGTTGTTTATCTTGCTCCAAGTGACACTAAAGTTCTGGAGATTTATCTTTTAAAAAAACATAAAAATATTACATGATGAGCTCTAGTATGACAAAGCTTGAATTTCTATCAGAGCCATATATGATATTTAGATTAGGAAAATTTCCACTCATATATGCTGCTTATTTTACATTGAGTTTAGTCAAGCTTTGTTGACCCTTATGAGAGGTTTGTCATGCTCTTAAAATCAAGATCACGTACACACTACCTAAATATGCATTACTCCTACACTGGGGGTAGGTGCAACAACATGTCATTCTATCTAGATCCACCCAAAAATATTTTACTCCTACACTAAGAGAAAATACCAAAAATATTATTGATAGGATATCCACTAAATAAATACTCCAAGTTTTATTACTATCTCTCAAAAGTTTGGTTGCAGAAAAGAGACATAGGGCTATGCAAAAGTTATTCATAAAAAAAGGAAAAAAGAAAAATAGATAAAAAATTGGACAAGTGTCGAGATATTTGAAACAATGGGTACTCATATGCCTGCTTGAAAAGAAAGGAAAAGATGAAAAAGAAAGCTCATGTTTTCTTGCAAAGTTGTCTTCAAGTTTCAAGAGAGATATATGTTTTTAAGGAGCATAGTAAAAATAGGTTAGCCACCATATATATCCACCACATACATCCATACACATACACATCTTGATTTGATTATATGACTCAACTCTCTTTGGATCCGAGGTTTGACTTTACAATATATGTATTGTAAGTATACTCTTTTATGCTTTTTCCACTCCTATGAGCTCCACATAAGCTTTAGCTGTAGGAAGAGTAAGGCATAACACCACTATTGCCTTGGTGAGGATCCATAAATATCATATATATTGAGAGACTTACGAGTGTTATACAAAGAAAGCTCTGAGTTTTATTTTAAAAATCTATAAAAACTTCGAAATAATAATTGAATAAAGAACTTGAGACATAGTGCTTAATTCGCCTTGGCCACTCGGTCTCGGTCGTCCCATCTTAATTATGAGTACGTACGGATCATGAAATTTTGGTGGCACGGAGGTAAATCCTTCACCCATCAACTGACGCTGACACTTCATCTTTCCTCTTAATAGACGTGTTCTCGGGGTAGAAAAAAAGAGACGTTGACACTTCATCAATCGAGACTTGATTGTATGTGTCGGGAGAACGTTGACTTCCGCGTCTACTACTACTACTTATATTTTGTACTCCCTCCATCTTAAATTATAAGTCACTTTAAGAATTTTGGAGAGTCAAAGCATCTCAAATTTAATTAAAATTATAAAAAGAATTATAAAGATTTATGACATGATGGGTGAATTAAAAATGTAGACTAGTTTATAATTTGGGACGGAGGGAGTATATAGAAATAACCAGCGTGATGGGTGAATAAATAATGTAGACTGGTTTAACTCGTCTGATGTGCCATCCTATTACGTAGCTGGCACGTCACGGTTACGAAACCTAGCTTGATGTGTTGGGTGGGCTGAGACTAAGAGAAAAGAATGGCACTAGAATTTTCTTTTCCTTTTCAAAAAAAGAGGCAGGATAAAAAGTAGGACAACGACCACGATGGGACTCGAACCCACAATCTCCCGCTCCAGAGGCAAGCCACCTTATCCATTAGGTGATTCATTGAATATATTTTTATAATACATTTATTTGAAGATACAATAAAATAAATTTAATTAAATTTAAGAAAGTTTAACCGCTACGAATTTCATAGTGACACTATTTTTAGACAGAGGCAAGAGGGATACACACATATATACAATAATACATCACGGTAGGACGTGCGTGTAGCAGCAGCAGTGTGTCCATGTCCAAATATATAGGACAAAATTGACTTGCTCCATTCGGTCGATCATGTTGTTATTAATAACAATCTAGCTTGCCAGCCTCTTATTAGGAAATATGAATCCCATGCTGCCAGCGGACTTTCCGATCCTCTGATCAATGCAACAGATCGATTGAAGTTTTGGAGCAAATTATTTTGCGCAACATGGGTTATCTTCCATAAGAACTTTAATTTCTTGATGTTGATCGTTGGAGATTATGAGATCCAAGAGGCAATGATCAATGACCTACAAATTCTCGTCATACACAATGGAATAGATATAAAAGTTGCATGATGACAAAGTAGTTACTAAGTATATAGACATGACACGGCAATGGCGGACCCAAAAATAGGGCAAGCGGAATAAATAACAGAAGACTAAAAATGTTAATAGCGCGCGATACACTAATATATATATATAACAAAGAGAGACTTACACTGGCGGTCCCTGAACTATCCCCGCGGTCTCATCTAGGTCCCTTGACTCTGAAAGTGCACGTCTAGCTCCTGTACTTTCAAAGCTATCTCCCTGCACGACCCACGCCTCAACTATTGCAAAGAAGTCCCATGATCCTCCCAATCCTTATTTCCTCGTCCTTCTCTTCTCCCCGCTTCGTTCTTGTCCTGGACCACCGGCAGCGAGCACGGCGAAACCCTAGGCTAGCACATTTCCTTCTCCCCAGAGTCCGTCCGCCTTGAGTACCTAGCGAACTCATCTCGGTTGACCGTCGTCCTTGAATCCAGAGTGATGGCGGCTGAATCGAGCGCGTCGGGGTCAAGCAGGCATAGGGCTGCGGGCAAGCCGCCACTGATTACCTATCCGGAATGCAAGATGCATCAGGTATTGGAGTTGAAGTTGAATCAGTCGTGGTCTAAAGGTGAGACCTTCTATACCTGCCCAAATCACAGGGTAAGTTTGATTTGCCATCTGTTTTCTAACCCTAGCCTTCCAATTTTAGAGTCGACTCAATTTTTGTTGATGTGATTTTGGCTTGAGCAATTTGTAGAAGGATGGAACTGGTCACCCATTTTTTCATTGGGAGGCAAGCTACATCGATTATCTGAAGAAGGAAGCTGAGAAGGCAGCTGCAAAGTCTAGGATGGTTGGGAATGGAGATGAAGATGACATGGTGGACAGTGATGCCATTGTTGAGAGGACTATGATTGGCAATGAAGGGAAGCTGAAGAATCAGACAAATGCAGATGCAACAGCTACCTTAGCTAACTTTAGAACTTTGATCAGTATAGGACATGATATAGCAGGGCTGTTGAGATGCATTATTTGTGTGTGTTTGGTAGGTGTAGGTGTGCTTCTGTTGCTGGTGTCTGTTCAGATGAACAAGTGAAATGCAAACGCAGATGCAACTACTGTTGTTGGATGCTTGAGATGGCTGTCATAGCACAATCAATTCAGTACTCATACAAATAGAGTAAATATATGAAGGTACACAAAAGAGAAAAACCTGTGAAAGGAATTGAGAGAGCATAGTTTCTTGTGTAATTTCTTCAGGTCCAAGGTCTTTAGCTTCATTCACTTGTGGTGTCGTGAGCTCGGGCTCCACCTCTACATCAGCCTGATCTAAGACTTCAATGACATATGGTGCTAGTGGACTGTTATTGCATGGTGTAGGCTTGATGCTGGCTTTCTTCAGTTCACATGTCCTAGCATTGTGCTCAGTGGAGTTGCACCAACTGCAATGCATGACCACTCCATGTATTGATAGCTTAGCTCCATTTCTCCCATGTACTTCATGAGGTGCCTTCTTCCTTGCCTTTGGGGGCCAACCAACCTTGTTCTCATAATTAGGACAACCAACTTCTGATCCATTTACTTTTTCCCACTTAGATGTATCTTTGCATGGCCAAATGTTACTTCCATATGCACTGGCAAATGATTCAACTATGTAGCAACTGGCAATAACATATTCAGGGGGGATCCTTTCATGCCTTAAATAGGCAATTCCATGGGAGCAAGGAATTCCAGTAAGCTGCCATCTCCTGCACTCATATTCCTTGCTGCAAATGTCGACAATGTATTGATGGTCCCTGGACTGTACTTGGAAGACATCTTTCCCAGTAGGCAAAGCGTAGCAAATGTTTACAAACTCAGCATTTTTGGCTACCTTCTTCCTTATTTTGGGACAAATGGTTCCAACAAAGCTGTCCATCTCTTTTTGCTTGTTGTAGTGTCTAGTCAGCAAATCACCTTTGATTGTCTGCAACATGATAAGTATTGGGAGTTCTCTGGCATCTAATATGTATCTATTGAAGACCTCACATCTATTGTTGAGCAGTACATCACACTTGGGGAATGTGCTAAAATAAGCCCTACACCATGTATTTGGTGCCATTTTGTCCAACCATTGAAATGTTTTCTCATCTAAATCCTTGAGCAGACTCATTGTTGATGGTAGTTATCAACCACTATAAACCATCAATATAACATGTATAAGGGCATAAATATAATCACCAACGAAGGTCTAGGGGTTTAAACTAACAAATTCCATGAGTTTTGGTGAATCTGTATTTTCTGCAGGGTTTATCTAGAAAACCGTCAAGGTGGACCTACATGTTAGATTTAATTGCGCTTATCCACAGCGAAATAGACACCAGAAGACTCAAGAGGACTCCGCGCTGAGGCAGAAAGGCAAAGACTTCCAGGTGGGGCCGGCCAGCCCCACCTACAGGCCACCCGCCCCCCTAGGCCTACATGTCATTCCCTCCTTCGAATGTCGGTTCTCTACCGCCTCCTAGGTTGCATCTACACCATCCTTTAAGTTGGTTTGATCCAAGGGCTCACGTTGGATGCTCCGGCCTATATATATCAGCCCCTGCCACCCCTCTAGGCATAATTCCCGATCGTGTGTAGAGCGTGGTTTGGTGTAATCTTAGTACCCCCTCTGTTTTGTACCTCCATTATTTTTATATACTAGATACAATTGTTATGACAATATTATTATTCATCTTATTTATGTTCTTCGTTATAATGTTCATCGTCTACTTTGATTATATGCTTAGTATAGTTAGATTATCATCATGTTCATGCATAAGTTCGTATAGCTCTCACTCTAAGGTACCATGGGCTACCAAGTCCGCCTGCTGGCCGAAGCCTCAAAGGGGAGGGTCGCTAGGAGGAGAATGAGGAGATCCAAAGAGGAGATCAAGGTCCTCGCCACCCAGCATATGATGAGGTGAAGCACTCAAGTGATGTATAGAATGATAGAGCAAGCCATTGGTGGCGAGCACTAGACAGCAAGTAGTGTTTGCAGAGGCCAAGGGGTAGGAGGGTAGCCATACTAAAAGTGCATCTAGCCCTTTAGTGGGTTTTGGATGATTGAATGACAACGTGATTAAATGTGTTAGATGATTAAATGACAACATGATTAAAAGTCTAACCCGTTTGCTAAGTGTGGATAGGAAATAGGTTATCTCACATATATTTAATAAAAGCCAAAATGATGTATTGTTGGAAACAATCTAGTTCAAACACAAGACAATAATGCAAATATAATTCATGTAAGGCTTATAATATAATCTATCTTAGTGGTTTGTGGACTTGAGAAAACGTGTAATGAGTGCTATGTGTGACATACATGTGTTGTATTTATTTTCATAAGAACCATGCATGCTAGAATGAAAATGTTTGATGTGATGCTTTTATATTTATTCTTGTGTGACATATCTTGTCGTATGCATCACGAATTCATTTTACACTTGCACCCCACGGAGGCAATGATTTAGGGGGAGTCTTCTATGTGTTTTAATATGTGCAATTGATATTTGAGGTCATGTTGTGAATTCTATTGATAAACACATATTAAGGGGAGCCTCTCATAAATCATTGAACCCAAAAGCTTACTTATTTATATCTTTTTGTAAGCTTTAATCAAGTTCTCATCAATCACCAAAAAGGGGGAGATTGAAAGTGCATCTAGTCCTTTAGTGGGTTTTGGATGATTGAATGACAACGTGATTAAAGGTCTAACCCATTTGCTAAATGTGGACAGGAAATAGGTTATCTCACATATATTTAATGAAAGCCAAAATGATGTATTGTTGGAAACAATCTAGTTCAAACATAAGACAACAATGCAAATGTAATTCATGTAAGGCTTATTCATTGTGGGATTTTGATAACTCATATGAAAACAAGCACGTTGAAAAATAATTAATGAGACAAGAGGGATTGCATTTGGAATGGTCTCAAGCTTGCTATATGAAAGACAAGTATACAAATGAACTTAATGAATGAATTGACACCAAGTGTGACTAGATGGCTTAAGATGGTGAAGATAGCAAGGAAAGGCTTCGAGGTACTAAGCAAGGGTGAAGGGCAAGCGATGGCTTGGCGACCAAGGAACCTAGCTAGGGTGAAGAAGGACGTACTTGCATTTAGTCAAGGCACCAATCAAATCATGTTGTTCATATTGAAGTGAAGAATCAAATCGTAGATGACTTTATAAAGGGATGACTTGATATCTTTGAAGCCAACTCTCATATGTTGAATGTAATCAAGTCAAATGCTCAAGATGGCAATGCTCAAGGATAAACTCAAAATCAACATGTTGACACCCTCACTTTTCGAAGATTGAAAGCTATGGCACTTCGGTTCAAGGGAAATCAACTCAAGCGCTTCAAATTCCGTTTTCATTTGATGTTGAGTTTATAGATATGCCGTACTATTAAGAGGGATGCATCATGTTGGTAGATGATTATACATAAGTGATCAAGCCAACCCATGTGAGGTTTGAGTGTTTTGAGAGACAAAAGAGCTAACTTGTTTTTTGCTAGTTTAGCGGTATTGATACCGGACGTGTCCGGTATTTGCCCAGCCACGGTAAAATTCTTGGTGTTCTCGGTTTGGCTCGTCGGGAGTTCTGACAAGAGTCAGGAGTTTCGGGGCTCAGGAGTTCTGACGTCTCACGCGACACTGACAAAGTGACCATTGGGGCTGTACGGCCAATACCGGACAGATACCGGACGTGTCCGGTATTCGCCAACGGTCACATAACGGCTAGTTTTTCAGAGGGGCTATAAATACCCCTTAGCCTTCACCTTTGGAGGCTGCTGATTCTGCTAACTCTCACACATGTTTTTGAGCCTTGAGAACACTCTCCTACCCTCTCTTAGTGAGTGATTGATTCAATCTTGCAAAATCCATCTTGTGGGTTAAGAGAGATTCTAATTTGAGAGCAAGCCACCCTTGAGCACTTGTGCATATTGTCGATCTCATGATTTGTATTTGTTACTCTTGGACTCTTTGGTCCTAGATGGCTAGGCCTCATTGGAGAGCACCCGAGAGATAGTGATGTGCCTCGGAAAGTTTGTAACGGTTCAATTCCACCACCGCAAGGGAAGGAATCAACCAAGTGGAAGGAGGAAAAGGAGTTGGAAAAGACTCTGGCTAGAGTGGCCTTTGTGGTCCTCTAGAGCTAACCTTCACTGGGTCGCTCGTAGCCCCCTCAACAGAGAGTAGGTCTCGACGGAGGCCAAACTTCGGTAAAACATATCGCTTGTCTCGATCTCTCTCTTTACATTTGTCATTCATGATCTTGTATGTTGCTTGAGCTTGTATACAGGTTACCTAAAGGTATTAGCAACTAAGTGAAAAGAAGAGATTGAAAGGGAAGAAGAGGGGAGCTGACTTGCACAACCCATGTATACCGGAACGTACCTGTGCTGAAATTATTCATTGTCTATTCTAACTCTGTGGTTGCAGGGTTGTATCTCGTATACATATTCAATATACTTTGTTTACCCTGTTGGCTTACTCGTGAGGGGTTTATTTCTCTGATTAGGAGTTTCAAAGTGTTTGGAAACTCCATGTCGGTGTTTCGAACAAACACCGGCGAGTAAATTTGTAATTGATGCGCGTTAGGCCCGGATGGTGCGCTAAAGGACACAAGGGTTATACTGATTCGGGCCGAATGTCCCTACGTCCAGTCTGTTGCTGCTCGTGTTATTAGCACCGAATGAGGTTCGTAGTAGGGGGTACAAACGGTTGGGAGAGGGAAAGACCCCAAGTCCCTGATGGAGTGATTGGAAGGACGCCAAGAGCTCTGCTGAAGCTTGGCCGTGTGGTGCGTGTGTGTGTGTGTTAACTGGTTCCGAATCGATCCCCTCCTTTAGTGGGGAGCCCTGCCCTCCCTTTTATAGGTCAAGGGGGAGCAGGGTTTACAGACAAAGGAAAAGAGCACTAAGGGCGTAGAAGGTCCTTCGAGGGACCCGGGCCTTCCTTCTTCCCCACGCCTGACCTATCCATCATGGCAGGCTGTGTCAGGAGTGAGGTGACCGTAGATCGTCGTGGGCCGTGCCATGGCCACTTTTTAGCAAGTGGGTACGTCCCATCCCGCCCCTGCGGGCGGCGTGTCGGACAGGATTTGCCGAGCCCCGACCCCGAGGGGGTCGGGTGGCGTGGTGACTGTTGGTTTGCCCTTGGAACGTAGTGGTTGTCGTATGTCTACGTCGGGTTCTTCGTTCGGAGGTTGCGGGCGGCGCCTACAATACTGTAGGATGAATAGCAGGCGCCCGCAACACTGTTCGGGCTCTGCCACGCCTGGAGAGGTCAGGTGCTTGGCTCTGCCACATCTTGACGGTACCTCTCTGTAGGGGTGCAGGGCATGGCGTCTGTCGCAGTGGTTGACCCGAATGTCTTGTCTTACCCTGTAGTCGCCATCATGAGGATGCAGGGTACGTTTCATCAGGTGAGCTGAACCAGCCTCCGGATATCGGTTTAAGACGAGGTCCGTCAGTGGTCGTTGGATGAAGTAAAACCTAGCTTTTACCGTCGGGCGAAGCGGAGGTGTCCCCCGACCGTCGGGCGGGGCCGAGCCCAGCCCTCGGGGGTTGGGCGAGGCGGAGTGTATCCCTTGGGGGTCGGGTGAGTTATTATCCAGTCGTCGGGCGAGGCGGAGTTGTCCTCCAGCCATCGGGCAGGGCCGAGCCCAGCCCTCGGGGGTCGGGCGAGGCGGAGCAAGACTCCTGTTTGCTCGGGCAAGAGATACAACCGCGCTCTCTGGAGTTTTTACCGTTCGATGGTGCATTGATCCCTCCTCTTTGGGGTACCCTGGTATTAGGTCCCCGACAGTAGTCCCCGAGCCCTCGGGTGATTCGGGATGAATCATCCGGGGGGTTTCTTCGATCTCGTCGGAGTTACCTTTCCAGAGGGTGCGCACGAGCGCACCCGGTGGGTGTAGTCCCCGAGCCCTCGGGTGATTCGGTGTGAATCATCCGGGGGTTTTCTTCGGTCCCTTCGTGGGTAAGGTTGAAGGACTTAATTTTTCGTCAACCGGACATTTTTCCGAATGGGTCATGGTATTCCGTTCGCTGGGAACTGATTCGAGGCTGACCTAACTGGTGCTTCTGCCCTTGATTTCGGATCGTCCGCGGATCCTTTTTTAGTTGGGCCGGCCAGCGAGCCTCCGGGCCCTAGGTGGGCCAGAGAGAGAGAACAAACCTTTATGACCCGTGCTTCCCCGGGTGGGAAGAGAGTCCGGATTCGCCTGGGGAAGGCGATCCGTCCGCCAAGTTTTTTGGGGTGAAAGGATAGGGACTGCGGGCGCGTGTCCCGCGACGTGACGCGGCGGCACGCGTGGCAGGCCCGGAGATCGAGGCGGACGATTGCCCTTCTCGCGTCCGTCGCCCACTATAATACCACGGGGTTCGCCCCCAAGGTTCTGTATTTCGCTCCCCTACCTTTGCGTTCTGAAACATCCGCCACCCATCGTCCCAGCCTCTCACGCCTGCATCGCCACCGTCGACCGGCCCGCGTTCGTGTTCCGGCCGTCGTCGAGCTCGTGCCTGCCCTTCCCCCCTACTGCTGTGATGGAGTTATGGGGCAGATCAAGCATCACCTCCCGGCGTCTGGAGGGCCTCGTCCGCCGTGGCCTTCTCCGCCCACTGTCCGCCGTCCGGGAGTGGTTGCTACCTGGCGACGAGGGTGAGCCGGTGCCGCCTGAAGGGTATGTCGTCTCTTTCGCCATCTTCCATGAGCGGGGGTTCAGGGTACCCGCGCATAGTTTCCTTTGGGGGCTGCTAGATTATTATGAGGTGGAGCTGCAGCATCTGACTCCTAATGGGGTTCAACACATGGTGGCGTTCGTTGCCCTGTGTGAGGGTTTCCTGGGGATCGATCCCCATTTCGATCTGTGGCGATATTTTTTCACCGTTAGTTTGTCGAAAAGGCGGGTCAGGGGGAAGGAGGTGAATGTGCCGATGGGGTGTGCCAGCATTCATCTGCGCCCTACCCGTTCGAAGGATTACCCGCTCATGCGTCTGGTGACCTCGAACAAGGGATGGCACTCGCAGTGGTTTTACGTTAGGGATGACCTGAGTGCTACCCTGCCTAAGGACACCGGGCGCCTGATCGAAGAGGCCCCAGCGTCGTGGGGTTGGGGCGTCCAGCGAAAGGACAAGAAGCACCTTGACGACCTTCTCACCGCCCTCCGAGCTCTGATGGATTGGGGCGTAAAGGGGGTGGGGATTATTGGCGACTATCATGCGAGGAGGGTGGCGCCGTTGATGGCGCGTGCGCTTCCCCTGTATCGGATGATGCCCGGGACGTCGTTCGAGGGGACGGTGCTCGTTGATGAGGCGCTCCCTTATTCCGAAGTGGCGCAGCGCGTTAAGGAGGCGACGGAGCCGACGAAGGATTCTGCTGGTGGCGTCCTAGACATTGTATATCCGGTGCCCGGACATCCCCTAATGCGGCCGGAACCTGGGTTCTTTGAATTCGTAAGCCTTCTTTTCCCTTGCTCCTTCTTTTGCCAATATCTCCGTATTTTTGATTTTTTATTTTCGGGGTGTTCGGGACCAGCCGAGGAGGCTTTCCTTCAAAGACTGTCCTGCTCCGATGCCGAGGGATCCGACCGTGGTGGCTGCGAATCGCCTTGTGGCTGAATGGGACAAGAAGGCAAGGGAGCAGAAGAAGGAGAGGCAGCTGAAGCAAGAAGCATGGGATCGAGGGGAAGACGTGAGCGGCGATGATGATGATGATGATGACGATGACGGCGAGGTAGCCGCCGACGTGGATTGGGGCGTCCTGGAGGATGAGGACATGCTGACCAGTGCCAATCCGCCCCTGCAGGGACCCTTCGCGTTCCACGCGGAGGGAAGCGAGTTGGTGGAAGCCGGGGAGTCCGCCGCTTCGCACAGCGTTCCGGCCGGGGACCGTTGGGAGGAGGAAGGCGGGCCTGCCGCCGCCGATCCTGCGGTGATGGTGGAGAGGAGCGGCTCTGGCGCCGTGCCCCCTGTGGTAAGGGAGACGAGCCCCCCTGCCTCGGAGCAGGGGGCAGGCTCCAAAAGGCCCTGTCCAGACGAGTTGGGGCGAGGATCTGGGGGTTCGTCCCCAAAGCGCTTCCGACGGCCAAAGGCGTCTGCGTAAGCCGCTGATTCCCGTGTTTTTTTCATCCTTTTTACCTTTCTATCTTTGACCTGACGCCTCTCACCTTTGCGTAGGTTTTTGCGGACGGGCCACTCCCTGGGGCTGGCGCCCAAGAAGAGTCTCGCTATTCAGGCGGGACGGTTGGTGCTGCCCGGACGCCGCCTGCTTTTGGGCAGAACGGCGCCGATGTTGAGGCCATGCTGGCTGATCCGGCGGCGCCTGTGGTGGAGCCCGCGCCCTCGGCGGTTGTCGAGCCGGCGGTATCTTCCACGGTGGGCGCGGTACAGCCAGTCGTGGATCCTACGCCACCGACGGGGGTGGTGTCGGAGGGCGGAGCAGAATTCGTGCCACCGGAGACCCAAGTGGAGATGGCCGCGACCACTCCGAGCCCGGTGGGGTTGGATGTTGCCACGCTGGCGCCCGAGGGTGAGGAGGCCGGTGCCACCGGCGACACCAGTGCAACAAGCGGACGAGGCGGGCAGATGGAGGCGGGCACCGCCGGAGGGTCGTCTGGACGTCGTGGTGGTGGCGCATAGGAGGAGGAGGAGTCGCCTGGCCCCCTTGTCGGGGAGGCGCGGCGCCCCACGCGGGGAGCCGCCGCCCGTGGATGTCCCTCGGGATCCCTCGTCGGTTGCCCTCGCTGACGATCATGCCGAGAGCATGGAGCGGGAGAACCTTGACCTCGGGATCTCGAGCATGATGGAGGCTCTGAACCAGGCCGGAGAAGTTCTGCGTGAGGTCTTTGTTCCCACGACCCGGGTATCGGTTTGATCTTCCTTGTTGTTTTCTTCTTTCTTCATATGCTTTTGTGTTTTTCGAACTTCTAATATTAGTTTCCTTTTGCAGATTATCGCTGCTCGTAGCCGGGATAAATCCCGTTTCCTCCGTGAGCAAAAAGTGGAGTGGGACCGCCTCACCGAAGAGGCCCCCGGCATGAAAGCAGAGATATGGCCGCGCAGCTTGTTGCTGCCAAGGAGTGGGAGGCCGAGGCGTGTCGGGACGCGGAGGAGATCCACAGGATGTTCGAGGACCTGAAGGCGAGGTCGAAGCTTGAAGAGGAAGAAGCCGCCAGGATTCTGAAGGAGCGAGACGAGCTGCTCGAGAAGGATGCCCAGGCCAGCAGGCGGGCTGTCGAGACCCAGAGCGAGCTGGAGGTGGAGCGGGATCTCAGGCGGAAGGCCGAGGGCGGAGCCGTGGGCCTTCAGAAGAAGGTGGATGAGGGCGCCAGGCCGATCGATCGATCGCTCTGCTGGGGAGCGGACGAGGCGCGTCATCCCGAGGAGAGACTTTCGCCAGAGAGGGGGCTGCTGCAGGAGGAGCGCGACCGGGTCATCAGGGAGCACGACAAGGCGCGCCGGGTGGTGGACTCCCTTCGTGTGGATCTCAAAACCGCAATGGCCCAGAAGCAGGCTGCCGAGAATGTCTCCGCTGGAATAAAAAGGGAGCTCGCCCAGGTGCGAGGGGTGCTTCAGGCTGAAAGCGACGGGCACGACCTTCTGCAGATCGCCGTCAGGGGAGTCCTTGATGCCCTGCAGGTGGTGGAGCCGGTGGAGACCAGCCCGCTCGCGGCCCGTGTTGCGGGTATCACGGCGCGAGTGAGCCAACTTGAGGAAAATGCTTTTTGCGCCGGGATCACCCAAGCCTTTACCGTCGCCCATTCTCATTATGATAAGGAGATTAACTCAAGGTGATGAGCCAAGGCTTTGCGCTACCGCTTATGAAGATCCCCGAATGGGACGAGATGGAGAAGGTGGTGGCACTTTTTTGCGCGGGACTCAAGCGGATGATTGAAAGAGATGGCTCTTCCTCCACGGAAGTAGTTAGTCAAAAAAAATTAATTTGATGAGTAGTTATATGTAATATGCGAACTTAATGTCGGTACTGTCATGTTCAGACACAGTTTTATGATTTTGTTTCGTGATTTCGTTTCGTTTGATCTTTACCTTCTTTCCTTTTGGCAAAAAAGAGACTTATTTCGGTAAAAGAGAGGAGGTATTCGTACCTTTACCAGCCCCTGAGTGAGATCTAGCCCCTTGTTTTTGCTGGGGTCGGATGTTACTGGAGACGGGTCGGTCGTTTTGTGGTGTTCGTTCTGTCCATCTTTCTTCATGTTTGGAGGGATTGGGGCGGCGTTATTTGCCTTGGTGGTTCGAATGACGTGCCCGATGAGCTTACTATCGGGGGTGTTCGGCTGGAAAAAACCTATTCTAGCTGCTTTGCGATGGGGTCGGCAAAGCCCCCGGGCGGGGTTTCGTTACCCCTTGGCCTGCCTTCCAACAGATTCCCCCTCTAACGGGGATTCTATGGGCTCGGCAGGGGGTTGGGTCGAACTTTTTAGAAGGTTGAGATGACCCTGTCCGCCTTAATGCGGGATGGGCGAAGGTCGTTGAGGCTCATCTACGTTTTCTCCCCTGGCTCTTGTTTGACGCGAGGCGGTCTCGTATCCTTTGCGGGCCGACCTTCGAACCTCGGTCTCTCGATGTTGGATCGAGCGGCTTGAGTCCCCGAGCCCTGTTGGGGTCTGATAGGGGTCGGCCATTTTTCATGCGTTACCCCATCCTCGGTTTTCGCAACCGGAGGGGTTGAGTTGACGACACTTGCCTCGATGGCTCGAGTGTTGCGCTCGATGAGCTCGCTAACGGGTACGTTCGTGTGAAATCCGGGTCCATCATTTGCTGATGGGATCGGTAGAGCCTGCTGGTGGCATTTCACCTTTTTCCAACCCGCCTCCTGGCAGATGTTTGAGCTGTTTCGATGGGCTTAGGGGGCCCGTTGGCCTCTCCTCGGTGGAGATTCTGTGGGTTTGGCTCGGGGTTAGATTCGAACGAGAAAAGGTCGAGACGACCCTGCCCGCTTCTGAGCGGGGTCGGGCAGGGCCGCTGGGGGCTCATCTCGGTTATTTCTCCCTGGCTCTGTTTGACGCGAGGTGGCCTCGAGCCCTTCGCGGGCCGGCCTACGAACCTCGGTCGTTCGTTGCTCGTATAGAACGAGGTGACTGCCACTTCATGATGCGACATGAAGTGTTGCGATGCAGCGATTGCATGAGTTTAATATCTGATAAATTTGAAATGAAAACAGGGTTCGTTAATTTTACCTCGGTGGTGTGAGCGATGGGAAGCTCCTATCAGATGTGTCCGCGCGGTTTCGAGTCTGTTGTTTACGACGGGGTCGGTCGTGACCTGCATGAGCATCGTAATTTTTCATTTCTGCCTCTCGGTGGCGATTCAAGCCGTCCGATTGGCTTTAGTCGTCCTGACAGACTCTCCGCGGAGGAGGCCTGCAGGGGGACCCCTCCGAACCCCTCTCGGGAAGGTGAGAGCCGAGGCTAGTGGTGCGGGGAACTATGAGTTCGTTTTATGCTGGTGAACAAAAAACACCGTAGCCGTCGAGGCATGGGGTCTGGTGGTTCGTCCAGTTCTATTCAAAGTTTTTATACCCACACACCGTGTTCCTGGTTTTTAGACGTAAGGAGGTTTCGGGCGAAGAGATTGTCTAAACAAATAGGCGCCCTCAACAGCCCCCGAGCAATGTCTGTGCCCAAGCCGTTGCTGGGGTCGGTGGCTCGGTGAAGAAATTATTGCTTAAAGTAAGTAAGCGGAGGTACTTATCTTTCAGCGGTCGTTTCTCCGTTGTTTTACCTGGGCCGTTCGATCAGCCCATGAGGCCTGCTGGGCTCCCTCTGGACGGAGGTTTTGTTGTTGGGTCGTCTCACGGTCCTGCCTGGGGGAACGGAGAGTCGCTTGTGCGGGTGCGCCCCGGTCTTCGTGCCCGGTGGGTGGTGGTGGGTCATGCCCGCTTGGTCAGGTGGCGTCTCATTAATTGCGCGGCGTCCCGTCGGTCCAGGCGCATCCCGTCCGTCGGGTTCCTATCAGCATTGATTTGCCACCTGTATTGAATAGGGGGAAGGCAGAGAGTTTTTCGGTCCCGTCCTTCGCCTTTTCTTATCTGTTGGTCCTCTTCCTTAAATAGGGAGAGGGAGGGGGGTTCTCATCCGCTTCTCATTCTGCCCCTGAGCCGCTACCTCTTCTCCCTTTTCTTCTCCACCGAATACGCTCGTGCGTCGCGGCGGATCCTGGGTGAGAGAGGGGGTAATGCTAGAGGGAGATACTCACAGTTTCATCGGTGAGTCAGGAGCGTGATGTCGAGCTAGAGGTCATCCAACGTAGATGAGATGGTGCGGGCCGCCTTCGCCGAGGAGAGGTTGCCACCGCCGCTGAAGGAGGGGGAGCACCGGAGGGCGTCGAGCGGTGTTGTCCTCGCCATGGTTCGTTGTGGCCTTCCTCCGGTGGGGGGCGCCCCTCGTTCGGGCGCGGTTGTCGGTGTTGTGGCTGATGACGATGGCGTAGTCCCTGGGTGCCTCGGTGGAGGGACACCACAGTCGCCGGTCGTGATGCTCGACGTTGCAGACGACGGCGTCCTCGAGGATCCTACGGCGCGGTAGGACGTCGCCGGTGGAGAGCGTGGCGCGACGGCCGCAGTAGACGTACTGGCCCGTGTACATGCCCTCGACGGCGACGAAGAGCTCCTTCTGGTGGTTGTGCCTGACGAGATTGGCACGGAGACTGCAGTAGTAGTCGTGGTCGATCTAAGCAGAGGTTGTAATCGAATAAGTTTGTGGGGGAGTCCCTGAGCGGGTAGCTTTTGGTCTTGGGAGCTCATTTAGCCATTTTCGTGATGAAATTACTTTGTAAGTGGTGAATTTGTGCAAAGAATGAACAAATTTTTCATCTTTTGTTGCGGCAAACATTTTTTCAGTTTCTTCCTCTTCGGAGGAGGTTTCGGTGTCCTTTGATCCTTCCCATGGTTCAAGTTCGCGAAAAGACTAGGGGTGCAGGTGATTTAGTCCTGATTTATGCTGGTGAGCAAGGAGATTGTAACCGCCGGGGTGTGGTTCTCACGCAGTCCTACCAGTTTATACTCAGGACGTATTTTTGCAATCCTGGTTTTTAGGACTTGTTCATGGGATGAATCAAAAAAAAACTTAGAAAGAGTTTGCAATTTGTAATATGAAATGTACCAGTTGTATCAGCCCCCGAGTGAGGTCGGACCCTTTGTGATTTGGGGGTCGAACGTCACTTAAAGTTCGGGGATTTTGTAAAGACAGAAAACTGATAAGGAAAAGTATGCGTTTATTTAGGGGTAAAAGGGACGTAGCTGTTCAATGTTCCAGGCGTTGGTGAAGACCTTGTCGTCGATGGTTTTCAGCTTGTAGGCGCCTGGCCGGAGTTTTTCCTCGATGACGTACGGCCCTTCCCAGGGCGGGGAGAGCTTGTGGCGGTCCTTGTTGCTCTGTACGAGGCGGAGGACAAGGTCCCCAACGTTGAAGGCTCGGTCCTGTACCCATCGTCCGTGGTACCATCGCAACGCCTGCTGGTACTTGGCCGAATGGAGGAGGGCGATGTCGCGGGCTTCGTCCAGCTGGTCCATGGCGTCATGGTGGGATGCCTCGGCTCCTTCTTCGTTGTATGCTTTGACCCTTGGTGCTCCGTAGTCAAGGTCCGTCGGGAGGACGGCCTCGGCACCGTAGACCATAAAAAAGGGCGTGTAGCCGGTGGCCCGGCTGGGAGTTGTTCTCAGGCTCCAGAGCACAGCGGGGAGCTCGGTGATCCATCGTGCGCCGAATTTGTTCAACCGGTTGAAGATCCTGGGTTTGAGGCCTTGTAGGAGCATGCCGTTAGCGCGCTCGACCTGCCCGTTCATTCGGGGGTGTGCGACGGCTGCCCAATCGATCCGGATGTGTTGCTCATCGCAGAATCGGATGAATTTCCTGCCGGTGAATTGCATGCCGTTGTCCGTGATGATGGAGTTTGGTACTCCAAAATGATGGATGATGTCGAGGAAGAATAGCACGGCTTGCTCGGATTTGATCGTAGAGATCGGCCGAGCTTCGATCCATTTGGTGAACTTGTCTATGGTGACAAGTAGGTGGGTGAAGCCCCCGGGTGCCTTTTTAAGAGGTCCAACTAGATCGAGCCCCCAGACCGTGAAGGGCCACGTGATGGGGATCATCTGGAGTGCCTAGGCCGGGAGGTGAGTCTATCGAGCGTAGTACTGGCACCCTTCGCAGGTGCGTACGATTTGCTCGGCGTCGGCTACTGCAGTGGGCCAGTAGAAGCCCTGTCGGAATGCGTTTCCGACCAGAGTTCTTGGTGCGGCGTGGTGACCGTAGACCCCGCCGTGGATGTCGCTCAACAGAAGCTTGCCCTGTTCGGCGGGAATGCATTGCTGCAAGATCCCGGTGTGGCCTCGTTTGTAGAGTCCGCCTTCTACAAGGACGAAGGACTTGGCGCGGCGTGCGAGCCATCGGCCTTCCGTCTTATCCGCTGGTAAAGTGTCGTGGAGAAGATAATCGAGGTAGAGCATTCTCCAGTCGTTCGGAGGGTCGGGTATTGTGCCTTCTTCAAGCCCCATGACCTCGGGGTCGGGCGGAGCTGCTGGCTGGTCAGCCCCCGGGGTAGGATCGGATGGGCCATCGTCGGCCCGCCCCGACCCTTTGTGGCGTACCGAGGGTTTGTGCTGGTCGCTGGCGAAAACTCCCGTGGGGATCGGCTCTCGGCCAGATGCTGCTTTCGCAAGCGTGTCGGCTGCCTCGTTGAGGCGTCTCGGGATGTGATTGAGTTCCAAGCCGTCGAACTTGTCCTCCAGCCGTCGGACCTCTTGGCAGTACACGGCCATCTTGGCGTCATGGCAGCTTGATTCCTTCATGACTTGATTGACGATCAACTGGGAGTCACCCCGAACGTCGAGGCGTCGGATGCCCAACTCGATGGCGATTCGTAGGCCATTGATGAGAGCTTCATTCTTAGCAACATTATTCGACGAGGGGAAATGGAGACGGACCATATACCTCATTCGGACCCCGAGGGGTGATACGAAGACCAGCCCCGCACCAGCGCCTTTCTTCATTAGTGACCCGTCAAAGTACATTGTCCAGTACTCCTGATCGACGATCGCCGGTGGCGTTTGGATCTCAGTCCATTCTGCGATGAAGTCAACCAATACTTGGGATTTGATCGCCGGTCATGGGGCATATGTTATGCCTTGATCCATCAGCTCGAGTGCCCACTTCATGGTTCTTCCTGTGGCGTCCTGGCTCCGAACGACTTCGCCGAGGGGAAACGATGTTACGACTGTCACGGGGTGTGACTCGAAGTAGTGACGTAGTTTCCTTTTGGTGATGAGGACGGCGTACAAGAGTTTCTGGATCTAGGAGTAGCGGGTTTTGGAGTCGGATAGTACTTCGCTGATGAAATACACGGGACGCTGTACCTTGAGTGCGTACCCTTCTTCTTCCTGCTTTACTACCAGGGCGGTACTAACCACCTGTGTGGTGGCCGCTATGTATAGCAGGAGTGCCTCTCCGTTGCTTGGGGGACGAGGATCGGGGCCTTTGTCAGAAGTTGCTTGACCATGTCAAGTGCCTCCTGGGCCTCGGGTGTCCACTTGAAGCGGTCGGCTTTTTTCAAAAGGCGGTAAAGGGGGGGACCTCGTTCGCCGAGGTGTGAGATGAATCGGCTGAGGGCGGCAAGGCACCCGGTGATCCGCTGTACCCCCTTTACGTTCTGGATTGGGCCCATGCTTGTGATGGCCGAAATCTTGTCCGGGTTGGCCTCGATGCCGCGCTCGGAGACAATGAAGCCGAGCAGCATGCCCCTCGGGACCCCGAAAACGCATTTCTCGGGGTTGAGCTTGATACCGTTTGCTTGGAGTTTCGCAAAGATTTGCTTGAGATCAGCAACGAGGTGGTCAGCCTGTTTGGACTTTACCACGATGTCGTCGACGTAGGCCTCAACGGTTCGCCTGATGAGGTCTCCGAAGCATCTGAGCATACATCGCTGGTATGTTGCCCCAGCGTTTTTCAAGCCAAACGGCATTGAAACGTAGCAGAACGGCCCGAAGGGAGTGATGAAAGAGGTCACGAGTTGGTCGGATTCCTTCATCGCAATTTGATGTTAGCCGGAGTACGCATCCAGGAAGCAGAGGGTTTCGCACCCCGTGGTGGAATCGATTATTTGATCTATGCGTGGTAAAGGAAACGGATCCTTTGGGCACGCTTTGTTGAGACCGGTGTAATCAACACACATCCTCCATTTCGCGTTTTTCTTTCGAACAAGGACGGGGTTTGCCAGCCACTCCGGGTGGTGTACCTCCTTGATGAATTCGGCGGTCAATAGTTTGGCTATCTCTTCGCCGATGGCCCTGCGCTTTTCCTCGTTGAAGCGGCGTAGGCGTTGTTTCACCGGCTTGGAGCCTGGATGGATTTTTAGGGTGTGCTCGGTGACTTCCCTCGGAATGCCTAGCATATCCGAGGGTTTCCACGCAAAGACGTCTCTGTTGTCGCGGAGGAAGTCGACGAGCGCGCTTTCCTATTCGGGGGAGAGCGTGGTGCCGATGCGCACCGTTTTTTCTTCGGAGCTGCCAGGGTCTACGATGACCTCTTTGGAGCCCTCTGCTGATTTAAACGACCCGGTTACTTTCTTGGCGTCGGGTGCCTCTTCGGTGACCTTTTCCCTGAGGGCGGCGAGTTCCCTGGAGGCGACGATTGCTGTTGCATGGCCGCAGCATTCGACCTCGCATTCATAGGCCCGCTGGAAGGAGGCGCCGACGGTGATAATCCCGTGGGGTCCCGGTAGTTTTAGTTTGAGGTACGTGTAGTTGGGGATGGCCATGAACTTCGCATAGCATGGTCGTCCTAAGATGGCGTGGAAAGTTCCGGGAACCCTACCACGTCAAAGGTGAGGGTTTCAGTCCTGTAATTGGACCGATCCCCAAAAGTGACGAGACGATCGATCCGCCCGAGTGGTATGGCTGTTGTTTGCTGTGCACGACGCCATGGAAGGGCGCCGGATGGGGCGGAGGTTCGCCCGATCGACACCCATCTCGTCGAGTGTTTTGGCGTACATGATGTTGAGGCCGCTGCCCCGCCCATCAAGACCTTTGTGAGTCGCTTTGGACCGACGATCGGGTCGACAACAAGCGAGTACCTTCCGGGTGTGGGACGGTATCCGGATGGTCGGTCCGGTCGAAGGTTATGGCGGATTCCGACCACCGGAGGAAGGCCGACGTGGCGGTCGTCTATATAGACCTCTCGGCGCTGCGACCTTCTGACGCCGCTTGGAGTCGTAGGCCGTTGATCCTCCGAAGATCACAAGGGCACCGTTCGGAGTTGGGAAGGTTTCATCCTTCTCCTCCTCATCGTCTGCGGCGGGGGCAGGCGCCTTCCCCGGCTCCCCCTTGTTGGTGCTCCCGAGTAAGAACTTGCGCATGAGACCGTAGTCTTTGAGCAGGTGCTTTACAGGGAAGGCGTGGTTCGGACACGACCTCTCGAGCATTTTTTGAAGTGGTTTGAGTGCCTCCGTGGGCTTCCGACTACCTTGCGGCGGCGGCAAAGCGGCTGTGAGCGAATCGTCACACCGTTGCTTCTTGTTCTTCTTTTTGGCGGAACGGTTGGAGGCGCCTTCGCCGGCGTCCTCGTCCCGCTTGGCCTTGCCGTCGAGGCAATCGAAGATCGCTCCGACTGCCTCCTCCCCTGAGGCGTGACTGGTCGCGATGTCCAGGAGTTCCTTGGTTGTTCGCGGGCTCCTGCGTCCTAGTTTGTGAACTAAAGACTCGCAGGTTGTCCCTGATAGGAAGGCTCCTATCACATCGGCGTCGGTGACGTTGGGAAGCTCGTTGCACTGCCGTGAGAAGCGCCGGATGTACTCGCGGAGAGTCTCACCGGCCTTCTGATGGCAGTTCTTAAGGTCCCATGGGTTCTCGGGGCATTTGTATGTGCCCTGGAAATTTCCCACAAAGATTTCCCTCAAATCCGCCCAACTGTGTATGGTGTTGGACGGTAGGTGCTCCAACCATGCTCGCGCCGAATTGGCTAAGAACAGTGGGAGGTTGCGAATAATGAAGTGGTCATCATTTGCGCCACCGGCTTGACAGGCAAGCCGATAGTCTTCGAGCCAGAGCCCGGGGTTAGTTTCACCGGAATATTTAGGAACGTTGGTGGGCGGTCGATACCTTAATGGGAAAGCGGGGTTGAGGATGTGTCGGCCGAAGGCTTGAGGTCCCGGGAGGCCGGGGCTCGGACTCCGGTCCTCGCCGCTGTCGTAGCGTCCGCCGTGCCGAGGGTGGTAGCCATGTCTGGCTCCATCTCTTGAGTCGTTGTAGGCGCGCCTACGGGAGTCGATGGTGCTGCGCGCGTCGTGGTTGTGGCCGAGGCGTTCATGCACCGGGACTGTAGCGTCTCGCCTGCCGCCTGGTGGTGTTTGGTGAACTAACGCATCTTTGGCGGGACGGACCGAGGGCGTGCGCTGGCTGGTGTCGAGCTCACGTCGCCGAGACAACGAGCTCTCTGCCTGCTGTGCCGCCGCACGTTCGAGCAATGTGCGGATTTCTCGGCGGGCCCGGCGATCCTTGGATGTCGCGGCCTATGGGAGACCGTGAAGTAAGGCCGTTGCGGCGGCGATGTTTTGGCTCGCCCGAGCGAAGTGTGGGAGAGCCCCGTCGTCGGTGAGGATCCTTTGGTGTACAGCCTGGGCAGTGGTGCGTGCGCACCCACCATCTCCATGGCGTCTGATCTCTTTATTGACTTTCTCGTATTCTCAGGCAAGCTATTGCCCGGCTTCAGCGATCTCCTCCCTTCGGGCTCTTAGCTGCTCCACCCCAACGTGGGGCGGGGTGGCTGCTCCTCTCTGGGTTGCCCCGGCGGGGTCGAATGCGGGGGTAGTCTCCTCCCCGGAGACGCTTTCGACGTGTCCCTCGGGGGTTTGCGTCACAAAGCATCCCTGGGAAGGACGATGGCTCCCGCTGCTGGAGTCGGAGCTAGAGGATGACTCTGGCTCTTCGGCGAGGAGTTTGTGGAGAGACTCCGTGTCGTGTTCAATCACCCCCATGAACTCGTTGTCCGTGGGCGTTAGAACCATGCGTAGTGCCAGAAGATGGCTCGCGGTCGCCGCGGCGTTGCGGAGACCGAACGGAAGCGCCGTCGGGGCGCTCCCTACGTGTCATTCCGGAGAGAGGTGTCTCTCACCAGAAGGTCGTGCCATGCTGTCGCCGTTGGCGATGGCGAGGTGATGTTGCTTCTCCCTGGACTCCCATGGTCCGTGGGAGACGTCGAGCCGACGCCCAAGCCTCTCATGGTAATGGCCGTTGGAGGGAAGAGATTGGATGGCGGCATGCGACCATGGCAAATCTTCTCTCCCCGTGATGATGAAATCCAGGCTCCCGAAACGCATGTGTGCGCCTGGGACCCAGCTGATGTCGTGGTTAGCCATCCGCGGCCTGGTTTGGAACACGCAAAGGCCCCTACCTGGCGCGCCAACTGTCGGTGTTTCAAACAAACACCGGCGAGTAAATTTGTAATTGATGCGCGTTAGGCCCGGATGGTGCGCTAAAGGACACAAGGGTTATACTGGTTCGGGCCGAATGTCCCTACGTCCAGTCTGTTGCTGCTCGTGTTATTAGCACTGAATGAGGTTCGTAGTAGGGGGTACAAACGGTTGGGAGAGGGAAAGACCCCAAGTCCCTGATGGAGTGATTGGAAGGACGCCAAGAGCTCTGCTGGAGCTTGGCCATGTGGTGCGTGTGTGTGTGTGTTAACTGGTTCTGAATCGATCCCCTCCTTTAGTGGGGAGCCCTGCCCTCCCTTTTATAGGTCAAGGGGGAGCAGGGTTTACAGACAAAGGAAAAGAGCACTAAGGGCGTAGAAGGTCCTTCGAGGGACCCGGGCCTTCCTTCTTCCCCACGCCTGACCTATCCATCATGGCAGGCCGTGTCAGGAGTGAGGTGACCGTAGATCGTCGTGGGCCGTGCCATGGCCACTGTTTAGCAAGTGGGTACGTCCCATCCCGCCCCTGCGGGCGGCGTGTCGGATAGGATTTGCCGAGCCCCGACCCCGAGGGGGTCGGGTGGCGTGGTGACTGTTGGTTTGCCCTTGGAATGTAGTGGTTGTCGTATGTCTGCGTCGGGTTCTTCGTCCGGAGGTTGCGGGCAGCGCCTACAATACTGTAGGATGAATAGCAGGCGCCCGCAACACTGTTCTGGCTCTGCCACGCCTGGAGAGGTCAGGTGCTTGGCTCTGCCACATCCTGACGGTACCTCTCTGTAGGGGTGCAGGGCATGGCGTCTGTCGCGGTGGTTGACCCGAATGTCTTGTCTTACCCTGTAGTCGCCATCATGAGGATGCGGGGTATGTTTCGTCAGGTGAGCTGAACCAGCCTCCGGATATCGGTTTAAGACGAGGTCCGTCAGTGGTCGTTGGATGAGGTAAAACCTAGCTTTTACCGTCGGGCGAAGCTGAGGTGTCCCCCGGTCGTCGGACGGGGCCGAGCCCAGCCCTCGGGGGTCGGGCGAGGCGGAGTGTATCCCTTGGGGGTCGGGTGAGTTGTTATCCAGCCGTCGGGCGAGGCGGAGTTGGCCTCCAGCCGTCGGGCGGGGCCGAGCCCAGCCCTCGGGGGTCGGGCGAGGCGGAGCAAGACTCCTGTTTGCTCGGGCAAGAGATACAGCCGTGCTCTCGGGAGTTTTTACCGTTCGATGGTGCATTGATCCCTCCTCTTTGGGGTACCCCGGTATTAGGTCCCCGACACTCCAACTCTAATCATTTTCGCATTTTGAAGGGTTAAATTTTTAGAAACTCCTATTCACCCCCCTCTTGGCGATATCCTCGGTCCTTTCAATTGGTATCAGAGCGAGGTCTCACTAAAAGCTTCACCACCATTAGAAAAGGATGTCGATGCCTAACGAGTTGGAGTCGGTGCTTCTCCAAAATGATGGTTCAAACTTTCTACCTTGGTCAATTCATGTACTCAATGCTTTTAGGGCTATTAGTCCTCTTGTTGAGCATATTGTGGATGCAAGCATACCTCTTCCGGTAGTTGATTGGAGCAACTACAAAAATATTCCAAAAGAGAAAGAGATATGCGTGCAACTCAATGCTCAAGCAATTAATGTCATGTTGAGTACATTGAGTGCAGAGGTTCTAGATGAGGCTATTTTCAATGGACAACCACCTCCGGAGAGTGCTCATCTCATTTGGACTAGACTTGTTGAGTTATATGGAAAATACAAATGCAATGATGCATATGAGCTTGAGTCAATGGAAAACATGTCCATTGAATCTTCATGCAGTGAAGAAACCTCAAGGAACCAGCAAAGCATCGAGCCAGAGTAAGACGTGCAAGCCGTAGATGTAGTGCTGCCTAGCTGCACATACCAGACGTGTTCGGTATTGGTGAAGCAGTAAGACAACAAGTTGGCGTCTGCGACAATGATCAAGCTCGATGGCGGCCAAGTGATGAGTCAACCTTAGTATCTAATGAAACTCATCACTTGTGTCTTGTGGCCAAGAAAAGCAAGAAGAAGAGTAACAAGAATGATCAAGAAAAGGAGAAAGCACAAGTGGATGATCAAGATAAGAGTGATGTTGAAGTTGAAGACAACTACAACCTTGATCATCTCAACTGCAAATACAAGTTCATCATCATGAAGATAGTTGAAAAGAATGATGAGCTTAAAGAAGAGAATGAGAAGCAAGAGCAATCACTTCACAAGCAAGAATTGTTTCTCATCTCCAAGATGGAAGAACTAAAGGCTCTAAGTGAAAGGTATGAAAAATTATCAATTGAGCATGCTTTAGTTACTAACTCCTCTTCTAGTATGTCACAACTAGAAAAGGAAAACATTGAGCTCAAAGGAAGATGAGATGAACTATCAAGCAAATACAATGTTCTACAAGCCAATCATGTTCATCTCAAGTGCTCACATGAAAAGTTAGTGGAATCACATTTCATGCTTGAGGTAGCTCATGAGGTTGTGATCACATCGGTAAAATGATCTCAACCTCTCACTCACACACTCACTTGTACACCATCTCAATTAAATATTCTTTGTACTAATGAGTGTGCTTCTCAAGCAAGCCAATCTTTGATTGAGGAAAATCTCTTAGAAAATAATGAGCTCAAGGAAGAAGTAGAAAGGCTAAGAAAGGATGTGATTCGGTTGAAGGGTAAAGAGGAAGCAAAACCTTCTCAAGATTATCGTGAAAACATGGTGAAGAAGCTTGAGAAGGGTTCAAACCTTGCTCCCTCCAAAACCCAACAAAAGAATCACAAGTCAAGCAATGACAAAGCAACCAAGAGCAAGAAGCATGGAAAAAGATTGTGTTATGGTTGTGGATTGTATGGACATGAGTGGGCTATGTGTCCACACAAGAGTTGGGCCGACAAGGTTGAAGCCGCCGAACAAAAGGATTCTATCAAGGTGGCCAAGCAAGTGAAGAGTGATGAGCCAAGTGCTTGTCTCATTTGCAAGAAGTTGGGCCATTCTACCAAGCATTGCCCCTTGTACAAAGAGGCAAGAAAGAAGGCTCAAGTTACAATAAGGAGATGCTATGGATGCAATGAGACAGGGCACATGATTGATAGATGTCCCAACAAGCAAAACAAGCATAAAGCAAATCAAGGTCGTATATGCTATGCTTGTAGAAGAAAAGGGCATCTAAGCTATGATTGCCCAAATGGTAACACTCTTAAGCCGAACACTTTTGGTTATGATAATATGCTTAGGAGAACCACAAATGGAGTTAGCACTAGCAAGGTGATGTGTTCACCACAAACTAGTACTAAGGCCATTTGGGTGCCTAAGCACTTGTTGACTAACTCAAAAGGACCCAACAAAAGTTGGGTACAAAAGTGTGCTTAGGATGATGATGTAGGTACTAGATGGTGAGATGAAGGCCTCGGGGTGGTTGAACAATCAAATTGGAAATATTCACTCAATCTATCAACCAATTCCTATCATAATCTCTTATATGGTTGACCCGAAGAATAATAATTGATCATATCATCTACTTCATTCTCAACATTGGTAACAAGTACCTAAACCTTATAGGATAGCCATTTTTGCTTGTAACTTGCTCAATAGATCACAAATAGTCATATTTGTGAAATATTGAAAGTGGCTAATTAGTTTCAATTGTTGATCCTAGTGTTTGCCATGTGATGCTTTTAATGGCTCTCTTTGTAGAGCAATTTGGTTGTTGAGATGCAGGTATATACATGAAGTGCCAAACTCGAAAGCAAAACACAAGTGTAGAAAACAAGTTGGTTCTGTTCTGCACATACCAGACGTGTCCGGTACGGCAAGGGCCAGAACATCAAACTTTGTTGTTGCTGAGTTATGATCGTTGCGACTTCACATATTCTTAGATGACTCAGAAGCTTAGTGATTCATTATGTCTAAGTGGTTGTAAGCATCTCTTGAACTCAATCTACATATGGCATCTCACTATGTGTTGGTCAAAATAAAAAAATTGACTCTCTCATATTCATAATTGAGTAAAGTGCGTGTGGCAAGTTATTCAAAATTACTTGTGGCACTTATTGAGGGGGAGCTCATATTTCTATTTTGTATCTTTGTGGACTAACAATTTCTTCTAGTGATCTTGTAGTCCTAGGTGTGAAAACTGGACCTTTGTGATGGCATGATTATTTGAGAAGTGATATAAGCACAATGACTATCATGTCATGTATTATCTTAGTGGAAATCTTGTGGGCTCAAGGCAAAGGTATGTTTTTACATTTATGCATTGTAAGTGCATCTAAGGCCCTTTATATGCTAGAATGTGCATATGTGTGACATAGGATAGATGCTTTTCAAAATCCCTAACTAGCATGTGTAGGTGGTGTGAATTTGAAAGACCATTCGATTCTTGGTCTTTGTAACCTAGCCTTGTCATGTGGTGATTATAGCTCTCCCTGATTGATTGACTCGCTAATCACGCATGACATGGTTCTCTTAAGTCCATAAACTACTATGTCTCACTAAATCCATCTTAAGTAAGCAAAATGAGTTATATGCCAAATACTTGGAAAAGGGAAGTGCTATTCTTGGCTTTTGGATAAGAAAAGTAATTTCATTCAATTTGGATCATGGACAAACATTGTTTTGGATTAAGAGATGATAGAGAAGGGGTTTGGAGTCGATAAATTAAAAATTGGAGCAGATTGGACAGACCCCACAAATACCGAACGTGTTTGGTATTGCTACCAGACGTGTCCAGTATCCGCAAGGGAGTTAGGTCATGTACCTCTTTGGCCCAGGTCCGAGGCCCATTCCTTCTTTCCTATCCTCTTTGTCCAGCAGCAGCACCGCTCGCCCCACTCTTGTCCACGCACCACGCTCACCGCTGCCTGGCCTCTCCACGCCGCCAGCCATGTCTTCTCTCGCTCTCTATTGCTCCTATGCCGTGCACCATGTCGTCCATCCTGCCGCTCGCCCTCGTCTGCAGCCACAGCAGCAACAAGCCTAGCGCCCCCATAGCCGCATTGCCTCCTCTTGGACCGTGGCCAAGCAAGGAGAATGAAGGAGTGGAGAAGGGGAGAGGGATTGATGGATTGAAGGCCTCATGCATCAAGATTCCGAGAACTGCTTGATTGGATTTGGAAACGGTTTTAACTTCCTCATCTCTAGGTATTCAAATCTCGGACCTCATCCGATCTACTCACTAGTGCCTCATTTTTAAATTCCTTTGGTCAAGATGCTGCATTGGAGGTCTAGAAGCCATGGTTAAAATGTGGATTAAATTGGAGATGAGATTGAGCATAAGCCCCTGGTTAGGGTTGCTATGTACACATACCGGACGTGTCCGGTATTCCTCAGCATTGCAGATTCTCTGCAGCTCTTGACTTGATTTTGAATCGTTGTTGCAGTTAGTGTTATGACTATTTGTCTGAGATGCTTTGTGAATCTAAGACCAAGGTTGGTCTAGATGAGCACAAAATTATTGGATAAGTAATCATTTCTCTAATAATGCAATTTGAGATTATTCTTGGATATGCTTCTAAGACCAAACTGTGTGGATTGTCACTTGGTTATAGGACAACAAAGCATGGGGAGACACAAGGATGGCAAGCTTGAGCCTAGGTCTAAGGTTCAGCATGATAGACCTGCTTTTGAGAGGTATAAGAAAGCCAAGCAGGACACACCTCGCTAGCCCAGTCAGCAGGAGTAGGAGACCCTCCGGAGCTACTAGGGGTGCTCCACAGTATAGAGAGAGTGGTGATGGTAGCAGTCCCTCTTCTGATGATGATGAGACTGAAGATTACAGAGTAGAACATAGGAAGAGGAAGAGCACCGATAGAGAGTCAGATGATGATGACAGTCCTAATGATGAGTAGGAGATTGAGGAGGATGAGGAGGCACCTCCAGTTCAGCACCTACCTCAGAGAGAATGCTAGAACTTGAAGCTTCTAAGATTGTATCATCAAGGAATCGATTAGATGTAAATCTATATCAGCTAGTTTTGATGCAGTGTCGGAATCGGCTATTTTATAGATGATGTAAGCAGACAACATCAATAACTACGTACGGATGGCGTCGGAGAAAATATGTCGGGCTCTACAAAAAGGGAAAGAGTAGAGTCTAAGTTATCTTAAGTTAGGAATGTTTTCTTTTATTCCAAGAATTGTAATGAGCCGTATTTGAATAGAATTCACGTTTAGGTTTCGGGTATAAATATTGGACCCTGGCTATTGCAAAAAACAACCAATCAATCAATACAATTACTTTTTTCGGCTTCACGCCAACCCTTAGGAGTAGGAGTACTATAGATCTTGATGAGTTCTTCAACAAGCAGGGCTGCATCGATCCAGTCGACCTCTGGCTTGTCTGTAAGTACCATCACAACTTGTATCATACTTGTAAAGCTGCATCAGCTGATTGATCTTTTACGAGTATAATACGAGTTAGTTATCGATCTGTATCATTATTTGTAAGGCTGCATCAGCTGATTGATCTCTTACTAATCATAATAGAGATCAAAGTTTTTGATCTTGTGTTAAATAACTTGTTGTTTAACACAAAATCACCGGTTATCGAATCTGCTAAGATTACTAAGATTTTCCTTACTATTTTTAGTGGATTCACCAGTTATCGATCTTGTTATAGTTAATGTTTCATTAATCATAACAAATCATCTGATTGAGATAGAGATAGATCGGCATCACATCATTATAATTGGTCATCTTCTAGTCTGGTCATGCTTCAAATCTCATAATTGATAGCTTAATTCTGCTAGATCGGCTGTTTTATCTCTATTTCAATCAAGCATAGTACGCATTCAAAGACATGTTCCAATCTTGGATAAACTCACCAGTTAATGAGATCTAATCTAATGACACTGCCATAGCTGCATCGATCTGGTCAAAACTCACTGGTAAGACTTTAGATTAGAGATTATCGATTAGTGGTTTTGTTCATGATCGAGATATGTACTCTGTTTGTTTGCTATGCCTACATTGGCTATTTTAGCCAGTTCACCTGTGCTTTTCACACATATAGCATGCTTTCCATGAACCTGTCAATATATAGATGGTTTTATAGATTTTTTGGTTTTAGTTTGTTATTATTATCATAGCTATATCGATCCGGTCGAACCTCATTATTGATGATAACAGATTAGATTCAGAGCGTTTGTAGATTCATTTATACTAGACAGTCGATTTGTTCACATGTCATATCCTTTCTTGTTAAACTTATCGACTTAATGCTTTACACTAGTTATATCCATCTAGCTAATGATGTTGCTTTATATTACTTATATCTGGGTATATCGTACTTGTTATCATAAATCAATCATGACCCACGAGTATCATAGTCCTTAACAATCGTTTTCTCCTTGTATCGGCTATTTAGTCGATTCCCCTGTTTGGCTGCTCTTGAAGCAGCACACTTAGAACTGTCTGGGCAACACCGACATGTTCCACCCTAAATTACTGATAAACTTTCTCTCCTTGTCAATTATAAGTCAAATTAACTGGCACGCCTTTGGGATTCACAGGATCGACTGGTCCTGTGTTGAAACCAAGCAGACCTCCGGTTCGTTCTGGCTTGCAGCGTGCCCGACGCATTGCCACATCACGTTTTTGTGCTGACACACGTTCTGGCACGCCCAGTGGAACCCCATAATCGTCATGGCTGCTCACAACAACAAGGACATTCTTATGGTGCCTTATGAAGACTTACCTGATGAGGATAAAGATGTCATTAGCAAAGCTATAGTAGAGTTTTAGAACAAATGTTTATTGTCCTACACCAAGACACGTGATAATAAAGTTGTTCAGAAATATCCACTACTAAGAGTTTTGATGCATGGGCAGTTAGATACAGATGAAGCCGATGATAGGCATTTCTATATCGATGCTATCAACAAATCTGTTCATGATGCCATGTTGAATCACAATACAGCTTTCTTGAACACATTCCACAATACCATGAAGGAGGTGTTTCATGGATATCCAATTGATCAGATTGGGCTGGCTTATTACAACATTCCACATCCATCGACTCAGGAGACTAATCAAGCCAGTACTAGCCATCAAGAAGTAGCACTAGCTGGCAATGATGATGCCCAAGTAGTTCAGAGCTCATCTAAGCAAGTTTAGGGTACTACTACTAATCAAATACAATATAATCCTAGATCATCAGTGCAGCATGTGCAACAGCCGATGGGACAAGTTCAGAATCAAATGGTTAATTTTGGCACATTAGGCCAAATACCACCGTCGGCTCAAAAAATAACACCATAAGTTCAAAGGATTCGTAGAGATACAGATCCCAACATTTACAATCAGAGACTTCAATCAACAAATCAGTAACAGATAGAGATTCCACAAGGATATCATTATGGCACAGATTATAATACCCGTCATATGATTCCAAATCCAAGGTATCAAGGTACCCAAAATTTTAAACCGCAGATGGGTCAATAATTGCAAAGAAATCCAAATTCAAATACTGATAAGTTGTTGCTCAGAGTAACTGAGATGACGAAGAATCAGTTCAGTTTGAAACCAAAAGGGCAGACCTTTTCGTACAAACGTCCATATCCATAGTGGTATGATTTGGTTGCTCTTCCTGCGAATTATAGGCTTCTGGAATTTGCTAAGTTCACTGGTCAAGATAATACAAGTACAATAGAACATATTAGTCGATATCTTACTTAGTTTGACGAAGCATCCATTGAAGAAGCTCACCGAGTTCATTTCTTCTCTTTGTCCCTGTCAGGACCAGCGTTCACCTGGTTTTCATCATTACCAGTTAATTCTATTGCCAATTGCACTGACCTGGACAAGAAATTTCATACATATTTTTATACTAGGATAGGAGAAAAGAAAATCACAGATTTGATGATCATAAGGTAAAGAACTAATGAATCAGGTGCTGAGTTTCTTCAGAGGTTCCGAGAAATAAGAAATTTGTGTTTTTCATTGAATCTGACTGATGATCAACAAGCTGCTTTGGCTGTCGAAGGAATGTTGCCAACGTGGAGAGAAAATTTGCTTGGGCAAGAGTTTGACAATTTAGGTCAGTTGGCTCAACGGTGGTAGCACTTAATAGCCAATTCCAGAATATGCACAGAGATACCTGATTCCAGAAGAATGCCGCAATTACCAAAGCTTATAATCCATATTCAGTTAATGATGATGATGAGGATGATGAAGAAGAGGAGATTGCTACAGCTGAATGGAATTGAGGTAAGAAGACAGTGATGGTGCCAAATCCTTGGGAAAAAGAAGTTGAAGAAAGCTATGATTTTGACGTCACAAAATCAGACAAGCTCTTTGATTTCTTGCTTGAGAGAGGACAGATTAAATTGCCCGCCAATCATGTCATGTTACCTCCTGATCAATTGAAGAATAAGAAGTACTACAAATTTTATAACACTGCTTCTCATTCTACTAATGAGTGTAGAATTTTCCGGCTACATATACAGAGGGCTATTCAGCAAGGGAAGCTTAAATTTGATACACGTTGGAAGATGAAAGTTGTTGATAATCCTTTCCCAAGAGATCAGAATATGGTTGATGCTAAGTTACTCAAAGGAAAAACCAAAGTCCTAACATCAACTAGAGCAAAAGAAACTGAAACAGTTGATCCAGAGATGCAAATATCGGCTGATGAATATAGAGAAATTAAAAGGCGTCGTGACCAATAGAAGAACGAATATGAGCAGGGAGAGACGTCCAGAAACAGGGCAATAAGGCCGCGTGTTACATCTTAAATTTTGTTGAATAAATGGCAACGGTAGAAAGAAAAGGATTATCAGCGTTGGTTGGAAGAGAAAGAATACCAGCGTCAACAAGAAGAAGAGAGGTATGAAAGAGAACAAGCTGAATCACATTGGAATTGTCCCTTTTTTAGACATTGTTGGAATGAAGGTTTGAAATTGCCTACTAGAAATAGTTGCCTAGAGTGTAGTGAACAATATTAGGAGTTTAGGCAATCTCAAGCCAACCGCTGGTCTATCCATGCTCAAAATGAGTATCATCATGGTAATATGGATCGACGCTTAAAAAATAGAAGTGTTCATGATCAGCTTGAGAAGCGAGTTGTTGATCAAAACTGGGCTAATTATGAAGAAGAAGGTGATGAGGAAGAGTATGTTTGGCAGGAAGGGTAATGGTGTCCAGGAGGTTTAACAAGAAGTCAAAAAAGAAGGATACAACGCCTAAGGAATAGAGAGCTAGAATAGGCTCAGAAACCTGATAAACCTCAAGTATGGCGTGCTAAACAAACAGCCGATAAGGGTCAGCCATCGGCTAACATTCAAATGGCTTTTCTTTTGCCGTAAGAATTTAAAGCTCCAGCAGATCGAGAAGTCTATTCAGATTTTGATGAATCGGAATATGAGGAGATAGTTGACAAGTTGACATTGATACAGCAAGCTATATTTGATAAACCAGTCAAGCATCGACACTTAAAGGCTTTATATGTGAAATGTTTTGTTGATGGGAAGCCGATGAGCAAAATATTGGTGGATGGAGGTGCTTCTGTTAATCTTATGCCTTATACTACTTTTCGTAAGCTTGGCAAGGGACCAGGAGATTTGATTGAGACTAACATGATGCTTAAGGACTTTGGAGGTAATGCATCCAAGACTAGGGGGTAATAAACATTGAATTAATAATTGGAAGTAAGACTCTCACTACATTCTTTGTCATTGATGAAAAGGGTTCATACAGTTTACTCCTTGGTCGTGATTGGATTCATGCAAATTATTGTGTACCATCGACTATGCATCAATGCTTGATTCAGTGGCATGGAGATGATGTCGAGCTGGTTCATGCTGATGATTCTGTGAGTATAGCAACAGCTGACCCAATGTATTGGGAACTAGAAGACTTTGAGTGTTTTTCTGGCAAGCTATGGGAAGGAGGCTTCATTAAGATCAATGATGAAAGCCAACAGCCGATCCAAGCAGTCGGCTCTGAGAATTTGTTTTAATGGATAATCCAATAGATGGTACAGATGGTAAACTAGGACATGGCTCGGCCGATGAATTAGAAGAGATAGGCCTAGGCCGACGTATCTAAGTGCTAAGTTGGATCCTAAGTATAAGCGAGAGTTGATAGATTTGTTAAAGGAATTTAAAGATTATTTTGCTTGGAAATATTATGAGATGCCTGGTCTAGATCGATCAATTGTTGAACATCGGTTGCCAATCAAACCTGGATATCGGCCGTTTAAACAAGCTCCAAGGAGATTTAACCTAAATGTTCTTGATGATATCAAAAAGGAGAATGAAAGATTACTAGAAGCAAAATTTATCCGACCATGCCGTTATGCAGAATGGATATCGAGTGTTGTTCCTGTGTATAAGAAAAATGGGATTGATTAAGAGTTTGCATCGATTTCAGAGATTTAAACAAGGCTACACCCATGGATGGTTATCCGATGCCAATAGCCGATGTGTTGGTAGATGCAGCAGCCAGGCACAAAGTTATTAGTTTTATGGATGGCAATATAGGATATAATCAAATTTTTATGGCTGAGGAAGACATAGCAAAAACAACTTTTATGTGCCCTGGCGCAATCGGTTTATTTGAATGGTTTGTGATGACCTTTGGTTTGAAGAATGCTGGTGCAACTTATCAGAGAGCGGTCAATGAAAAGTATCTAAAGAAATATTATCCTAGCGTTTGGATTAATACTTGACAGCTGATTTGTTTAGTCATCGGCTCTAATAGCCGGTACCAGAAGGGTATCACCTTTAGTTCAAAAATTAACCCAAAGAAGGGAAAAACTGATACAATATGTGTCGTCTATAGAGCAAAAACAAACACAGAGGCAATCACGATGTATACAAAGATATTGCAGAAAATTCGCTGAGACGCGATCATAGAAAAACAAAGATTTCATTCATTGATCAGTTTGTCCTAAGTACAAGCTAATCAAACACCCTATTTATAACATCCTGGGCTGAGGTAATGTCCACGATGGCCGCTGCAGTGTTTTCGAAGTCCTCGATCAGATCCTCGTACATGTCAGGGTCGTTGGCAGCACGGCTCTTGTTAATTCGTAATACACATGTTCTCTGCATTTCTCAATAATGCAGTAATGATTCAAGTTTACAAAACCATGAAATTAAAAACCAGCACCTCTTGTTTTATACAACTAGTACTGAACGCAACATGCATGGATTCATTTCATGACATTGTCTTGTCACTGGAAGTATTTGGCTATTTGCACACTCTCCATTAATCAATCCATTCAGTTGTGGCAGTAGTAGATTGATTTAGATAGCATGCTGTTATCAATTAATTACATCCCATATAGCACAAGTCATGTACGCGTGCGTGGGCCGGCATGATTCGATCTTACAACCTTAAACCTCACATGTACCTCCCCTAGCCACTCTACCCAAAGTCACCTGTGATTAAGGGTTATTCACTTTACTAGATTTAGAAACGAATATTATTTAGGACCCTAAACAAACTCAAACAAAAAAAAGGTTTCAATTGAAAAGTTGTAGATATCATCAATCACTACAACTTTGTTTTTGGTCGGTTCTCCATCCGATGTCGTTTCAAAATTTTTAAAATTTCAAAATGCAAGGAATTCAAACATGAATTTTATTAGATAAATGATTTTAATTTAATAAGTTGTCAACTACAAAGTTGTATAGCTATTCAGAATCTACAAGTTTGGTTTTTGTCGTTTCTCCGTTCAAGAACATTGAAAATTTCAAGTTTCAAAATGTGAGGACTTCAATCTGAATTTTGTGACCATAGATTATTTCAAATGAAAAAAGTTATTAATTCTTAGATCTTTTCAAGACATGTAACTTTGATTTCGGTCATTGGTCCATCTGAAGTCATTTCAAAAATTCAAAATTTGGGGGGGGGGGTGTTGTTTGCTTCTCTGGATACCTTGCCTCACTTTGCTTTGCTATACCAAACAAATAGATTTTCCTCTCCTGCCATGGCATGGTGAATCCTTGCCAGCGCAGACCACAGTCCAAACGAATTACCATCTGCGCTATACTGCCCTAGCATGGCTACACAAAAGCTGGAAGCTATCTGTTGAAACTCAAAAGTGTCTCAACATGGTTCATAGGCATCGCCAACTAGTTATAAACATCATAGACGTGTTGGAAACCAAATGGCACCAGAAAACAACGAGCGAAACACGTGAGGAAGACGACGAGCCGTGCGAGCCACCTCCAATCGGCTTAGCCAACTTGATTTTAAAATGTGAGAACTTTAAATAGAATTGGCTTGACATAAATGATTGCAAATAAAAAAAAGTCGTCAACTACAAAGTTATAGATCTCTTCGAGATGCACAGTATAATTTTGATATAAAGTTTGTCTTTTTTTTTTACTTCATTTGAGAAAGCTATGAATTTGACTGTGGAATAGTAGCAGGTACCCTGGATATATTGCAGTACGAGTGTACATGGTGTAAAATGTGGATGATAAAAAAAAGTCAAAAGGGACAAGTAGTGAAAAAACGGAGCTCAAATTGATACCGATGTTACGTTGATAGCGGGTGCTGTTGACGATCTTGTCTGGTCGCCTTTGTCGATTTTTCAGTACTGCATCCCTCCGTCGAGAATTGAGAGATGATGGCGCCTGCGCGTGTGGTCCAGTAGTTTGACGAATAATTCGATTATTATGCAAGTCAACGAAATTTGCCGGTCTGAATAATTCGCCTTGGCCACTCGGTCTCGGTCGTCCCATCTTAATTATGAGTACGGTCTCGGTCGTCCCATCTTAATTATGAGTACGTATGGATCATGAAATTTTGGTGGCACGGAGGTAATCCTTCACCCATCAACTGACGCTGACACTTCATCTTTCCTCTTAATAGACATGTTCTCGGGGTAAAAAAAAGAGACGTTGACACTTCATCGATCGAGACTTGATTGTATGTGTCGGAAGAACGTTGACTTCTAAATCTACTACTACTATTACTTGTATTTTGTACTCTCTCCATCCTAAATTATAAGTCACTCTAAGAAATTTAGAGAGTCAAAGCATCTCAGCTTTAATCAAAATTATAAAAAGAATTACAAAGACATATGACATCAAATAGATATACTATGAAAATATAATTAATAAAGAACCTAACAATACTTAATTGGTATCATAAATGTTATTATCATGTCATATAAATTTAGTCAAACTTGAGATGCTTTGACCCTCTAAGATTTTTAAAATGACTTATAATTTGGGATAGAGGGAGTATAAAGAAATAACCAGCGTGACGGGTGAATTAAAAATGTAGACCGGTTTAACTCGTCCGATGTGCCATCCTATTACGTAGCTGGCACGTCCATGAATTGGGGTGTTGGGTGGGCTGAGACTAAGAGAAAAGAATGCCACTGTGGAAGTTTCTTTTCCTTTTCAAAAAAAGCAGTCAGGATAAAAGGTGGGACAACGACCATGATGGCACTCGAACCCACGATCTCCCACTCCGGAGGCGTGCGCCTTATCCATTAGGCCACTGGGACTTCTTAAAGATTCCTGCCTCTGAATTTTAATTGATTCTGTTCTTCTATACATCACGTTGATCTACACGCTGACATCGTGTTACACCCAGCGAGCTGCACGGTCAATTCCCTTGATGCGCACATCAAATCGCCCCCGTTGATGACATCAATGAGGCCAGTCTGTCTCAGTGGGTAGGTTCACGATGCGGTTACTCAAACTGCCACGTCAATTTTTATGTTGGTAAGCTAGTATGATAATTGATAACAGTTTCATCCAAGTGAAACTTTATGGTAACTCTCTATATCTCTCTACTCGTAATTAACCTACGAAATCATTAAATATGCTAATGTGTCACAATATTAAATGCAAATGAAACTTAGACAAAAACTCCACTGGCATAAGACGATGTTAATGGGTCAAGATGGGCTCCAATAATTTGAAAGCGTGCTAGTGGCTGCACTTACACCAAACTATTCCCTCCAGCCGATAAAAAAAATATCATTTTCAATTTTCGAGAAGTCATTATCAGCTTTGGCCCCGTTCGCTTGGAGGAATCTGGAGGAATTTGTGAGAGGAAAACACTGTTCCGGATGAAAAAAGAAGCGGATCAAGCCGGGTTTAAGGGCACGCGAACGGGGCAAGAGGCAAATATTAGTATTTATGATGCATAATTAGTATCATTAGATGATTTATTGAATATATTTTTATAATACACTTATTTGAACATACAATAAAATAAATTTAATTAAATTTAAGAAAGTTTAACCGCTACGAATTTCATAGTGACACTATTTTTAGACAGAGGCAAGAGGGATACACACATATATACAATAATACATCACGGTAGGCCGTGCGTGTATACTGCAGCAGCAGCAGTGTGTCCATGTTCAAATATATAGGACAAAATTGACTTGCTCCATTCGGTCGATCATGTTGTTATTAATAACAATCTAGCTTGCCAGCCTCTTATTAGGAAATATGAATCCCATGCTGCCAGCGGACTTTCCGATCCTCTGATCAATGCAACAGATCGATTGAAGTATTGGAGCAAATTATTTTGCGCAACATGGGTTATCTTCCATAAGAACTTTAACTTCTTGATGTTGATCGTTGGAGATTATGAGATCGAAGAGGCAATGATCGATGACCTACAAATTCTCTTCATACACAACGGAATATATACAAAAGTTGCAAGATGACATAGTTACTAAGTATATAGACATGACACGGCAATGGCGGACCCAAAAATAGGGCAAGCGGAATAAATGACAGAAGACTAAAAATGTTAAAAGCGCGCGATACACTAATATATATAACAAAGAGAGAATTACACTGCCGGTCCCTAAACTATCCCCACGGTCTCATCTAGGTCCCCTGACTCTGAAAGTGCACACCTGGCTCCTGTACTTTCAAAGCTATCTCATCCCGGTCCAAATCTTGCACGTGACGCCACTCCATCCTACGTGGTGTGCCATGGTGGCAGCAGCCGCATGGCCCACGCCTCATCTTCTGCAAAGAAGTCCCCAGGATCTCCCCAATCCTTATTTCCTTGTCCTTCTCTTCTCCCCGCTTCGTTCTTGTCCCAGACCGCCGGCAGCGAGCACGGCGAAACCCTAGGCTAGCACATCTCCTTCTCCCCAGAATCCATCCACCTTGAGTACCTGGCAAACTCATCTCGGTTGACCGTCGTCCTTGAATCCGGAGTGATGGCGGCTGAATTGAGCGCGTCGGGGTCAAGCAAGCACAGGGCAGTGGGCAAGCCGCCACTGATTACCTGTCCAGAATGCAAGATGCATCAATTATTGGAGTTGAAGTCGAATCAGTCGTGGTCTAAAGGTGAGACCTTCTATACCTGCCCAAATCACAGGGTAAGTCTGATTTGCCAACATTTTTCTAACCCTAGGCTTCCAATTTTAGAGTCGACTCAATTTTTGTTGATGTGATTTTGGCTTGAGCAATTTGCAGAAGGATGGAACTGGTTACCCATTTTTTCATTGGGAGGCAAGCTACATCGATTATCCGAAGAAGGAAGCTGAGAAGGCAGCTGCAAAGTCTAGGATGGTTGGGAATGGAGATGAAGATGACATGGTGGACAGTGATGCCATTGTTGAGAGGACTGCGATTGCCAATGAAGGGAAGCTGAAGAATTAGACAAATGCAGATGCAACAGCTACCTTAGCTAACCTTAGAACTTTGATCAGTATAGGACATGATATAGCAGGGCTGTTGAGATGCATTATTTGTGTGTGTTTGGTAGGTGTAGGTGTGCTTTTGTTGCTGGTGTCTGTTCAGATGAACAAGTGAAATGCAAATGCAGATGCAATTACTGTTGTTGGATGCTTGAGATGGCTGTCATAGCACAATCAATTCAATACTCATACAAATAGAGTAAATATATGAAGGTACACAAAAGAGAAAAACATGTGAAAGGAAGTGAGAGAGCATAGTTTCTTGTGTAATTTCTTTAGGTACAAGGTCTTCAGCTTCATTCACTTGTGGTGTAGTGAGCTCGGGCTCCACCTCTACATCTGCCTGATCTAAGACTTCAATGACATATGGTGCTGGTGGACTGTTATTGCCTGGTGTAGGCTTGATGCCGGCTTTCTTCAGTTCACATGTCCTAGCATTGTGCTCAGTGGAGTTGCACCAACTGCAATGCATGACCACTCCATGTCTTGATATCTTAGGTCCATTTCTCTCTTGTACTTCATGAGGTGCCTTCTTCCTTGCCTTTGGGGGCCAACCAACCTTGTTCTCATAATTAGGACAACCAACTTCTGATCCATTTACTTTCTCCCACTTAGATGTATCTCTGCATGGCCAAATGTTACTTCCATATGCACTAGCAAATGATTCAACTGTGTAGCAACTAGCAATAACAGATTCATGGGGGATCCTTTCATGCCTTAAACAGGCAATTCCATGGGAGCAAGGAATTCCAGTAAGCTGCCATCTCCTACACTCACATTCCTTGCTGCAAATGTCGACAATGTATTAATGGTCCCTGGACTGTACTTGGAAGACACCTTTCCCAGCAGGCAATGCGTAGCAAATGTTTGCAAACTCAGCATTTTTGGCTACCTTCTTCCTTATTTTGGGACAAATGGTTCCAACAAAGCTGTCCATCTCTTTTTGCTTGTTGTAGTGTCTAGTCATCAATTGGCCTTTGATTGTCTGCAACATGCTAAGTATTAGGAGTTCTCTGGCATCTAATATGTATCTGTTGAAGACCTCACAGCTATTGCTAAGCAGTACATCACACTTGGGGAATGTGCTAAAATAAGCCCTACACCATGTATTTGGTGTCATTTTGTCCAACCATTGAAATGCTTTCTCATCTAAATCCTTGAGCAGACTCATTATTGACGGTAGTTAACAACCACTATAAACCATCAATATAACATGTATAAGGGCATAAATATAATCACCAACAAAGGTCTAGGGGTTTAAACTAACAAATTCCACGAGTTTTGGTGAATCTGTATTTTCTGCAGGGTTTATCCAGAAAATCGTCAAGGTGGACCTACATGTCAGATTTAATCGCGCTTATCCACAGCGAAACGGACACCAGAAGACTCTAGAAGACTCGAGAGGACTCCGCATCGAGCCAGAGAGGCAGAGACTGCAAGGTTTGATCCCCCTAGGCCCACATGTCAGCCCCTCCTTCGAATGTCGGTTCTCCACCGCCTCCTAGGTTGCATCTACGCCGTCTTTTAAGTCGGTTTGATCTAAGGGCTCACGTTGGATGCTCCGGCCTATATATATAAGCCCCTGCCACCCCCAGGCATAACCCTAGTCCTCAAGTCATCTGAGAAGATTGAAACCCTAATCATCCTCAGAGCTCCATCATATTCTAGGGCATAGCTAGTTAGGCTAGGTCTAGAGGAAGGCAAGCAGGCTTCGCTTGGATTCTCGATCATGTCTAGAGTGTGGTTTGGTATAATCTTTGTACCCCCTCTCTTTTGTACCTCCATTATTTTTATATGCTAGATACAATTGTTATGACAATATTATTATTCATCTTAGTCATGTTCTTCGTTATAATGTTCATCGTCTACTTTGATTATATCTTAGTATAGTTAGATTATCATCATATTCATGCATAAGTTCGTATAGCGCTCACTCTAAGGTACCATGGGTGAGTGGTCGATACTGTGCAAGTGTGGTGCTTATACGTTGTTTATTTGTGGATACACCCTATATTCTAGGTCATGTGGTAGATCACGGATGTGACACTCCCGTTGAGTCCTTTGTAGTCCACTCCCCGAATATAGGTGCACGTAGGGTCCAGTTACGAAGGAAGAACAAGTTTTGTTCTTAATCTTCCTTAGTAATATCCCTTATGTGTAGATATAAAGATGATCTTAGCAATGACTACTAGGTATAATTGCACTAATCAATGTATGCTTTGGCTTATAATTAAGAATAACTTATGAGTTATTCCTCTAATATTCTACCTGACCATGCTAATGCCATAGAAAGGAGTACTCTGAGCGATTTATCATTATTATTAGTCAATACTTATCATATATCTTATCCTATGACTTATCCCTGTTATAAGTAGAACATTGGTTATGGTTTATTTCTTCATCAATAGTATAAGTTATCAATACATGTCCGTGCCAGACCTTCCCTGTGGTAAAAATATAAATAACGATACCTGGAATACTCCCGAGTGAAGTGCTACAATAGTATAATTATCTGTGTGCTTGCAGATTTCTTTCATATATATATATATTCATATCTATTCTTCCTAGTCACATAAATTAATAAAGAACTACTTAGTATTATTCTAATAGTAATGCTAGGTATTACCAACAAACATCTCTGACATCATCACTAGGGATGACTACCTAGTAAAGTAATGATAGGAGATGTAGGTAATCAATAGGTGGATAATTAAAACAAGTGACAAGTTAACAAATACCAACACTCATGTTTCTAGCAAACTGACTTTCACAACTAGATCTAGCACAAGCCCATAACTGATTTTTAAGGTTCTCACCTTTGAAATACATCTGGAAGTTTTGGTACAAATGCCTGACACAAAATCTATGCTCAGCTTCTGGAAATTCCTTTTGCATAGCTGGTATAAGTCCCTGCATGCATGAAATAAGTTAACAAGTTGTTGTCAGCAACTAAAAACCATTTGTACATGTTAGCAAAGTTAACAGGATTTATACCTTTTGCTTATCTGTCATAATAGTCCATGGGTAGGTGTTGACTATTTTTAGGTCTTACTTCAGAGATTGTAAGAACCATGTCCATGTCTTCATTGATTCCACCTCAACAATTGCCATGGCTATAGGAAAAATGCAGTCATTTGGATCTATGCCTACTGCAGTTAAAAGCTACCCACCAAACTTTGTCTTGATGTGGCAACCATCTAGATAGATTAGTGGCCTACAACCCGAGAGAAAACCTCTCTTACAAGCATCCAGTGACATGTACAACCTGCTAAATGATCCTTCATCTAGATTCAAGTAAAAAGTACTCCTAGGATTTGACCTCCTAAGTTCCTGTCCATAGTCCCATAGCTAGCTGTACCGCTTCAACTCATCACCATAAATGGCATTCAGTGCAATCCTTCTGGCCCTAGACAGTTTGCTTCTGCATGGGTTAGCAAAGTTAATAGGATTTTATATCTTTTGCTTATCAGTCATAATAGTCCATGGGTAGGTGTTGACTATTTGTAGGTCTTGCTTAAGAGATTGTAAGAACCATGTCCATGTCTTCATTGATTCCACCTCAATAACTACCATTGCTATAGGAAAAATGCAGCCATTTAGATCTATGCCTACTGTAGTTAAAAGCTGCCCACCAAACTTTGTCTTGATATGGCAACCATCTAGACAGATTAGTGGCCTGCAACCCGAGAGAAAACCTCTCTTACAAGCATCCAGTGACATGCACAACCTGCTAAATGATCCTTCATCCAGATTCAAGTAAAAAGTACTCCCGGGATTTGACCTCCTAAGTTCCTGTCCATAGTCCCATAGCTGGTTGTACTGCTTCAACTCATCATCATAAATGGCATTTAGTGCAATCCTTCTGGCCCTAGACAATTTGCTTCTGCATGGAGTAATGTTCCAATCCTTTTGCACTAGTTTTGCAAAACTGCTAAGTGACATCTTGGTATCTGTTCTGAAGATCTCTGTGTACTTGCTTGCTAGCCAAGTTGATGTGCATCTCTTGATATTCCACTCCCTCTGACAATTGTGTTGCCCAACATAAGTTTTCACAAGGAAACACTTCACTCTATTGTCAAAAGATGCATATAAGTTCCATGGGCAACCCTTTGCACAGTGAGCCTTCGCTCTTCTCTGGTCATTCCTTGGCATCTTTATATCAACCCTGTTTTTAAGACTATACTTAGTAATTGCCTTCCTTAGAAGCTCAACTGATGCAAATGTCTGGCCTAACCTGAATGAAGGATTGCCCAAACCCTCTTCCCTAAAGGGCTTAAACCTCTTAGTGTTTGGCTCTTCACCATATGAATATGGCAACTAAATCCCTTCATCTATTGATAGTTCTTCATCATCCAATAGGTCTTCATGATGGTACTTTTGTCCTTTCAGCCTGCTGCCTATTGCTTTCTTCCACTTGAACATTCTCATGCCCCTACTAGCTCCTTCATCTAATACATCCACATCAACATTGTCAACAAACAGGTCATCATCACTATCAGCTACCTCATAATCACTATCAACAAAGTCTGCATCTTCTGCATCACTGCCCTCAATGACATCTTCTGCTTCCACATTAGTCTCACTCCTACTTTGCAAATTATTGTAGAAGACAGGCAATTTCTCTCTTGATGTGTTAGCCACTCCTACCTTAGGTAGCTCTTCCTTAGGGTTCATCACTACGTCATCCCAGTTAACACCATTCAAGAGACCATCATGATCAACATAAATAACCAAGTTCTTGACCCTATCAATCATAGAAACCATGATATTGGTGTCACTGTCAGTAGAAACAACTCTAAGACCATCTGCAACTTCTTTGCCAGGCAGTAGCCAATGGACCTTCTGTGAGGAAACACTTATCTCATAACCTAACTAACCCAGGCAGTCATCAATCCATATAGGTGACCAGGTATCTGCGTCACAGTCGTCAAACCAATCTAACTTTTCATTGATGTACATTCTCTGTTGCCCACTCCCAACGAAAAAACCATCGTGATGCACCTACAAACTAAATAAATCCGAACCATCTCCTACATTAAAGAACAAGAATTCGTCTTTAGTGCAATCAACCGCAATCTTCACACATTATTGATGGAAAATTCAACAGAACATCGCACTGATTTTGGGGAGCAAGCAAATTTCAACGCAGAACTCGAAACCCTAGCACAACCCAACTACTCAAGGTGCATGGTGAACAAATCAAAGACAAAACCCACTTCCCTACACTACATGGTGAACAAATCGAAGCCAAATCGAAGATAAATTGAAGATGACACTTACTATATGAAGGCGCTCCTGTCCTTTGCTCTGCAGGCTAGGTGCCATGTCCTATGGTAGCTGAATCCAAGGGCTAACGACGGTGCAACCGTCGAACCCCTGGTCCTCCGTGTAGGTACCTTCTTCTGACGTCACCTTTCGTCGGCGAATGGTGCCTATCGCCTCCGCGCCGCCCCTTCTTCCGCCTTGGCGAGAACGAAGCGGGGAGAAGAGAAGGACGAGGAAATGAGGATTGGGAGGATCCTGGGGACTTCTTTGCAAAAGATGAGGCGTGGGCCGTGCGGCCGCTGCCAACCATGGATGCGATAGCTTTGAAAGTTCAGGGAGCCAGGTTTGCACTTTTAGAGTCAGGGGACCTAGATGAGACTGCGGGGATAGTTCAGGGTCTGCCAGTGTAATTCTCTCTATAAGAAATAACATAAATGACAATACCAATTCAAAATGCTTAAGCACCTCGTATATAGTATTAGTGTTTCATTGCAATAATACAACTTTTGAAATTAAATTAGCAGAGTATTTCCATCGGATATTTTTCTAGTTATATTTAATTTTAAAAAGATAAAACTAGACAGCAATTATTTGTGGAGCAATATTACGAAAAAGAGAGTAAGTACGTGAAGAGCATTACGGTGGTGGCCAGCAGAAGAGCATTACCTATGTGACCAGCATGGTGTGGCGGTGGGTGGTCCTGCCAAGCTATGGCCGTCGTTGATAACCGTGTAACATTTCTTCTATCTTCGATGAGGCGACATGGTTGCTGGGAGCTTCGATGCATCTGTCCGGATCTCAGTGTACATGCCAGCATGGCAGTGGCCAAAGGCATCCGCTCACGCATCGGCTTGCGGCTTGTAGCGGACTACGGGTGGATAGCCTTGCATCGCAAGTGCTAGTTCAATGTGGGAACAACGTCATGTGGCGGCGCAAGTGGATCTGGTGCTGTGACGGCTACACAATTTGTAGCGGATTGCGGCAGTCTCAGCTCTGCATAGCTGTGTCCATATAGGATTATAGGTGCTGGACATCTTTAGCAACGACAGGGCTCACCAACTGACGGCTTTGGCTTCTGAGGATGGTGGCGCACTGTAGCAACCGGCTATTTGGGATGTGGAGCGTTGGAGTGGCAGTGTACAGCTACATCAAGCAGGGACGGTGTTGTGTGAAACAGGTTAAGGTTCCATGCCAACCGGCCGTCGTTGTTCGTTTCCTTTTACTTATTGTGGCGGTTTTTTCTAGTTTCGTTGTTCTTCTATTTCGGCCCAACCACAGAACCTATTTGCTCTATTCCGCTCAGCTGCACGCCTACTTGCCTCTCGCAGCGCCGGACGTCCTGCTCCTAGCCTTTTACCCGCACGCCCTCCTTTTTTTTTTGTCCGTTCCACTATTTTTTTCCGTTGCGTGTTTTGTTCTTTTTTATTCGTTTTTTATTTTCCTATTAGTTTTTTTATCCGTTCAGTTTCCCTTATTTTTTTCCTGTTGCATGTTCTTTTTTTTCTTGCTTGGGACTAAAAGGCTATGTTGTTGTTGCTGCTGCTGCTCTTTTATTTTTTTATTCTATTTTTTTCTTTCAATATTTTTTGTCTCATTTTTGTTCCATTTTAAAGATTTTCCCGTTCTTTGTTTTTTGGATCGTTTTAAAATGTTGAGAAGTATGATTAATTAATATAAAGATAAAATAGAAAAAAATTAATGAAAGGGTTAGCGCCCGGACGTACGGCGCGTCTGGATGCAGCTCCCCAGCCTCCTCCGTCACACGCCAGCGGGAAAAACGGCTGGCTCACCCACGCACACACATGCACGGGATGACCCAAGCCCGCTCCGCTTTCATGCACCCACCACCAGCAGGCAGCACGGTGACCCACGCAGTAGTAGCATACTTTTCAAACATACAGTGACCCACGGTGACCCAGCAGCAACACCAGTGTGGTCACAAGCCCACATGCACGTAGCACCAAGCGACACGGTAACCCACGCAGCAACAACATCACACAATTGCAACGTGTGCTCCCCCAAGACCTCTTTTTGAAACATCCAAATGAAACACTTGCAACATACGTCTTAAACATATAAAACATTTGAAACATACACTTGAAACATACGTGTATAGCCATAATAACATATGCAACATCCAGATATACTTTTGCAACATTTAGATGAAACACTTGCAACATAAGTTTGGAACATCTGAAACACTCAAAACATACGTGTATAGCCATAGCAACATATACAACATCCACATGAAACACTTGAAACATACGTCTGAAACACCTAAAACACTTGAAACATAGGCTTGCAACATGCGTATGTTATCATTGCAACATATACACCATCCGAGATCTAGTTATACAACATCTAGATGAAACACTTGAAACATAAGTCTAAAACACCTGAAACACTTGAAACACGACATCGCCGACGGCCACGGCCTACATGGTGAGGAACTACGGTAGCCAGCAAGCTCGGTGGGGGATGGGGCGTGGCCTCAGCTGGGGCTTGGTCGACTGGTGCACGGTGCAGCGTAGGTGCCCATGTGGACAGGGCGAGGCCAACTCCACTGCCACGGTAGTGGCCGAGCGACCACATGCGGTGGCTGTCTACATGCCCGCATGCAAGGGACGCTAGGCGCGGGGCACGTGTGCAGCGTAGGGGCGCACGGGGCCCGGGCAATGGCAGACCTAGGAGAGGCACCGGTCAGTTGCATGCATGAGGTGGATGACACAGGATGGGGCACTGTGGGGGTATAACCCCGGGTATCCACGGCGCAAGACATGGGCCGCACCATCAGGGATTGTCCATCCCACAAGATCAAGGCGTGTGGTGTAAGGCACTGCTCGACGTGCACCGCAAGGCTCCAGGAAGGAATCTTGAAGATAGAGATAGATTTGATTGGATATGCTAGATATCATATTCCTTATAATGATTATCATGTAACCGACTAGATTTAGATCTAACCGATGTATAACCCTACCCCTGCCTATATAAGGCAGGTAGGGGACCCCCTCAAATCTCATCTCTCATCACCTATACAATGTAGCAAAACACATGACATATGGTGTTACGTCGTATTGACGGCCTGAACCTGTATACATCCTGTGTCTCTGTTGTCATCTAGTTCTTGATCACGCGCACCTCCACCACACAATCTACCATCGTGGGTATAGCCCTCGGTGGACTATCGACGATATTCCATCGACAGCTGGTGTGCTAGGTAGGGGTGTTCGTGTTGATCCTTATGGCAAACCTGATGGTACGTTTCCCAAGCTCTTCGTTCTCCCTGAGGCCCGGCCAAACCTTTGTGGTCGGATCCATCTCCTGGGTCACCAATGCCAATGGCGAAGGGGAGATTGTGGAGACGATGCAGGATAATCCTACACCAACCATGCCAACGTCTGTGTTAGCAGATCTAATCTCAGAACCTGTTCTGGGGTCATCCTCCTCGTTGAGAGCTCACCGTCTGGCACCTCGCTAGTCGAGGAAATCTATTGATGAAGATGATCTGATCGCATCTATCGATCGGGTCGACAAAGGCTTAGCCGATTGCTTGTCCCTTGTAGAGTCGGTCTTAGATCGATCTACCAAAGGCGACGAGTTTCCCATACTCCAGCGTCACCAGGCGGTTTCGGCCGAGCGCTCCGCTCGTCCACATCATCTGAGTTGGCAGGATGAGGATTTAGTGATCACAGCTAATCCAGAGGGGCACACGGTTCGTCGCCGACCACTCGTCGAGTTAGATCTGCCTAAGGCCGATCAGGAAGCCCCAGCGGAGGACAACATGATAGCCCATCCCTTTGGGCTAACCAATGTAGCTACCATCTATCAGAACACCATGCAAGAGCACTTGACCGACCAAATCCAATGCCCCTATGACCTCCCCCAATCCAATTAGCCTAAGGCCGATCAGGTCGTGCCACTGGTAAACATGGTGTAAATCTGTCCGCTCAATGAGGATTCCCTGCTGACCATCTTGGAGGAAAGCCCGGCATCAGATTCAGAGGATTCCAATGCCACCGTCGTCAACTATGCTATCATGCCTAGGTGCTTTGGTGGTGAACTCTTTATGGTCAGCCACGATAGTGTCGCCCCTGAAGGAGAAACCAGTGCCTAGCGAGGAGCTCGCGAAGGCAAGAATGCCAACCATGCGAGACTCCATTGAGAGGAAGCAGATGCTGCTACTGTTGCTGCCCAAGGAGATCCAGCCAACGCGGGAGGTAATCCACGCCATATTGTTCGCAATCTTGATCAGGAATTCTTCCGTGTTGGCAACTAGGAAGTTGAACAGACTCGGAGCGCCAACCTAGCCATGGTCGTTCACGAGTTGAACAGGCTCTAGGAGACGCCGGAGATCGCGTGGTCAAAGACCTGCTTAAAGCATCCTAGGTGCAAGTCAACCAGATCCGCAACGACCAGGCTCCCTCCCACTCCACCGCATCAAATCACCATAGACAGCCTTCTCATTCCCACTGAGCGGGGGGAAGCCATGATTCTCGCTGGTTGGATTGCCAATAAGGCGACGAACAGTATATCATGAGGGGATCATGAGGCAACTACCCCGTAATCAGCAAGGAGCTTGGAATCAGCATAGCCAGCACGGAGCCAGGAACCGACCTCCTCAACAACCCTGGGCCAATCCCGACAATGCCAACGAAGAGGTCGATCAGGCCATCGGCGATGTTCGCAACGTCCTCAATGCCCGCCACGACGTCCGAAACCGCAGCGAGAGGCAACGCAATGAGTGCCATGAACAGGAGGCCCTTCACTGATAGCACTATGACGACGAATTCAATAATCTCAGTGACACTCTCCTGCCAGTTGCTGCTGCCGATCCCGCCAATGCTCCCTTGCCCACTGTCGGTGATCCCGAGGGACCTTGCTCCTTCACAACGAGATTACAGGCCGTCCAGTGGCCGTCAAGCTTCAAGATCTCTAGGGTTGAACCCTATGATGGTAAGATTAACCTCGAGTAGTGGTTGTAGATTTATGCCATTGCTGTGCGTGCTGCTAGAGGAAACAAAGATGTAATGACAAATTATTTGCCAGTTATGCTTGCCCCCTCTGCAATGAATTGGCTTACGAGTCTAGGACCGAACACCATTGGATCTTGGGATGATCTCAAGAAGACGTTCATCGAGAACTACATGGCCACATGCGTCCAACCGGGCACGAAGCATGATCTGGAAAGGCTCCATCAGAGGACTGGTGAATCTCTACGCAGCTACATCAGACGTTTCTCAAAAACGAGGAACTCCATCCCCAACATCAGTGATGGCGAGGTCATCTCTGCATCCATTCAAAAACGAGGTCATCTCTGCAGTGCTATGGCTTAGCCAAGGCCTACTGTGATGAGGAGAATAAGAGGCCGAAGAAGCGTGATGATCGTGAGGATGATGGCCGCAAGGATTCTGAGCGCCCTAAGGACGCAAAAAACACCTTCCAAGATCCAAGCAAGACCGTCGGAACAATCTTCGGAGGAGCGGCCGCCTCTGAGAACAAGCGAGATCGGAAGCTTACCGCCCACCGGGTCTTAGTGGTCACCGACAATGACACCGTCGATGATCCCATGTACCTGCCCTGGTCGGAGCAGCCCATTACTTTCAGCAGGGCCGATCAGTGGGCAGACATCCTCTATTCAGGACGTTTCCCGCTCGTGCTGGATACCATAATCCAGAGGGTGTGGTTCATGAAAGTCCTCATCGACGGCGGGAGTGCCCTCAACATACTTTTCGCTGGAGTCCTCAACATGTCCCTGTATTGCAACAAAACGTGATTTTTTTGTGGGGTGTTTGTGCCAATGATAATGAGCTAACCATATTGTTAGATTCAATTGGACTTAGCCAAACCTTAATAGTAAAATAAATTCCAAAGGCCGTAATTAATGTTAGTCTATTAAAGGATTAGTCCCAAATGTGGAATTTATTAGGAGATTTGTCTCTGGTATCTTTGGATTTGTAACCTCGTTATTTCTTTCTAATTTCTCCCTCAACCACTTCTCCTTCGGTACTGAAAGCTTCCAAAAAGAAACAAGGACTACGACATAAAAAAACAGAATCCGAATAGAGAATAGAGTTGGATAATAGATAAAGGTTAAAGTTAATATCTACTAGGTTCGTGTCCGTGCGTTGCTACGGGACAACTAAATTTTTGTACTAAAAACACACGGATTGAACGATAATATAATAACACTGTGAAATTAAATATCGACGTTAAAGTGACATTTAATCAAAAAGTAAAGTTCGTAAAATTAACACAGTCACGGAGAGCGTGACGTCATAGGCTCACAACTCTACTGTATAAACTTTTTCGTGATGCAGCTAAGATAATATTTTATATCGGCATGAAGAAATATCTGATATCCATTTCTTTCGTGCGCCAATAAATCCACGAATAAGTCCCGCTGCATCTCCATACCATCCTGTACACAGGTTCGATTATATATGTAAATATTAATGCCTGTTACATGTGTAATACTGCGTGTCTCGAAAAATCTCTCATAAAACCTTAAAACAAAGTATGTCCGTGCGTTGCAACAGGAAACATAATACTACGATAACACATGTATGAGCGTGTCTGTTACCTAAAATAGATAATGCGATCGTGATGTTTAGAACATGTATATTGGCCCTGATCGCTTCTCTTATAATCCGTATTTTTCAGCTTGTTTTTTTAGCCGGAACAATATTTTTTTCTCACAATAAATCAGCTAGAACAGTGTTTCGGCTTGTTTTTTCAGCGAAGCGAACGGGGCCATTACATGAGTCTTTAGAGATTAATATTTGATTTAGGTAAATGGTATGTGTAAAATAATCCTGTGTTCCTGGAATCCCAAATTGACAAGACAATCTAGAGAATCATAAACCCTTTAAAACACAGAAAATATCATCTGGTGTATTTCTGGTGTTTATCTATATCCGCTTGATAAAGAACAGTGCATGTAGCAGGTCTAAGAAAACATCTGACGAAAACTAATAAGTTTCACCATGCATAATTAGTACATATGTCCTACCAGCTTAAAACTTGGGATTCTTATCCTATATGTGCACCAGAACCATCCAAAATCTTAATTTGCATTCCTGTGTGTTCCTGCGCACTGCACTGCAGTCGCAGCTATATCCAGGTAATTAGGAAATATAAGCATATATTAGAATGAAATCACCTTTGACATTTTTCATTAAGAAGAAAGAGGTGTTACAACAAGGTATGCGAGCGTTGATCGGACAAGTAGTAAGTAGCAACCCGTCAATCACGCATACCGATACAAAGAAAGCTACAACATGATTAACAAAAGAACGATTTCGTGACCGAGGAGCACTCTCACCGGAAGATCTAAGCGTTCAGCTTCAGCGCCTTCCAACGGCGGCGCCTTTGACATAGCCTCACAGTAACCATGACATAGACTTCTTCCTTCTTCCGGCACTTGTTGATTCGACTCCTTCAAACACTTGTTGGCTCGACTCCTTCAAGCAAGCAACGGACAACAGCAGCTTCTCCTTGAGAAGCACAAATGGCCGATGCAACATCATAGAGCCGTGTATTAGGTTCTCTGCCAAGAAACTTCATTCCCAAAGTTGGTGCTCAGCTTCCAAGCCGCAACCAACACAAGTATACAATTGACAGGAGCTCCTCGATCGCACACAAGTCCTAGAACTTCGTTGCTGCCCTCTTGTGCTGCCCAGTTCAATAAAAGTACAGCATCACTTAACAATTTGATCGATAGGTTTCAATACTGTGCATGTTGTCAGCATCCAGTTCAGAAACTGAGCCATCCGTCACTGATGAATTTAATTTTCTCAAGCCTTTGAGAATCCTTTTTGCTCTTTAACCAAGGCAGTTCGGCCAATGAGATAACTATATACCAGAAACCAAAGCAGCACAATATGAACAGGCCTATCCATTGCATTTACAGGACAGATTTCATGTCAAAAATGCATGAGTATAGTCACTTAAGTATCGGTTGCACTGTAGACTCTTCTACCACAAATAGAGGCAATTCCCTTCCGTATTCACTCTGAGGGACAAAATAATGACGAGTGTATTGCGCCAACTATGCTATGAACAGCAGTTAATCATCAGCGCTAGTTACAATTATCATAAGCACAAGACAGGAAGCTCACCTATCGAGTTCAATGGTTGAAGCAATCTGCAAAACTCTCAGATAAGTTCTTTCTTCTCATTTCCAAAATTCTGCACATAGAACACTATTATTTTTAAATAAATAACAAAGATAAAATTCTCTGTAAGTGTTATTCTTCATCACATGGTGAGATTAATTCAAAACGCAAGAATCACTGCAGCAAACAGAAAATGTTTTATTAAAATGGAAATCTAGAAGCTCAAGTGTCACATTGTAATGAGAAACAAACTTCACAAGCTTGCTTAAGATCCTTGAGCTGATTATTTAGGAACAATGGACTTGTATTGTAATCTGTGTAGATGATATATAATCTATAATTAGTTAATGATATATATGATACAACTAAAATACCAGTCCCCTATATTTTTTTATGCACAAAATATCCAGGGGAATGTATATGGGGGTTGGATGATACTAATCTTTAGCACCCTTTTTTTTGAGGTCAACATTTCATTCCACAGATGCCGGACTAGCCGGGAGGTGGAAGGGCATGGCACCAATCCTAATAAAAAGTTCCGAGAGGTACATGATAAGGACTAAGGATAAAGGGAATACAACACTTAACAGAACAACCACAAACACAACATGATTGAGCTACCAAGTCCGCCTACTGGCCAAAGCAACTGCAAGCACAACTTCCTAACCTATGCCACCACCAAAGACATACTCCGGAGAGCTCCACATCACATGCAGCTGTAAGGTATTGAGTGGGATCCGACAGACGGCAGCCAGGAAGCTGCAAGGCATTGAGTCGGAGCCAACAGGCGGCAGTCGTGAGTAGCATCGCCTAAGAGCGCATCTAAGCTCCAACCAACGCCCGCCAACGCCATTTGGGGGAAGAAAGCCTCAAAGGGGGAGGGTCGCCAGGAGGAGAACGAGGAGATCCAGAGAGGAGATCAAGGTCCCCGCCACCCAGCATATGATGAGGCAAAGCACTCAAGTGATGTAGAGAACGACAGAGCAAGCCATTGGTGGCGAGCACCGGACAGCAATTAGTGTTTGCAGAGGCCAAGGTGTAGGAGGGTAGCCATACTGAAAGTGCATCTAGCCCTTTAGTGGGTTTTGGATGATTGAATGACAACGTGATTAAAGGTCTAATCCATTTGCTAAGTGTGGACAGAAAATAGGTTATCTCACATATACTTAATGAAAGCCAAAATGATGTATTGTTGGAAACAATCTAGTTCAAACATAAGACAACAATGCAAATGTAATTCATGTAAGGCTTATTCGTTGTGGGATTGCGATAACTCATATGAAAGCAAGCACGTTGAAAAATAATTAATGAGACAAGAGGGATTGCATTTGGAATGGTGTCAAGCTTACTATATGAAAGACAAGTATACAAATGAACTTAATGAATGATTCGACACCAAGTGTGACTAGATGGCTTGAGATGGTGAAGATAGCAAGGAAAGACTTCGAGGTATTAAGCAAGGGTGAAGGGCAAGCGACGGCTTGGTGACCAAGAAACCTAGGTAGGGTGAAGAAGGAAGTACTTGCATTTAATCAAGGCACCAATCAAACCATGTTGGTCATATTGAAGTGAAGAATCAAATCATAGATGACATTATAAAAGGATGACTTGATATCTTTAAAGCCAACTCTCATATGTTGAATGGAATCAAGTCAAATGCTCAAGATGGCAATGCTCAAGGATAAACTCAAAATCAACGGGTTGACACCCTCACTTTTCGAAGATTGAAAGCTATGGCACTTCGGTTCAAGGGAAATCAACTCAAGCACTTAAAATTCCGTTTTCATTTGATCTTGAGTTTATAGGTATGTCGTACTATTAAGAGGGATGCATCATGTTGGTAGATGATTATACATAAGTGCTCAAGCGAACCCATGTGAGGTTTGAGTGTTTGAGAGACAAAAGAGATAACTTATTTTTTGCTGGTCTGGTGGTATTGATACCAGGCGTGTCCGGTATTTGCCCAGCCACAGTAAAATTCTTGGTGTTTTTGGTTTGGCTTGTCGGCAGTTCTGACAAGAGTCGGGAGTTCCGACAATCGTCGGGAGTTCTGACGTCTCGTGCGACCCTGCCAAAGTGACTGTTGGGGCTGTACGGCCAATACCGGAACATGTCCGGTATTTGCCAACGGTCACATAACAGCTAGTTTTTCAAAGAGGCTATAAATACCGCTTAGCCTCCACCTTTAGAGGCTGCTAATTCTACTGACTCTCACACATGTTTTTGAGCCTTGAGAACTCTCTCCAACCCTCTCTTAGTGAGTGATTGATTCAATCTTGCAAAATCCACCTTGTGGGTTAAGAGAGATTCAAATTTGAGAGCAAGCCACCCTTGAGCACTTGTGCATATTGTCGATCTCATGATTTTCATTTGTTACTCTTGGACTCTTCAGTCCTAGATGGCTAGGCATCGCCGAAGAGCACCCGAGAGATTGTGGTGTGCCTCGGAAAGTTTGTAATGGTTCAATTCCACCGCCGTAAGGGAAGGAATCAAGCTAGTGGAAGGAGGAAAAGGAGTTAGAAAAGACTCCGGCTAGAGTGGTCTTCGTGGTCCTCTAGAGCTGACCTTCACCGGGTCGCTTGCAGCCCCCTCAACGGAGAGTAGGTCCCCATGGAAGCCGAACTTCCATAAAACATATCGCATGTCTCGATATCTCTCTTTACATTTGTCATTCGTGATCTTGTGTGTTGCTTGAGCTTGGATATAGGTTACCTAAAGGTATCAGCAACTAAGTGAAAAGAAGAGATCAATAGGGAAGAAAAGGGGAGCTGACTTGCACAGCCCGTGTATACCGGACACGTCCGGTATTGATACCATACACGTCCAGTATTTTCTACATGTGCTGAAATTATTCATTCTCTGTTCTAACTCTGTGGTTGTAGGGTTGTATCTCGTATACATATTAAATATACCTTATTTACCTTGTTGGCTTACTCGTGAGGGGTTTATTTCTCTTATTAGGAGTTTTCAAGTGTTTGGAAACTCCAACTCTAATCGTTTCCGCATTTTGAAGGGTTAAATTTTTAGAAACGCCTATTCACCCCCCTCTAGGCGGCATCCTCGGTCCTTTCAATTGGTATCAGAGCAAGGACTCACTAAAAGCTTCACCGCCGTGAGAAAAGGATGTCGACGTCTAACCAGTTGGAGTCGGTGCTTCTTTAAAATGATGGTTAAAACTTTCTACCTTGGTCAATTTCATGTACTCAATGCTTTTAGGGCTATTAGTCCTCTTGTTGAACATATTGTGGATGCAAGCATACCTCTTCCGGTAGTTGATTTGAGCAACTACAAAAATATTCCAAAAGAGGAAGAGATATGCGTGCAACTCAATGCTCAAGCAATTAATGTCATGTTGAGTACATTGAGTGCAGAGGTTCTAGATGAGGCTATTTTCAATGGACAACCACCTCCGGAGAGTGCTCATCTCATTTGGACTAGACTTGTTGAGTTATATAGAAAATCCAAATGCGATGATGCATATGAGCTCGAGTCAATGGAAAACATGTCCATTGATTCTTCATGCAGTGAAGAAGCCTCAAGGAACCAACAAAGCATCGAGCTAGAGTAAGACATGCAAGCCATAGATGCAGTGCTGCCTGGCTGCACATACTGGACGTGCCTGGTCTTGGTGAAGCAATAAGATAGCAAGTTGGCGTCTACGACAATGATCAAGCTCGATGGCGGCCAAGTGATGAGTCAACCTCAGTATCTAATGAAACTCATTACTTGTGTCTCATGACCAAGAAAAGCAAGAAGAAGAGTAACAAGAAAGATCAAGAAAAGGAGAAAGCACAAGTGGATGATCAAGATAAGAGTGATGTTGAAGTTAAAGACAACTACAACCTTGATCATCTCAACTGCAAAGACAAGTTCATCATCATGAAGATAGTTGAAAAGAATGATGAGCTTGAAGAAGAGAATGAGAAGCAAGAGCAATCACTTTGAAAGCAAGAATTGTTTCTCATCTCCAAGATGGAAGAACTAAAGGCTCTAAGTGAAAGGTATGAAAAATTATCAATTGAGCATGCTTTAGTTACTAACTCCTCTTCTAGTATGTCATAACTAGAAAAGGAAAACATTGAGCTCAAAGCAAGATTCGATGAACTATCAAGCAAATACAATGTTCTACAAGCCAATCATGTTCATCTCAAGTGCTCACATGAAAAGTTAGTGGAATCACATTTCATGCTTGAGGTAGCTCATGAGGTTGTGATCACATTGGTAAAATCATCTCAACCTCTCACTCACACACTCAGCCAAACCCTGTTGTCGGTGCCGTCGCCTCACCATTTATGGCACTATGGCCGCACATGTCATGCCCGGTCGTGGGCGCTCGCACATTCCCTCTAGCTGTGATGGCATGTTGCACTTGCATGTGTGCCGACTCGCTAGTGGCCAGTCATGCCCTACCAAGGCCAGGACAAGCTGAGCTCTGGCCTACCTCCTCCCCTTTCTCTTCTTTGCTGCCGTGGTGGACTGAGCCACGCCATGAAAACAAGCAGGGAGAAGTCACCATCGCCTGATTCATCGCGTCTCTGGCTCTGCCATCAAGCCGCCTAGCCGACCGTTCCTACCCCGCCTTGAATGGTGCCCGACCGAGCTTCAATTTTGGAGCTTTTCCCCATCACCGAGGCCAGCTCCCATCTGACCACCTCAAGCCAAATTGGCTCCACCACTAGACTCGCCTCGAACCCCTCTTTGCCCTATGCACCTTAGCCAAACCTCTACTGCCTCATCATCATCGTTGACACGACCGTGCCACCACGGTGCGCCACCGCATGGCTCGGCCGCACGTGGCTAGCCCTCCACCGTCGTCCTTTGCTCCAACCGTCGCTTCGGCCTAGTCCATGGTAGCCTCCTGATGCTTGCGTGCTAACCAATTAGGTCTATAGCTGCCTAGCTCACCAAAACAGTGGCACCGTCACGCGGATGGCCATGCGCCGCTGCTGCCTTCCCTCGGCAAGTCATGTCACCCGCACCGACGCTTAGCCTAGCGCGGCGGAGATGGTGATCGGCCCGTTAGGTGGTCCGATGCAGGTCCCAGGTGGCCGGTGTGGCCGCGCTGTGTCACCGCCGTCACGCCGCCATGCGCTGAGTCATTGGGGGTGCGCACGGGGAATTCCGGGAAAGTCAGGGGGTTAAGTGAGATGATTTGAAAGAGGGGGAAATAGTATTGGGGCTTAGGTGTGATTTGGAAGAAAATTGGGGACTCTTGCAAAAACGCCAGCGCGAGGGCTTCCCCGCCGTGGGCCACGGAAGCGGGCCACTACGCGCGCGTGCCGCGTCGCGTGGGCCGCGCGTGTGGGCCGCGCGGGAGATTAGTTTTTCTTTTTCTAGGAATTTTTGAATGGTTTTCTAATTTCATTCTGAGCTGATCTTTGGTAATTAATATAAATTCATGTAGGTGTCCAAAAATTATGAAACAAATTTTGTTCAGTTCCTAAAATTATGGTCTATCTGTTGGTGTATTTAGTTTTTGTTTATGTGTTGACACTAGGAGCTATTAAATCATTTGAAAGTGCTTCATAATATTAAGCTAATTATTGTAGGAATTTTTATGGTGAATTGACAATAATTTTGATCCTAAAATTTTTACAGCAGTTTCATTGTATTATTATGTGCTCACCGTAAGTTTTGTAGCTTTAGAATAGACTAAGCATTAGGGTAGTTAAATGCTCTTTATTTCAATATAAATGAAATCACTAGTAGAAATAAAGATATATCCTTAAATTGCCAAGCTAAGGGTTTGTTAGTTGAACCCAACACTTTGCTTGATGAAAATGATAGTTAGCTTAGTATCTTAGTCATTAGAGCTATCTTAGAAGCTTAGTATGCGTATTCCTATTTTAAGAGTTGTTGTTGCCTAAATGCTAAGTGTTGCATCATCATCGCATGCATGTAGAGAATGAGTTAGTGTAGATCGTGACCATCGGTGATCACGAGTTCGAGGAGTACGAGGAGGAGATTCTTGTGCAGGAGGATGTCCCAGAGCCGCTACTGACTGACTCAGCTAACACCGCGCTTGCCCAAGGCAAGCTCCAGTGTATAACCTCTATTTTATAATTCACCGTATATATATGTGTTGTGCATTTACGTTATAGGAATTTTATGGAAACCACATGTATAGATATACTTGTCCTAAGAGTCTTACTAGTGCAGGTTTGAGTAGATGCTATGCTTAGGTCATCGATGCGTGAGTAACCTGCCGTTGCTCACAATAGGGGATTATTATTACTCTCATAATAAAAGGATGAAAGGAAAAATGGAGACACGACAGGGATATGGTATGGGTATTGGTGGGTGTAAGAGGTTATGTCCCACGGCCAACGGGGCTTAGCTTGGTTACACTATTTTCTCTGCTCGTGTTGATTAAGGACTGCCCGTTGCTGTGGATGGTAGTCAGGTCACAGACTTATTATCCTGAGTACATACTTTCTTATAGGAGCGGGAAGGCTCGTTACACTCTTGTCGTGGGTTCCGGCTCTTTCTGGACCGATTGATTGGAGGCAGGGAAAGGTGGAGGTCTAAGCACCATGTTGAGATTGGGTCTCAAGTGTGGGGCCTTAGAGTCCAAGTTTGGACAGAGACCTGGACCCCGTGACAGGAGTAGAATGGGTTGGTCTTGTTTGTGCCTAGGTTACAAACGGGGCGTGTGTTTTGGGGTACCTAGCTGGGATACATTAGTTTGCGAATCACCATTTCTGTGAGGCGGTATGACTTGGCAATGGTTTAGCACCATAGTAAGAACTGGAAGATGAAAGATGGTGAAATGGTTCTGATTGCTTAACCCTTGCTTGAAAGTAGAACATGTGCTTACCTAGAATGGTTAACTAATGAAGTAATCATGATTGCTAATAAAACTTGACTATAAGGATGAACTATTAGTAATGCTTTCCTCAAACAAAAAGAAAACAACAAACCCATATTGCCTATCATATCCTTGAGAGTCGGGAAACTATTCCCACTAGTCGGGTAAGTCTTTCGAGTACATTATGTACTCAGGGTTATTTTACCCCTGTTGTAGGTGCAACTCTTGTGTGGCGGATTCTTCTAGTGGGCACAGACAGATCCTTGTATTGTTTCCGCTAGATGTTTATTTTTATTCCGCTGTTTAATTATCGCACTCTGAACTCTGGTATTGTAATAAATATTTTCCAAGAACTCTTGTTGTATGAAATGGACTAAGTATTGTAAGCTCATACTCATTATTGGATTCTGGATGTAAAACGTGGATTGTTTTGAGTTCTCCCTAGGGGTGTGCTCGACGGAACTGACCGATGTAGCTCACTTTCGAGGTGCTTAGTGTCTAGTGGAAGACGAGTGCCTCCAAAAGCGTGTTATTTCATACGGTTCTGCCACAATTTCATCCCACCTACAAGTACCTAGACAGGATGTTCAGGAAGTCCATTCATTGCAAGGGTGGTGATAAGGGTTCTATTGTTGATTACTCCATGAACCTTCTCCACAGGATGGCACCACATGCATGGCCTTTCAGTGTCTTTGACTTCATCTGGTGTGAGATCTAGAGTGTTGGTGAGAGGCGCATTAAGGGCTGTGGCTTTGGTCCTTACATTATGCATATGATTTAGCACGTGACAGGGCACCAGTTTGATTATGACATACCTCACGAGATTCTAAGGATAGCGTCCGATCTGACAGAGGTTGGAGTACCCCCAGCTGGTCCAGGGGGAGCAGCAGCAACAACAGCTGAGGCAGATGCACCTGCAGGTGGTGCAGCAGCAGGAGGAGCTTCACCTCCACCACATGCTCCTCCATGTTCTTCTTTAGTCGCCATAGCCCTCCTTCTCCTATTCATAAAATGTTCAGTGCTATATTTGGGATATGCAGAGATATCCAGACTAGACAGCAGAGAGAGAGGGAGGCTAGGAGGAAGGACACCTGGACTCTCAAGCAGATCTCTCAAAACTTAGAGCTTAATCCTCCTAGGTCTCCAATTTTAGATGAGGATCTCAGTGACCCAGAGACAGAGGAGCAGTGATAGGTCCGGTATGATAGAGAGTTTGCTCAGTTTCTTTAGAGATAGGAGCAGCAGTACGCTCAACAGGCTCAGCAGTAGCAGGAGCAGGCACCAGAGCACCCTGACACCTTGCCACTATAGGCTCATGTGCCTACTCATGCTCAGCCGCATCCTAGTGCAGCAGACGAGGATGCTTCAAACTGGTGGGGTGACCTCACAGGTGGATATAGCCACTATGGGTATGGTGGTTATGACCCATCTGGTGAGGGTGGTTCACGCCCAACTGGGGCTCCATGATCAAAAGATGCGGGTGATGGTAGAGATGATGATGATGTGTGATCACTGCTTTCATAGACAACTTGCAACCCCTTTGTGCTTTGTTTGATCTTTTGGCGATCTTTTGTGGTGATAGATGACAAAGGGAGAGAGACTGATTAAAGCTTCAGGATATTTGTTTCATTTGCTTATCTTTGTACCTAGAGATATGTACTGCATCTGTAGTTTGTGAGCTTTATTGATGTATCTTGAGTTTGAGATAGATTTTATCATGGTGAGATGAGACTATGCTTCATGGATGTATCGTTTGAGACTCATGTGACATGATCCTTATCATATAATATAATCTATCTTAGTGGTTTGTGGACTTGAGAAAACGTGTAATGAGTGCTATGTGTGACATACATGTGTTGTATTTATTTTCATAAGAACCATGTATGCTAGAATGAAAATGTTTGATGTGATGCTTTTATAATTATTCTTGTGTGACATATCTTGTTATATGCATCACGGATTCATTTTACACTTGCACCCCACGGAGGCAATGATTTAGGGGGAGTCTCCTAAAGAAGCACCAGGGAGATCTTAAAGGCCAATCTTTAGCACCCTTAAGGGATATCAGTCCCCTATACTTCTTTATGCATAAATCATGAGGAACAAAGAGATATCAAATTTGTATCAATAAAAGGATATAAGGAGCAATATTTAAGATGTGACATTAAGTGATAAGTTAGTTGAAATGAATACTTATTGTTTTTGGAACATGTAGTGCAAAAATGTAAAGATTCAGACAAAGAGAACCAGCAATAACTATAAAGATTCCTTGAAGCTAAAATGGTATGAATTAAATTATGTTTTTTAAAGTAGAAGTGTAGAGCTGTGTGTTCAACTGGAAAGATAATCTAGCATAAACAGACATCAAGTGTACACCTAACCCTGAAAGCCTGTTGTCATTGTAACTTTTCAAACAGATGCTACTGTGGCTAAAGCCGACGAAGTGCCTCTGGACACTGGTAGAGAACCGAGCTTTACTCCCAGTGGGGAACCCCCTCTAGTCCCGGTTCCTCACCCGGGAGCAAGCATCCGGGACTAAAGGGAGGTCCTTTAGTCCCGGGTCAGGAACCGGGACTAAAGGAGGACCTTTAGTCCCGGTGGGTAACACCAACCGGGACTAAAGGTGCCTCCTGACATGCCATGATGGCCGGCACCTTTAGTCCTGGTTGGTAATACGAACCGGGACTAAAGGTTTTTTTCTTTTTTCTTTTCTTTTTATTTTTTTCTTTTCGAAGTCGTATTGTACGCTGCTAATTATACATTTATACGCGCGTATAGTATGTTTCGGTTCAAGCACAATTAACGTATTAAATCACACAATTCAAGCATAGAAAATATATATATATATATATATATATATATATATATATATATGCATGCATGCATCATATATATATTTACATGCATGCATGCATGTGTATTTTACATTATATTATTTCATGTGCATATATTACAAAAAGATTGCATTACAGTTGTTGTGATATAACATGTTTTCTCTCATCCTCTAGCTTGGCTTCCATGGCAGTGTTGGGTCGAAGTAGAACTCGCCCTTGGAATCGATGACCTGCTCATTAAAAATCTGGCTATAGACTCTTGAATTGCTTTGATTTGGTCTTGCCGTATGACCTTTTCCTCCAACCATCGAGTCTACAGGTTTGAATTAAAGGAAAATAAATTAATATATGTACATATATTTATATAAAGACATAGTAACACAATCAATAATAATAATTAAATGAATATATAGTGTATTTTTAACGTACTTTTAGTCTCTCTGTAGGAGTTCTTTGGGAGATCACCTTGATAAACTTGCAAACATAGTAACTACAGTAGTTGTTCCCCTGTTCCTACCTCAGACACCACTTTACGAGAAAAAGATTTTTCATCCAATCTGGTGATCCGGTGAAAGCTATATGTTTAATTAATAAAGATGATGCGATTCAGGGGACTTACTTTCAAAGGGATTACATTCAGTGGCGCTTTGCATTTTTCCATGTGTTGCTTCTCAAAAAAGGTTTTCCAAACACTGCCCAATAAAAAATTTGCCACATCATCAGATATAGTTAATCATCATGTTTGTGTGTATATATAGTTGCTAGAGATCCCGAAATTACCTCTGGATAATATCTATCATATCTTGGTAGTCTTGTTGTGGTTTTCTCATCGAGTCATAGATTATCAAGTGACTTTTCACCAGATCGATGTCCATCAATATCCAGTGATTGCTGCATGTGTTTATAGGATATAACGCATAACACTCATTAATTAACTAGAATCAACATATGAGCCATTAAGGATGATCGATATTATTAACACTCACTTGAAGTTATAGGGAAAGAGTATATCCTTCTTGTGACGTTGGTTCACTAAGAAGTTTATGAGGTTACTCTCTGACTCAGACTTCCAATTAGTCTTTGGAGTAATTGGGTCTTTAAATATTATATGGGGATCAACAAAACCAATTTCATTGCAGCCTTCCTTTCTGAGCTCTGTCATTGTAAATCTACATATATATAGTACTTGTTAGGATAATTTATATGCATATACACACATATGATGAGTTTAATAATAGATCGAAAGAATTATTACTTACAGGCAATAGCAGCTAATGATAACTTTGTCCAGAGAGGTCAGGTGGCATAGTTGATGAAATTCTGCAAAGTCAACATACATAACATCATCGCCACGGAACCAATGTTCGTCTCTAATTCTGACACCAACGCAGAAGTCTCCACCGGTAGACGCCTGCATGTACCACTTGTTTAGCAGGTACATTTGTGTCCCCAGATCAGATAAGGCTTGAGGGTTGTATAGACTCTGGCCTAGTACAATTTTTTTCTTCCAAATATCAACCTCCGCCGCACTCTCAATGTTTCCATCACCAAACATCTGGTAAAGGTCGAGACCAGTCTTATCAATAAATTCACCAAGGTGATCCAAATCGACATCCGGAGGTATGTTTGCCTGATGCATTAATCCTAAATTCGAACCATATTCATTACCAACAACTAGCGGGGGGACTGATTGGTGCGCTTGTTGTCCGAGTTGGGCAACTCCTTTCCCTGCCCGCTTCTTTTTCTGTGCCGCCTCAATTGACTTGGTGAGAGTGCGGTCATAGTCCGATAACGTTGATTTGGACGGCTTACGAGATTCTTGCTGTTGTTGCTGGTAAGAAGCCACCCTTTTTCTTAGAATATCTGGAGCTACTAATAAGTATGGTTTCTTCGGGTTTCTCCTTGCTTCTTGATTCTTTTTAAGTTTGTCATAGAATCTAGACATATCTTTTTTATATGCATCAGTTCCTTCTTCCTTCTCTTCAGATATTATTTTGGGAATAGCCCTTGGTTTCACGGTAGCTTTCTTTGCAGGCGGGGACTGGTTCTTCATTTGAGGGACTGGCCTCTTGCTATGCTTCTTGGTAGGCAGGGGCGGGGGAGGCGTTGGAGACCTCCTTGGAGGTGTTGGCAGCGGCGTTGGAGACCTCCTTGGAGATGGTGTGGATGCAGCCTCGCCTTCCAACACAATGTCATCGTACAGAGCACTATGATGATTTGGCGATTGAACAATTGGATTTAGGTTGGGGGAGGATCTGCTACAAAAAAAGGAATGACATATTATTATGAGCAGATTGTTAATTATTTAAGCCAATATAAATTAATGATGTAGTGTTTTCATCCGCACGTACCTATGGTGAGGTAGTTTAGGAGGAGGTGGAGCCGACATCCCTAGAATGATAATGTAGCGCTTGCGCCATAGAATGGATGTCTTCTCCGCTTCTCCTAGAGTCTTCTCGCCATCACCTCCAGGAATGTCAAGAGGCAAATCACTAAAACCTTTTTCAGCTTTATCTACCGAGATGGTAGCATATCCTTCTTGGATTATATTCCCATGAATCCATGGTGTCTTAGTTCGGTCGATAGGATTAACAAGACCGATAGCCACCTTGATTGTGGAATTCCCCTTCGGAATGTGTAGCTCACACGTTGTACAAGGTTTAGTGACATCATCCACAGGGAAGCGCAGTCCTGTGTCCCCTTGATTTGGTATCTCCATGGAAGCGCAACTGCTTTTCAACTGAACAGATTGGCTAATGTTGATTCCTAGCTCTGATGCCTGCTTGCTTACACTCACTGCTATTTGCACTTGCCTTCTGATTTCCTCCTGCATTCTCGCTTCAAGGTTTTTTTCCCGCTCCTGTGCTTCACGCACCGCTTCCTCCAACCTCTGGAGCCACTGTGCCTCTTCTTCCTTCTTTCTCTGGCGGCTTCTGTAGGAAGGTCTGTCCTGAGGGAATCCATGCTCCCACGAGACACTTCCTTTGCCTCTAGTTCGGCCACCATGTTCAATAGTCCTGATGGCGTATGTTAGCTCATCCTTCTCTTTGTTGGGCCTGAACGCACCACTAGCAGTAGCTCTCTGAGCATAAAAGAATCTTTCTGCTGCTTCTTGCAGTCTTGCGCCATAAACGCACTTCCCTATCTCCTGGTCCAGTGTTCCTCCATGAGCGAAAAACCAATTCTTTGCACGCTCTCCCCACTCGAGTGATTCGGGTGTGATACCCTTGGCAAGAAGGTCTGCTTCCATTTTGTTCCACTTCTTAATGGCAGTCGGGTAGCCACCTGATCCCAAGTTATGGTGGTATGTCTTCTGTTGGGCATTACGTTGGTTCTTTATCACCCGACTCGCACACTCTTCCGATGTCTTGTACTGTACAAACTCATCCCAATAGGGCCTCTGCTTTGAGATCGGGCCTAGGACAGTAAAATCTGGTGCTATGTTCTTCTTGATATACGTCGTGTATAGGTGTTTCTTTCAAGTCTGAAACTGGGTGGCCATCTTCTTCATTGCCCAATCCCTAACTCGCTCCTTCAATTCATCACCATCTATAATATCATCATAACCATCTGTTTGGAGCGTGAAATGTACCAAGACATCTTTCCAAATTAACGTCTTGTCACGATCGGAGACAAAACTGATATGAGGAGCATTGGTCTTCTTCTTCCATTAGCAGGTACTGATCGGGAGCCGGTCTCGTACAAGGTAACCACAGTGGTGCACGAATTTTGTTTTATTTGGCCCCGGTTCGACTGTATCCACATTGAACTCCGAGATGATGAAGCGGCCCTCCAATGGCTTTTTGGGACCTTGAACATTTTTACTCTTCGTTGTAGTTGTTGATGTCGATCCAGAGGGCTACAAAACATAAACATTATTTTTAATGTCATGAGCACACATAAGACATATGATAATTATATAGCTAATAATAAAAAATATATACTTGGCCAATATGTTGTTGCTCATTTTGTTCAAGAGCTAAATCATCGACTCTCATCATCCGCATCCTCTTGCACGTTATTTTTAGCACCATCATCGCCGGCAACTTGAGTGCCAGTGTTGATCAAATTCATCATCAACTCCTCCTCATCCATGTTTCTCGGGTCGGCCATCTAGCTTCAAAAAACAAAACCAATATATAGTACGTCAAATCTTTGCTTACATGCATAAAATCTACGAACAATATGCATTATTAAATCTTGCCCCTCGGTCATGGACGCAATTCGCCACACTAGGGCGAACTGCGTCGGTGACTAGGGCGAACCATGTCGGTGACATCAACAACGCGGCTCGCCCTAGTCACCGACGCAATTCGCCCTGGTGTGATTGTTTAGCGTTAACGATAACGATAATACGAATGTTGATCGACTAGGCCGCGAGAGAGGGCGGTGTGACAAGAGTGGCGGTGCTCCACTCCACCGTATATATGTTTGTACACATGGGTGAACGAGGGCGGCGGTGCTCCGCCGTATACATAGAAACGCATGGGCGAACGAGGGCGGCGGTGCTCCGCGACGTATATATACATGCATATGAATGCAAATGACATATATAACCGTGTCAGCGCGGTGGCCGGTGTGCTGACGACAACGATGTGAGGCGGGCCGAGGCGGTGTCAGTGCATGATGTTGTTATATATCCTATGTACCATGTGAACCATGTAGTCATTCATCATATATCTTAAACTAAACATAGTCACTTTATTAACTACAATATATTTTATGCCGACACGTAATACTTAATGTTGATCGACTAGGCCATTTAGAGAGGGCGGTGTGACAAGAGTGGCGGTGCTCAACTCGCCAGTATATATGTTTGTACACATGGGTGAACGAGGGCGGCGGTGCTTCGCCAGTATACATAGAAACGCATAGGCTTAACGAACGAGGCGGCGGTGCTCACTCACGATATATATACATGCATATGAATACAAATGACGTATATATACGTGTCGGCGCGGTGGCCGGTGTGCTGATGACGACGACGTGAGGTGGGCCGGGGCGGTGTCGTCGGTGCGTGATGTCATGATGTTGCAAGTTTCAGCTAGCTACGTCTACCACTGCTTCGAACAAGACCTCGGCATCCACCTCGGTAAGGCTGTTGACTTGCACGTGGCGTGCTTCAAGGAAATGATTTGCCGCAGCCATGGCATGCCGCTGTTGCCCCAATTAAGATGCCATTGTTGAAATCGACAACCATGCATGGCATGCCCCCAAAGCGAAGCGGTGATGGCTCCTCCGCTATGGATGACAAGCAGCAAAAGACCCCAACCATATGCATGGGCCCTCACTGACGCCGTTTCACCAGAGAACTCACACCTCGGGCGGGCGCGGTGGAGGGCCACGGGCGCACGCGGTGGAGGCCGGGCCGCACGAGGTCGTCGACGCGAGGTCGTCGGCGGTGGAGGGCCAGACGAGGCGAGGCGCGGGCTCCGTGTCACGGGGCGGGCTGATGCGCAGGGAAGACGAATCAATCGGCGGGCGGACGAGGAAGAAGAGAAAGGACGGCGGTGTTCGACGAGGAAGAAGAGGAGGGGATCGATCTGCGCCTGGCACTGGCGGTTATATACCTGGGAGATTTACTCCCGGTGCCAGCCACCAGCCGGGAGTAAAGGTCCTTTACTCCCGGTGCGTATTACCAACCGGGAGTAAAGGTCCCTTTACTCCCGGTGCGTTTTACCAACCGGGAGTAAAGGTTGGTAACACGCACCGGGAGTAAAGGGTTTTTTTGGCGGGCCACGAAACTGCAGCCCACCTTTACTCCCGGGTGGGCTTCCCACCCGAGAGTAAAGGTGGCCTGCAGTTTCATTTCTCGCCTGTTTTAAGCAATAGTCTTGTTAAATACAATAGAAATGCAATAGTTTTTGTTAAATATATAGTAAATTAAATAAAAGGCATAAAATTATTTTGTTAAAAATATGGATTTTCTTTTTCTTTATTGCACATAGGAAAAATCTATAACCTAACTTTTTTATTTTTTGTTACAATTATAAAACATAATGTAACTAATATTTATTATTTCGTTAATGCAAAAATGTAGTGTTTAATTAAAATTATTAAAACTATTGGTTTTGGACAGGAAATTTGTTTTCACATCATTTTAACGTTAATATTTTAATTTTTCATCACTCAATATCCTAATTTACCTTTTTGAGAGAGAAATCCCATCAAATCAAACATTGATTTAATTTGAAACATTACATAATAAACATCTGAATTCACAATTATTACATAATATCTCAAACACACACTACATTAAATCACTATATCATCAAGTGGGCACAAAAGTGAATTTCTTCTTTACGTATGTCCCTTGGTTATGATCGCGTCTTAACCATGGAGTGTCCTCATCATTTACCAAGATGCTAGGATCTTTGTTCACTTTGAATGGCGAAATTCGGTCATCCTTTTCATAATCTTCTGACATGTCTGACTTGTTCTCAATTCCCACGATGACTCTTTTCCCTGAAAGAACTATGTGGCGCTTTGTCTCTTTGGTTGAGTCATTATCGTTTTTTCCTCCTTTTGGTTTGGTAGACATATCATTGACATAGAACACTTGATTCACATCCTTGGCAAGGATGAATGGTTCGTCTTTGTACCCAATATTACTAAGGTCTACTGTTGTCATTCCATACTCGTTGTCTACTGTTACCCCGCCTCCGGTCACCTTGACCCATTGGCACTTGAACAATGGGATCTTCAAAGTAGGTGCATATTCTAGTTCCCATATTTTTATCTATGCGTCCATAATATGTCTGCTTATTCCCATTTGGGTCTGTGGCATCTATGCGGACACCACTGTTTTGGTTGGTACTCCTTTTATCTTGGGCTACTGTGTAGAATATGTTCCCATTTATCTCGTACCCTTTGTATGTGACGATATGCCATGATGGTTGCATAGCCAATAAATACAGTTGCTCATGGATGCTCTCATCACCTTGACATTTTTTTCGCAACCAACCGCTGAAAGTTTCCATGTGCTTACGCGTAATCCAAGCTTCAGTCTTCCCTGGAAACTCAGATCGTAAGAGATCCTTGTGTGTCTCAATATACGGATCTACCAAAGAGGAGTTCTGTAGAACTGTGTAGTGCGCTTTATTGAAATAATCATCGTCCGTACCAATATATGTTTTCCTCCCTAGTGTCCCCTTTCCACTTAGTCTCCCTTCATGTCTCGATTCAGGAACACCAATCGAGTCAAGGTCGGGAATAAAGTCAACACAGAACTCAATGACCTCTTCTGTCCCATAGCCCTTGGCGATGCTTCCTTCTGGGCGAGCACGGTTGTGAACATATTTCTTCAGGACTCCCATGAATCTCTCTAAGGGGAACATGTTGTGTAGGAACGCAGGACCGAGAGTGAAAATCTCCTTGACTAGGTGAACTAGGAGGTGTGTCATAATATCAAAGAAGGAAGGAGGGAACACCAACTCAAAGCTGACGAGACATTGAACCACATCATTCTATAGTTTAGCTAGATCAGTTGGATCAATTGCCTTCTGAGAAATTGCATTGAGGAATGCACATAGCTTCACGGTGGCTAGACGTACATTTGGAGGTAGAATTCCTCTTAATGCAACTAGAAGTAATTGCATCATGAGAACGTGACAGTCATGGGACTTTAAGTTACAGAATTTCTTCTCTGCAACATTTATAATACCCTTTATATTTGAGGAGAATCCAGATGGTACCTTGATGTTGTTTAAGCATTCAAACATGATTTCCTTCTCCTCTTTGCTTAGGGTGTAGCTAGCAGGACATAAGTAATGGCGTCCATCATCTGTCTTCTCTGGATGCAGGTTGTCTCTTTCTCTCAAACAACGCAGGTCCTGTCGTGCTTCAAATGTGTCCTTAGGCTTTCCATACACACCCATAAAGCCTAGCAGGTTCACACAAAGATTCTTCATCAGGTGCATCACGTCGATCGAGCTACGGACCTCTAGGACTTGCCAATAGGGTAGGTCCCAAAATATGGACTTCTTCCACATGGGTGCATGACCGTTAGCGTCGTTTGGAACAGGTTGGCTTCCATGTCCTTTTCCAAAGACGACTTTCACATCATTGACCATATCGAGTACATCCTCACCGGTTCGGTTGCGAGGCTTGGTCAGGTGGTCTGCCTTCCCTTTAAAATGCTTGCCTTTCTTTCTTACGGGGTGATTTGCAGGAAGAAATCGACAATGGCCAAGGTACACGATCTTTTGACATTTTTTCAAGAATACACCTCTAATATCACCGAAGCAGTGTGTGCATGCATTATATCCCTTATTTGACTGTCCTGAAAGATTACTTAGAGCAGGCCAATCATTGATTGTTACGAACAACAATGATCGCAGATCAAAGTGTTCCTGTTTGTACTCATCCCACACATGTACACCTTCTTTATTCCACAAAATGAGAAGTTCATCAATAAGTGGTCTCAGGTACACATCGATGTCATTGCCAGGTTGCTTCGGGCCTTGGATGAGCACAGGCATCATAATGAACTTCCGCTTCATGCATAACCAAGGAGGAATGTTGTAGATACTTAGAGTAACAGGCCAAGTGCTATGACTACTGTTCTGCTCTCCAAAAGGATTGATACCATCTGTACTTAAAGCAAACCTTAAGTTTCTTGCGTCATTTGCAAACTCTTGGGAATTCTCTGTCGATTGCTCTCCACTAGAACCCATCAGCAGGGTGTCTCAACATATTGTCTACCTTACGGTCTTCTTTGTGCCATCGCAACAATTTTGCATGTTCTTTGTTTCTGAACAGACGTTTCAAGCGTGGTATTATAGGAGCATACCACATAACCTTGGCAGGGATTTTCTTCCGTGGATGTTCGCCCTCAACATCACTGTGGTCATCTCTTTGATCTTATACCACGACGCATGGCATACCGGGCATGCATCCAATTTCTCATACTCTTTGCCACGGTACAGGATGCAGTCATTAGGACATGCATGTATCTTCTCTATTTCTAGCCCCATAGGACAGACAACTTGTTTTGCTTCGTAGGTAGTGGCGGGCAATTCATTGTCCTTCGGAAGCATCTTCTTTTGAATTTTTAGTAACTCCCCAAATCCCTTGTCAGATACACCATTCTTTGCCTTCCATTGCAAAGCAATTTAGTGTGGTTCCCAACTTTTTCTCGCCTCGCATCACAAGTTGGGTACAACAATTTCTTGTGATCTTCTAGCATCCTTTCGAACTTAATCTTCTCCTTTTCACTTTCACATTCTCTTTGTGCGTCATGAATGACCCGAGAAAGATCATCACCGGCTCATCTTCTGCGGCTACCTCTTCTTCGACTTCTCCCATTGCAAGTATCATTGAAGCACGCACCATCGGGAATAATATCATTGTCGCCCCATTGTTCTTCTTCACCTTCTTCCATTACAACACCGGTTTCTCCGTGCTTTGTCCAACAAATATAGTTTGGCATAAAACCCGACTTGAACAAGTGTGAATGAAGAGTCCTTGAGCAAGGATATTCCACCGTATTCTTACATATGGCACATGGGCAAGACATGAAACCGTCACGTTTGTTTGCCTCGCCGCACGACGTAACAAAGAATGCACGCCGTCAATGAACTCTTGGGAGCGGCGATCAGCATTATACATCCAATGACGGCTCATCGCATTACATGACATAAATACCATATTAAAACCTAGATCATAATTAATTATTTATACAACATGCGTGCCACCATAAAAGATATAAATTTATGAAAGCATCGCTACAATGTAGACAATCCCAACTACCACTAAAAGAACTAAAGCTAAAATACATTTCAGTAGCACTAGGATTTCACGACCAATCTCAACTAAAAATGCATACAGATCCCCAATTGTGCAACATCTTTGGGCTTCTTATTTGGATCAACGCCTCATTAGCCACCGTGATTCGCTCTGTTGTGCAAGATATTTTTACACAAGTTCAACATACTCTTCCTCCCAAAGAGAAGCTCTGAACATCGCCCACCGCCATCCCCAATTGAAATTAAAACAAAAAATTAGAACTTTAATCACAACCATCATGAAAATAGGTATAAACTAACCATAATCATTAAATACGATAAAATAACTCACATTGCAATCCGGACACTTGTAGAAGATACGATCCTTGTTGGGACCCTCCTTCTTCACTCGGTACTCCATCACAATCTTCGTCTCATCACGACACTTGCCGCATGGAATGAGAGGGAGGCCCGCCTAAGTCGCTTTGGAAACCCATGAGAGGCCGAGGGACCGGAAGCGATTGCCATCTACTCTATACTCATTTTTAATACACTATAAATTTCTCCTTTTATAAACAAATAAAATTAAGAAACTATAAAATTATCTAGATCTCTAAACAATGATATTTTTAATGGTCATTGTGTTCTCGCTCTTTTATCTTGGCGGGTAAGTAATTCACATGATATTTCCGCAAATTAACGAGAAGAAGAATGGGAGTGTGTACACATAATAGACTATCGCGACGATATCGGGACGTGTGAATAAATAACCATCCGTATTTAGTTGACCTTGCTTACGTGATCATCTCGGCGAGCATTTTCCACCGGACGGCACCGCATTTTGGCCACGGAAGAGCTCCAATTCTACGAGGAAGGGAACACGGTCTTCCACGACCGTTGCCGCTATGCCTCGTAGAATCAAAGCTCCTCCTTGACGTCCGTTACCGCTCGGCAGAGAACGTGCTCTCCGAGATGAACACGTTCCACAAGTTCAACTAGTATGGATTTTCTATAATTTTCTAACTATTTTCTAAGTTTATATTTATATATATACTACGTTTGGGTACGGTGATTGATGAGACTACTACGCGATATCGGGACATGTGAATAAATAACCATCCGTATTAGTTGACCTTGCTTACGTGATCATCTCGGCGAGCATTTCTCCACCGGACGGCACCGTTTGGCCACGGAAGAGCTCCAATTCTACGAGGAAGGGAACACGGTCTTCCACGACCGCTGCCGCTCTCCCTCAGAGAATCAAAGCTCCTCCTTGACGTCCGTTATCGCTTTCAGCAGAGAACGTGTTTCGCCGAGATGAACACGGTCCGCAAGTTCAACTAGCTACTTTAACCTTATTTCATGTAAATATGCAAGCTTGAAGTGATTTTGAGCTCAAATTGCTTACAAATGAAAAAAACCACAATAAAGAACCATATATGTATATATAGTGAACAAAATGAGATAAGACAATGGTGAAAAGTGAGAGTATGAGATTGGTAACCTTTACAACTGAAGAATCAACGGAGGAATCGAAGAAATCGATGGAGGAATCGAATAATGGATGGAGGAACAATGGAGAGAGGGAGGAAGCAAGAACACTAGTGCAGTGAGCTTCAAAATATGCTGAGCTCGGGCTCGGGGAGGAAGAAGGAGACGGCCGGGATATAAAGGGGGGACCTTTAGTCCCGGTTGGTGGCTCCAACCGGGACTAAAAGTAACTTTCCAACCCCGGGTGCAGCCACGGCCTAGGAGTAGACCTTTACTCCCGGTTGGAGCCACCAACCGGAAGTAAAAGTATACCTTTAGTCCCGGTTGGTGGCTCCAACTGGAACTAAAGGTCCCTGCCACCTCTGTCTGGCACAGTAGCCGTTGGGGCAGGGACCTTTAGTCCCGGTTGGAGACATCAACCGGGACTAAAGGTATTTCTAGTCCCGGGCGCAAAAAATTTCAGGACTAGAGCCCATTTTAGCCGAGGATCAAAGGTCTGTTCTCTACTAGTGGGAGAGAACACTGCATGGAAGGTAGGAAATTAAGAATGGCAATTTTTTTAGTAATAATCTACACATTAAGGGACACCGACGAAGTGCCTCTGAGGGAATATTGCAATACAATAATTAGAGATTGACTTTGATATATGGATGTACGGGAGAACTGCTAGCTCTTTACCTACAGTGATGTCTGCCAATGTAACTGTATGGAGCACCCAGAGCCATCAAGTCAAGAGCTTAATAGAATACTGTATTTACTTGAGAAGGTGTGCCTCCTCGTAGATCACCAGATCAATTAGCCAATCAAAGAAGTCAGAACCGGAGTTTGTTCTTGAGCGTGTCTCAGGACCATTGATATCCAAAGAGAAAAATCACAACAAATCGAACTACAGCCCCTGGACTTTAGAAGATGGATGGAATGAGACCTTACCGCTGGAAACCAACAGATCTGAGACAATGGCACACAAAACTAACCTTGTCGCCATAGAAGTTGTTGCGCCATCCTCCATCAGCGGTAGCTCGAGGCCAACCTGCTTCTCGAAGAGATGGCCAGGGGGCCATGGATCCCACTATCTCGCCTCTCGTCCATCGTGGCTCGTGCGCTGAGGAAAAAAAAGAACTGTGATGTTTTATGCTTTTATGAAGGATAAAGATATAAAATCCCGATTATTGTACAAATAAAGATCACATTACATTAGTTAGTGAGTAAAAGAGGCTTCACATACCTGAGGACTACAGTAGGTAGTGTGCAAAGAATCACTGTGAAACAATCAATTGATATCACTTTAACTGAAATTCATTGATTGAATAAAACATCAGAAATTCAGAACAACAGGCATGATCATCAAGTCACCATCTACTTCCGTTACTTCGGTCATCTCCACGATCCATCATTGTCCCTATTATGATATATGTGGATGCAACACATAGATGTAAATAATCAACGACAGCCGAAACTCTTAGAAATTTGATTACGCCTCACAAGCTAACGAGACAGCTCTAATGTGCTAGTCTACGTATCCACATCGTCAAGTAAGGCTCGTTTCCGAAAAATGTTTTCGTTCTACAAACCCCCAATTATTTTTGACATTTGATTGATTAAATATATATTTACGTACTAGGGCTCATTTAGTTACCTTAACAAACTAATTCCTATGGAGCTATAAAAATTATAGTGAGCACCTAATATTATTAGGAATCTACTGTAAAAATTTCAGAGCCAATACTATCACCAATTTATCACAACAATTCTTACAAGTTTATATTTTGACAATATTAAGTATCTCAAATTAATTATATAGCTTCTAAGAATATTCTAAAACTATGTGAACAAACTATACTAGCAGATAGATCATAATTTTAGGATCCTATCAAAATTGGTTATGCATTTTTGTGATTTTTCTATACTTTTTGGGGGATTTAGAAGTTTTCCAATAGAAACATAAAAGAAACCAGTTTTCCTGTGGAAAACAAAAGAAGGCCCGCGGCCTTGGTGGCCTGGCGCGATGGCCCAGCGGAGACCAGTGGCCCATCGGGCGTGCCCACGGTAGTGGCCCACGGCCGGCTGCATGCCACGTGGGGCCGAGGGCCCAAGCGGCCGGGGCGTCGGCCAACGGCCCAAGGGGCCCAACAGACCCCTCCCCCGCTCCCACACACTTTTGCAAAACCACCCCTGAACTTTCTGGAAACTAACCCGCAGTACAAGAACATTATTCCTATGAGTCACGGTTTTACATTGGGAACCCTAGAAAAGCTTCTATTCAACTTTCCGGTCCTTCTCCTCACCTTGAAGCAGAGCAAAGGGTAGGGGCGTGTCGGATTTGGCGTGACGGCCGGCGGAGACGGTGGGGCAACACATGGGGGCATCAGCGACCCCGGCCACACGCGTGGGCAGCAATAGCTCGGCCGGGCACAACCGGTGAAGCACCCACCATGCGCGGCATTGGTAGGGCGGCGATGGAGGTGGACCGGTACGACGGCAGCGGCACTGCCGTCGATGGTGCAAGCCGAGAAAGAGCACCAAAGCACCACCAGACTCACGTGGCTCGAGGTTGTGCTCGGCTTTGACCGAAGACGGCCCGAGGCCATCCGGCTGGGCGCGTGGGCAACCGTAGCAGCGACAGCCCGGCGGCCACGAGGAAACAACAATTCCAGGCGGCGCGGACTCTGGCGTGCATGCGAGGTGTATGGAGACGAGCGAGGCGAAGGTGATGGTGCAGGCTATCGAGCACGGGGAGGGACGGAATGGCGAGAACAGAGGTGGCCGAGCTTGGGCTCACGCCCAACGTCCATGGCGGACGTAAGCCAAGCGGGCAAGGACGTCTGGGTGCGCAACGATGGCAGGAGCCCTAGCTGGTGGTGGCCATGGTAGTGCTCAGAGTGTGGGAGAGACCAAGAGAGAAAGAGCGAGTGAGAGATGGGGACAGTGCGTGGCAACAACAGCTCGATGAACTCCTTAAAGCATCGTAGGACAGGACGGGAGGGGTGCAACAGTGCAGAAAGGACAAGAGTGGGGCCGGCGAGGTAGGTGAGATGAGCGGCTGTGAACGCATGCAAAGAACAGCGGCACTGTGGTCGCGTGGGGCCGATGCACAAACGACGCACGGGAAGTGCAGTGGCACCACGATTAGAGCATTAACTCGATGTGCCCACTGTGCAGGCAACGGCTCGGCGAGTAGGTGGTTCGAGCGGCAGAAGAAGTGCCACATCAACTAGGCGGTGGTTGTCGTGACGCTGGCCCCACCTTGCGCGCGGCACAGCGGTTCGGCGCGGTAAGGCAAGGAAAGAGACACGCCACGGCTTTCGGCCGACACATGACAGCAGCACGCGCGCTGGCCCGAAGGGAGAGGCCACAGCCGACCATGGGCCGAGCCCTGTGCCAGCAAAGCACGTGCGCATAATCACCGCGAACACAATCCGAAAGATGGAAAATGGTACCGTGCACGCTATTTAAAGCATACCAAAAACCGCTTAAAAGCTCGACTAAGGCTCAACCAACTACACGAACCAAAAGTCCACACTACCAGCTATCCAGTGAAGCAATCGTTGAGACTAAAGAGTGACTAGAGAGGGAGAGAGGAGGGTGCCAAGGTGATCATGTCGCTTCAGCACTGGTTCACGAGAAGAGCACCGGTGACAAGGTTCTAGTGCATTCAGATCGAAATTTGGGCAATTTTTAAGAGTTCAAGTTGACATCCAACTCAACTACGACCTACACCTTGCCCAAGTGCTAAGTTAGAAGCAACCAATGGTGCAAGAACATGGATGTAGTGATTAACCATTTTTGTTGGAAATCAAATGCCAAAATGGCATTGTCATGCATCGTTATAGACTTAGAAAGGACGAGAGTCCCGCTTGAACTAAATAATCATTAACACCTTTGACTAAATTTTTAAAAGGGCAGAACTTCGTCAATTTCAACTAGACAATATGTCATAACCTAGTCCATACTTTGTACTAACTCGTGGGAACAAAATATTAAAGCACTATTTAAGTATTTTGCACATTATAATTCTTCAAAAATGGCACTTTCTAATTATAAGCTATGTCACATTTTCATTTACAGAAATCATTTTTCATGCTGACATCTGAAACAACTTATCCTATTTTTTTTCTTATTAGAATTTCATAAGCACGTTTACACATTAATTGAACTAGCTCACAATATCCCGATCGCTTCTCTTCTCATAAAAATGAGACCTACAATTTAATTATCCTTTTTTGGGAGTTTTTAAAAACATTTAACACCCGGAAACTTGTTTTGTTAATTTCTTTTAGGCCTTAATCTAAGTACTAAGCAAGATCATAACACCAGAGGTGTTACAACCAACCCCCCTAAAAAGAATCTTGCCCCGAGATTCGGAGCAAGAATCAGAAGAGGGGAAACGCGATTACATTTCATAGATCTGAAAGTACACAAAAGATTACACAACATCGAATGCTAAATTACACAGGGATAAAAAGATACATGGTTAAGAGCAACCTAGTACAACCAAGGCTTATTCTAGAAGTCAAGATAGACAAGGGCAATGAAGAAACAACAAGAAAATAATTATCCAAAAGATGGCGTATGTCCAACAAATCTAGAAACAGGAGACAGAGCAGTCAAACATCATGAACCCTAAGACCAGACTAACCAAAGGGGACTTGAACTTCCTCGAAAACCAGATCCCTTCATCTTCTCCGAATACACAATCACCTCTGACTGATGAACCTAGTTCCATAATGACGACTGGATTTCATAGCTCTGCTTTGGATTCGAGGGAATGGGGATGACGAAGAAGAGCATGGACCAAGGGCATCTTATAGTGGTGAATGGAGGTGGAGTGCAGCGCACTGGAAGTGGAGACGATGTGGATGGGTGACACTAACAGTTCATGTTGTGGGGATAAAGTCGGCCATTGGGCGCTCCCTGCTTGAGTGGACGAGGGATAAGGGAGAGGGGAGGGGAGTCACTCAGCGGGGAAGGCGTGCGGGCGGCCATGTCTCTAGAAGAGGAAAACAGGAAAGGGGGCATTGGTATGGGGACGAGAGCGAAGATTGAGAGCCGATAGGAAAGGGGAAGTGCACAGTACACGAGGGCAGCTAGAGCGGCACGATGTCGCGGCCACGTGAGAACGGAGTGCTAATGGGCCCGACACAGACGACGTCCGTAGGGCACGCAACAATAGTGACCGGCATGCGTAGCGTGGTTTAGCTAGACACAGAGCTTGGGACTTGATGTCCATTTAGACTTTTCCAAGTACTCCCTACTACCCGAGGCTAACTTTTTCCTTCTTTCTCTTCTTTTTCCTTCCCTTCCTCGTTCACCATATGCGCCAACCTTTGGTATGAACTGAGATCATGATATATGTGCTTCCTCTAGAACCATCTCTTCTTGTTTACTTTGAGAGAACACTCTTGCATTAACCCGTTGTGGATTTTCCGTTTGGAACACCTGAATATTTTCAAGAAGAATATTTGTATCAAAAGCGGTATGGCGGTGTAACTTGGTAAAGGTGCATTGGTCAACAACCTCGATGCCAGCGCATGCCAAGCAGCGTCACCATGTGGCAGCTGTTCCATAGGGACCCTCAGTTTCGTCGCTGCACCATAAGTTATTAACCAGGCAACTATTACCAACTTACACGCCATGAAGGCGATGGGGTCATAGACCACAGAATCAGAGGGGTATTGTAAGGGAAGATTCAGGCAACAAGGGTTCCTTTCGCAATACGGGACAAGGAATTTAAATCAAACAACGGATTTGATTTAAAGAGATTCAAGTGTTTTGCTGGGACATCCACAATTAGTCGATACAGTGTCCTATGTTATTCAATCACGGCTGGTCTGCTGGCATCTGAATGGTAACTTCTCTTATAACCCGCTTACATCGTCCTTAAAACCCTAAGCACGTCTAACGAGCCCTAAGGGTAGATGGACGTGATAAACACAACGAAATAAATAAAATGCACGTTCCAAATGTCCTTATACCGGTGCAGCATACAGGCACTCACTCTCCCATTCTTGACACATCGTTCACCTTCCCTACGATCGGACGACCTCAACAACTTTGGACGAAATACAACAGAAAGATTACAATACTAGAAGACAGCGATGAAAGACACTACTTTGGACCATGCATCTTCATTCCTGGGCTCGGTGAATTCTTCTACCGTCCTAGCTATGGATCTGCCTCTTCTCTTATCAATGGCTGAGTGAGGGGAAGCAAAGGCTCCACTTCTGACACTTCTGAGGGTAGAGGTGCTGGCGGTACTGCAACACTGGTTCCCCTTCTTTCTGGCGGGTGGACAGGGATTCCCTCCATGATCAAGGGATCCTGCCGTTCAATAGCCAGCATCCTATGCTTAGCCCTAGTGACAAGGTAGGCCTCTCCCAACTGTTGGGCATGTTAATCTTTAGCCTCCTTTAAGGCTTCCACATGGTAGTCTCCCAAGTCTCTACGGCTGCAGCACTGGCATGCGCTTCGGCAAGCTGCACCTGGAGCATCCTGGAAAAGATCTCGGCTTCCTTGGCTCGCTGAAGGCACTTCCTTAGCTCTAAGGCTTGCCGGTCATACTGCTCATCCAGAGCAAGCAGGTACATGGTCAAGTGCACCATGGTTGGATTGTCTTCTAGCTCATCTTGCCCTTGCAAAGCCTCCATGCGAGCCCTCCATGCCCATCGATTCTTTTCCAAAGGTGGAAAGAACCTCATGGGGGTATGAGCAATGGGCTCTTCATAGATCTGGCAAAGGTACCACAAGGCTTTGTGGGCCACAACTTGATAGGTGTCGATGGATCAAAACCCTGTTGCGGTCACATTCCAGGCTTTAGTGATGTCAAGGAACTCTTCACTCTTCCCAATGTAGACGGTAACCTCACACTGCTCAGTGCCATGCTTTTCATACTCATGGCCCTCATACTCCGGACGATCTTTGACTCTGAGCTTTTGCAGGGTGGCATACAGGATTTTAGGAAAACCCTCAGTGCCCAGGCAGTAACTACTAACCTAGGCTCCTGCCATCCCTGGCGGTGGTTACAAGGAAGGACTGAGCGAAAAGCTTGCTCAAAAGAAAAAGCTAGGCTAGCTAAAGTGCACCGAGTGGTGGTATCAACGGCTAAGCCAAGCCCTGCTTATAAAGGCAGAGCGGTCAGTGGTCCTAGCGAGGTCCACCACGGTTCCGGCATGGGATTACTACGAATGAATTGACTAAATTTTTCACACGTTCGAGATGAGCGATGTCCAAGGCCATTAATGACTAGTACGACTGCAGGGCAAGGGTCCGATAAGAGCACAGAAAAGAGTATGGGGAGACATGGGTCATGACAGGCGTGAACCATAGGCGAACGCGGAGCACGAAGCCACAGTGTAGAAATAACTCCAGAACATGGACGGGTCAGTCGTGCACAATATGACATGCGTGACACCTATGGATGATGTATCTGCAAGCAATATGGGCACTACAATGCACAAATAGGATATGCATGAATGCACATCCTATACGTCCTTCTACTGTTGCCAACATATACGGCAACCGTTCTTAGATTTTTGGCACATCGTTCTCTCCGTATAGCTAGTCGATACTATCGGACTATGCTCGGGGTCAGTGTACCTGTAGAAAACATGATTAAGCCTACCTAAGTCAGCAGAGTGTCATCTATCCTGGATACATAACCATAGTAATAGGGCTATTTATATAACTTTGCATGCAACGTCCTAACTTTTTGCAAAAATAGGTTGTCAAATTTTAGTTTAGAAAAGGATTTTGAAGCTTTATTTCCTCATTTATGCTCTGATACCACCTGTGGTAGAACAACCTAATCTAATGCCTCTCAGGAGTACTCGTCTTCCCTTAGACACTAAGTACCCAAGGGAGGGCACTAAATTATGTGGTTCCATCGAGCACACCACAAGGAGAACCCGAAAATCCATATTTTTCCATCAGGATCACAAATGAGAGAATTAAGCTTACAACATTCTTAAGTCATTTCTTACATCACTTTTAATACAACATTAGAGTTATGAACAATTTAATTTAACAGCGAGAATATAAATATGTGATTAGAGTTTCCGCGGGAATAAAATCATTTTACGACAAGTTAACATTAACATGATGATCCGTTATATACATCATAACAGGTTATAAGTTTTCTATTGTAAAACATTTTGGGTGGAAGTTTCAAATAAACTCTATGTCCACAACATTAAGGAAATCCTCGCTGAGCACACCAGGAGGTTTCCACACACGAGTGTCAGCTCCACATGTTCCTGTCACCTGCAACAGGGTAGAACAAACCCGGAGTACTCAATTGTACTCCTCAAGACTTACCCATCAGGAGGAAAGAAAAGACTCCAAGGATATGCAAGGCTATCTGGCTTGTGGGTTATTGCATCTGCAGGAAGTATTACTAAACGTGAGTCCTTATATTCAATTTCATTAGCAGTCATCATTAGTTCATTAGCTAACCATTCTATGTAAACACCTGTATTAATTTTAAGCAGGTGGTAAGCAATTAGAACTATTTTACCATCTTTCATATTTCAGTTCTTACTATAGTGCTAGATTGTAGACAAGTCATACCGGATTACCCGACGATTCGTGAATCAATGTGCCCAGCTGGGTACCTCGAAACACACGCCCCGCTTGTACCCAGGTACAAGCAGGACCAACCTATCAAGGGGTCTAGCTCCCCGTCCAAACTTGGACTCTAAGCCCCCACACCTGAGTCCTAGACTCAGTGTGGTGCTTAGACCTCCACCATTGCCGCCTCCAATCAGTCGGTCCGAAAAGAGCTGGAACCCACGACAAGAGAGAAACGAGCCTTCCCTGCTCCCATAAACAAGTATGTGTTCAGGATAATAAATCTGTGACCTGACTAGAATCCAATGCAACGGACGATCCTTAACCGACACAGGCGGAACAAATGCAACCCGAGCCTCGCTCAAATGCCAAACCAAGTCTAGATCCAAAGTACTATTCCGCCCAGCCTCAATTATCATTCATATATATTTTTCCAGGTGATAATAATATAATAGCAATAATAATCTCTTTCCTATCTCTCGCGAGTGACAGGCAATCACTCAACTTCTACCGGAGTCTTGTAGCATAGCAATCTACACGATCCTATCATACTAGTAAGACTCATAGGATAAGAATATAGATATGCAAGTGGGTTTCATTCAACTCATTAAACTTAATGCACAAGCATATATTAAAGTGCAGAATAATAGGGGTTATGTACCGGGGCTTGCCTGGGTAAGATAAGTTAGCTTTTATCTTGGTGGCATAATCATCAAGTCACCATATACTTCTGTTACTTCGGTCATCTCCACGATCCATCGTTGTCCCTATTATGATATACGTGGATGCAACGCATAGATGTAAATAATCAACGACAGACGAAACTCTTAGAAATTCGATTACGCCTCACATGCTAATGAGATAGCTCTAACGTGCTAGTCTACGTATCCACGTCGTCAAGTAAGGCTCGTTTCCAAAAACTGTTTTCGTTCTACAAACCCTGAATTATTTTTGACATTTGATTGATTAAATATATATTTACGTATTAGGGCTCATTTAGTTACCTTAACAAACTAATTCTTATGGAGCTACAAAAATTACAGTGAGCACCTAATATTGTTAGGAATCTACTGTAAAAATTTCAGAGCCAACACTATCACTAATTTATCACAACAATTCCTACAAGTTTATATTTTGACAATATTAAGTATCTTAAATTAATTATATAGCTTCTAAGAATATTATAAAACTATGTGAACAAAATATACTAGCTGATAGATCATGATTTTAGAATTCTAACAAAATTGGTTAGGCATTTTTGTGATTTTTCTACACTTTTTGGCAGATTTAGAAGTTTTCCAATAGAAACATAAAAGAAAACAGTTTTCCTGTGGAAAACAAAAGAAGGCCCGCGGCCTTGGTGGCCTGGCGTGACGCCCCTGCGGAGACCGGTGGCCCACCAGGCGCGCCCGAGGTAGCGGCCCACGGCTGGCTATGACCCATGTGGTGCCGAGGGCCCAAGCGTCCGGGGCGCCGGCCAACGGCCCAAGGGGCCAGTAGACCCCCTGCTCCCCACGCACTTTTGCGAAACCACCCCTGAACTTTCTGGAAACTAACTCATAGTACAAGAACAATATTCCTGTGAGTCACGGTTTTACATTGGGAATCCTAGAAAAGCTTCTATTCAATTTTCCGGTCTTTCTCCTCACCTTGAAGAAGAGCAGAGGGTAGGGGCGTGTCGGATTTGGCACGGCGGCCGGTGGACACGGCGAGGCTACGCGTGGGGGCATTAGCGGCCCCGGTCGCACGCGTGGGCTGCAACAGCTCATCCGGGCATGGCCGGTGGTGAAGCACCACCCTGCTGTGGTGGCGTAGGGCGGCGGCAGAGGCGCATCAGAGTCACGACGGTGGCAACCTTCGCCGCTACTGGTGCAAACTGGGAAAGAGCACCGGAGCACCACCAGACTCACGCGGCTCTGAGGCTGTGCTTGGCTTTGACCGAGACGGCCCGAGGCCATCTGGCCGAGCGCGTGGGCAACCGTAGCGGCGATAGCCCGGTGGCCGCGAGGAAACAACGGTTCCAGGCGACGCGGACTCTAACGTGCACGCGAGGGGTATGGAGAGGAGCGAGGCAAAGGTGACGGTGCAGGCTATCGAGTACGGGGAGGGACGGAACGGCGAAAACAGCGGTGGCCAAGCTCAGGCTCGCGCCCAACGTCCACGACGGACGTAAGTCGAGCGGGCAAGGATGACTGGGGGCGCAACAACGGCAGGAGCCCTAGCTGGTGGCAGCCATGGCGGTTGTCAGAGCGAGGGAGAGACCGAGAGAGAAAGAGCGAGTGAGAGATGGGGACAGTGCGTGGCAACAGCAGCTCGACGCCCTCCTTAAAGAATCATAGGACAGGACAAGAGGGGTGCAACAGCGCAGAAAGGATGAGAGTGGGGCCGGCGAGGTAGGTGAGACGAGCGGCCATGAACGCGCGCAAAGAGCAACGGCACTGCGGTCGTGCGGGTCCGATGCACAAACGACGCGCGGGAAGTGCAGTGGCACCACGATCAGAGCATTAACTCGATGTGCCCATGGGGCAGGCAGCGGCTCGGCGAGTAGGTGGTTCGAGCGGCGAAAGAAGTGCCACGTCGACTAGGTGGTGGTCGCCGCGACGCTCGCTCGACCTTGCGCACAGCATAGCGGTTCGACGCGGCAAGGCGAGGCAAGAGACATGCCGCGGCTTCGGCCGGCACGCGACAGCAGCAAGCACGCTGGCCCGTAGGGAGAGGCCACGGCCGGCCATGGGCCGAGCCCGGCGCCAGCGAAGCATGTGCGCACGGTGACCGCGAACACAATCCAAAAGATGGAAAACGGTGTCGTGCACGCTATTTAAAGCATACCAAAAACCGCTTAAAAGCTCGACTAAGGCTCAACCAACTACACGAACCTAAAGTCCACACCACTAGCTATCTAGCGAAGCAATCGTCGAGACTAAAGTGTGACTAGAGAGGGAGAGAGGAGGATGCCAAGGTGATCATGTCGCTTGAGCACTGGTTCACGAGCAGAGTACCAGTGACAAGGTTCTAGTGCGTTCTGATCGAAGTTTTGGCAATTTTTAAGAGTTCAAGTTGACATCCAACTCAATTACGACCTACACCTTGCCCAAGTGCTAAGTTAGAAGCAACCACTGGTGCAAGAACATGGATGCAGTGCTTAACCATTTTTGTTGGAAATCAAATGCCAAAATGGCATTGTCATGCATCGTTACAGACTTAGAAAGGACGAGAGTCCCGCTTGAACTAAACAACCATTAACACCTTTAATTGAATTTTTAAAAGGTCGGAACTTCGTCAATTTCAACTAAACAACATGTCATAACCTAGTCCATACTTCGTACTAACTCGTGGGAACAAAATATTAAAGCACTATTTAAGTCTTTTGCACATTATAATTCTTCAAAAATAGCACTTTCTAATTATAAGTTATGTCACATTTTCATTTACAGAAATTGTTTTTCATGCCGACATCTAAAACAACTTATCCTATTTTTTTTCTTATTAGAATTTCATAAGCACGTTTACACATTAATTGAACTAACTTGCAATATCCGTTCGCTTCTCTTCTCATAAAAATGAGACCTACAATTCAATTATCCTTTCTTGGGAGTTTTTAAAAAAATTTAATACCCGAAAACTTGTTTTGTTAATTTCTTTTAGGCCTTAATCTAAGTACTAAGTAAGATCGTAACACCAGAGGTGTTAGAGAGGGATAGAGCCGGTCTCGCCGGGCCGGATCAGCACGGCATCGATGGGTGCTTGCTGCCTTCGGGCCGGTGGATCAATGAATCAGGATTAAGGAAGACGGAGCCGAGCGATCTACGGGAAATAAAGAAACGGCGTCGCGGGTTTCTTTCCATGGGTACGTCCGGTGATTGCAGGGGCGTGTGCGTCGGCGTGTTATTTGCTGGGTGGCATTTTCTAATAGGCGTCCAGGTGGGGCCCGCGGCGAGTGGTATTTGTAGGGAAAGGGAGGGAGCGAGCGCTGGGGACCGTGCGAGGGAGCATGGGATCGCACACGACCCAAACTTAGATTGTCGCGCTAAAACGATGTCCATTTTTTAATCTCCTACATGTAAAAAAACAAAACTAAGACAACCGAATGGTGTGACAATTTTCTGGTCGTCGCTTTGCCTCTCCCCGTGCGATCCCGCGACACTTCACAACGTGCGCCGACAGGTGGAAGGATGGAAAAAAATAAAGAATAAGAAAGAATTCCTAATGCAAATATACAAAAATAAAAGAATATATAAAAGTGGTTAGGATAATTCCTAAAGTAAAATTGTCTTCCTAAACCCAAGTTACGGGACGGCGCGCTTCCTCGGCCCGCAATCTTGGAGATTTAATTTGATCTTGTTGCCTCCCTAAACCCAAACGCAACGCAGCGGTCACAAGTCGTCCAAAGCCTGTCTGCCGCACTGCTGCAGACCCTTCATTGCCGCGGCGAGAGGAGCCCGGCGAGACCTAGGCAGCAGCAACGGAGAAGACAGAGGAAGTCGCCAGTGGTTGCTCATGAGATCGACTCAGCGTTCGCGGTCATGGCCGCGGACCCGGCGTCCCGTGCGGCGTTCGTCGCCGGGTCCATCGCGCTAGCTATGACGTCGTGTTGTGGATCAAGGTGGGCGTGCCCGCTAGCAACGTGGTCATGGTTCTCCCGCTGTACGGCCGCACGTGGTTCCTATGCAACAAGGTTATCAGTGCCGTCAGGCCGCCGGTGGTTGGAGCGAGGCCGAAGCAGCACGGAAGCAACGCCACTAGCGTTATGTCCTACGCTGAGGTCCAGAAACTAGATGCCGGCGCGGCGGGGGCGGCCAACACGACGTTCAACTACACGTTCGTGCCTTCGTGGTGTCCTATCTATCCATGGGCAACGTCGTCCCGTCCGGTTCGTGCCCTCGTGGCTGAGAAGGCGAGAAGTTCGCGTTCGCAGCGCGGCCTGGGCTCCTCGGCCACTCCTGTGGCCGTTGAACTATAACAATGCAAACCTCACGGTCTTCATAACCGGTCAGTGAGTAACTCTGTTCCATGTTCCATTGATGTCTCTCAGTGCTGATTCTTACCCATCTTGCTCCCCGTTGCAATATCGAAGGTCTGGATGGAGACATGGTTGCCTCGGACGAAGCTTGATGCGTTCCTGCATCTGGGATTGCTAATTTTGTGTCTTTATTTAGTCGCAAGAAGCTTTGGTATGCTCCTGCATCTGTGATTGCTAATTTTGAGTTCTAAAACCGAAGATAATCAGCACTGCAGAAATTATATGTTCTATTCTAATTTGGCCCCGGTGTAATTTAATTAGCAGCAATTTACTGAATTGTAGAGGTGTTTTACTAACTAACCATGATTTACTCATATATAAACATTTGTCTTGAAAAAGTGAACCGGAGCACTGAGTCACTGACATCCCGTGTGAGATTCAAGAATATAAAGTGATACTCTTCAGTTCTTATATGCCATGCTTGAAACAAATTTCTCAATGCCCTTTTCAAACAATTCCTTCTTATGACGTCACAACATTGTGGCCCTAATGAAGCATTGGCACAACCACATCAGGGGAAATTCATAATTGAAGCAAAACAATGTAAAGGCTCATTCGACAAGGTTAAACGATTCAGTTAGAGTTGAGGCTACCTCATTATGGTGGATACTCTCAAAATAGACAGCTGCTTCCAGAGTTGGTAATATTCTCCTGAGTTAGAGCATCTCCAAGAGTTTGTCAAATTTTACTTGGTAAATCTTGTGATTTGCCAACTCCCAAAATTATATGACAAATAAAAAAATAATTCATCTCCAAGAGTTTGGTATTTTTGACTTGGTAAAATAAAAAAAAACCCGTTAACAAAACAAAGAGGCCCGCTAAGCGAACGAAGAGCCCCGCTAAGCGAACGAAGAGCCCCGCTAAGCGAACGAAGAGCCCCGCTAAGAAACGAAGAGCCCCGAATGCCAAGCCGTATACGAGCGCGTATATTTGCGCGCGCGGAGGGAAGATTTGCCAAGTTGCTATTGATGCCAAGTTGTTTTGCCAAACTGTTGGAGGCTATTTTTTCTTGTTTTGCCAAAATTATATGGATACCAAGTTGAGATAGCAAACTCTTGGAGATGCTCTTATGAATTATGTTCTCAACATATTTGTTATGGTAGCATTCTTCAAGTCCATATTCTTATGGAATCTTTTTGCTTCCTTATTTTTAATTGAAAACCTCATGCTCTGCTTGACAGTGTATTAGCTCTCTTTATTTTTCTTTTTTCGTTTATAAAAGTTTCTTTTTCTCATTTCAAATTATGAAAGTCGAGTCATATAGATAAATTGGATTTAAATCTGGCCACGTCGCTCAACACCTTGAACCAGAGCACCAATTGGGACCGTCGTCCCGTGCCCTTAAGCCAGGCCTCGTCGTCGGTGCCCTCTAGCGCCGCCAACGCTGCTGCCGCCAATCAACTCCTGCCGGGGAAGGGAAGAGAGGCGATCGCTCACTGCCTCCGTTGTTCGCGCGTCGGGGAAGGGAAGAGAGGTGCTTGCTTGCGCTCGCCAATCCCCGCCTCCCCCTGCCGCAATCGCGCAACCGCTGGCGGTCGCGCATTGGGCCGGTGCACCGTCCCCGTGGTGTTGGCGCTCACAGTCGTGGTCGTCGTCAACAAGCACCCCAGCGGCCGCCCCACCACCGCCCTTCCATCGCTCGCAGTCATGGCCGTCGTCGCCGAGCACCCTAGCGGCCCTCCCACCATCGTCCTTCCATCGTTCGCAGTCTACGGAGATGATGCGTGAGCTTGAAGACAGGTGATGTCATGATGATGTCACCATGACATATTTTCCTGTATAAAAATAAATGGTGAAATACATTACGTATATGTTTTCTTGTATAAAAATAAATGGTGAAATACGTAAATATATGAGGGCGCATGCTAGCGCTTTGTTTCCAAGAAAAAATAGGTGTTCACAAATCATAATCAATAAGTAGATATAGAAACCAAAATCAATCGCGCACACGGTACCTGACGTTTCCATCTTTAAAACCAAAACCAATCTCGCTCAATCAAGATACATAACCAAAACCAATCTCGCTCAATCAAGAGATACATAGATAGAAACCAAAATCAATCGTGCTCCATCACAGGCTAACGTTTCCATTTTCTATCAGATTATAATTGCACCTTCGCCCCCTCGAGACTCACGTCTTCGCCCGCCCGCGCCAAGACCACCCCCACCGGCAATCATCGCGCCGCGTGATCGCGCGACCCCCGTCCCGCGTCCTCACTCGGCTGCAAAGGGCTCATCGACAGCATATAATGGTGCCACCTACTTCTTCGCTACGTAATAAACCTTCACCCTCCCTCGCCGCTAGTATCAATGCGTGCATCGATTCCCCTCCCTCAGCAAGTGTACTGTTGCTCGCAACGTCTCCTGCTCGGGGAGACGACTCCATTGCAGATGAGCCGAGCAGCACGGAAGGAGAACGCCGGGTGGCGTGGAAGGAGAAGGCGATGCGACTCCATTTCACGAACTTTGCCTTTTGGAGTAAATATCACTTTAACGTCGGTATTTAATTTTATAGTATTATTATTTTATCATGCGATCCTTGTGTTTTTAGTACAAAAATTTAGCTGTTCCATAGCAACGCACGGGTACGAACCTAGTCTTTTTATTAGTTGCGAGAGATGAGATATTCTAATGAGATCCAAACGACCTCTACAGTATCTCAAACAAAAATCCTTATCTGTTAGACAGATATCGCTCAACATAACCTTAGCCCGGCGGCCTACCACGTACGCCTGCCTATATAAATATGTGGTTGGTCATCTCAAGGGATCATCAGTAGCACCGGGACGCAAACAACCGTAGGCATGTCGCTGACAAAACTCCTGCTCGTGGTTCTCGTCGTCGCCGGCGCATGGACGGCCGCGGAGGCCGTGAGGCAGCACCGCAAGGGCCACCGAGATCCTTATGAGGATGTGTTTGACCGTCAGGAAGCTGACCGGGTGGATACTCTGCCGGGACAGCCATCCGAGGTCGGGTTCCAGCAGTTCGCCGGCTATGTGACGGCTAACGAGTCCCACGGCCGCGCCCTCTTCTACTGGTTCTTCGAGGCCACGCACGACGTGGAGAACAAGCCCCTCGTGCTCTGGCTCAACGGAGGTACGGTTGTACGTTACGTTAGTTGTTGCCTACTACTTGCAGTAGATCGATCTGCAAGCATATCTATTCATTATTCATCAGTTGCTAGCAGTACGTAGATCTATTTGCATGCATATTTCATCTGTTCATTGTTCATCAGTTTCTCATCATATGGTTGTTATCTATAGATTAATCTACACTTACCGTTCCGATCATTTAATTTGTTCTATTACCGTATCACGTACGTAGTCGACGGATGGATCTGTTTGATGCATTCGCTATTGGATCGGTGTGCATACATGCAGGACCGGGATGCTCGTCGGTGGGATATGGAGCACTGGAGGAGCTGGGTCCATTCTTGGTGCAGAAGGGGAAGCCAGAGATCAGCCTCAACCCTAATTCATGGAACAAGGAGGCCAACCTCCTGTTCGTCGACTCCCCAGCAGGCGTTGGATTCTCCTACACCAACACCTCCAAGGATCTCAGCCAATTCGGCGATGAGCTCACCGGTATACATACATCCATGTTCTTCATCGTAGATCGATCGATCGTCCTTTTCTTTTCTGAGTACTGACATTATTCATGCATCTCCCTGTGAACTGAAGCAACGGACGCTCATGCCTTCCTCTTGAACTGGTTCAAGAGGTTCCCACAGTTCAAGGGCCACGATTTCTACCTCGCCGGGGAGAGCTACGCGGGTATGTATATATACATGTTGTTGCAGATTATGCATGCATGGCAGGCACACACGCATCTATCTATATAGCTGATATATCTAGATCCATCACTCATGGAGCAATGGATGAATGCATGGCATGCAGGGCACTACATTCCTCAGCTTGGCGTGAAGATCTTGGAGGGCAACAAGAAGGCACACAGGAAGGATCGGATCAACCTCAAGGGCATCATGATCGGCAACGCGGCCATCGACTCGAGCTCCGACGACCGTGGCCTCGCCGACTACGCGTGGGACCACGCCGTCCTCTCCGACGAGGTGTATGGCGCCATCAAGAAGGAGTGCACCTTCCCCGACGACGGCAACGAGAGCGACAAGTGCGAACAGGCCTGGAGCGACTTCTTCGCCGTCATGCGGGACATCGACCTCTACAGCCTCTACACCCCGGCGTGCACCGACGCCATGGCCAACGCCAGCCGCACCAACTCATCTTCTTCCTCCTCCCGACGCTCATGGAAGCTCGCCGACACGCCGCTCGGTGTAAGATAGTATATGTTTTCTATTTTGTCGATCGCCTACAACAACTACAAGCAACGCATGCAAGGGGTAGTTGATGCCTGATATTTTATGTGTGTTGTACCCTATGCAGAAGGTTCACCGCGGGATGCCGTACAACACGTACGACCCGTGCGTGGACTACCACGTGTTCGACTACCTGAACCGCGCCGACGTGCAGAAGGCGCTGCACGCCAACGTCACTGGGATCCCCTACAACTGGGAGCCCTGCAGCGACGCGCTGAGCAACTGGACGGACTCGCCGCCGTCGACGCTGCCGGCCATCAGGCATCTGGTGGACGCCAAGCTCCGCGTGTGGGTGTTCAGCGGCGACACGGACGACCGGGTGCCGGTGACCTCGACGCGGTACGCGCTGCGGAAGCTGGGCCTCGCCACCGTCAAGGAGTGGCGCGAGTGGTTCACCACCGACCAGGTCGGCGGCTACACGCTCGTCTACGACGGCCTCACCCTCGTCACCGTCCGCGGCGCCGGACACATGGTACCCATGATCACCCCCGTCCAGGCCAGCCAGGTCTTTGCGCACTTCCTCGCCGGCGACGAGATGCCGGCCAAGCCTGTCGTCTAGATACTGTGAAATATATATGATGGATCGATCAGGGTTTGCAGGGTTTGCATGCTTGGGTTAATAGCTAGTAGACGATAGTAGTGTGGTTGGTTGAGTTAATAGCTAGCTACATTGGTTAGTTACACGCTAGTAGGTTCAGCAATAAAATAAAGCTTTTGGACCAAGCAACTAGCAGGACATTCATTTTTTTACATGGACATTCATTTTGTTACATGAATAAATCATCAGTTGCGAGTCAATTTGTTACATGAATAAATCAGCTGCGAGATAGTGGTTTGGATGAATATCTTCCTCTGCGTCCTGCTCTATCTATCGTCATTATTAGCGATTTAATTGCTGTTGCTGTTGACACAAATCCGATAAGATTTTATCTATTATTTTAATTATTTGGCTGACCTCCTAAAAAAATCGGACAAGATTTTATCTATTATTTTAATTATTTGGCTAACCTCGTAAAAAATAGAACCCCCACCTCACCTATGCCAAACATAGCTCGTGTGGAAAACAAATCAATATAATCCTTGTTATATCGCTGAACTCATAATTGGGACTTACCTAGGACTGGCTCAACATTCTTTTAAAGCAATCGATAATGGCTTCTTTTGAGTTGTGTTCCTAATAGAGGTACAGAGGAAACGGTTAGTATCTGGATTTTGGAAGCTGTTCTCCAACCAAGTCTGAAACTTACCACCTTAATTTTTTTTAGTCTTGTGCAATGGAGACCATTGACTAAAGGGAGAGGACACCTACCCAACAGATGCAAGAGCATGCAACCCGTCTGTTCCTAAAAGAGCTGTTCTCCAACCAAGTCTGAAACTTATCACCTTAATTGTTGAAAAGGATTTTGAAATGATCTCCACCATAAGTTCACAAAATAACACCAGATTTTGACGAAAAGATACAAGGTATGCGTGTTGCGTGATACTCTAATTTGAAACTCTAGAAAGATGGATCTTTCAAGAAAATGAGAGAGAGCTGTTTCAAACTTCAAAGTACCACCGACCGATAATTGACTATTGAGCACCAGATAAAGCAACTATCAGGTTAATTAGGGATATTCATTTTTATCATGGGTAGCAGTAAGTTCGTTCGATATAGGTTGCATTGTTATTGTTAATGAATCAGTTGCGTCACAGTGGTTTGGACGATGTACATGAGAATTAACGTTTTCTTGCTGCTTCTTATGCGTTCTGCTCTATCATCCTTTGTTTAATAACTACTACCAGATATTCCTTAAAAAAAACTACTACCAGCGTTATGAGAGACGGTCATCACAAACAGTTTTCAGAAGCGGGCAGCCTGTCCGCCTCTGTTTAGTCACAGTTAACAGAGGCGGTGCCCATGCCCCATTAGTAGAGAAACGACCTTTTATTGATGGACAAAAAGTATTTAGTCCCGTATTAAAATTGCAACCAGGACTAAAGGGAGGCCTGGTACCTTTTAGTTTCATACAAACCGGGACTAATTCCACCCTTTAATCCTGGTTGTAACGGTCACCAAGGCATGTCAGTGCGGGAGGCTTTAGTCCCGGTTTGAGACACAAACCGAGACTAAAATTGTGAATTTTAGTCCCGATTAGTTCGGGTTCGTGTCTTAAACCGGGACTAAAGGTGTCTCCAGAGTGAATTTAAAAGAAAAACATATCTTTGTTTATGATAGATGTGTCGTGGAGTTGACATGGCAATGTGCGCAATGGTTGAAGTGGGAGGTCTTGAGTTCAAATCTCCACACCCCACCTTTTTTTACTCAATAAACACCTTTAGTCCCGGTCAACAAAAAAAGGGCTGCTGAGCACGACGACTGAGCCCGCTGCCCACCACGCCGTCGTTGCCCAGATCTATGGTCACCATGGCTCGCCCTAGCCCTCGCCGCAACTTCTAGATCTGCGGTCGTCGTGGCTCGCCTCAGCCCATGCCACTGCCGGAGGAGGTCACCCTAGGCCCCGCGCAGCCACCTCCTCCATGCCACCGCCGGAGGAGGTCGCACTAGGCCCCGCGCAGCCACCACCGAGGAGGTCACCCTAGGCCCCACGTCGCCGCCACCGGAGGGGCTCGCCCTAGCCCTCGCGCTGCCTCCACCAGATCTACAACACCTATGCACTGTGTGGCGGCTGAGGGAGGGAGGGAGACAGACTACGGCTATGGTTTGGTCCCCCTTCTTATATACGTGAGGGGTTAAATTGGGCTTTTGAGCTGGACTTAGTTAACTGAGACAGGCCTCTTAAATAGAGGCCATTTTCAGAGCCGTTAGTAGTCAATTTTGGAAGACTGACAACTTTTTCGTCTCCGTAAACAAAATGACCGCCTCAAAAAATTGTTAGGTATTTTAGGAGACGCATACATTTTATGACCACCTCCGTTAATAAAATTAGTTGTCTCCTAAAATCTTTTTTTGTAGCGATTTGCTATTTTTTCTTACAAAGCGAGGAAGTTTATATATGGGCCTGTTTGGAACAACCTATGAGGCAATTGTGGTGAAAAAAAATGAACCAATTGTCCCAAACGTCGTGCTTTTGTGCCAGATGCTCCACCCCGTGATTTCTTTCCTCGCACCATGTTAACAAGGAATCAAAATCCATGCGGGGCTACCAGTAGGAGAAATCCTTTGTGATTCTAGCATCTCACCGCACGCTGCTAGACCACCCCATAGTTGGGCCGGCCTCCTAGCCCCGTCGCCCCACCACTCCTCTTTTCCTTCTTGCCTGACCGCTAGCTCCTGTTCTCCATGCTGCAGCACCTCTCCACGATGCTCTCGACCCTTGCCATGCCCAAGCAGTGGCCATGGTGGCGGGAGATCTAGCGCCCATCCTCTTCGCTCCAGTCACACTACTACCAGATACATTATCAAAGTTGGTCATAAACAGTTTTCGGAGACGGCGGGCAGCCTGTCTGCTTCTGTTTAGGCGCCTTTGTTAATCATAGTTAACAAAGGTGGTGCCCATGCCTGCATCCATATATCAATTGAGAAAAAAAACAAGGGCCGCTGATCCTAGCGACTAAGCCCATAATCGAGCCCGTTGTCCACCATGTCGCCGTTGCCATATCTGCGGTCGATGTGGCTCACCCTAGCCCACGCAGCCGTTGTGCTAGATCTGGGGTCGCCATGGCTCACCTCAGCCCACGCACCGTCGCTGCTAGATCTACAGTCATCATGGCTTGCCTTAGCCCACGTCACAGCCACATAGGGGGAGCCCATGCTGCAGCCTTTGGAGAACCCCCGTGCCATTGCGGGAGGAGGAGGTCACCCTAGGCCCCACGCCGCCACCGTTGGAGGGGCTCGCCCAGCTCTCACGCCGTCGCAACTAGATCTGCAAGAGAGAAGTTGAGAGAAAGTTTGTGTGCATGCGCGAGAACAAGAGGGAAGGAGAGACAGATAACGTCGCCGCTGTCGCACCTACACCCTGGGTGGATCCCGGCTATAGGGAAGAGAATGGCTCTAGGGGACCCCATCGCACCTGCACCTGTGCCTTGGGTATAGATCTCGGCCCATTGCACCTACGCACTGTGTGGCGGCTGAGGGAGGGAGAGAGATTGCGGCTAGGGTTTGGTCCCCTTTATTATATACATGAGGGGTTAAATGGGCTTTTGGGATGGACCTTGGTTAACAGAGGTGGGCCTCTTAAGAGGTCCACCTCTAAAAATAGAGGAGAGGCTCATGTTCGTTAATCGATTTTGGGAGATAGACAATTTTTTGTCGTCTCCATAAATGAAACAATCACCTCCAAAAATTGTTAGGTATTTTGGGAGGCGCATACATTTTGTGATCATGTCCTTTAATAAAATTAGTTGTCTCTTGAAACCTTTTTTGTAGTGGTGTTATCTGCTCCGTCAACTACTCCTCTGCATGCATCGGGCTCTTCCTCTATGTTCGTCGTGCTCTACCCCCGTGCGCCGCGATGGCCATTGGATGCCCCCCTTGTCTTCCTTACAGGTAGAGGATAAGGTGGCGATGGCCTATGCACCTACACGCGAGGAAAATATAGTGTCAGTGACTCCTAGAGGGTTTATGGCAGACATGGTGGTGGGGGCGGCCCTACAAGTGTCTCTGCACCCCCCTAAGTTAGGGCCGGAAAGTAATGGCGATACTGGATTTTGAGAATCCATAACATAGTTCTACCTGAAACTAGGGTTTGTTTGTGGGTAGTGGCCCAAACGACTACCAATAGATTTGCGGTAGCATTTCCTTATTTTGTTGTTAATTGAAATTGGTTCAATTCAGGAATTTAAAACTACGACGCTAATATGTCAGAAGTCTTTGTATCCAAAGGTCCCTAAGGGGCCATCTTTTTCTAGTCTAAGATTGAAGAAGAGACTTTGCAAAGAAATAGAAAGACTGCTAGTTATTATACATTCTATTTATCATGCATCCTACTACATACACTTCGTTTATCTTATGCTACCTACGTACACTAAAGTAAAGGCTACTGATTCTGTCAAGAATTAGATTGAATGCGATCTATGTTCTTGAAGATGATGTTATAATGAAATAGACTTGTTTGAGCGTGTGCAATGAAGTGTTTTTATCCACTAACAACCACCGGATGATACTGTCAAATTACCAAGACAATTGTCTGCTTAATACGATTATTGTAACTGTTATCACTGGTCATCCATCCTTCCTCCTGATGAATCAGGGCCATTTGTGTCACTCATATCTCGAATTGCCCAGCTGACTACCAAATGTAATTTCCTAAATCCCTCGGCCCCTATCGGTGGTGGTTCCCACAAGAATCCCAACCCAATGTTTCCCTCCGTTGAATCCCAACACAAGTGGTTGTTTCATTGCATCTATGTCGTTTCCCTGCCCCTTGACCATACATTGTCGTCTAAGGCAAGCACCAGCGAAGTTACAATCCCTCTGACCTAACTCCTTAGTTGAATCCCTCTAACCCTTATATTGATACATTGGGTGCACAAGACTCTTGATCGGTTGCACCTAGTGACAGATGAAAACTATGATTAGGCTCACACCCACCACACCTTCGAACTTCAAGTCCTCAATCTCCATCATAAAGTCACTCCACCTGCTCAGCTTCCACTAAGGGCACCTCGATGGTAGCATGGGAAGGAAGCGTCAGTAGCCAGGGTGGAGCCCAGTGGAGGCAAAATTAGGCTCCGAACCCCCTTCCCCAAAACATAATTTTAAGGCCCACTAGCTCACCATTCGTAACAAGCCAGCAGCAGCCTATGACTCAGCAGCAGCTAGGCAGCAAATGGCGACGGCAATAACTCATGAGCTTGTGTCTCCCTATGCTCCGACAAGCTGCATGCTTGTAGCTTGTTGTCCTCACTCTCCCATCATCAAGACGGTGCCATCCTCGCTCTGCAATCGCTAAGACATCAACTGCAAGAGCGGAGGAGCCCTGCCCTTTGCTATAGGTTATTCCTTCAATCCCCAAAGACCAAATCCCCTTCTTACTAAGGAAGATCCTTTGATGTTCCCTCATGTACCTGAGCTTGCTGAAGAACAACATCTAGAAGAAGAAGCAACAACTGGTATGATAGTTCACTTCTGTGTTTGTTTTTAAAAAAAAATTGGCACCCCCTACAATTTGCTTCACCCTCTGCCACTGGCCAGTAGTATGCAAACATACTTGGGAATGGTCTTCTCCTTGATATAGAACCAATGTCTAGGCTAGCCCAATAAGAAGGAAGATACAAAGGGGATATTGAAGTAGGCGCTCTTGCTCGGAGTTGCAAGTTCAAGCCCCGCACCAGCAAAGGGGGTGCCATGTAATTTTGGAGTCATCCTCCAAAGAACTCCACCTAAGAGGCAAAATGGGGCTCATCCCAAGAAGTTCTCATAGAGATAGATGAATGTCGAGATACGCAAGATATTATTTGGGTTTAGGTGAGGAACCTAGGGCCCATAGCAGTACAACAAATCCTTGAAAAACTTGTGCGCCAGCATGGAGAACCCTTGCTCGAAGAAGGGTATGAAGACAACAATCTCACTAGTATCCAGGATAGGAATCTCTCCCTCACAACAAGCCTCCACCTGACATGCTCTTACGGTCACATCTAACCCTTATTCACAATACCGCGGAGATAGAGCTTCGTCACACTTGATAGTTTCTAGAGGACCATCATGTTAGAAACCTTTGGCCTTGGCAAAGAGAAGACCATGGACTTGTTTGTGGTGCTTTCCCATTGCTGGTGGTGGGAGTGGATAATGAGCTTACCCTGAGGAAGATGGATGTGGACAAGAGAGCGAATGGGAACTGATGGAGAACTTGGATTTACTATGGATTGGGGAAGGAAGATAAAGGGTGAGACAATAAAGATGGCTAGTGGAGAGGATGAAGTCACCCATGCTCTTCTATCTATATCGGGCGCTTAATGATGTGGGCCTTAATGGTTCACCTTCCATCCCACATAAGCGATTGGGTTTGTGAGGTAGGCCCAAGCATTGGGACCACTTAAACCAGCCTGGTCAAAGTTAGAGCAAGGGGAGTACTTGCGACGACTATCAACTAGTCCTAGAACTGCATCGCGTGTGCTCTTGAGTATTGTAATTCTTGAGTGAGGTTCTACCCAAATTTTTTATCATGCCCATAGGGGAACTCAGAAGGCAATCAATTGACTCAGACCAGGTATGCTACTCAAAATTTGACCGGTGGTTTATGGCTCTCTCCCAGTCAGAACTCTAGAGTGAGGTGTTTAATGACTGTTGGTATTTCTTAACATTTATAGAAAGAATCCGCAAGCGTACGGAATTACCGTTGTAGCTTTCACTCGGAAGTATTTAGGGTATCGTATTTTCCACAGGGAACAAAGGTATTTCTTCTAGCTAGTTCATCCAAGGACAACACAAGGATAGTTGATGAGGGTAGAGAAGGATTCCTATGGCTTAGGGTCTAAGGATAGATAAACTCTATTTATACTTGCTTACTTTGGGCACCGGATCGCACCTGGTCTGCCAGGTGATGCCGGCCTCTAGCTCTACACCATACCCGAACATGGGGGATTACAAGGGACGGTCAGGGTTGTCACCACCTGTCGACGAAATCTGGTCGGTAGTCTACCGAGGGGTATGCCCACGGTAGTAGATGAATCGGTACAGGTGCGCGTGAAGGAACCGAACAGTGACACATAATGCAAGAGACAACGATTAGGCAGGTTCAGGCCCCGCCGACTTGGCGTAATACCCTACGTCCTATGTCTTTTGGTGGGTTGTATTGCATATGATCAGATGCCTTAGGCTAAGCCTAGGATCCGTATGGGTATGTCGACCAGGGAACCCCTGCCCCTCCTTATATGCTCTAGAGGGGTAGGGTTACAAGGAAAGTACCCTATTTGGTATTATACAATATCTAATAAATCACATCTTCTTGTAGCCTTGCGGTGCATGCCGATTAGTGCCATGCGCCGCATGCCTTGATCTTGTGGGCTGGACCACCTCTAATGGTGCAACCCATGTCTTGTCCTGTGGGTACCGAGGGTCATACCCCCACACCACCTGCCGCCTATCCCTCAACCATGGAGTACGAGGCAAACGAAGGTAACATGTAGCCTACACACCACATCTACGCTATCGACTACTACTCTAGTGTGATCAGGGTTATCCATATTTATCAGGGCCCTCTACTAGAGCATCCGCCACGAGGATGGACGATGAACCCCTCAAGCAAATATGAGTATAGCTTAACTAATCAAAAGACTTGTGACCATAAGAATTACGAACACTTACTAAGATACCCGTTGAGGTACAAACCTCATGTTCGTCGAGGTACAAGTTGGGGAGACACCAACAAGTCCAACTCTTCCTCACATCTCTCCCTTTTTCTCTTCTAGAGCTAGCGAGGGCCTAAGCCCATGGAGTGGTGTTGCTCTTCTCTTGCTCTTGTGCTCTTCTCTTGTGTGTTGTTCTCAATGAGGAGGGAACCTTCTATTATAGGTGGAGAGGAGGGGTTCTTTAGAATATTCCCCATTCCCATATGGAAGGATCAAAATGCCATCTTGCACATTGATGTTACCACCATCCCCACCTGAACCGACCATGGGAAGGCGGTAAGAGGTAGCCTGCCAAAACTAGGGCGATTTGGCCCTGGTAGTGGTGCGGCCGCACCACTGGTGCGGCCATACCACGAGTGAGCCAAATTGGCCCATCTTCGGTGGGTCGACTCCTTTGGACCTCTTGAGTGGGTCTATGTGGGTGTTCTGCGAAGATGAGGTAATTTTATTTGGGTTTATCCTTGTTCTCCTCTCGTTTGGGCCTTGTTTTGCCTAGTTGTGGGCCTCTCTCCTTTGGGCTTGTGTAGAATGGTATTTGTGCTTTGTTCTCTTGCATATTTTTAGCCCTTTTATGTGTATTTCCACAAATGCCCTCCTGCAAATGAATAAACACCAAAACTCATGGAATTCGTTAGATATAAACCCTATCACTAAGTTTGGTGTTCATTTGAGTGGATTTTATGTGAGTGTTGGCGGTTGGAAATAGGAGTTAAGGAACGCCAACAAACTCCCCCACACTTACCTCTTTGCTTGTCCTCGAGTAAAGTTAGAGATAAAAGTAATCATAAGCATAACATTCTAAGATATATGGCTTACATGAAAGTTATTCCAACACATTCTTTACACAAGTGGGATTTATAGCGTTAGCTAACATGTTTCCTTGGGTTGTTAAAAAGTGGAACAGTTCTCGAAACAAAGTCATCTTCCCAATTTCACATCTTAGCAACTTGGAGTTTTGAAAGTTTTTCTCAAGCAAAAGCATAGTTCACTTTATACTCCCCAAATGGCACTCTCAAATCACTCAATGGTGTATAAATCCTTGCCAAGGCATAGCAATGTTTTGCCTTCTTTTGTTTTCTCCAACTTCTAAAAGGTTTTTATGTGGAGCTTTAGGTAGGGATAAACAAAATAGCATACTTGTATTGCATATGTTGTAAAGTCAAATCGAGGATCCAAGGAGAGAAGTGCCATACTCTTTAGATCAAGATGTACATGTGTATGGAAAAAAGTAAACTAAAACTATACTCCTTTGGTAGATATGATCTCTCTCTTATAACTTAGAGGAAATTATTTTCTTGGCCTTAAAAAAACTGCCTCTTAGATTCCTGGCCATATTTTTTGTCAAACTTAGCTATTTGGCCTTGAAACGAGTTTTGTTTAGTTTCTTGGCCCTTCCGTCGATTCCGTCAATATGTTCCGTGAAGCAGCGCTAGGGGCACGCCCGAAAAGACCGAACTAGCCTTGCCTTGCCCGCACCTTATCCCTTCGTCGAGTGCACCGGTCTCAGCAGAGGAAGCCGTATCGGAAAAAAAAGTCAACACAGGGTGGAAACCCTAGCCGCCACCGGCCATGGAGGAGGGCGGCTCCGGCGATGTCCCACCGGTGGATCCACCTCGACCGGTGCCTGATCCACCTCGTGCGCACCCCAGCACGGCGTCCCGGCTGGTCTCAGGGCTGGCTGAGCAGGGCGGCGTGGCGCTGGGCAACGGCGCAGGGCAGGGCGCCGCGTGGCAGGGCGCTAGGAGGAAGGACGGCGATCATGCCCTGGCCGACGGCAGCGCTGGGGGGCAGGACAGCGAGCAGCTGCAATGCAGGTACAAACCGATGCTAGGTTTCTCTCTCTCATGTTTGGAGCACCGTTTTCTCTACTGCGGCCACTGTTGCTAATTTGGAAAAAGCAGGCATCGAATTCAATTGCTGAATGAATAGAATATTATTTGTCTGTTAGATGCCAGTTAAGTTTTGCTGTTGTATTTTATTTGATATACGCAGATAGGTTCCATGCTGTATCTGAGCATCGATGCTCACATTGCAATCCAAAGCAAGCTGAAGTACTGCCCCTCACGTGGCAATGGACTGATGTTTCGAGCCTCATCTACACTGCGGCCTGCTGTAATGTAGCTCATGTAAGACCTTTATTTCCAGCCTTCTTCTCAGTGATTACTCATCATTGTTTAGCTGAATATCCTGATTTGCTGAGTGAAGTGATGTAACAAACTTAATGATCGATTCTCAAGCAATACATTGTTTGTAACAAATTAATCAAGCCATTGTATAATCATAACAAGTCTGTCCTTCATTTAGTTCCAGTCCATGCTGCTGTTGTCCAAATATTAAAATTTCAGTTCAACTCATGCACAATATCAATGATTGTTTTTAGGAGGAAGCTAGAGTTTGAGTGGAGTCCATGAGTGATGGGATGGTCAATGTCAAGCGAACGCTGCAGTGGTAGCATACCTCATTAGATTTTGTACAAACAAGTGTGTCAGATACCTAAGTGTTTGAGCAATGTGTGTGTTTGAGCTGAGAATGACCATTGTACATGTTACTAACATCATTTGCTGCTGAAAATGGATGTTTGTAGGTTAAGAAGTGGTTCAAATCAGCTGGAAGCACTTCCCATCGTGCATCCCTCACACAAAGAAGAAGCAAGGGCTAGGTAGTAAGGATTTTAGAACCTTGACAGCCCCTCCATGGGTCCTAGAAGCAAAAAAATACAACCACCTAGCCCTGCAATGGGCACAAGAAGTAAAAGAAGCCTTAGTCTTTGATTTTAGGTATGCTTGTTGTAACACCCTAAAATTTGTACTTTTGAAAATAGGATTAAAATGCTTTATTTATGAATTTTTGTGCACATGAAATATAGAAAAAAGAATACTTTTCATTATATTAAAATTTATCATAAGAAGTAGCAATATGGGTGTGCATACATACCGGTGCATTTGATTTATTGCAATGAGTGGTTGAATCCAAAATTCAAAATGAATTCAAAATGCTTTTGAAAATGAATTTAAAAATGGCTTTGAAATAAAAGAAAAGGAGAATTGGAAAATAAAAGAGTTTTCAAAAGTTTGCAGAAGTTTAGTTTGGAAACCTCCCAAAAGTTCTCATCTTGAAAAGTATATTTGAAACTATATTTGAATTTGATTTAGATCATATTTAAATTTGGATTGAAAAAAAAGAAAATGGGAAAAGTTTGAGAAAAGGGAAAACTCTTCTCCCTCTCTACTGACCCAAGCGTGCCACCGCAGCCCACCAAGCCGCGGCCCAGCGAGTCAGCCGCAGGCCAGCTTGACCAGCGTACCCTCCGCAGGCCGCCCCTCTCCTTTCTCTTGCGCGGCCCAGCACAGCCCGCACAGCCGCCCCCCTCTCTCTCTTGTTTCGCTGACACTCTGGGCCCCGCGGCAGGGTCTTCTCCTTCCTCTAGCTCGTGTCCGAGCCAACCACGACTCCGCCCAAGAGTCTGCGCTCGCCCCGACTCCGCTCCGATTCGGCGTGCGCCCCACGCCGCTAGCCCCTTTTAAATACCAGCCGTGCCCGTGCCGTCCTCCTATCCCACTCTGAGCAAGTTGAAGCCGCTCCAAGCCCTAGCCAGCGCCGCAGCAAGCTCTAGCGATGCCGCCGTCGTCGGTTCGCCGTGTTGTTGCTCCTCCGCCATCGCAACCACATCCCCGAGCTCCACAAGAAGGTGAGTAACCCACAGGTGTCTCTCATGCCCTCTCCCTCGCCTTCTGTGCTTGTATCCGCGTCACCGTAGATCTCTGGTGAACCCGATCTGGCATACCGAGCTCTAGCTCGTTCCCGTGCCATCGTAGCCCTCCTGATCCCCTAGATGGATTCACAGTGCCTCTCTCTTCCTTCCTATACCTTCCTCGAGCCAAACCGTGGCCTGCAAGGCCGAATTCGAGTTGCGCCGGCGAGCTCTTTGTCGCCATCCATGGCCACCACCGCATCGGGGTCACTGTGCCGGCCGGAGAAATCCTCCCAACCCTCAGTAGCCGTCCATCTTTGATCCAACGGCCTAGATTAGAAGATACCCATTCATTATGAAATTTGCTAAAGAGCCCCCGCAAGATTTTAAGCTCTAACCCGTCGTCCCTGCAATTTTGTTAAAGAGCCCCTGTCTTTCTTTAAAATAGTATCCGCAGTCCCTAGCTCAGTTTAAAATCTGATTTTATTTATTTTAAATTCGAAAATCAAGTTCCATCTATTTACAACATAATCTACGCATTAGTATCAATGTTTTCCATGTCAAGAGCTCTGAAATTTTATGGTTTAATGCCTAACTTGAATAATGATATTACAATTGGATTTTTTCTAATTAAAAGTAACTTAGACTTTTCACCTTGGTCAATTATATGATTAGTTTTACCTTATTTTTCTAAATCAAGTATAATTTAACTTAATTAAGGTATTTCTCTGAAGTATCTTATACATGTTTTATATAGCTAAAATAAATAAAGCCTATAGTTCCTTTTTAAAGTAAATCTATCGGTAGATGTATCTTTTTCACCGAAGCTCCGATTAAAGTGCTTTTCACGTCTGTGTGTTCGTAGCAACGTATAGAATATTTTATAACCTTTTTACTTGCTGTTTCATATGTTTGGTGTACTATTCTAATTTAGTTCTACTGTTTGCTTCGTGTATGATTGCATGGATGTTTGTGTGGTGCTTTATGATCCTGTCCAGTCGGTGAGCTTTACGTGTTGATCAAGAAGAAGTTAATTGGAAGCTTTGGACTAGAAGAAGGATCTAAGTTTAAGGCAAGTATAGCATGGATCCTTCCTTGTTGTCCTATACACCTTTAATCATTTAATTCATGCTGTATGTGTCTACCTTGACTACCACTAAGGATTTCCTAGTATTTTGTTACCCTGTACATTGATACCTATGAGGTATTGCATTAGGTAGTATGATGCTAGTGCTCAAACTAAAGCCATGATCTTGTAACTTGACTAATGGAATATGCAATAAACACTAAAAGATGCTTTTTAGCAACATGGAATCAGGGGGCTAAAGCATTAGGCTATTTCTATGGTGCTCTAGATTTCTCTTCCTAAGGACTTATCTGTAAGTGATCATCCGGGACTTATAGTACAGCTGTGAGGGCTACATGGCTCTGGCTTTAGCTTAGTATGATGACATTTTTTAGCTTGTTAGAGGTTACCTTTATTGGCGTAAGAATGGCTTGCCAAATCGGGTATGATGCGGCCTATGTTTCCTTGTGTATAAGCTGCGCGTCATTGTGGCATCGGGAAGGGGGGCTCTATATCTGTTTGTCGAGTGAATCCAATGGCCCTAACTTGTTAGACGAACCTTTGAAAGGCTTCATAGTGAACCCTGCCGACCTTCCTTGGAAGTGGGTCAAGAGATTAGCTATCTCGGGCGAAAGGGTAAATCACAATTCACAGTGAAAGTGTACAACCTCTGTAGAGTGTAAAACTGGTATATCAGCCATGCTCACGGTCACAAGCGGCCTTGGAACCCTTATAGAATAGATGATGAACACTGATGATACTGATGATGAAGATGCTCACTAATTATTACTGTTTATGCTATTTATTATTCATGTTTACCTGATCATATGTTTACATGGGCTTGTGAATAAACTTGTTGTCACCCAATTGCTAAAAGATGACTCATTAAAAGCTAATCACAGTTAAATCAGTGTCAGCCTTTTGACCCTCATCAACCCCATGTTATATTTGTTGAGTACGACATGTACTTACGCTTGCTTTATTTTTCAAATATTTGGATAAAAATCCCGGATAGGTACCAGATTGCTAGAATTTGAAGAAGTTAGGCTTGTGATCAATCAGTCAGTTGTCCCGGTGGAATTGGAGTCTTCACCCAAAGATTGGAGTTGTCTTTCCGCTGTTTGCTATCTAAGGTTATATTCTTTATACTAAGTACGCTATATATTGAGCATTATCTATTGATATTACCCTTATTTATAGCTATATGTGAGATTTGACTTCCTGGGTTCATATATGGTGTGTATCTGGTTTTGTTCTTAAAACCGGGTGCTACACTTGTTCTCATATTTGATGCCATGTGAGCCAATGTATGTAAACTTATTTGTGAACTTAAACATCTTCTGTATGTGTGCATCTTGTTCATGTATGACCTGAACCTATCTCAATGTTTCATCTAGCGACTTGTCATTATTGTGTATCTGTGCACTTGGATTATAATTGTGGATTTTATATGCATTTTAATTAGTCAGTGTGATGTTGTCATGTGCAAATATACATTCTACCTCAATTTTATTGTGTATGTGTGCACTTGGATTATAATTGTCAATTTTATATGTATTTTAAATAGTCATTGTGATGCTGTCATGTGCAAATAATGCATTTATAAAAATTATTCTTGTTCAATTTTGGGAAATTATTGATATAAGCAACCTAAAAGACATGTACAGTGTATTTGTAGGTTTGAACTGTTTAATTCGGTGTCAGGGGCAAAATAGTACTTTTGCGTACAACTTAACGCCGTTATCGTATCAAACTAACGGAAGGGCCAAGAAACCAAACAAAACTTGATTCAGGGCCAAATAGCTAAGTTCGATAAAAAAAGGCTAAGAATCTAAGGCACTTTTTTTAGGACCAAGAAAATAATTTTCTCTATAACTTATTGTTTTGAAACAAGGCTATCTTTCTTTCTTCTTCTCTTTTTTTCAATACACGAGCCTTCATGTGTTCATCATTTTTTTTGTACTTGGACCTTCATGTGTCTATATTTTTTTATAAACTTTTTGCATAGCCTATGTCTCATATTTAGAGAGAGATCACTACCTTTTAGAACATGGAGTATGTACCTAACAAACATTTTTTTGCCTACTCCCAGTGTAGCAGCAGAGTTTTTTGGTGGATCTAAATGGAAGCATGTTTTTGTGTACTCCCAGTATAAGAGCAGCATGTATATGTGGGTGTACGTGATCTTGATCTTGGGAGCATGATAAATCTCTCAATAAGGGTCAACAAGACATGAGCAAACTCAACACAATAACAAGTAGCATATGTGGAAGGCTTGAAACTTGCTGGATGTTATATTTGGCCTTGGTAGGAATTGCTCACCAAATGAGGAGTATGTGATACCATGGTTTTATAATATTTTTATCAAAACAAATTCTCCAAGTGCTTTGAATAGAAATGGTAGGATTTCTAAGTTAGAACTATATCACACCTTTCAACAACTTAGTCAACATGATTGTCCTATTAGAATTTGTTCCCACAAACATAAGTGTATGTATATGGAACAAACTTCATGCAAGCTTCTATCTTAAAGATGTTATGAATATGTCACTTTTGGAATTTTGAACAAAGTGTGCTTTATAAATTTGTATGGAGGAAGAGCGATATTTGTTTTGCATTTTTTATTTGTTAAATATTAAATTTTAGAATTTTTTAGGAGAGTTGAGGGTATTGTTGCACAAACCATCATCGTAGAGGAAGGAGTTTAAAGGATTTAGATGTGGTTTGTCTAAACCAAAGGTTCAGCCAATCCTCTCTGAAGCTATTGTCTCGTCCTTCTGCATGATGGATCGTCTGATGTTTGTGCAACATGTTGGTGGGAGAGCTCAAATGTGTCGTACTTGAGAGATCTCCCCACACTTATTCTTATAGCTAATTATTTGATAAAGAAAAAAGAAAATAGAGACAAATAAGGGCTTTTCTAGCTGATACACTAGGAAGCCTAAATTTTATTATTATCATTATTGTATTTTTATTTTATTTTATTTATTTATTTATTTATTATTATTATTATTATTATTCTTATTATTATTATAGTGTTCACCCAACTTTTTATTATTCAAAATAACTCCAACAAGGCTAGATGTAAAATTGCAAGATATTCCTAGCCTTGATTCATCTCCATCATAAATTACTTCCATTACTTATGAAAATAATAATTCAAAGTTCATTAACCAAGATTAAACACCATGTCTAATTTTGATTAAAGAAGGTCATTTGAACCTGAGCACCATGTTTAATTTAAAAGGACCTATGGATGTACCATATGAATACATCCAAACCAGAGCATATAACATAAATAATAGAAGCATGAATTTGTATGAGCAAGTTTTTTTCTTATGGAGACAAATATGAGTAAAGGAGTTTGTGAACAATGAGTGACCCTTGCATACCTAAGCATACTTACCGACAGCATATGTGGATGGAGCTTCGAAGTATGCTACAGCGAGTGCATGATTGCATATGGTCTAACTCAGGCGAGCCACAAGGCTAGGCCTCACACACAACTAGTGTATATGGACCATGGGCCTTTGTGGTAGCAAAGGTCTAGAAGAGGAGAATCCTCCTTCTCTCTCTTCTTTTCTCTCTTTTTTTCTCAGCTTTTCTTTTTTTTAACTTTCTCTCTTTTTTCTTGCAAGGTAGAGCTGAAATCATTTTTTTTTAACCCAAGATGGCCTTTTGTGTGGATGGAACTTTGTAGTGAGATTTTCACCACGCTCCCCCACACTTGGACTTTTGTGTAAAGGTCAAGTGTGTAATGTTGGGGGTCTCCCTTTGAGTGTGTTCCATCACAAAAGAACATCGACATGTATGGTTGATGCAGCTCCCATGTTCTTTAGCATCATATGTACTTTGTTCTTCTTGATCTCAACCTTAAAGGGTTAGCAACCAAGAATACCCGAAGCTGCATACTATCTTAATGACAAGTTCTTGCTTTTATTGATAAGAAAACTTTTTTTATTTTATTATTATTATTATTATTATTATTATTATATATATATTTTTTTTATGATAATCCGGGGTATCTTCCAGCAGTGCTTAATTTATGGTATTAAGCTTGATCGCGGGAACTTCGTCTTGCAACTATAATTGGTGGTGTAGTTCCCAGCGTCACCACCAAACATTTGGCATTATCGTTCAAGCTGCAAGGTTGGGGCCACAGAGCATCCTCGAGATTTGCAATATTTATGATAAATGAAAGGATCAACAACCATCCTCCTAAAAAGTTTGAAAATGAGGATCAAGAGATGATGGCGATCCTCATGGAAGCACGTGGTGCTAAGTGAAACGAACTCTAAAGGCTTTGAAATTGAGCATAAAACGTGAGGGGTCTCAAAAGTGAAGTGTCGCACCCCAAAATTTCCATTTTGGGTAGTGAATAGAAGACACTAAATAAAATAAAAATTTTCATGAATTTTCTAAAATTTTCCAAGATTTAATTATTATGATATTTATAATTTAAACAATGCAAAATGTGATTTTCTCAAACTTCTATAATTAATTTGATATGTTTGTTGCATTCATATTGCCTGCATTAATTTTATTGAATGAAAAAGGAATTTTAAAAAATCGTTTAGGATGCTAAAAGTATTTGTTCTATTAAAAAAATAAGTTTCTAAAATAAGATTTAAAACGATTTTGAAAATCCATTTTATAAATTACGAACAAATTCTTAAGCTTTTGCTTCTCCAAAAGTTTTGATTGAAGCAAATTCCCTTTCCGTCCTTTCTCCATCTGAGGTTTCATAACTTTTCGAGAGCTACAACTTTTATTTTGATCATTTCTTCATCTGAGGTTGTTTAAAAAAATTCAAATTTCACTACGTCAAAAAGCATTTCTAGGGGCGGTTGTAGACCATTTGTAGGGGCGGTTTACCTAGCCGCCCCTACGCAAGGGTCTCTACAAATCATGTATTTGTAGGGGCGGTTCCCAGGTCGCCCCTACAAATCGATTTGTAGGGGCAGCTCTTATTACCAGCCGCCCCTACAAATCAATTTGTAGGGGCGCCTGTAGTACCAGCCGCCCCTACCAACGGGTATTTGTAGGGGCGGTTCAATCTAGAACCGCCCCTACAGTACGTTTTCCCACAAAAAAATCAAATTTTCAATTTAAAATCGCTTTGCCGAACGTCCCACAACCAATGTTCCGAACCGCGTTCGCATTGCCGAACGCCCCGTGACCAGCGTTCGCGTTGCCGGACACCCCGCGACCGCGACTACAAACATAAGAGTATTCTATAAACTACAATTACAAGTCCAATTCACATGAATATATACAATCCATCATTAAATATACAAATTCCATACACATTGTTATCAACGTCCTAGAGCTAGCCTTTCTGTCTCACGAAGGTGTTGGTACTGAGGATTTGTACCTAACTTAGACTCTCGGTCATGGTAGGCGCCTCTGACGTGTACAATTTGGTCCAATATGAAGTTGCAAAGGTCGCCGACGAGCTCTAAAAGTTGGTCATCCTTGTATGGGTCTCTTTTTATTCCTTTCTCTTCTCTCCACTACAAGAAAACAAGTTTCGGTTTAGTATTTCATACCATTTACGAAGTTTTTATACTACGGGCGAAGAGATTCAAACTTACCCTTAAGGGGTGTCTCCTGTAGGCACCGATGTTATCCATCATAGAACATATATAGTATCCACAATGTACACTCCCAGGCTTTAGCTTGGGGCACTGTGTGTTTTACATATGAAAATGTTTAGTAATGCTTTTGACAGCCATGTAACGGAGTACTGAAGAAGTAAGTTACACTTACCGCACATAGTGTTTTTATAGCTAGCTTTTTCTTCCTTGCTGGATCATGCCTTCCATGATGATTAGTGACATAGAACCTAAATGCCATGTTCGAATTATTTTAGCAAATACAACTTATTAGTATCCAAAAGTGAACATTATAAGTATGTATACAAACATATAAGCTAATGAGGATTGTCGATATGTATACGTCTTGAGAATCGATATGAAGTCTTTGTATGTCACCGTGTCCTTATCTAATGAATCAAAGACCCATGCCATGCTCCTCCCGACATCTACGGCTATACAAATCTAGTGGTTGCTGCATGGATTTAATCATAGAACTAGATAAGCCCTTTTGCATCGAATGAAATATATCGAACAAAGCTTTAAGTATAGAGTTGAGCTTACTCGAAGTTGTATGGTAGCCATATAGTAGAGTGGTGTTGGAGATTTTTGAAAGCCAAGGCAATGTATGCCGTAACCTTAAGGGACTCTTCCCTTAGCTTCGCACTATGGATGCGCTCTTTCTCCCAAAGAGTCTTTGCAGCTGCTAGCTCTTTGGCATCCAGTGTCCACCGTTTAGGGTAATTAAAATTTGTTTGGGCTATAGCTTGAGGGTCTACATATCCGACTTTCACACTTGGCATTTGTTTGACAATGTGCACTTGCATTCTACAAATCACGGCGTGGGTTAGTTACAACAAAATTCAAAGATTACATTCATATCATATCGGGAGGACAAGGACTTACAGGCACCACGTGCGAATTAGATTCATCTCCATTTCTCCTAGGTGAAAGCATGTGTGCATGTCATTGAAGTCAAAGACAATTTTCCTGGCTGGGCTTCCAAATGTGCTGGTGGAAAAGCATGCTTGTATGATATCTATGGTCGTTGGGAGAACACGCAAGTACCAATCATGGAACCTTCTCATTCCAAGTGGTAGGCGTTGGATGTCCCGGTTTGGTAGGAAGGGCTTGCCTCTTTCATATTTTTTCGGGCAATCCTTTGACCATTCGATGTCATCAACATTTGGATACTGCTTTGCAATTTGGTGGAGTTTGCTACTGACGGCCTCCTCAGAACCCCGTGATGGGACTTTTTTAACTTGGTTTTTAGGCTTGAACTGATCATGGGAATACCACTTGGACACCGACGAGACGTCTTTGATCGGAACATAAACTGGCCTTATGTTGATTGGAATCTTCCTTCAGAGTTCCCATTCAGGCACGTCCCCATCTTCTTGTGCATCACCTTCTTCAGGAGGCACTCATTGTTCATGTATCGGTTGTGCTTGTTGAGAAGACTATGGCATCTCATGATGCACTTGCCCGGTATGAGCTGGAGAAGGTTGTGGCATCTCATCAAGCACATGCTCGATAGGAGGCGGGGAAGATTGTGGCATCTCAGGAATGTGGGGGTCACGAGACGGTGAAAATATCTCCCCGGCCTCAACAACTCGCTCGAAATTTGAGGGAGGGGGAGGCTGTAACAGAACCGCCCAATTTATACAAGATCAAGTATGGCTGTCTCTGCTAACACGTTGACACACACATACCTTCACTCATATAAACCCGGTAGTCCGCCGATTGTCCCGAAAGACCTCGGTAAATCAACATCACAACCAAGATCGCGTGATTAAGCAAATACACATCACATACGCAGGGTTGCAGCGGAAAATAATATTACAAATGAATTCACAAATAATAGTACACGTTTGGGTTTCAAAACCGATTAGTGAAAACAACATAGCTTTCAAAAGATTACATTAATATATGTTCCAAATACATTGCTAGCATAAGTGACATCATTCGACAAAAGCATATAGATGAGAAGTAACTATAGAATCACGGAGCCCATCGGTGGTTAGCCACCATCTTCAATAGGCCGAGAACTTCACATGCAACATGGTGGGATAAACCCTGAGTACTCGAATGTACTCAGCCAGACATACCCGTCGGAAACCAAAACAAATGACACCAAGGGTCATGCAAGGCTTATGAGGTGGGCTAGCTTAACACATTTGCATAAAAGAGCTTATGAGCATAGTAACCAATTTAAACTTAGCATCAAGCTTATCATCATTTACCTGTCCACTAGATTAGCACCTGTACTAGAGCACTCACTTATTAGGAGCAATCAATATTAACCATAGCAGGTATAATAAGGTTGTCATCATCATATCATCATTTCCGAACCATTATGTTATTTAGTGTGTCTACATTGGAGATAAGCCCGTTAAGTTCTCACTAACCGGGGGAGACGGCGACTCGAATCGAATTACAACTTAGCTGAGGGGGTATTCCTAACTCTCACCCTGGCATACTTAGCAAGGGTAGCCGTGGGTCACCTTTGGAACAACTCTGGAACCAAATTCGTGGGTTCGATCAGCGCCAGCACTCTCAGGGATTACCCTTCTGCCAGGATGATCAGGACTTTTAAATCACCTGCCCTTGGACTCAGGCCTACGGCTCCCTTCTGAGGCGCACTTTATACTTATCGACTCCCGGCCTGAGGTGAGCTACTCGGCTTCGCGGTCGGTCATCGAACACGGCCAACTAAGAGAGAGGCATGCGTTCAACATGAACAGGAAAGGCTCCAAGATTCAGTCCTTAATCGACACAGACGGAGTCACTGTAAACCGGCAAGCCTCCGTCCGGTCTTCATTTCAAATTAAGACTGGTTCTTTTCCACGATAGCAAATATAGCCAACCATGCCATATGTATCTTCCTATATCTCGCAGGTGACAGGAAATCACCTGACTTCTACCGTGTTTAAGCAGGGCTAAGCACTACACGAGCCTGAGCTACATAGGATTCAGGGTATCAATATCTGGACAAGGATTGGGTAACCAATGCAGCAAGTGTTTGCATCCAACACCTAAACTTAATGCAACAATATATATATGTAACAATAATACTGTAACTGCATTTCGAAAATTAGGAGACTTAATATGCTCTGGGGCTTGCCTGGAATCCGACACAAGTCAGTTCAGTTAGCTTGCACCGTCTTGGTGACATCTCAGGTCCTAGCACTTGCTTAGTCCTTCCATCTTTGGGATAGATTCATCAAACGCTATCTTTGGGTTTGGCTCCAACATCGCATCCTTCACGTGGTGCATCTAGCGTACCTAGATGAGATGCAATATGCAAGTGTATGAATACATGGAAGTGCAATAGACAATGCATCGCATGCAGTAAGTAAGACAAGAACAAGGTTACATTAATATGCACAAGCACTTCGCATTGCCTACTTTAAATATCGAAAAATTTATCATCCCACGATAGCAAAGAAGACGACAACACCAAGCATGACACAAGTTTCCCAAGATCTCAGGTACTCTAACTCAACCATCATCAAAGGTTTGAGCCACACTTAGCAATATACAAGCAAACAACTATAATTGGAATCTGTCAATTTCTGGATATGCAAACAGCAGCTACAAGATTTAGCTATAACTGGAGTTACACAAATCCAAATGACTTGCAAGAAGACATTTTGGAAAGCTTATGAAATTATCTACATTTCATCTATAACCAGGATAGCAGGATTCACAAGTTAAGTAGGTCAAAATTGTACATTTACAGAAACTGGTCCACAATTGACAGAGAGCAGCCATTTCTGAAACCCAACTTTAAACAGGCATAACTCACAAACTACAAGGCCAAATACCACCAAATTTTAACAGCAGCTAGATACATGAATTATCTACAACTTTTGTATAAACAAGTTTCACAACAAAGCACATTATCATGAAGAACTTTGCTAGGTTCCCAGATCTGTCCATAAACCACATTTGCAAGAAAATAAATATTAACTTATGTTGCAAACACATAATTAGGCAAAACCAACTTTACCAACTTGTCACACATGACTAAAGAACACCAGAAAACCTAGTGTTCATGACCAAATAAATTCTTTTAATGCATTTCTTAATTTATTTTAGATAACAAGGTGACTTAATGAACACATACCAAAAGTATACCATAAATTCTACAAAAATTACAGTGGCTCACATATCCTCTCAATAGTCTACTTTACAAATTTCACTCCATTTTAATATATATAGCACCCTCTATGAAAAAGACAAGTTGCTAAAGCAAGAAATCATGTGAGAGCAAGATAAACCAATAACTCACTCATACTTCATCCAATACTCATGAAATTTTTACCACACATCAAGTATCACATGAGTAGCATGCCACAAAAATTTCACTTCATTTGGAGCCCTAGATCTACAGTTATGGAAAATAACAAATTCAACTAGCATTACAACCTTACTGCACAAATCTATTTTTACCGCAAAATATTCAAACTAAAACATGCCATATTATAGATCTAATTCATAGATAATTTCACAAGGATTCCAAAAAGTCCTCATTTGCTATTTTACGAATTGTCTATGAATTACTATGAATTTCCAAAGATTCAGCAAATTTACTGCAAATAGGTCCTTATCGGCACTATTCCTTTGAGTCACTGACTTTGCAGAAGGAACCCTCCCTTTTCTCGAATTCGAGCGCGAAGTCCTCCACGTGAATCAAAGCAGAGGAGGCCGTCGGAGGCTCGCGGTGCCGGCCAGAAGATGCTCGTCGCCGGCGGGGAAAGTGGAGGGGAGGGACCAAGGGTCCGCGCGCACCCGCTGGGCTTCCCAGCTCGGCCCGAGGCGGCCTGCGGCCGGCCGGCCGCGCGAGCAGGCGGAGCACCGGCGGCTGCTCCGGCGGTGACGGCGCTACGACGGTTGCGGTGGCCGGAAAAGGGGAGCAGAAGGGGCGGCGCACGACGGGGAAGGTGGTGGCGCACGCGGTATCACACGAGGGAGCTCAGGGCGGCGGGGACACGGCGGCGGCAAGCTCGGCCATGGCGGATGCGGCCACGCGCGGCGTCACACCGCGAGAGCGAAAGAAAGGGCGAGTGTGGAGCGCAGAGGGAGTGAGCGGGAGTGGAGGGGGAGCCTCTGCCACCACACCGGCATGAGGGGGAGGTAGGAGCACGAGACACGCAGCAGGGCACGCGTCGGCAATGGCGGGGCGCGCGGCGCTCATGCACAGCGCCACGTCGGCATTCGGTCGAGCAGGTGGCGGGCGTCGGAGTGGACATGGTGGACCACAGGTTTGGGCCAGCTACGGGCCGATTTGGTTCATGGGCCCAAAACAAAGTTTGGTCTACACCTGATGCTCTCCAACTTTGCTTAAGGGTTCAAGGTCATTAGGGTTATGGTTTAGCAGATAACGTGCTCCAAACTTTGGTTTGTCAGCGTGACGATGGTGATTAGGAAAAACTCAGAATTAACCATCAACACGAAGCCAAATGGGTTCCAACTTTTTGCATGCTCTTCTCCATAATATAACATTCCACTTTTATTTTTGGACCGACTCAAGTTGCTTAACGAATTTTGGAGAACGCAGAATGCCAATGGCGACGACGATTAATTCCAAACTTAGAAAAATTCTAAGTCTAAAATCAGCCGCTGATTCAATTTTTGAGCCTCTGTTTGACTTAGTTCCAAGTTGATCTGGCTCTTGTTCCAAAAACAAAGTTTGTTCTACATGATATGGACTACAACTTTCATTTAAGGTCCAACCTCAAAACTAGTATAGAACCTACTGTTCTACTTTGACAAAAATAGGATCACGATGAAGCTTATATTATCCTTTTTGATCCATTAGTGCATTTTCTGGCCACCTGCTCAACATGAACCCTTCATAACTTTTGTTCATGAGTGCAAGTAGAGTTGTTTGAGCAAGGTACCAAGGTTTGGTTGACTTCATAGGTTTCCATCCACTTGATAAAGCAATTCATGCAAAGATATGACTTATCATTTCATGTGACTTTTTGATTCCAAACTTCATGAAACTTTTCCACGGGTCTAGATGGATGCATGTGGATGTAATGTACATGGAAGAAGCATGTTTAGCATTACTCTTGCATAATCTTAACAAGGGTCCATATGTAAGCAATTGTGCGTGGCCCAAGTTTAAGTTGGAGCTCCATCATGTAGATTTGATCTTGACACCTTCATTACCACTCGACATGTCATGTTTGAGCTCAACCCATTGCTTAACTAGTGACAAACACCTGGGGTGTTACAGCCCTCCCCCCTTAAAGGAATCGCGTCCCGAGATTCGGCGTGAAAGACTTTTATGGGAAGAGAAACTTGTCATCCAGTTTCCAACATCAGTGATAGCATTAGGCTACTTAACTTCGAAGTATCAGAGAGGCTAATTTGGTCACGACACTTTCTGGTACTTGCTCTTCGTCGTAAGCTGTTGTCTAAAGAATTTCCTTCTTTGGCGTCCATAAAGCATTATTACATTGGAAGGAATCCAAGATAGCAGTGTCCTACGTACTTCGTCCTCGATGCATGAAGAGTGATTCAAGCGTAGACTAAATACTTGTAACATCTACTTACCTAGTGGATATGGCATAGACCTATGGACTTTGCACTAGATTACAGTCGGTTGACGGATATTCCTTACAACGGTGTTATATTGGCTCCTAAGGTCTGAAAAGCAGTTCTCTACTAAAGTGGCTTGAGCACAACTTCTCGTAAAGGATGTGATCATAGATGGGGTAAACATCTTTTGAGGGTATGAGAAGCTAGTTAACCAATATCCAAACTGGTTGTAGCGGTGCAATCACTCATATGTCAACTGATGGAAAGCTACATAATGTTCCATGTGTGTAGTGCTCTTTCTCTGATAACAACACTGTATTATCTGAGTCTGTTGAGTGAGTGGTAAACGTAATTGCTGACTCAGTCGGCTCAACGTTCTCGATGATCATTCCTTAGGGAATTCTCGTATCCAAACGGCAACAGTTATCTGAGTTGTATCTGAGGCAACCCCTTGGGTAAAACACATGGAAGACACCAAATGACAAGGCAACATTGGTAAACATTGCCAAGGATGATGGATAGCGAGGCCTAGAGTACAATAAAAGTTGCAAGTATTTCCTCAAACTAGGGAAATAGTTCCCTACCAAGCATTTTGAGTATGATTCTCCTTCATGGTATAGTTGCTCAGTACGTTGAGTTGACTTGCACTATATCAAAACTATCTTTTGTGGAACTACTTTTGACATTGGGGCTTCATTTCTAATGTCAGTCAATATCTCCAAATTACAATTTTGAAATCTGTTGTTTGACACCTTTCAAATTGCTTTCGAGTTGCAAGGGTATAAATTGACTCGTAGAACACCTCGATTGCTCGAACATTGTTGATAGAAGAGGCCAAGAACAAGGTACAAAGGGGTCCAAGGAGTCTTCTTTAGGGCATCTAAAGGATTATCTAGCAACAATTATTGACCGCGGTACATACCTTGGCATCAATTGCAAACACAACTTTTGAATGCGAAGGATGATTGCAGTCCCAAAGAAATTACAGATTCTGTACTCTTTGGTTTTCTGTTCATATTTCACAAACTAGTGCTCCATTGTGCATGAATTTTGGTAGAAACATAGATCCATGAGTCCTCTAACCGCTCACCTAAATTCAGCTCAAACGGACACTGTTTGACTATCCAAACAATGCGGCTACCAAAACTGCTGTGTTCTGAAATGGCAGCAAACCGAGCCGAGAAGATATCTCTCAAATCTGATGTTTTACTCAACCAATACTCAAACCAACTTAAGACATTGAAGGGTCCTAAGCAAGGAATGAGATCACCAAGTTTGGGGTCAATCGAACTTCGTTTGAGTCACTAATCGCCGGCCTGAAGATAACCGGTTTTGTACCCTAAAATCTGGACAAATTTCTCGTTCTACTTTGTCTTTGCTTCACACGTTGTGGTGTGCGTTCTATACTCTCGATATCTTTGTATAGCAGCTGCAGCCTTTCCCTAGCTGAGGATGGAGGCTAGAGTTTTTCCTCACATGCTTCTCTTAGGTAATAATTTCCGCCGTTGATCTAGACACCAACTTGACAATGCACAAGCATTGGACTTGTCGGCTGTTTTCGCAGGGAACAAAGCATTATTTCACATGTAGGGCATTCCTACAGAGACAAGGAACCATTTCTGAATATTCTCTGGCACTTGGTCCAATAGAACCTTGAACAAATCTGTTTGTGGTACCTAGGGGCACAATGATGCTGATCGAAACTAAGCACATGCTTTAGCTAGCTCCTTACGTAGCCGATACAACGTCTTGTACTATCTACGTGGTTGTCCAAGATGGAATTGACGTGATAGCACAGGTTTTGGGAAAACAAAGCAGTAGTTGCATTGCTAAACGGCTTGCTGTTACATTGCTTAACATTGCTCTGCGAGACATAGCCTTCGTAATTAGCAAAAAGTTGTCACCTAGCTGGAGGTTAAGCTTCCGACTAGTAACTAATCAGTTGTCTCTCAACACTAGAAGTTCTCAACCTTCACTCTTGCCAACAATAGTTGTGATTAACGCATAACAGATGGTCGCCATCGAAGTCAGCAGACAAGGGTCACACTAGAGATTGTTGATTTCAACTGTATGACCATCATGCACCTACAGATCAAGAACTTGAATGGGAGGTTCATGAGCACCCGGTGACCTATTACACCACATGATATCGCCATCCATTATCATTAGATTGATAACTTGTCCAACATTAAGTGTTGGATACCTTTCTGATCCAACATGGATGACATAAGTTGCTCATCAGACGATCGACGTCGTTACAGGGACAGTTAGGTAGAGTCGCTTGTTTACCACCTCTTGCAGTCTGTTATTGTTTATGTCAGTGACCAGTTCTTCAAAGGATATCCTTTTTGTGACTTCAAAAGGAAGCTCTACTACTTTCGGTCTGATATATGGATCTTCGATAAGATATAGAGAGATAATCAAGGAAGAGCTCACGTGAAAATAACACATTGGTGTAGTTCTACAATGGATCATGACTAGGAACCTTGATACCAACGCGCACCCAGCAGCACAACCATGCGTCGACCGCCCACAAGGAGGCCCTAGGTTCCGTCGCGGCACCGTAGATCGCTAATTGTGGCACCATTACTGGACATACAACCAAAGTGAAATTTCTAGTGGCACCAATTAGATTGTAAGAACAAGCATTGTGCAAAAGAGGGATAGCAATCAAGGATAGTCACAAGGTTAGGAATCAACAAGGAGGCGATCAGAAGATCAAAACACAGCGCAAAAGAACATAGCCTAATTGCCGAAGACAACTAAGCAGGAGACTCTTGCTAATTTCCATATACGTCTTGTGTCCACCCAAGTGATTACCAGATAAAGATTAACATGAGATTTGGTCTTGTCGAGTAGCATCATAAGATCAAGACTGATAAACATCCAGAGACTTGAAAGAGTTGGAGACAAAATACACGAGATTCGAGGGACAAAACCATTGCACTAACTAGGGACTCAGTTGATAAAGCAATGACATGATCTGCGAGGAAAAGGTTCCAAAGCCAGGGTAGATAGCGATTAGCGTTGCACTAGCTCATCAGTAAGAGAAAGAGCAATGAGATCTAACAAGGATTTTTGAGCAGGGTCCTCCCACATAGGAGCGGGACAATCACGAAACATGCAAGCATTCAAGGGAACTAAGCTTGGACCTAAGGTCAAGCAAAGGCATGGATAAAGGTCTTCGTAGCGCAACGTTCAAGGGCTAGCAACCACGTGTACAAGCTCAGCTCCTAAGAGAGAACTTAATTGGAAACGACAACCATGAGATTATCAAAACTTGGACGTTGCTCTAGGATAGCGCTCTTCCACACTCATGTGCTTACCGAGGACAAAAGGGTGACAACTACGGCACTACCTAGATAACGAGCATCCACGCCTACATCATGGTCTTAAGCGAGCATTTCGAAACACTCAATCCAATTAGCTTAAATGGCTATTATGAAGCACAAAGCTCGCACCTAACAAGTAGTCACCTACAACAACACCACTACACACAAACATGCGAACATGGTGGTAAGGTATTGTTATCTTTTATTTCCCTTTTTACTGAGTAGGTGGATATCTCTACAAAACAAGTTTTACTTACATTTAGCAATTTAGTTTTCAAAGGGGTGAATTTTTTGTTAACTATTAACTCATTATCTATTTCCTTTGGAAGCCAACATACGAGGCAAAACTAATCACACACTAACTTCAAGCATAGCTATTCAAGCAACATGGGTCAAGGCATTTTGGCTAGCTTCACACAGGGAAAATAGTGACATCACATTGATCACAAGTTACTTAGCATTAGAACAAGGTGAGGGAAGCATATTTATGCACAAGCACAATCATGATGCATGCTCGTCCTATTCGTCCTCACGAAATTGCCAGCCTAAGGTGGCAATCACATTCTATGTCGGTGGCATAACACGCACTCTCTCAATATATAGCTAGTCGTCAGCTATATTCAATCTACGCATTCGTGGTTAGCGTACCTACAGGCAAATTCATTGCAGCCCATCCCCACAAGAGATAAATAAGCACACAATGAAAGCAGTAAACTAAGATACTCTCCATATATACATCCCCCGACGTATATACTTCGATATCCATAGCTACCCGATAAATATACCCGCAATTAAGTACCTTCATATATACATGTATGTAACATGTAAATATTCCAGTAACCAAAGCTAACTCTCCCCTAGACCGACAGTGGGACGGTCATGCTCTCACAACTCACACTTACCTAGGCGTAGAGACAATTGATCCATACATTACCATTCAAGCAAATGGCATCCATACAATAGCACGCCGTATGGACGATGAAAGTAAAAACCCCCATGTTAGTACTTAGATAGCCACCTAATAGTCCTTAACTGGGCATAAAGGAGGATGTCGCTAGCATAGTTTTGCAAAATAGTTTTTGACAAATTTGCCTGTAGCTAAAGTTTTAGTTAAAATAGGCTTTTTAAAACCAAAACTTTGTTTTTAAAACAATGTACATGACAGTATTATGCTTAATCTTGCTCTGATGCCAGCTGTAACAGAACCGCCCAATTTATACAAGATCAAGTATGGCTGTCTCCGCTAACACGTTGACACACACATACCTTCACTCATATAAACCTGGTAGTCCGCCGATTGTCCCGAAAGACCTCGGTAAATCAACATCACAACCAAGATCGCGTGATTAAGCAAATACACATCACATACGTAGGGTTGCAGCGGAAAATAATATTACAAATGAATTCACAAATAATAGTACACGTTTGGGTTTCAAAACCGATTAGTGAAAACAACATAGCTTTCAAAAGATTACATTAATATATGTTCCAAATACATTTCTAGCATAAGTGACATCATCCGACAAAAGCATATAGATGAGAAGTAACTATAGAATCACGGAGCCCATCGGTGGTTAGCCACCATCTTTAACACGCCGAGAACTTCACCTGCAACATGGTGGGATAAACCCTAAGTACTCGAATGTACTCAGCCAGACTTACCCGTCGGAAACCAAAACAAATGACACCAAGGGTCATGCAAGGCTTATGAGGTGGGCTAGCTTGACACATTTGCATAAAAGAGCTTATGAGCATAGTAACCAATTTAAACTTAGCATCAAGCTTATCATCATTTACTCCGTCCACTAGATTAGCACTTTTTGTACTAGAGCACTCACTTATTAGGAGCAATCAATATTAACCATAGCAGGTATAATAAGGTTGTCATCATCATATCATCATTTCCGAACCATTATGTTATTTAGTGTGTCTACATTGGAGATAAGCCCGTCAAGTTCTCACTAACCGGGGGAGACGGCGACTCGAATCGAATTACAACTTAGCTGAGGGGGTATTCCTAACTCTCACCCTGGCATACTTAGCAAGGGTAGCCGTGGGTCACCTTTGGAACAACTCTGGAACCAAATTCGTGGGTTCGATCAGCGCCAGCACTCTCAGGGATTACCCTTCTGCCAGGATGATCAGGACTTTTAAATCACCCGCCTTGGACTCAGCTCACGGCTCCCTTTCGAGGCGCACTTTATACTTATCGACTCCCGGCCAATATGGTTTCGGTACTTGCAAGCACAGTATATGAATTTTCAAGAGGTGAGCTACTCGGCTTCACGGTCGGTCATCGAACACGGCCAACTAAGAGAGAGGCATGCGTTCAACATGAACAGGAAAGGCTCCAAGATTCAGTCCTTAATCGACACAGACGGAGTCACTGCAAACCGGCAAGCCTCCGTCCGGTCTTCATTTCAAATTAAGACTGGTTCTTTTCCACGATAGCAAATATAGCCAACCATGCCATATGTATCTTCCTATATCTCGCAGTGACAGAAATCACCGACTTCTACCGTGTTTAAGCGGGGCTAAGCACTACACGAGCCCTGAGCTACATAGGATTCTCAGTGGTATCAATATCTGGACAAGGATTGGGTAACCAATGCAGCAAGTGTTTGCATCCAACACCTAAACTTAATGCAACAATATATATATATGTAACAATAATACTGTAACTGCATTTCGAAAATTAGGAGACTTAATATGCTCTGGGGCTTGCCTGGAATCCGATACAAGTCAATTCAGTTAGCTTGCACCGTCTTGGTGACATCTCAGGTCCTAGCACTTGCTTAGTCCTTCCATCTTTGGGATAGATTCATCAAACGCTGTCTTTGGGTTTGGCTCCAACATCGCATCCTTCACGTGGTGCATCTAGTGTACCTAGATGAGATGTAATATGCAAGTGTATGAATACATGGAAGTGCAATAGACAATGCATCGCATGCAGTAAGTAAGACAAGAACAAGGTTACATTAATATGCACAAGCACTTCGCATTGCCTACTTTAAATATCGAAAAATTTATCATCCCACGATAGCAAAGAAGACGACAACACCAAGCATGACACAAGTTTCCCAAGATCTCAGGTACTCTAACTCAACCATCATCAAAGGTTTGAGCCACACTTAGCAATATACAAGCAAACAACTATAATTGGAATCTGTCAATTTCTGGACATGCAAACAGCAGCTACAAGATTTAGCTATAACTGGAGTTACACAAATCCAAATGACTTGCAAGAAGACATTTTGGAAAGCTTATGAAATTATCTACATTTCATCTATAACCAGGATAGCATGATTCACAAGTTAAGTAGGTCAAAATTGTACATTTACAGAAACTGGTCCACAATTGACAGAGAGCAGCCATTTCTGAAACCCAACTTTAAACAGGCATAACTCACAAACTACAAGGCCAAATACCACCAAATTTTAACAGCAGCTAGATACATGAATTATCTACAACTTTTGTATAAACAAGTTTCACAACAAAGCACATTATCATGAAGAACTTTGCTAGGTTCCCAGATCTGTCCATAAACCACATTTGCAAGAAAATAAATATTAACTTATGTTGCAAACACATAATTAGGCAAAACCAACTTTACCAACTTGTCACACATGACTAAAGAACACCAGAAAACCTAGTGTTCATGACCAAATAAATTCTTTTAATGCATTTCTTAATTTATTTTAGATAACAAGGTGACTTAATGAACACATACCAAAAGTATACCATAAATTCTACAAAAATTACAGTGGCTCACATATCCTCTTAATAGTCTACTTTACAAATTTCACTCCATTTTAATATATATAGCACCCTCTATGAAAAAGACAATTTGCTAAAGCAAGAAATCATGTGAGAGCAAGATAAACCAATAACTCACTCATACTTCATCCAATACTCATGAAATTTTTACCACACATCAACTATCACATGAGTAGCATGCCACAAAAATTTCACTTCATTTGGAGCCCTAGATCTACAGTTATGGAAAATAACAAATTCAACTAGCATTACAACCTTACTGCACAAATCTATTTTTACCGCAAAATATTCAAACTAAAACATGCCATATTATAGATCTAATTCATACAGAATTTCACAAGGATTCCAAAAAGTCCTCATTTGCTATTTTACGAATTGTCTATGAATTACTATGAATTTCCAAAGATTCAGCAAATTTACTGCAAATAGGTCCTTATCGGCACTATTCCTTTGAGTCACTGACTTTGCAGAAGGAACCCTCCCTTTTCTCGAATTCGAGTGCGAAGTCCTCCACGTGAATCAAAGCAGAGGAGGCCGTCAGAGGCTCGCGGTGCCAGCTAGAAGATGCTCGTCGCCGGCGGGGAAAGTGGCGGGGAGGGACCAAGGGTCCGCGCGCACCCGCTGGGCTTCCTAGCTCGGCCTGAGGCGGCCTGCGGCCTGCCGGCCGCGCGAGCAGGCGGAGCACCGGCGGCTGCTCCAGCGGTGACGGCGCTACGACGGTTGCGGTGGCCGGAAAAGGGGAGCAGAAGGGGCGGCGCACGACGGGGAAGGTGGTGGCGCACGCGGTATCACGCGAGGGAGCTCAGGGCGGCGGGGACACGGCGGCGGCAAGCTCGGCCATGGCGGACGCTGCCGCGCGCGGTGTCACACCGCGAGAGCGAAAGAAAGGGCGAGTGTGGAGCGCAGAGGGAGTGAGCGGGAGTGGAGGGGGAGCCTCTTCCACCACACCAGCATGAGGGGGAGGTAGGAGCGCGAGACACGCAGCAGGGCACGCGTCGGCAATGGCGGGGCGCGCGGCGTTCATGCACAGCGCCACGTCGGCATTCGGTCGAGTAGGTGGCGGGCGTCGGAGTGGACATGGTGGACCGCAGGTTTGGGCCAGCTACGGGCCGATTTGGTTCATGGGCCCAAAACGAAGTTTGGTCTACACCTGATGCTCTCCAACTTTGCTTAAGGGTTCAAGGTCATTAGGGTTATGGTTTAGCAGATAACGTGCTCCAAACTTTGGTTTGTCAGCGTGACGATGGTGATTAGGAAAAACTCAGAATTCACCATCAACACGAAGCCAAATGGGTTCCAACTTTTTGCATGCTCTTCTCCATAATATAACATTCCACTTTTATTTTTGGACCGACTCAAGTTGCTTAACGAATTTCGGAGAACGCAGAATGCCAATGGCGACGACGATGAATTCCAAACTTAGAAAAATTCTAAGTCTAAAATCAGCCGCTGATTCAATTTTTGAGCCTCTGTTTGACTTAGTTCCAAGTTGATCTGGCTCTTGTTCCAAAAACAAAGTTTGTTCTACATGATATGGACTACAACTTTCATTTAAGGTCCAACCTCAAAACTATTATAGAACCTACTGTTCTACTTTGACCAAAATAGGGTCACGATGAAGCTTATATTATCCTTTTTGATCCATTGGTGCATTTTCTGGCCACCTGCTCAACATGAACCCTTCATAACTTTTGTTCATGAGTGCAAGTAGAGTTGTTTGAGCAAGGTACCAAGGTTTGGTTGACTTCATAGGTTTCCATCCACTTGATAAAGCAATTCATGCAAAGATATGACTTATCATTTCATGTGACTTTTTGATTCCAAACTTCATGAAACTTTTCCACGGGTCTAGATGGATGCATGTGGATGTAATGTACATGGAAGAAGCATGTTTAGCATTACTCTTGCATAATCTTAACAAGGGTCCATATGTAAGCAATTGTGCGTGGCCCAAGTTTAAGTTGGAGCTCCATCATGTAGATTTGATCTTGACACCTTCATTACCACTCGACATGTCATGTTTGAGCTCAACCCATTGCTTAACTAGTGACAAACACCTGGGGTGTTACAGCCCTCCCCCCTTAAAGGAATCGCGTCCCGAGATTCGGCGTGAAAGACTTTTATGGGAAGAGAAACTTGTCATCCAGTCTCCAACATCAGTGATAGCATTAGGCTACTTAACTTCGAAGTATCAGAGAGGCTAATTTGGTCACGACACTTTCTGGTACTTGCTCTTCGTCGTAAGCTGTTGTCTAAAGAATTTCCTTCTTTGGCGTCCATAAAGCATTATTACATTGGAAGGAATCCAAGATAGCAGTGTCCTACGTACTTCGTCCTCGATGCATTGTAGGACACGTGGACGCCTAAGAGGGGGGGGTGAATTAGGCAACTTAAAAATCTAACTCAAAACTATGGCCTCTTTTTCTACTTCTAGCAAAACCTATGCAAAAGATAATCTATCTAGATGTGCAACTACGGTTTTGCTAGTGTGTTGCTATCTCTACCGCAAATGATAATAATATGATCAATGTAAATGCGGAAGCTTAAAGAGCAAGGTAGAGATATGCAAACTCCCGTCGACGACTCGATATTTTTTTACCGAGGTATCGAGAAGCGCGCAAGCTTCCCCCTAGTCCTCGTTGGAGCCCCTCGCAAGGAATCCCTCTCAAGGGCCAAGCTCCCGGTCGGGTAACTCCGTGGATAGCCTCGGGCCTTCCCCACGCGCAAGTGGGTCTCCGATGTGCCTTCGCAAGCCTCTCCCGGATGCTCCCCGCCGTCTTCACTATCAAGCTTTTCTCCCCAAACGCCGCTGGCCTTGTTCCCTCCCAGACACGGTGGCGGCCACACCACAAACGCGGTTGGTGTGATCTCGCAAGACTTCAAGCCCTCCGATGTACAACACTTGTGCTCACAAGCACGGGTGGCAAGAGGTATGCAAACCTCACTTAAACACTAGGCAAACACCTAGAGCAAGCGCATAAGCGATGGTCTAATCAACCTAAGCACTTCGCAAAGCACTTATGCTAATCACCTAATAAAACACTAAGCACTATGCATGTGGAGATCACTCAAATGGTGTATCAACACTCTTGATATGTTTCCTCGGCTCCACACTTCTCAAATGGCGGTTGGGGTTGTATTTATAAGCCCCATCGAGAAAGTAGCCGTTGGGGTCGAACTCCGCAATTACGCCATCGGCCGGACGCTGAATCGTCCTGACGGACGCGTCCGTCGTCTCCGACCGTTAGAAGCCGCTGAACTACCGATCGGACGCTGCCGGCGTCCGATCGCTCGCCAATCGACGCGTCATCGTCCGATTCAGCTCGCGCTGGAACCTCTAAGTCTCTCGATCGGATCTGCGTTCCTGCGTCCGGTCGGTTGCCGCCAGCGTCCGGTCCTTGCGTCCGGTCGCGCTGTCTGCCGAGCCACCGGTCCGGCGTCGGTCAAGCGCTTCCAGCGTCGGTCAGCGTCCGTCGCCTCTCATGAGCTTCGTTTTTTGCGATCATTTGCACGCGGCTTGGTTCCTATCTTCATGCTTGGACTTTGCTTGACATCTTGGGTCTTTTCTTGTGCTTCTAAGGTCTTGCTTGAGGTGTTGATCATCGGATCATCACGTCGCCTTCGTCCAAGTCACGTCTTGCACCCTATTGGACTACAAAACAAACACTTGCAAATTCATTAGTCTAATTTGGTTGTGTTGGTCATCAAACGCATAAAATCCAAAGTAAATGGTTCAAGGGTCCATTTTCCTTACAATCTCCCCTTTTTGGTGATTGATGACAACACGACCAAAGCAAGCAAATGATAAAAAATTTAAATTTAAAAAGTATTTACTTGCTAGGATGCAATGCAAAGGGCAAGGTTATATGATACTAATTGATAGATACCAATTAAAACTTTACTCAAAAGCATGTCTTGCCCTTGCAAATGTCCCCATGTGATATTATGGATTAGAGCCTATCTTTTAAAAAAAAAATTTCCATTACATAGACTAATCCATAATTCACTTTCCTCCCTTTCTAGGACCATTACCACTTGTAGACATCAACTTGATGCTTGCCTTTGGTCCTTCAAATTCTCCCCTTTGGCATCAAACACTAAAAAGGAAGACATTAGTAGCACAAGGGAGGGTCAAATTTCATGATCCTTTGTGTATAGAGTGAAATGGATCACAAAATTTGACTCTCGCATTATATAGACTAAGCTCCCCCTAAATATATGCATATATATGGTAGAAAGCAAAGCATATGCATAATTAGCAAATTGTTGCACGAGAGAGTTTAATCTATATAATGCATGGAGAAAGCATATAAATATGAAATGAAATCAACATGATGATGCCAACTGAAGAACGATGCTTCTCTTCGGGGACTCCATTTTCCTTGCAATGAGACCACTATACACATGCTAAACTTGAAAAAGGTGTTAGTCTCAAAGCGTCCATCTTGTAGATGATCCTCCCCCTAAATTTGTGCATGGATACATGGAATACTTGAAGTACTCATGCACAATTGATTTTGGAGTCAAAATACCACTTGAAAGATGATATTTGGGAGAAAATTATCTACAATTTTGACTTTGGCACATATTAGATAAACAATAGTAAGACAAGCTTTGTGCCGTGCTCCTAAGCAATTTTAAACCATGTAGGTTTGCTCCAAGGGTTACAAATGAGACCGAGCAAGCCTACCATATGAAATACCTAGTGTATGCATGACAAAGGATATAAGCATGCAAATGTAATCCTAGGCATGAAGAGTAACTAGATGCTTAAAGATACCAATTGTAGGAAAATCTAATTGCAAGATGTACCAATTAAAAGTAATAACATCTAGTTACCTAACATGGGAAGGGAATTTGGGTCCATAGTATTCACTAACCCACTTGGCAATGATTTTGTCCATCATGATGCACCCCATGAAATGCACCCATACTTTGCCAAGTCTCCAAATTCCCCGTGGTCCTGACGGACTTTTAATTCCTTCGGGATCCAAACCTTCTTGGTGCTCTTCATGTTGGAAATGATTTCCTTTGGCACCCAAAAGCGTTTGACCCCATTGTTTGCTTGCTTGTTCACCTTGATGGCCACCACCTTGTCATTTTTCTTCTTCTTCAAGAGATAAGGTGTGGAGGCCTTCTTGTCCACCTTGTTGGTGTAGGTGTTGGAGAGCTTGCTTGTTTGCTTTTTCTCCTTCTTCTTTGCTCCTTCCCCATTCTTCACCTTGCACTCATAGGACTTGTGGCCTTCTTTGTGGCACACATAGCAAACCACGATTTGTCCTTCATCAAGCTTCTTCACTCCCTTGACGGTGTTATCTTGATGAAGTTGGGTTTGCTTCGCCTTGCCTTTCATTTGAGTCAAGTCCTTGGTGAGGCGAGCTACTTCTTGCTTGAGTTGCTCATTCTCTTTTGCAACCTCTTGTGTGCATGTATCTACAATCACTTTCTTAACACAAACTTGGTTGCACAAAGGTGAGTCTAAACATAAATCATTGCAAGAGGTAGATGCATCCTTTTTAATTATGTCATTTCTTTTAGATGCCTTGGTGGGGGTATTTTTTACGGCCTTAAGATTAGCAACTTGATTTGTTAGCTCATCACAATGTTTGCACATGATTTCCATTTTAGCAAGCAAACTTTGATAATCATTTTGTGAGCTAGCTAACTTTTCTTTTAGTTTTTCATTTTTCTTTTCAAGTTGCTTATCATTAATTGTGCATGCACTTGTTGTTGCACTAGCCTCAAGTTGCTCAATTTTAGTAGATAGTTCAACATTGAGATTTGCAAAGTTTTCATATTGTTCAAGCAAATTCTTGTATGCTTCTTGTGAACTACCTAGCTCTTCTTTTAAAGTTTTGAGCTTCTTTTGTTGACTAGTGCAAACTTTAGCATATTTAAGATTTTGTTGCACAATTGTATTGTAAGAAGGCAAGTCATCATCACTATCACTCTCACTAGAGGATGAGCTTTTTTTGTTACCTCGTGCCATAAGGCACACACGAGAAGAGCTTGATGATGAGTGCTTATGACCTCGCCTTTTGTGATGGTTTTCTTCTTCACTTGAAGAATCATCCCATGACCTTATTGTTGTGAGGGCTTTGTTTTTGCACGCCTTCTTCTTTGTCTTGGGTGTGGGCTTGTTTGGACAAACTTCCACAAAGTGCCCCATCTCGCCGCATCCGTAGCATCCTCTCTTTCTTTGCTCATTTCTTTGATTGGTGAAAATGAGATCTTGAATTTGGATGGGCACACCCTTGACATTGAGCCTTTGGATCATCTTCTCCACCTTGTTGATTAATTTGATTGATTCTTCATCAAGGTCGGAGGTGGAGGAGGAAGATTGATCATCATCACTTGATTCTTGTTCATCATCATCATCATCCTCATCTTCTTCTTCTTCACTTGAGGAGCTTGAGCTTGAGCTTGACTCAACTTTCTTGCCCTTCATCTTTTCTTTTTTCGCTACATGGCGAGAGCTTTGCCTTTGCTTGATGAAGATGCTTCTCCTTGACCCATCTTACGTGACATTTCAAATGCCACTAGCTTGCCAATGACAATGCCCGGGGTCATGGTGCTCAAGTTCTCCATGTTGTGAAGGATGGTGATGATGCTTGCATATTTCTTTTGTGGTAGAACGGAGACGATCTTCCTCACGATGTCCGCATCATCTAGCTTTAATAATCCTATTGAATGGAGCTCATTGATAATTAGATTCAATCGAGAATACATATCACGAACAAGCTCATCATCATTCATAGCAAAGGAATCATAATTTTGCTTAGCTAGACAATGTTTTTGCTCACGGACATTACTTGTACCGTCATGGAGCTCTTGAAGTTTTAACCAAATTTCATGTGCCGTATTTAAGGTGAACACTTGGTTAAACACATCCATGCTAAATGATTCAAACAAGCAATTCTTAGCTCTAGCATTAAAATGCATTTCTTTTTCATCACTCTTGTGGGTTTTCGGGATTCTTGATGGGTTTCATACCGTCACGAGTGACTCTCCATACACCCAAATCAACCGCCTCAAGGTGACAAGCCATTCTAGCTTTATAGTATGGGAAGTTAGAGCCGTCAAATTGTGGAGGCCTAGCGGTATCCATCCCAACCACTCTACAAGCGTCGGCTCAACGGCGGTTAAGCCAAAGGTCCAAATATGAGCCAACCAGGCTCGATACCAATTGTAGGACACGTGGACGCCTAAGAGGGGGGGTGAATTAGGCAACTTAAAAATCTAACTCAAAACTATGGCCTCTTTTTTTTACTTCTAGCAAAACCTATGCAAAAGATAATCTATCTAGATGTGCAACTACGGTTTTGCTAGTGTGTTGCTATCTCTACCGCAGGAAATGATAATAATATGATCAATGTAAATGCGGAAGCTTAAAGAGCAAGGTAGAGATATGCAAACCCCGTCGACGACTCGGTATTTTTACCGAGGTATCGAGAAGCGCAAGCTTCCCCTAGTCCTCGTTGGAGCCCCTCGCAAGGAATCCCTCTCAAGGGCCAAGCTCCCGGTCGGGTAACTCCGTGGATAGCCTCGGGCCTTCCCCACGCGCAAGTGGGTCTCCGATGTGCCTTCCGGCAAGCCTCTCCCGGATGCTCCCCGCCGTCTTCACTATCAAGCTTTCGGGTCAAACGCCATGGGCCTTGTTCCTCCCAGACACGGTGGCGGCCACACCACAAACGCGGTTGGTGTGATCTCGCAAGACTTCAAGCCCTCCGATGTACAACACTTTGTGCTCACAAGCACGGGGTGGCAAGAGGTATGCAAACCTCACTTAAACACTAGGCAAACACCTAGAGCAAGCGCATAAGCGATGGTCTAATCAACCTAAGCACTTCGCAAAGCACTTATGCTAATCACCTAATAAAACACTAAGCACTATGCATGTGGAGATCACTCAAATGGTGTATCAACACTCTTGATATGTTTCCTCAGCTCCACACTTCTCAAATGGCCGGTTGGGGGTTGTATTTATAAGCCCCATCGAGAAAGTAGCCGTTGGGGTCGAACTCCCGCACTCTGCCATCGACCGGACGCTGAATCGTCTCCCCGACGACGCGTCCGTCGTCCCGATTGTTAGTAGCCGCTGAACTATCGATCGGTTCATGGCCGGCGTCCGTTCGCTTCTACTGCCGGACGCGTCCGTCGCAGCTTCGCGCTACTGAACCTCTTTGTACTCGATCGGACGCTGCGTTCTGCGTCCGGTCGTTTGCCGCCAGCCGTCCGGTCCTTGCGTCCGGTCGCTTTGTCTGCCGAAGCCACCGGTCCAGCGTCGGTCGCGCTTCCGGCGTCGGTCGTCGTCCCTTGGTCGCCTTCATGAGCTCGTTTCTTTTGCGATCTTGCGACGGCTTGGTTCCTATCTTCATGCTTGGACTTTGCTTGACATCTTGGGTCTTTTCTTGTGCTTCTAAGGTCTTGCTTGAGGTGTTGATCATCGGATCATCACGTCGCCTTTCGTCAAGTCACGTCTTGCACCCTATTGGACTACAAAACAAACACTTGCAAATTCATTAGTCTAATTTGGTTGTGTTGGTCATCAAACGCCAAAATCCAAAGTAAATGGTTCAAGGGTCCATTTTCCTTACATGCATGAAGAGTAATTCAAGCGTAGACTAAATACTTGTAACATCTACTTCCCTAGTGGATATGGCATAGACCTATGGACTTTGCACTAGATTACAGTCGGTTGACGGATATTCCTTACAACGGTGTTATATTGGCTCCTAAGGTCTGAAAAGCAGTTCTCTACTAAAGTGGCTTGAGCACAACTTCTCGTAAAGGATGTGATCATAGACGGGGTAAACATCTTTTGAGGGTATGAGAAGCTAGTTAACCAATATCCAAACTGGTTGTAGCAGTGCAATCACTCATATGTCAACTGATGGAAAGCTACATAATGTTCCATGTGTGCAAGTAGAGTTGTTTGAGCAAGGTACCAAGGTTTGGTTGACTTCATAGGTTTCCATCCACTTGATAAAGCAATTCATGCAAAGATATGACTTATCATTTCATGTGACTTTTTGATTCCAAACTTCATGAAACTTTTCCACGGGTCTAGATGGATGCATGTGGATGTAATGTACATGGAAGAAGCATGTTTAGCATTACTCTTGCATAATCTTAACAAGGGTCCATATGTAAGCAATTGTGCGTGGCCCAAGTTTAAGTTGGAGCTCCATCATGTTGATTTGATCTTGACACCTTCATTACCACTCGACATGTCATGTTTGAGCTCAACCCATTGCTTAACTAGTGACAAACACCTGGGGTGTTACAGAGGCGGCGAAGAAGCAGTCAATATAATGTCCCATTTGTGCCAGAGGATGAACTGCCCCATAACGTCTCTGAGTAACACCAGCCCCTCGAGAGTTGCGTAGTCTATCCTCCACTGCATGAACTCGGGCTTCACTGTATGCACCTCGACCCTAGTGTATTCCGATGGTATCTTATTATTGTGGTGTAAGCCACCGGGAGGATGTGCCACACCCGTTGCCACCTCCATCACAGTGTTCTGCCAGCCACTGAGAAACACCAAGGTGCAACTAGTAGGTTCCTGTATGAGATCGACTGGGGTTGTGGCTGCAGTGGAACCTTGGCTGCTAGGAACTTTCGGAGGGCTGCCAACTAATGCCAGTTCTCCCGGCGGCGTCACTAATGTATGTGGCTCCATAGACATTCCTTGCTCCTCCAGCGCCTTCGCAACTAGAGCCTTCACTTGGAGCTCAAGGCTAGTCTCCCGGTCTCGGCCATGTTTCTTGTACATGTGCTTGTCCTCTTCGAATCCTTGCTTCCAGGTCATCCTTTTCCCTAGCCCCCTGGTGTGGCCTATGTGCTCCTTGTTTCCCAAGCCAAGGCTAAGCTCATCCCTCTCTCTAGAAGGATTGAATGAGCCCGTCTCTTTGTCTTCAGCATATTTCAGTATCCTTGATACCGCCTCTTGGGTCTCCGGCTTATCAAACTTAAGATTACTGCCGAATGGTTCTGTACTCCTCGCATATATCTAGTTCCTTGAGCGTACCTTCAAGTTCGTCACATCGATATTCCCAGCAGCTGCGGCCTCTTCATCCATCTTCCTAAATTGCTCTTCCTTGGCATAGTAGCCACCGGGGCCTAGATGATGGTGGTGTTTGTTCCTCTTTGCCAGCTCGGTGTTACGGGCACTGAGCCCCAATGCCTCCGCTGAAGTCTTCTGAGCCACGAGCTCCTCCCATTGACTAGGAGTTATTTTGCCGAACTCGTTGAAGGGAGTTAACCCCTTTTGGATATACTTCGTGTTGAGCTCTGACCTCCAACGTCGAAATGACTCTCCCATCATCCTGATAGCATTTTTTTTACCAATTCGTGCTTACCCTCTGAAAATCTAAAATTGACCTTCAGATGTATATCCCATAGTGCATTCTTTATGTTCTCTGGTACCTCTTTCCAGTTAGGGATTGCTGGGTTCAATTTATCTCTTACTAGGGCCCTGATCGCATTACGGAATTGTCCTCTTAATTCCTTCGGCTCAAGGATCTCCCCTGCTGGCCCAACCTCCGTTATCACATAGCAAGCCTTATCTGGATATAGATTTCCTTTTCTATCCCCTCGTTTCCTCTTAGGCTTGGTAGTCGTGGTTGTGTCTTGAGTTTGTGGAGCAGAGGCATCGTTATCCGTCTCTGTGGTTGTTGCCTCTGCTCTCCTTTCCTCTACTCCGTCTTGTCCAGCGAGATGTCGCGGACGTCGACGTTGTCTTTTCTGAGTTTTAGGAGGGACCTGTATATAGGACAGGTCAAAGTGTTAGCAGAGGTAACACAGCCAAAGCTTTAGCAAAATTTACATGCTAAGGCTTCTTCCCTACCTCCTTGTTTGGGTCAAAATCCTTGTCCAAATCTTCCTCCGTTGGCCTCCTTCTTACTTCTAGTGGGAAAGGATCCTCGGGACTTTCATATCCCTCTTTTGACTCATCATCCTCTTCTTCTTCGCCTTCAGCAGCCTCTCCTTTGGGGCCTTCCTCCTCGTCACACTCCTCCTGAGTAAGCATCACTTCTAGAATTTGATCATCAGCTCATTTCAGATATTATATGGAGATGACAATTTTATCATAGGCAAAAAGGAGAGGAGAGGAGAGGAGAGGAGAGGAGGCCAAAAAAAGCAGCAGCTGCTTGCCAAAACAAATAGAGCAGCACGAGCTTGACAAAACAAATAGAGCAGCTGCTGCCGCCAAACATAGAGGAGAGGATAAGAAACAGAGTGGAGACAATAGAGCATCAGCTGCTGCTGCCATGCAGGAAGCCGATAGGCAAGTACTATCGGTAAGCCTGTAGGAAGCAAAAACAAATCAGCCTGTAGGAAGCCGACAAGTGTTAGTAGCCGATAGAAGCCATGTTGGAGGCCAATAGGCAAGCAAATGATGCTTGATGATGTAAATTCTGATAGATATATTTCCATGTACAGTACAGAAGATTGATTTACTTAAACCTCAAAGATAAGACAAGTAATTATGCAAATTACCAATAATTATGCAAATAGGTTAGCAAGGCTTTGATCAATACATCTGTAAAAACTTGTGATAGCAGTGTGGAATTGACATTGGCATCTGCTAATGACATTTCCTCTTCAATTTAGTGCTATTAATTAATCATTCTAGGTGCAGTCTAAAAACATGGAAATATATGTGATTGGTAATTGATTTTACTTCCATGTCTCATTCTTTTAACCAGCAAAAAATATTGAAGTCAATTTAATCTGATAGTACCATCCAAGAGCCACATGCACAAGCTAATAGTTTGTCTAGGTTCAGGTTTTCAGTATGTCTCAATTAGGTGGCAATATGTAACCAACTGCAGCTTACCAGTTACTCGAGGCGAGTCAAGAAACTAGCTACAGGTCCTCACAACAATAGACCATTATTTGGAATTTGAAATTCTAGAGCACAATACAACCAACACATCAGGTAGATCACAGCACTGAAATAATGGTCTACCTGATGTGTTGGTTAAAAGAACTGAAATTGAAACTGAAATGAGCACTAAAACTGAACTGAAATGAGCACTGAAAATTAACTAAAATGAGCACCGAAACTTAACTGAAATGAGCACTGACACTTAGCTGAAATGACCACTATCCTGTTTTTAGAAATTTAATAGTACTGACACAACACTACAGACAGTTAGTATAGTTACTTTCAGTACCAATGCATGAATAGACTTACTAGTGCCCTGTAATGCAGTTCAGAAAACAACACTAGGTAATGCATGAATAGACTAGTACCAATGCAGTTTCACTTCACACTATATAATGCATGAATAGACTATTACCAAAACAGCAATCCAGTTCCCACTAGGTAGTGCCGCAGTTCAAAACTAAGTGTAACTGAAACAATCACTCCATCAAAACTAATTATAATTCCATCAGCAATAGATGCTACAAATAATAAAGGCGTGAATTCCAGTCATACTAGTAAAAGATGCAATCAATGTTTCCAAATTCTGTATTGGCAAGTTCTGTAGTGGTTCCATGAGCAATAGCTGCTACAAATAATTTCAACAAATTCTGTGTGTCCAACAAGTATAATTTCTCTGTATGACACTATGACTATATCATCATCCCCAAATTAACAGGTGCAATACATCAGCACCATTGCCTACTAACAATGGCAAAGCCCTCTTCAGTACCTTACATGATCGACATAACTAATCCATCAATCCATCATCTGAAAACAAGTACCATCACTATGCGGAAAGTACCATCACTATCTAAGTACCATCAGTTTAGAACAAGTAATGCATAAATTGGCTATCAGGGAATGTCACTAAGTACCACATTGGTTTCTATTGATGAATAATAGCATATAATTTTCAATGCCCTATAGCACATACCTAGAGAAGAAGTAGGAATGGAGAAGGGGATTGGCGTACCTAGAGGAGACGGAGGCCTTAGCGAGGGAGGTCGAGGACGGAGACGGGCGGCGGCGGCTCTCTAGGTCAGAGGAAGAACCCCACGCGGTGAAGCTGGAATGGCGCGGTAGCGGGCCGAGAGACCTCAAGGACAGAGCCAAGGGACGGAGGTCGCAGCATCGGAGGTCGAGGTCGGAGATGGGGTGGCGGTGGGCCGGCCGGCCTTGGCCTCTCAAACCCTAGCCGCCATGGAGATGGGGCGGCACCGTCGCGGCCTAGGGATGTCGAGCTCCGGCCCGAGGGTGAGGAGATCGGGCGCCAGCGTCGGGGCGGCGGCTTCGCGGAGCACGTCCGCAGCGGAAAGGTCAGGGAGGCGGCGGCGGCGAGAAGATTTGGCAGCCTACCGGCGTCGGTGAAAAGAGTCGCGCCCAAGACTTAGCCAAACGTCAGGCCCGGGCACGCGGCGACATATATGCTCGGTGCGATTTGTAGCGGCGGCTTAAAACACCGACCGCCCCTACAAATCGATTTGTAGGGGCGGTTCCTGAGTAAGCCGCCCCTACAAATATTTTTCAATTTATTTTAATTAATAATTTTATAATTTATATATAAAGAACATAATGAAAAATTATAAAATACCTTTTTAATTATTCTATATATAAATAATTTCATGATATATATACAGATATAATTATATATTTTGTTCTTTACAAAAAGAATATTTTAAAATTTTAAAATTTAAAATTTAAAACAACTAAAAAAATTCCATCTCCACTAAATAACCTTAAATGAAAATTTTGTAAACATCAAAGTTGTAGAACTCATCAAGATGTACAACTTTTATTTTGGTCATCTTTTTATTTGACTAAATTTGGACAGTTCAAATTTTGAATTTCAATAAATATCAACTTCAAATTAGATTTTGAAACCTTAAATGATTTCAACTACAAAAGTCGTGAACATAAAAGTTGTTGAACTCATCACTATCTACAACTTTTATTTTGATCATTTCTTCATGTGATAAAGTATTAGTAAACATTGTTCACAAATCCACATATCACTCATAGTTTCATAAACTATGAGAGACATGTTGATTTGTGAACAATATTTACTATCATTTTGTCAGATGAATAAATAACCAAAATAAAAGTTTTAGATCTTGATGAGTTATATAACTTTGGTATTCATCACATTTCCTGATCCAGACGCCCCTACAAATATTTTCTATTTTTTATATCACAAAAACACAAAGTAATATGAAATTTTGTAGTAATAAAGTGGATGTTCAAATAGAGTCATGTGGATGTTGCAAAGGGTAGTCTCACACACATGCATAAAATGTAGTCTCATACACATACAAAAATATGTAGTCTTACACACGTATATAAATATATAGTCTCACACGCATGCATAAATGAAGTCTTACAAACACACACTTACACAAACACTCCACGTTCAACAACTAGCTAGCCCGTTGTAACGACTTTCCCTTTGACACCTTTTCGTTCCCATGGCATTATGTCTTTGGGGAGGTTCTTTTCCACAACACTGATCTTCTTAGGAAAGTCTGTGAATAGCGGCATCTCATCGTACTTATTGTAAGCTTCAACATCATCCACGCCATCAACTCCAATAATGTGTTGTTTCCTGGAGGCAACCACGTGCTTTGTCTTCTTCTTCGGGGGGAGGTTACTTTGTGGGTCAGACATATAGAAAACTTGTGTGATACGTGAAGCGAGCATCCAAGGGTCATCTTGGTAGCCTAGATTCTCGAGGTCCAGGACTCTCAATCCGATCTCGTTCAGTTGGTGTTGTTTGATCCAGCGGCATCGAAATAGGGCCACCGTTATATCCGTTCCATAGTCAAGTTCCCATATCTCTTCAATGATGCCAAAGTATTAGATCTTTCGCCCTAATCCATCGAGAGCCTCTATTCTAACGCCGTTTTTTTGGTTCACATATTTACTATCCTTTCCGTGGGTATAGTACGTGTACCCATTGATGTCATAAGCATTCCAAGATGTCACTTGTCTCGATGGCCCCTCCGCCAACCTACTGATGGTAATAGAGTCTATGGTTTCTTCAGGCGGTATGTTTTGGTCCTTCAACCATATAGTTAGTCGTTGCTTGTGCTGTTTCATGACCCAATCATCCGAACGGCCATTTCTCTCCGCCATAATGATAGCCAAGTGTTCATCAATATACGGTTGCATCAGTTGTGTACTCTGTAAGACACTATAATGCGCCCGACTCACCTCTTTGTAATCATGGTCGATGAACACTTTTATACCACTAGTGCCCTTCCCAGCCAGCCTACCCATGTGACGAGAATCGGGTTTACCAATCCCTTTTTGTACTTTTAGGTACTCTTGACAGCACTCGACGACTTCTTCAGTACTGTAACCCTCTATCATGGAGCCCTCTGGGTATGCTCGATTATGCACGTATCGACTTAAAACCGACATGAACCGCTCATATGACCACATTTCATGCAAGTAGCAAGGGCCAAGTGCCTGTATCTGATGAACCATGTGAATAATGAGATGTGGCATTATATCAAAAAAAGCAGGAGGTAAACACATCTCCAGTTGGTTTTGTGTCTCCACCACAAATTCATGTAGGTCACTCAGCTCTTCCTTGCCAATCGTCTTCTATGAGATCTTTGAAAAGAAGTAGCACATGCGGGAGATGGCCATTTTCAAGAACTATGGCTTTATAGCCCTGACTGCAATAGGTAGAAACACTGTCAACATCACATGGCAATCGTGAGCCTTGCAGTGTGTTATTGACAAGTCCTTCATCGACACTAGCTTCTTCACATTTGTTGAAAACCCAGTCGGGACTTTGATCCCCCTCAGGAAAGTGCATATAGCTCTCTTCTCATCTGGTGTTAGGTTGAAGCACGCCGCGGGTAGAGTGTATTTTCCATTAGCCTCACGTACCGGGTGAAGCTGTGGCATCACGTTTAGCTGCACCATGTCTTTCCGTGCTTTCAGACCATCCTTTGACTTTCCTGTGTCCATCAAGGTAGCAATGAGACTCTCAAAGACATTCTTCTACATGTGCATAGCATCAATGGCATGTGGGACCTCCAAGTCTGGCCAATAAGGCAGATACTAAAAGAAGATCGATTGTTTCTTGAAAGGTACGCCTTCGACAGGAGGTGTGCTTCTATCTCTGTTCGTCCCATCTAGATTCTTCTTTCCATAGACGACGCGTATGTTTTCACCATTCTGTACACATGTTCTCTGTTATGACGTCTCTCCGAAGGGGGTTCAATCTCCGGGGCGTTGTTATAAAATCTAAAGAACAATTTGCTGTGGTACTTGTGACTTGTCTTTAAGAAGCGTCGGTTCTTTAGGTAAACTATCTTCTTGGATGCATCCAGGTATACCCATGTAGTACCATCCAAGCAAACCAAGCATCCCATCTTCCCTTTGATCTGTCCAGACAAAGCAAATAGCACGGGGTAATTATTGGTAGTAACAAATATTATTGCTCTACATATGAAGTCCTCCTTTCAGAACGCATCGTACATCTGCTCCCCATGCCTCCATAGCCTCTCCATTTCTTGCATCAAGGGCTCGAGGAACACGTCTATATCAATGCCTGGTTGTTTAGGGCCAGAAATAAGAATAGTGAGGAGAAGGTACTTTCTCTTCTGACACAACCATGTTGGAATGTTGTACATGGTCAAGATCACTGGCCATGTGCTGTGGTTGCTCATCCTCTCATTGAAGGGATTCATTCCATCGGTGCTCAGGCCAAACCGTACATTCCTTGGGTCATCGCTGAATTCTTTGTGCTTCTCATCAAACCTTTTCCACTAACTACAATCAGCCGGGTGTGCAATCTTATCATCATCCACCTTGCGCTCATCATCCCACCATGTCATGAGTGTGGCTTCTTTAGGGTTTAGGAACATACGTCTCAAGCGATCGGTCACTGGCAGGTACCACATTACCAGGGCAGGAATTCTTCTCTGCTTTGCATCGTTGCCTAATGGAGTGTCCTCTAGGGGCTGAGATTCTTGTACCACCTTTTTTGTACCCTTCTTATTCCTCTTTTTCTCCATGGATGGTTCGTCCCCACCGTAAAGGTCATTGTTCTTGTACCGGCTGGCCCCACACCGGGGACATTTATCCAATGACTTGAACGTTTCGCCACAAAAAAGTATACAGTGGTTGGAGCATGCATGTATTTTTTCAACCCCCATTGTCAATGGACTTATGACCTTCTTCGCTTGGTACGTGTTGGCGGGAACTGAGTTTGGTTGTGGCAGCACCCAAGACAGGAGATGCAATAGATCATTGAAACTACAGTCTGACCAGTCGTACTTAGCCTTCAGGATGAGCAGCTCAAGCACGAAACGTAGTAATGTCTAATGTGTCGGACAACCCTTTTCAACACCATACACAGTCTCCTTCGATGCTTTTGTCACTCTTTCCAAATTTTCTAGACCTTTCGGGCTATTTAGTAAAATCTCTGGTCCAAGGGTTCGAATCATGTCATCTAAATCATCTTCAACTCCGACACGTGCTCTACCATCATTATTGGCACCACATTCGTCGTTACCATCCCAACCACCAGCATCACCACCTTGTTCATTGCAAAACTCAAAATCCATTCGTGCATCAAGCTCTGCTGAATATTGGGATAGGGATTCTATGGTTTCGTCGTCGTATTCCTCCTCATCCTCGTCGTTAACAATAACCGTTTCACCATGATGAATCCACACTATGTAGTCCTCAACAAATCCTCGCATAATCAAATGTGATCTGATGATAGTCATATCTGTCCATGCCATACGGTTCTTGCAATCTTTACAGGGGCAAATAATTGTATCCTTATTCTCTTTCAATGTCATTGCATGCTTCATTGCGGCTTCAATAAATTTATCCACCTCTTCACGGAAACCTGCCTTGAACCTTAACGAACCATACATCCAAGAGTTCCTGTACTCCATCTTTTACAACAACAACAAAACAAACATTAAAGGACTACTTATTCAGATATATATAAAAATGAATCAAAGTAATAATTATTTGAGAATAATTGTATATACCACAGATATATATATGAATATAAATCTAATATAATTACATGAAGCATACAAACACACCATGGTAGAGAAAAATTAATTAATGTCCCATTTATCCATAAATAATTAAAATACATATTTATTGATTACAATAAACAATTTCAAAGACAACAATTAGCAATAATTATACTTTACCCAATATCTTTCATACAAACCCTAGTCCAATTTTATCAAACATAAATTTACAAAAACGAAATTAATAAAAAAAACCAAACCCTAGATCTAGATCACATACACATGAAACATCCATAAAACTAACTAATGGTTCACTAAAATCAAGAAACATGGACCAAATAAGGATATGATCTTGTTCCCCTCCCTAATTTACCCTAGTACATTTAAAAGTTGGGTCTAATTTGCTCATAAATAGCTCAAGCGCCATAGAAGAGAGAGAAAAACAAAACTCTAATTACTCACTAACCAACCATTAAAACTTCAAAAAAAGTTTAGAATAGCATTTTCTTACCTTCTACAACCTCTCCACCAAAGGATTTGAGACCAAAACCTTCCCCCCTTAGTAGAGCAATTTTTGGGAGGTGCCCAAGGCCTCCCCACCTTTTTTTCACGGGTTGGAGTGAGTGACCCGAGGAGGAAGAAGGAGCTGCATCTGTTTTATATGGGGGACATTTGTAGGGGCGGCTGGTGATTGAGTCACCCCTACAAATCAGTGCTATAAATACGGGGCCATTTGTAGGGGCGGCTCAATCACCAGTCGCCCCTACAAATACCATTTCCAGGGGCGGCTGGTGATTGAGCCGCCCCTACAAATCAGACCCCATTTGTAGGGGCGGCTCGTAACACCAGCCGCCCCTGCTATTCCGTTTATAGGGGCGACTGGTGTCTGGGCACCCTAGCACGCCACTGTAGGGGCGGCTCCATCACCAGCCGCCCCTACAAAAAAATCGAACTGTTCCTAAAAATCGTTTTCTACGTAGTGTTTTAGTGCTTAATTTTTATTATTCGACGTCTATTTGTTGGGACGGCTCCCTACAAATCTGATTTGTAAGGATGGCTAGATATAGAGCCGCCTAGCAGCCCCTAAAAATGGATTTATAGAGATGGCTCTTTTATGCACTATTTGTAGGGGTGGCTCAATATAGAGCCGCCCCTAAAAATAGAGGGTGTTGCTACAAATTATTATTTTTTAAGTAGTCTTAGGCCCCGAGTATCCTAAACGCAGCAAGATAAGTCCGACAAGGACATGATGGACTGAACCTACCAAGGAGAAGGCTCAAACGGTATGAGGTACATCGACTACCTCGGAAGAAGTACATCGACCAGGTTTGTTTAGAACCCAAGTAAATCGTGAAGATCCATTCGAGTACGAGTAGATTCTCTTGTCACAAACAAGAAAATCGTGAAGAGCCTATTGATCATCTTGGAATCCCATAGCTTAGAACCCTCGACAAATTAAACTCTGATCATCAGCACCCTGTAACCTGAGCGATTGACACACAAGAGAAGCATTCTCTCTACTGGACATAGCTAGGCTAGCTACCTCATACGACTATACTGATGAACAAGTATAAATTTATCCCGTGTGCTACCTCTCTAATTTCCTACGTACAAAGCGTTGATCTACTTGTGGGACGTAAAGTCCTACGACATGAGGAGATACCGGAAGGAAGAGTGAGGGCACGGAGAGAGAAGGATAAGGGTGCTCACGATGAAGTTAATTGCGTTGAATAAAATATATGGTTTCCGGGACTGATCATTGCTGATTGGTTTTAAGGGGGCATTTGTTTCTCCATGCTAAACTTTCATAGCTAAACAATGGACTAAACTTTAGTTATTGGGTGTTTGAATTGGGTGACTAAAATAGACCTTTTTGTTGAAACATCGGTTTCTAACAAGGGTGAGAAGTGGGCGGAGGCCTTCGTCTTAGGTCGGGGTCTCTGCCCGAGATGGGCGGAGGCCGGCCTCCGCCTAAGACGGGCGAAGGTCCCTGAACGCAGCGCACTCCTGTCGAACAAAATCCTCTGTCGGAGGCTCCAGATAGAAGGTCGCTAAACAAGGGATTTAGTAGGCTTTGGCCAAGTAGGAGTAAGAGAAAGGGGCGGAGGCCCTCGACTTTGGCCGATGCTACGGACTCGGGCTTTGGCTCAGGCTCTGCCTGAAGGAGAGAGTGAGGATCAAGTACCGACTCACAAGAACTAGGGTTTCATAATTGCTTCATCAACCTCCTCCTAACAGTTACAAGTGTTCCCTATTTATAGAGCGCAACTACCACTTTACAGAGTTTACAATAGTGCCCCTCAACTGCTACAGTACATTCCAGGAATATTCCAGCCCTAGTGTCTAACGTCAGGGGTGTTCTCATCACACCGTCTCGCGATGTCTTCATCTTGGGCCTAAGCCGACGCCCACTTGAGGCCCATCAACTGTCCTCACGTATGCCTTGCTGACCTGATCGTTCCTTAATGGGCCTTCGCCGCCCTGGGGAACACCTTCGCCATGATTACTGCGCTTGGCCTTCGCTGTCCCGGGGAGAGCCTCCACCGTCCTGGGGAGAAACTCCACCATCATTCTTGTAGTAGGCCTCCGCTGTCTTGGGAAGAGCCTCCGCTGGCTAGGCCTCGCCGTCTTGAGGAGAGCCTCCACCGGCTAGGCCTCCACCATCTTGGGGGAAGCCTCCGCCGGCTAGGCCTCCGCCGTCTTGGGGAGAGCCTCCGCCGGCTGGGCCTCCGCCGTCTTGGAGAGAGCCTCCGCCGGCTAGGCCTCTGCCATTATTCCTTCATCAGGCCTCTTCGAGGGGGAGTTGACCCATACTCCGTATGGGCTCCCCCAATAGTAGCCCCTCAGCTACTAGGTTATGGACGGTACTACATGACCTGGTAGATGTTCATACAAGAAGAGGCACTATACAACCCAGATCTTGGTTGCGAGGATTGCCCTCCGCAACCCATTCATGCACTCCTCGCTAAAAACTCCATCCCAAAAACCCTGTGGGAAAAAAGGGCATGGAGAAAAGAGCACGCGCATGACTCTAACCTATATATGCACTAATTCCTTAGGCTTTCAGCTCTGGGTGCCTTTATCTTCCAAATTTCTTCATCTATGGCCTTCGGCTCCTTCTACTGCTTCTATGGCATGGTTCATCGGCTTCGCTCGGTGCTCTGATCTTCATTTCTAGGACCTTTACGATGCGTAGGTCTGTATCCTTGAGGCCTTTGCTTCTGATGTCTTTTTGGCGCGCAGGTGTGTCTCCAAGGCCCGATGTGTGGGCCTTCGTCTCCATGTCTTCTCGGTGCAGGGGTCTTCAATCGCCTTTGGGTCTTCCACCTCTGGTATCACCTCGGTGTGCGGGTCTCCGCCTCCGAGGCCTTCCTAGGTCTTCATCTTCGGGGTCCTTGCCTCTAGTACCTTCATGATGCTCAAGCCTTTGCTTCCAAAGCCTTCGCAGGTGTTCATCTCCGAGGTCTTCACCTCCGAGTCTGGTATCGTCTTGGCGTGCTGGCCTCCGTAGGCCTTCGACTTTTCTTCGGGTGGAGGTCTTCATCTCCGATCCTTCTTTGGGCGGAGGTCTTCATCTCCGATCCTTCTTCGAGCGAAGGTCTTCATCTCCGATCCTTCTTTAGGTGGAGGTCTTCGACTTTTCTTCGGGCGGAGGTCTTCATCTCCGATCCTTCTTTGGGCGGAGGTCTTCGACTAAATCTTCGCTCATGAGCGCCAGACAAAAGACCTCATGCTCCTGAGTGGTTGGTCCTTCGGTGCACTCCCCTAGCCCCTCTTGGCTGGCGTTTGTGGCCGAGTTTTTAGCCACGATTGGTGTAGTCGACGTAGTCGTAGTAGTGGAAGTAGGTGTTCAGAACCAAGTTTGCCGATGTAGACGTCGACGAAGGTGTTGTAGAACTTGGTGTCGAAGGTGTCGACGGAGGTTCTTGAGCCATATTGCAAAAATTGTTTGACAGAGGCGATGTTGTTGTACACGATGAAGGTGTCGATGAAGCCCCTCATGTCGTCGCGTTGGCGGAGGCTAGTTGTCATAGTTTTGCCGAAGGCCCTCCTGCAAAGCAGCTTGGCGAAGGCCCTCCTAAGAAAAAGGTGTTTTGGCGGAGGCGATATTGTTGAAGTTACCAAAGGCGAAGGCAATGCCGACATAGATGCTGATGCCGCGTGTCGAAGGCCGGAGAAGTCGTAAAAATGCAACTGAGTTGATCTCCTGCATTTTTAGGGACTTAGGTTGGGCATTATAGCTTCGTCGAATATCGACTTGCTTTGCAAGTCTTTCGACACCCGGAAAGGCACTGGCTTTCCCACTAGCTGCAAAAGATGGTTAGTCATTTAAATGATATGTGAAGTTAGCACGAGAGCCTTAGCTTCGTGACCTGGTGCCCGTGTTGGTTCAGGACTTCTTCCAGGATTTGATGCATAGAGTCACGGCACCCGTGTATTCTGGGCACGACAGCCTTAGCTTCGTGACCTTGTGCCCGTGTTGTTTTGGGACTTCTTCCAGGATTTTGATGCATAGAGTCATGGCGCCCGTGTATTCTCGAGACTTCTTCCGGGTGGCCCGGGCCATGCATTGCAATGTACTTACGCAATATATGTATGCGATGATGAGAATGATAGCATTTGCGCAAAAATATTTAAAAGGTGTAAAGTTATTATGCATCCTGCAAAAATGATGGTAAAGTTTGAATAAAAGATAAGCTCGCATTATATGAGAGGGTTATAGTTCGAGATAGCTTATGCGATATTGTCATTTGAGGACCCGCACGGGTATGGATGTAACTAGTATTGAATATATAAGTAATCAGTTCCCTACGAAGGTTATACACAATAACATTGTGTTGATGCATTTTATAAATACTTGAGAAAGAGATTGAATAACACAACCTACAAAAATGAGAGAAAGTGTTAGCGTTAGACGGCTCAAAGGTTTAGTCACTGCCGAAGGTCTATTGCTGATGGAAACCAACTGACTGATGAAGGCCAGTAACTGACAAAGTTTGCTAACTGTCGAAGGCCTATGACTGATGCAGGTTGCTAAAAACCAATAATAGGTGAAGTCCACTAACTCATGAAGACCATGACTGTCGAAGGCCCAAACTGACGAAGGCCAAAGACTGACGAAGGTTGTTAACTGATCGAAGGCTGATCACTGACTGATGACGGAGGCTGCTGACTGATCGAAGGCTGCCCATTGACTGATGACGTAGGCTGCACTGATCGAAGGCTGCCCACTGACTGATGACGGAGGCTGCACTGATCGAAGGCTGCCCACTGACTGATGACGGAGGCTGCTCTGATCGAAGGCTGCCCACTGACTGATGACGGAGGCTGCTAACTGATCGAAGGCTGCCCACTGACTGATGACGGAGGCTGCTAACTGATCGAAGGCTGCCCACTAACTGATGACGGAGGCTGCTGACTGATCAAAGGCTGCCCACTGACTGATGACGGAGGCTGCTCTGATCAAAGGCTAAGTTTTATGGGGACTACTAACTAATGTACCCTAATGTATTTTGAGATGGTGGAAACGTTCATACAGCAAGACAAATGTGCTCTATGTGAGGGGTTAGGTTGGGATGGTAAGAGATACTTACAGTGCTGGTGACCTGCATGTTAGTAAAAAAAAGATTCGACAAAAGTTAAAAATTATTTTAAGTTTAGCCGGGCCTGGGCCAAGCATGTATACTCAGGCCATGCTTTTGATGTGGCGAAGGCTGCAACAACTTTTTTGGTCACATTGGTGACAAGTTGTACATGAAGGTTGGTTTACGAAATTTGCCTCGAGAGGCAGAGGTTAGACCAAGAATGTGTAAAAATAAATGACAAGGGCGAAATTTGTTAGGATTATAAGCTGATGAAAAGTATTCTCTTATGCTATTTTGATACCTTTGGTGTTGTAGTTCAAGAATTCGAAGTTGCGAAAAGATAAGCAACTTAGCTGCGGTTTACGTCGGAGGTCAAATCCTTCGTTGCCAGCATGCTGGGCCGGCAGCTGCGGATAAAATCAGTTGGCCCCCTTCACTTCTTGACGTGGCTGGAGTTGTTCCATAGTTGTGGCGAAGGATGCAGCCTCTGCGCCCGCGCGGAGGTCGCTGGGCCGAAGCCTTCGTGTACTGGTCCTTTTTGGTTGTGCCGACGGCTTCTTGGGCGATGCGATGCCAGCCTTTGGGCTTGCGTTCTGGCCGGCGTAGACGCTAAGGACGACGGCCACGTCAGGTCGCTGGCAGTGCTTGCTATGGTGATGTAGTGGTCACTTGATTACCTGCAGGCAAACAATGGGAACGCTATGCGTGCTCTATTGGTTAGCCGGAGACTATATATTTTTGTCAAAAGGTCTGGGACTCGTAGATGATGTATGTTTTGTAACAAAGAAAACACATGGATGTATGTGTTGGACTGCCCTGTATGATCCAAATCTCGGAAGGCTTATATAGACTCTGCATATCTTTGTTCTGTGGACAAAGCTTAGTGAAGCATTGCACAGTTACTGTATGTAGGTGCATCATGACTGTAAGCAGACTAGGTGTACGAATTGGTATCGTGTGGGATTAATGGTGAGGCAATAATTACTGCTGAATTGGAAAGAGAGTATATGAGTATACGTTACTTATCTGGCCTTCATACGATGGTACAGTATGTGTTTGCTGGCCGGAGGTGAACTGTCGTAGCAGGTAGAGCCTTTGCTTTGGCGTTTGGGCTGTCCGACTTTAGCAGTCGACGCCGTGCATCTTGAAGGAGGTTGAGCGTTGGCGAGCCTAGGCCACGGCCTACGGCGAGTGCAACGCTGCCTGATGGGTGCACAGCGAGCACGGCGGTGTGGCACGCAAAAGGTCATGAGCACCGCAGAACCATTGGCGTCGTCGAGGTTAGGGGCGCCGTCGTCGTGGGCGTCCAGGTGTTCTGGGACACGGGCGCCCGGGCGTCGAAGGCGAGTGTGGAGACGGTGGAGTGGATGCCGCGGCCTGTGGAAACTGAGTATCGTGCGTTCGCACGTAGGACGTTTCGTATGGCGGAGGTTGCCTAGGCCTGGCCTATTAGCTTGTGACTTTGTTTCCACACATTTGCTGTTAGCAACAAACACTAGAAATGAAAGTAGCAATGCATTTGTTAAGAAAATGAGAGGAGGCTAACGCTAAGAAGTTGATGTTGCATGCAATGGTGCAAACCAGACTCTGGAGCTCGGAGACCCGGAGGTCCTGTAAACCAGGACGTGGCTTATTGGATTGTCGGAGGTAGCAAGGTAGCAGGTGAGTGGCTCAGATCTGCGATTGCTATAACAAGGGTTTTTGATGAATTAAAGCTGACTTATCTGAACCGTAGTTGAGGTGCGAAGGCTGTCAGAATGACGTCCCGCGTAGTTGAACCTCCATTGCATAGAGGCCGAAAGCTTGGTGCCAAGGTTGAGCACCTGGAGGTCTTTGGGATTCTTTTTTATGAAACTGACGTGAAGGTTCCAACTCTCAACTCTCGAAAAAAAAATCGTGCCGAGCACGGTGGGCGCCACTGTTGAAACATCGGTTTCTAACAAGGGTGAGAAGTGGGCGGAGGCCTTCGTCTTAGGTCGAGGTCTCCGCCCGAAATGGGCGGAGGCCGGCCTCCGCCTAAGACGAGCGGAGGTCCTTGAACACAGCGCACTCCTGTCGGACAAAATCCTCTGTCGGAGGCTCCAGACAGAAGGTCGCTAAACGAGGGATTCAGTAGGCTTTGGCCAAGTAGGAGTAAGAGAAAGGGGCGGAGGCCCTCGGCTTTGGCCGATGCTCCGGACACAGGCTTTGGCTCAGGCTCTGCCTGAAGGAGAGAGTGAGGATCAAGTACCGACTCACAAGAACTAGGGTTTCATAATTGCTTCATCAACCTTCTCCTCACAGTTACAAGTGTTCCCTATTTATAGGGCTCAACTACCACTTTACATAGTTTACAATAGTGCCCCTCAACTGCTACGGTATATTCCAGGAATATTCCAGCCCTAGTGTCTAACCTCAGGGGTGTTCTCATCACACTGTTTCGCGATGTCTTCATCTTGGGCCTAAGCCGACGCCCACTTGAGGCCCATCAACTATCCTCACGTATGCCTTGCTGACCTGATCGTTCCTTGATGGGCCTCCGCCGCCCTGGGGAACACCTTCGCCATGATTACTGCGCTTGACCTCCGCTGTCCTGGGGAGAGCCTCCACCGTCTCGGGGAGAAACTCCACCGTCATTCTTGTACTAGGCCTCCGCCGTCTTGGGAAGAGCCTCCGCTGGCTAGGCCTCGCCGTCTTGGGGAGAGCCTCCGCCGGCTAGGCCTCCGCCGTCTTGGGTAGAGCCTCCACCGGCTGGGCCTCGGTGTTTGGCTCTAAAGTGACTAAATGAGACTAAAAGGTAAGGTTTAGCCTCATTTAGTCCCATTTAACAACATCCTGATGACTAGTTGGCTAAAGCCTCTTTTAATCACTTTTTACTCAAATACCATGACTAAATGGGACTAAATTTAGGCAACTAAACTTTAGCCACGCCGGCCAAACACCCCCTAAATTTCGTCAGTAATATATCTTACGAAGCGACACCTTATCACTGCTAGTTTTAAACTTCTGACCATGATAGGTCGGCAGGGACGACGGTGGTTCATGCGATAGTGAGTGTGGCGTCGCTGACTCGCTGTTGCGGGATTGAAGGTCATGTCACATCACATCACACTGGCATTGCGTCTTTTGGTGTCGCAAGAGCTAGGGCAGCGGCTCTTGCGCTGCGCCAACGTCTTTACACCAAGGCTGATCAGAAGACATTAATGCAGATGGGCACGGGCTGGCTACACGGCTAAATGGTAAGGGATCAGCCCACATTTAGGCCCAAATACCGGTTCGATGGACAAATAACAGTTCACCTTTTTCTCCGTTTGTTTCTACTATACTTGGTTATTAGCAGGTGGGCCTCCATGGCAGACGGCTGATGCAGGCGGGTAGCCAGCTAATTGCAGCGGATTTTAGTAGCAAACCCCACTCGCACGGCGTCGGGCGGCCTAGTTCCAATTCACGTTCAACCTGGAGCAACACATGAACATGAACACGGAACCACGTATGAACACAAGTTCACGACGTGACTCAAGTCAATTCAGACACTACCTCATACGAGTATATATCAATGCAACAAAATCAAACCATCATGCTATCACACAAACGTATATAAAAACTAAATGCATACTAACTATATGAAAAAAAATCCAACCACTTTGCAATACCATTTTTATCTCAAACCAATGTTTCGTAACATTTTTTACAATGCATTCTCTCACTTCGTGAAAACATTGGCAGCACCATATAAACAATGAACATTTGCATTCGCATCCACTAAATCATTTAAGCAAAAGGCAAAGTGAAAACAAAAACAACACAAAACATCCAAAAAAAAATAGCTCTCCTCCTTTCTTATTCCACAAAATCACCTACGCATTCTCAATTTACAAGATCACAGATGTGAATGTGCAAGTTGCTTTTAAACTACTTTGTTTGCTCTTCAATAAAGATGAAATTAATTGGAATGTTGGACGATATACATCTTCGTTTCCATTAGTAATATCTATAAAAAGTTAATTGAACACCGTACCACTGGTGGCGTCGTGCCACCTTTCGCCCCTGCCAAGACGACAGCGTTGCAGTGGTGGTGCGTGATCACTCCACACCGGCTGGCCTTTTGAGTCGCGTCGTGTTCATCTCGAGACTCGCGAGCCTTTTTACTGGCTACTAGCTCCAGTTTTGCAGCCTAGTTGTAAGCTCGATCACGTGCTTGTGGTCGGACGGAGTTTTGCACAGTTCATTCAGTGGGTTCCCTGCTGCCTGCTGGTTTTTTTTTATCTATTATTATCACAATGGAGGAATGATTCCAAAGCTAAGCTGGCACCACACTGGTATTAGTGGATCATGCCCCAGAGGCCCAGAGACAGGACTGCTGCCTGCATGCATTGTCTATTTTATTAGAGATAATTCTGCATAAATAGGACTGGAGTACCTTTTCTTTTCTGTTTTTTTATAAAACAAACTACCGAACTACCTGGTGCAACCACGGTGCCACGTACGTGTAAAGGTCATCCTGACAAAGCCGCGAGTTAAAATTCCACACTTCGAAAAAAGGTGCCCTAGATTGGTCGTCACATGTATTTGACTGTTTGTAGAATATAATATATGGTATACAGTACGTATTTTGTGCTCTCACAGCTAAAAAACGTTTCGTGGCAATATCTCTCTTTTTTTAGGGGCGGCTTTATATTGAGCCGCCCCTACAAATGGTTGTCAAATGAGCTGTTCTTACAAATGGATTTGTAGGGGCGGCCAGTGTTATCAGCCGCCCTTACAAATGGCCCGATTTATAGGGACGGCTCTATATCTAGCCGCCTCTACAAATCGGATTTGTATGGGTGGCTCAATATTGAACCTCCCCTACAAATAGATGTCGAGTATTAAAAATTAAGCACTAAAATATAAATTTTGTAAACGACCTCGGATGGAGAAACAACCAAAATGAAAGTTATAGATCTCGAAAAGTTATGAAACTTTGTACTTGACAACTTTTTAATTTGAAATCATCTTGTCAAGGAAAACTACGTTTGAATTTCCAAAAATTTAAATTTTGAATTTTTTAAATGACCTTGGATGGACAAACAGTAAAAATGAAAGCTGTAGATCTTGAAAAGTTATGAAACTTTGTAGTTGATAACTTTCTCATTTGAAATCATCTTGTCATAGATAACTATGTATGAATTTCTCAAATTTGAAATTCAAATTTTATAAGTGACATCGGATGGAGAAACTACCAAAATAAAAGTTGTAGATCTTGAAAAGTTATAAAACTTTGTAGTTGATAACTTTTTCATTTGAATTAGTTTAGAACATGAAACAATCAATTTATGCTTAGTTTTGTATAATATGTGGGGAACTGAAATGGATCGTAGACATAAGTGATCGTAAGGTGCAGTGGTAAAGGAGTTTGCGCGCGAGAGAGAAGTTGCGGGTTCGAATCCCGTCCCACACAAAGTGTGCAAAAATCGTGAAAAAAATGCTACAACGATAGAGTTGGTGGTGTGGCTACCGGTGGGGACCTCCTTGGATTAAAAAAATTGCTATTTCCCCCCCTTTTTTCGTGATTTCTGGAAGTTGATTTGTAGGAGCGACTCAATATCCAGTCGCCTCTACAAATCGATTTATAGAGACGGTCTAGAAACCGCCTCTACAAATGCATGATTTGTAGAGGCCCTTAAATAGGGGTGGCTGGACAAACCGCTCATACAGAGCCTCTAGAGCCGCCCCTACAACTCATATATTACGTAGTGTCTATTGAGGAAACTTCTTTCGACGTAAAAGCAAGCTACAAGCTATATTTCACTCTGACACTCTCTGAAGAGAACTAATTGTTTCACTCATGTTTTTTTTGTTTTGTAGAACGAAGTAGTCCGTTATCATCTCACTATTTAGTTCTTTCTTTGGTTTGAAAAATAATAGAATGAGTTAATCCATCGTCACCTCATTTCTCACAAGCTAATATAATTAGTATTGGTATAAGAAATGAAGTCATTCCATTAATCTTGAGGAATTGGCTCATGATGCACTCTATCTAATATATGGGTCAATGATTCTCCAAACCAAATACTCTATTAATATTTTACTAAACTAATTGGAACTACACCGTTTAGAGCCTCCACATAAATATTCTTCACGCATTATTACACTCGGAAAAATAGAGAATATCAGAAATTCTCACCAAAATTCAGAAACATTCTGCTATCAGTTTGGTAGATCCAAAATGATCGTTGACATGAAAAGCCATCAAATATAATCTTCTCATAGAAAAATACCCACATGGTTTTGTCATTATAGAAAAGAGCTAAAATAACCTCTAAAATTGTATTTAAATCACCAACATTTGTGTCATTGTGAAATTTTTGGGCATTTGAATATAACTGTTTTGCACCTTGTTTTGTTCCTAAAAGATGTGTGTCCCCTCCTACACTACTGGAAACTAAAATTTTTCGGTTGGTTTTGCCTTCACTGATATGATACATATACTCTAGTTTGTGGCCTTGCAAGAGCACAACCTCCTTTGTTGGTTTCTTGTCCTCTGAAACGCTTTATATCTTGATCGCGACACGAGATTGTCTCAAACAACCTATCATCCAATACCAGAAGACATCTAGGGTTTTGCCTCCTTCCACTGATGTGCAACTATTGTAGCTTCGAACGCTTGTGTGCACCGGTGATCGGGAGAGCAGGTCTCGAAAACCATCGTTCTTGCAGTCCTGCACCGGGATGACGTCTCTACCACTAATGGCTTCGAATTCCACCATCAGCCACTGCGTCTCCATCTGCAAACTAGAGGTAAGCATGTTAGATTGATCTCTAATCCCAAACTAGGCCCAACGGCCTAGTTGGGCCTTTGATCCGCGCCCTGATCGAGGGCGTCCAGCCCACTATGGTTGGAGGACCCCTGTCACACTGCGCTATATATAGAGGTGGGGGCCGGAGGCTCTGAGTACAAGGTTTACCGTGAGCTGAGCTCCTCACCAAAACCTAAACCCTAATCCTGATCAGAGAGGGGCGCAGCCAGTGATGGGAAGCCACCAGGCGCCCCGCCCTGCTCCACCAACGTCGATGACTTCATTGACCTCTTCCCCGAACGTCGCTGCCCGTGCGCAGACTTCACCGACGAATGAGATGGCGGCTTCTGGATCATCTCCCTTTGCGGTGTCAGGTTCGACACGTTCTTCTTCTATTCCTCTCTGTCTCTCTACTCTCGATATCACATTCACAGTAAAGAGAACCCGCTAGACCTAACCCTAGATGATCTTTTCGATCTCAACAATGGTACCAGAGCCAGGTCTTCTAGGCCTTTTAGATCTAGATCGGGTGAACGAAAAACACAGTGAAATCAAATCGCTAACCCTAGTTTTGATCCCAAATTTCTAACCCTAACTGGGTAAAAGAAAATGAAAAGAGACCGGGGGGCGTCACTCAACTGCCGGTCACCACTGCCACCTCGCCGTCGTCTTCGTCGGCGCACGGCAAGAAAAGAAAAGAGCCTCCGCTCGTCTGCTCATCACCATGACGCGCGCGCGCAGGCTCAGGGCCCCGACACGGGGCTACTCGATGGAGGGAGTGCGCGCACCGGCAAGAGGGCCCACGGCAGCGCCGCCACCTCCTCCTCCATCCAGCCATGGAGCCAGCCGCTGCTTCTCTATGTTTTGGCGCAAGAGAGATAGGAGGAGGGGAAGAGAGAGAGGAGGGAGGAGACCCGACGTGGGGGCGAGCTTTGGCTCACCAAAACAGCGGCGTCCTCCTCACCGACGCCGATGGCCGCCTTGGCTGCCTCTGTGCAGCGTGCGGTGCGGCAGAGAAAGCAAGAGAAAGGGAAATAGGGTTAGGGTTTTGGGGAGGCCGTCGTCGCCGTGTTGTTCGCGCGAGATGGACGGACGGCCGTCGGATCGAGTCGGACAGCTCAGATTGACGCGGGCCACGGCGGGGTGCTGAGATGGGCCGCTTTCCCGGCCCAGGTTGTGGCCTAGGCGCGGGGAGCGAGCCGCGCGCTGACTCGGCCATGAGCCGTTGCTGGACCACGCGCTGGGCTAGGCCACGCTGCGCAAATGGGTCGCGCGCACTGCAGCGAACTTGCTACGCACTGCTGCTGCGCTGCTGGGTCGGGCACTGCGCTGTGCTGCTGGGCTGCGCGCTAGTGCAGCCAGCTGGGACGCGGGCCGCAGTCCACCGGCTGGGGCAAAATGAATAGAAGAGTAATTTTTGGTTTATTATTTTTCAGAAGTGAATTTGATAAATTTTGTTTTAATTCTCTGTTAAATTTTGAACCATCAGGATAAATTTTCAGAGAATAGAGAAATTACAGAGAAATGCTTCTGAAAAATAGATATTTTTTTATGTTTTCCGCTGCTAAAGAAATTATTTATTCTCCAGTTATTTTGAACCAACGTGATATTTAATTAGAGAAAAAGAGATTTTGACATGATTATGATGTTGTTATTTTCTGACCAACGTTGTTAATAATAATATCGTAATTTTAATGATTTTATGCATTATTTTTATTTCTGCCCAACAGTGATGTAGATTTAATGTATAAACAGTTGTACGTTTTAATTTTGACCAACGTTGGAATCAAGGCATGCAATTGTTGTTATTATTTATGTTCTCACTCTATATGAATTATGTTTTCAGGCGAATACAACTTGATGGGTTTTATCAAAGAGATCCCCACTCTCAAATGTGACAACTACACGGAGTGGAAGAAAAAGATTGACCTGGTGTTCATCTTAGCTGAGGTGGACTGGATAGTCATCTCACCGTGTCCCACTGAGCCTGTGGCACCGATGAGGGAGACAAACAAGGCTGATACCGCGTGGGCAACTAGAGAGAGGGATTTTGAATCCCAAAAGATGTCATATGACCTTGATCATAGGAAGTGGGTCACTGCCAACAAAAAATGTTTGGTTGTGATAAAAAACACGATTGAGCCTGCAATTGTGGGCTCAATCCCAAAGTGTGACACAATCACCGAGTACCTCGATAGAATAAAGAGGCAGTTCACTGGCTCTTCAAAAACATATGCTACCTAGCTGATAAAGCAGCTAGTGACAGAGAGGTATTCTGGAAATGGTGGCATAAGAGAGCACATACTAAGGATGAGCAATTTGGCATCCAAACTAAAACCAATAGATCTGGCTCTCAAGGAAGAGCTCCTTATCTATCTGATTTTTGCTTCCTTGCCAAAGGAATTTGACACTTTTGTTGTCAACTACAACATATAGTCCAAGAAATAGAACTTAGAGAGGCTCATGGCTATGTGTGTGCAAGAGGAGGAGAGAATAAAAGCTGCCAATGGTGGCACTATCAATTATGTGAAAGACAACAAGAAAAAGAATAATAATGCTAACTCCTCCTCAAAGTCAAAGGGAAAGGGTCCCATGCTGCATCAGCCTCAGTAGAACAAGTTCACAGTAGAGAAAGACTAGTGTCTCTATTGCAAGAAGACAGGATATTATAAGAAAGATTGTCCCGATTACATAAAGATGATCATGGCAAAGAAAGGTGAGAACATTATTACGTTCATAAATGAATCCCTGTATAAACAGTATTCGAAATCTACTTGGTGGATTGACTCAGATGCAACTGTTCATGTTGCTAATTCTTTACAGGGATTCCATTCGACGAGGACTACGTAAAGAAGAGAAAGACACGTTAAAGTTGCAAATGGAGTCCAAGCAGATGTTGAAGCCGTTGGCGATCTTTCTCTAGAGCTTGTTGATGGCTTCACACTTTTACTTAGAGATGTACTTTATGTTCCCTCTTTACAGAGAAACTTGATTAGTGTTTCATGCTTGGACAATGATGGATATGATTGCCATTTTGGAAATGGCAAATGTAAGATAACATTTAATAATACATGTGTTGGTCTTGCTATCTTACAAAATAAGCTTTATTTATTATCGCTACGTGATGATGTGAATGTTGTATGCGATGATGGGAACGTTGCGTGCGACAATGAGAATGTATCATCGTCTGCGGATGTAAACAGAAAACAAAAAAGAGCTCACGATGCGTTGTCGAAATTATGGCACTGTCGTTTAGGCCATATTTTGAGGGAGAGAATAGAAAGACTAGTTAAGAATGATATTCTTCCTCCATTAGAGTTCTCAGATTTAGAACAATGCAGAGAATGCATAAAAGGAAAGTATGTAAAGAAAATTAAGAAAGATGCCAAATGAAGCGCATGAATTTTATAGATTATTCACACAGACATCTGTGGTCAGTTTCTTGTAAAGAGTGATTCATTCATAACATTCACAAATGATTACTCCCGTTATGGCTATATTTATCCAATCAAAGAAAGAACATAAATATTAGATAAATTTAAGATATTTAAGGCAGAAGTTGAAAACCAATATAATTTAAAGATTAAGATAGTCAGGTCCGACCGTGGGGGGAGTACTATGGTCGGCATACCCCATATGGCCAAGTTCCTAAACCCTTTGTAAGGTTCTTACAGGAGAATGACATAGTAGCCCAGTATTCTACACCGGGCGAACCTTAGCAGAATGAAGTAGCTGAAAAGACGCAATCGTACCCTGATGGATACGGTGTGCAGTATGATAAGTTACTCCACCTTACCATTGAGCCTGTGGATGGAGGCATTAAAAACCGCCATTCATATTCTCAATAGAGTACCAAGTAAGTCGGTGCCCAAAACACTGTATGAGTTGTGGACAGGAAGAGTACCCTCACTAAACCACTTATGTATGTTGGGGAGTCCTGCTGAGGCTAAAGTATTTAACCCAAACATTGGGAAACTAGATCCCAAAACAGTAAGTTGCCATTTCATTGGCTACCCAGAAAAGTCAAAAGGTTTTTGTTTCTACTGTCCAGACAGACATACAAAGTTTGTGGAAATGAGACACGCTGTCTTCCTAGAGGATGAAATGATGAGGGGGGGCATAGTAGCTCGAGAAATTGACCTTGAAGAGAAGCGGGTGTATGCACCCACTCCGATGATTCATGAGCCATTTTTCTCACTACCTGCTGTCGCTGCACCGACAGTGCAAGATATTGTGGTGCCAGCACCTGTTGTTATTCCGCCTGTGGCAACAATAAATGACGATGAGGAACTTGTTCTTCAGGATCCTGTAGAACCTATTGCCACACATGAGGGGGAGCAACAACAGCCTCAAACAGAAGATGTGCCAAATGTGGAGGCCCCTAGAAGGTCTCAAAGAGTTAGAAAATCAGCTATTCCTGCTGACTATGAAGTATACAACACTGAGGAATTTCAAATGGAGGATGATCCCACCTCATTTGAAGAAGCCATCAGAAATGATCATTCATCAAAGTGGCTTGAGACCATGGAAGATGAAATGAAATCTATGAATGCCAATAAAGTTTGGGACTTGGAAATAATTCCTAGAGGAGCAAAAATAGTAGGCTATAAATGGGTCTACAAAACAAAACTTGACTCTCAAGGGAATATAGAGAGATATAAAGCGTGACTTGTGGCAAAAGGCTTTACGCAAAAAGAAGGGATTGATCACAATGAGATATTTTCTCCAGTCTCATGTAAGGATTCCTTCAGAATCATAATGGCATTAGTGGCACATTACGATTTAGAATTACATCAGATGGATGTAAAGACGACATTTCTCAACGGGGACTTGGAGGAAAATGTTTACATGGCACAACCGAAAGGTTTTGTCATGGAAGGAAAAAAACGAATGGGATGCCGCCTAAAGAAATTCATTTATAGATTAAAACAAGCTTCAAGACAGTGGTACTTGAAGTTTGATCAGACAATAATGAATTTTAGGTTTAAAGAGAATGTAGAGGACAATTGTGTCTATGCAAAGTTTAAGAATGGGAAGTTTGTCTTCCTTGTCCTGTATGTGGATGATATCTTACTTGTTAGTAGTGATGTCAGTCTACTACTGGATACAAAGAAGTTTTTGTCCTTAAAATTTGATATGAAAGATCTTGGTGAAGCTTCGTTCGTTCTAGAAATCGAGATTCACCGAGATAGAAGTAAAGGGGTAGTAGGACTGTCACAAAAGGCATACATAGAAAAGATCTTAAAGAAATTTAATATACATAAATGTAGTCCCTCACCTGCTCCTATAGTCAAGGGCGACAGATATGAGGATTTTCAATGCCCCAGGAATCAATATGAGATCAATCAAATGAAAACGGTTCCATATGCTTCAGCTGTTGGAAGCTTGCAATATGCTTAAGTATGTACACGCCTTGACTTGGCATTTGTTACCGGGTTACTTGGCAGATTCCAGAGCAATCCTAGAACAAAACACTAGAAATTAGTAAAGAAAGTCTTGCGTTATTTGCAAGGAACGAAAAGCCTCATGATGACGTATAGAAGATCAGATTCACTCCATATAGTGGGATATTCATATTCTGATTATGCGAGAGATGATGGAAAATCCACGTCTGCATATGTATTCACTCTCGCAGGGGGAGCTATTTCATGAAAAAGCTCAAAGCAAACCGTCACTACATCATCCACAATGTATGCCGAGTTTGTAGCGTGTTATGAGACAACGGGGCAGGTGAACTGGCTTAAGAAGTTCATACCCGATTTGAAGGTGGTTGACGACATTTATAGACCACTTAAGTTATACTGCGATAATAATCTGGTAGTACAGTATGCTCACAACAATAAGTCAAGTGGTGCTGACAAACACATTGACATAAAGTATTATGTTGTGAAAGATAAAGTCCAGGATCATATCATAAGTCTTGAGCATATAAGTACCAAAAAGATGCTCGCGGATCCACTTACAAAAAGGCTTACCACCCAACGTGTTCAGAGAACATGTAGCCGGAATGTGTTCAAAGGAAAGCCTATAATTTCTGGATAAAAGAAGGCTCAAAGTTAAGTATATATTTCAGAACAGAGTGGTGTGTTGTAGTTGTTAAATCTATCGGCAATTGACCGTGATGATGAAACATGCTCTATGCGCTAATCTGTAATGGAATGAATAAAAGTAAATGATATAAAATTGAAAGATGGTAGGAGATTAAGGGGGAGATTGTTAGATTGATGTCTAATCCCAAACTGGGCTCAACGGCCCCCAACGGCCCAGTTGGGCCTTTGATCCGCGCCCTGATCAGGGGTGTCCAGTCCACTATGGCTGGAGGGCCCCTGTCACACTGCGCTATATATAGAGGTGGGGGCCGGCGGCTCTAAGTACGAGGTTTACCGTGAGCCGAGCTCCCCACCGAAACCTAAACCCTAATCCCGATCAGAGAGGGGCGCAGCCAGTGACGGGAAGCCACTAGCCGCACCGCCCCGCTCCACCGACGTCGATGACTTCATTGACCTCTTCCCCGAACGTCGCTGCTCATGCGCAGACTTCACTAACGAACGAGATAGCGGCGTCTGGATCATCTCCCTCTGCGGTGTCAAGTTCGACACGTTCTTCTTCTATTCATCTCTGTCTCTTTACTCTTGATATCGTATTCACAGTAAAGAGAACCCGCTAGGCCTAACATTAAATGATCTTTTCGATCTCAACAAAGCAAACGCCGTGATCCGATCTATTGTTTCAACATATCCTCTGATTCAGTTATGTTGCTGCTCGCTGTGATACTATATATTATGATGTTTGATTCAACTAGTATATTAGGGTTATACATTCTAGTATCTGACATCGTCGTGCTTTATATTCTGGAATTAATCATGTCAACAATCTCTACACCAATTTTGAAGATCTACTTTTGGAAGACAACAGCTAGCTAGCGTAGCACAGCAGGGATAGACGATATACTGGCGCTTATTAGAGAGACTCAGACTGAGTCACTGAGACTGAGAGATACAATCGTCGGCGTGCTAATGCAGGCATGCAGCTGAGAGCTGAGTGATAAGACAGAAAGCCCCTGTTTGAAGACAGACTGCATCTCGATCTCATCTCTTTCTTTGTTTTCTATTTCTTCTTTCTGGCGAGAGGATCGGTTGAGATCTTATCTTCACGGTGGTGTGTGTGACTTGTGCTCGCTCGTTCATATTCAGCTGGCGACACTCGACATGACATTTGATGATGCTCCTTACTTTGTTCAGCCTGAGGCTTCTGAGTTCTGAGCATCCCCTTTAATTAATTATTACATCACCAGGGCAACCTGCTGCGTTAATTTTGTGCTCACACTGTCACACATGCATGAAGAATAGTAATTGTCTAGACGCGTCCACTAATTTGCTTTCTTTGACAGCACGTGCACGTAGCACATGCGGTGCGGACATACATGCATGGTCGGGTTGTGGTTGGGTCACATCACATCGTTTCACACGTCGCCTGCTGGGAATTGTGTGGCTGGCTGCTGGCATATGCTGATCGACTTGTGTGTGAATCTGTTTCTTTTGAGGGGAAAGCATATGTACTGTAGGCATACGACAGCATGGAACTACGGGCCGGGTGTCCCACCCTGCACATAGTAACTTTACCTTTGTTTCTTTTTCTTTGTGTTTGGCACGGCTCACAGAAGCTTCATGATCTGTTTTTTTATCAAACACTTATTTTCAAAATAGCTTTATAGGTGAAGCTATTTTTGTCCTTCTCTCATAAAGATATAAGTTGGGACGAAGATGAAAAAAAGTAGCTTATCTAGCTTCATCTCCCATATTATAGTCATTCTATTCATTGTTTCATCATGTGAAGCTGTTTTGACAAACACTTATTCCAAAACAACTCAACTTCAACATAAAAGTTGCTCATAAAGCTATTTTGCAAAAAAAAAAAACTTATATGATGAAGCTGAGCTGTGCCAAACGGGACCTAAGATTGCTAGTCATATATCCAAAGTATTGCCAGACGAACATGAGTAAGGGCCTGTATTGATGGCCGACTTTGGCTGAAAATTAGCTAGCTAAAGTTTTTGATTGGTTAAACTTTTTAGATTGCTAGCTGAGTTTGGTTAACTCGTACGTGGACCAGTTGTTAGTTGAGATCTTGTCTAAAAATTAGTCCATCAATTTGCTGTCCTCTTTAGATGAACTAGGTTGAGCTAATTTTTAGTTGCTAGCCATAAGTGATCCATATAGGCTCTAATATGTATCTCTGGGTTGGAGATGATGTAGATATATGGGTTCCTATGCATATATAGGAGCATGCATTAGCTGGGCATTCTCATCTTGAGTGCATTTGGGTATTTACTATCATATTAACTAGAAGATACTTTACATGTTGCTGCAGAGATTGCGAAAAATTAAAAATAAAATTAAGTAGAGATGACATGGGTAGCTTACATTAAGAGGTTAAAAGTTAGTGGCATTACATGTCTATTAGTGAAAGATGATGTGGATAGTTAGTGGAACATGATGTGGATGTCTTGCATGCTGAGATAGAACTTGAGATGACGTGGATAGCTTGCATTAAGAGGTTGAAAGTTAGTGGCATGAAATTGATATTAGTGGAAGATGATGTGTATGTCTTGCATATTGAGATAGAACTTGAGATGACGTGGATAGCTTGCATTAAGAGGTTGGAAGTTAATGACATGACATGTCTATTAGTGGAAGATGATGTGGTTGTCTTACGTGTTTAGATAGAACTTGAGATGATGTGGATAGCTTGCATTAAGAGGTTGGAAGTTATTGACATGATATGGCTATTAGTGAAATATGATGTGGAGATGTCTCGTATGTTGAGATAGAACTTGAGATTATATACACTAGTAGAGAACAGACCTTTGATCCAAGAGCCAAACCAGGCTCTAGTCCTGAGAAATATTGCGCCCGGGACTAGAGAGACCTTTAGTCCCGGTTGGTGGCTCCAACCGGGACTAAAGGTCCCTGCCCAATGGCTCCTGCGCCAGGTCGTTGTGGTAGGGGACCTTTAGTCCTGATTAGAGCCACCAACCGGGACTAAAAGTAGACCTTTACTCCCGGTTGGTGGCTCCAACCGGGAGTAAAGCTCTTGTCCCGGCTAGTGGCGTGGCCCGGGACTAGAAAGTGACCTTTAGTCCCGGTTGGATCCGGTTGGATCCACCAACCGGGACTAAAGGTCCCCCTATAAATCCTGCTGGCCGTCTTCTTCCTCCCCGAGCTCGCCCGAGAGCTTCAGTTCAAATTTAAGCAGTGTTCTTGCTCTTTCTCCATCCATTCTTCGATTCCGCCGTCGATTTCTTCGATTCCTCCGTCGATTCTTCGGTTCTAAAGGTTACCAACTTCATACTCTCATGTTTCACCATTATCTTATCTCATTTTGTTCACTATATATATATGGTTCTTTATTGTGGTTTTTTCATTTGTAAGCAATTTGAGCTTAAAATCACTTCAAGCTTGCATATTTACATGAAGGAAGGTTAAAGTAGCTATTAAAAACTAGTATTCACCGTTCATTTGTAGCATGCATAGCACACTTCATTGTTTAGAGATATAGAGAATTTTAGAGTTTTTTTAATTTTATTTGTTTATAAAATGAGAAATTTATAGTGTATTAAAAAATGAGTATAGAGAGTAGATGGCAACTGCTTCCGGGTCCTCGGCTTCTCATGGGTTTCCAAAGCGACTTAGGTCGGGCCTCCCACTCATTGCATGCGGCAAGTGTTGTGATGAGACGAAGATTGTGATGGAGTACCGAGTGAAGGAGGAGGGTCCCAACAAGGGTCGCATTTTCTACAAGTGTCTGGATCGCAATGTGAGTTATTTTATCGTATTTAATGACTATGGTTAGTTTATACCTATTTTCATGATGGTTGTGATTAAAGTTCTAATTTTCTATTTTAATTTCAGTGGGATGGCACTGGATGTTCAGGCTTCTACTGGGAGAAAGAGTATGTTGAACTCGTGCAAAAATATCTTGCACAACAGACAGATATGGCGGCTCATGAGGCAGTGATCCAGCTGAAGAAGCCCAAAGATGTTGAACAAACGGGGGATCTGTCTGTTTTAGTTGGGATTGGTCGCGAAATCCTTGTGCTGCTGAAGTGCATTTTAGCTTTAGTGTTTTTAGTGGTAGTTGGGATTGTCTACATTGTAGCGAGGCTTTCTTAAATTTATAGCTTTTGTGCTGGTATGCATGTTGTATAATTAACTAATTATGTTCTTGGTTTTAATACGGTATTTATGTCATGTAATGCAGATGAGTCGGCATTGGATGTACAATGCTGATCGTCGCTCCCAAGAGTTCATGGACGACGTGCATTCTTTGTTACGTGCGGCCGAGGCAAACAAACGCGATGGTTTCATGTGCTGCCCATGTGCTGTATGTAAGAATACGATGGAATATGCTAACTCAAAGACTCTTCATTCACACTTGTTCAAGTCAGGTTTCATGCCAAACTATATTTGTTGGACGAAGCACGGAGAAACCGGAGTTGTAATGGAAGAAGGTGAAGAAGAACAATGGGTCAATGATGGCATTTTTGCTGAATATGGTGCCTTCAATGATACTGCAATGGGGGAAGCTGAAGAAGAGGTGGGGGTAAAGGAGAAGCCCGCTGAAGAAGAGGTGGGGGCAGAGGAGAAGCCCACTGAAGAAGAGGTGGGGGTAGAGGAGAAGCCCGCTGAAGAAGAGGTAGGGGCAGAGGAGGAGCTCGCTGACGATCTTGGTCAGGCCATTCGTGACGCACAAAGAGAATGCGAAAGTGAAAAGGAGAAGATCAAGTTTGACCGCATGCTAGAGGATCACAAGAAATTGCTATACCCAACTTGTGATGCGGGGCAGAAAAACTTAGATACCACATTGGAATTGCTGCAATGGAAGGCAAAGAATGGTGTATCTAACAAGGGATTCGCGGAGTTACTAAAAATCTAAAAGAAGATGCTTTCGAAGGATAACGAATTGCCCAGCACTATGTACGAAGCAAAACAGGTAGTCTGCCCTTTAGGATTAGAAATCCAGAAGATACATGCATGTCCTAATGACTGCATCCTCTACCGTGGCACAGAGTACGAGAAGTTGGATGCATGCCCTGTATGTCACGCATCGCGGTATAAGATCAGGCGAGATGACCCTGGTGATGTTGAGGGCGAACGTCCCAAGAAGAAAATCCCTGCTAAGGTTATGTGGTATGCTCCTATAATACCATGCTTGAAACGTCTTTTTAGAAATAGAGACCATGCAAAGTTGTTGCGATGGCACAAAGAAGACCGTAAGGTAGACAATATGTTGAGACACCCTGCTGATGGGTCCCAGTGGAGAGCAATCGATAGAGAATTCCCCGAGTTTGCAAGTGACGCAAGAAACTTAAGGTTTGCTTTAAGTACGGATGGTATGAATCCTTTTGGGGAGCAGAGCAGTAGTCACATCACTTGGCTTGTTACTCTATGTATCTACAACCTTCCTCCCTGGTTATGCATGAAGCGTAAGTTTATTATGATGCCGGTGCTCATCCAAGGCCCAAAGCAACCTGGCAATGACATCGATGTGTACCTGAGGCCACTAGTTGAAGAACTTCTACTTTTGTGGAACAAGCCAGGTGTACGCGTGTGGGATGAGCACAAGCAGGAGCACTTTGACCTACGAGCATTGTTGTTCGTAACAATCAATGATTGGCCAGCTCTAAGTAATCTTTCAGGACAATCAAACAAGGGATATAATGCATGCACGCACTGTTTTGGTGACATGAAAGGTATATTCTTGAAAAAGTGTCGCAAGGTCGTGTACCTTGGGCATCGATGATTTCTTCCTGCAAATCACCCCGTAAGAAAGAAAGGCAAGTATTTTAAAGGTAAGGCAGACCACTAGACCAAGCCTCACAACCGAACTGGTGAGGACATCCTTGATATGGTCAATGATGTGAAAGTAATATTTGGAAAGGGACCTGGCAGCCAACCTGTTTCGAAGGACGCCAACGGTCATGCACCCATGTGGAAGAAGTCCATATTTTGGGAGCTACCCTATTGGCAAGTCCTAGAGGTCCACAGCGCTATCGACGTGATGCACCTGACGAAGAATCTTTGTGTGAACCTGCTAGGCTTCATGGGCGTGTATGGGAAGCCCAAGGACACAATTGAAGCACGACAGGACCTGCGGTGTTTGAAAGAACGAGACAACCTGCATCCAGAGAAGACAGATGATGGACGCCAGTACTTAAGTCCTGCCAGCTACACTCTTAGCAAAGAAGAGAAGGACAGCTTGTTTGAATGCCTAGATAGCATTAAGGTACCGTCTGGATTCTCCTCGAATATAAAGGGTATAATAAATGTGCTAGAGAAGAAATTTGGACACTTAAAGTCCCATGACTGCCACATGCTCATGACTCAATTGCTTCTAGTTGCATTAAGAGGAATTCTACCGCCAAATGTACGTCTAGCCACCGTGAAGCTATGTGCATTCCTCAATGCAATTTCTCAGAAGGCAATCGATCCAACGGATCTAGCGAAACTACAGAATGATGTGGTTCAATGTCTTGTCAGCTTTGAGTTGGTGTTCCCTCCTTCCTTCTTTGATATCATGACACACCTCCTAGTTCATCTGGTCAAGGAGATTACTATTCTCGGTCCTGTGTTCCTACACAACATGTTCCCCTTTGAGAGGTTTATGGGAATCCTGAAGAAATATGTTCACAACCGTGCTCGGCCAGAAGGAAGCATGGCCAAGGGCTACGGAATAGAGGAGGTCATTGAGTTCTGTGTTGACTTCATTCCCGATATTAACCCGATTGGTGTTCCTGAATCGCGACACGAGGGGAGACTAAGTGGAAAGGGGACACTAGGGAAGAAAACATATATTGGCAAGGGTGATGATTATTTCAATAAAGCACACTACATAGTTCTACAGAACTCCTCCTTGGTAGATCCGTATATCGAGACACACAAGAACCTCCTCCGATCTGAGTTCTCAGGGAAATCTGAAGCATGGATTACGCGTCAGCACATGGAAACTTTCAGCGACTGGTTGCGAAAAGAATGTCAGGGTGATGAGAGTATTGATGAGGAGCTATATTTGTTGGCTAGGCAGCCATCGTGGCATATCCTCACATACAAAGGGTACGAGATAAATGGGAACACATTTTACACAGTAGCACAAGATAAAAGGAGCACCAACCAGAACAGTGGTGTCTGCATAGATGCCACCGACCCTAGTGGGAACAAGCAAACATACTATGGCCGCATAGAGGAGATATGAGAACTAGACTATGCATCTTATTTTAAGGTACCTTTGTTCAAGTGCCAGTGGATAAAGACGACTGGAGGCGGCGTAGCAGTCGACAACCAGTATGGAATGACAACAGTGGACCTCAATAATATTGGGTACAAAGGCGAACCATTTGTCTTTGCGAAGGATGTGACTCAGGTGTTCTATGTCAAGGACATGTCTACAAAACCGAAGAGAGGGAAAAACGACAACCACCCAATCAATAATGAGCCAAAGCGCCACATAGTTCTTTCAGGAAAAAGAAACATTATCGGAATCGAAGACAAGTCAGACATGTCAGAAGATTATGAAAAGGATGACCGAATTTCACCCTTCACAGTGAACAAAGGCCCTAGCATCCAGCTAAACGATGAGGACACTCCATAGTTACAGCGCGATCATAACCAAGGGACATACGTCAAGAAGAAGTTCACTACTGTGCCCGCTTGATATATATTGATATTCAATAGTGTGTATTAGAGATATTATGTAATAATTATGAATTTATGTTTGATGTTGAATTATGTCACGTTGAAATGATGTGAAAATAAATTTGTGTTTGATGTTGGGATTATGTCACGTTGAAATGATGTGAAAACAAATTTATGTTTGATGGTGGGATTATGTCACATTCAAATGATGTGAAAACAAATTTCCAGTCGAAACACAAGAGTTTTTCTGAATTTAATTAAATACTATATTTTTGCATTATCGAAATAGTAATTTAAACACTATATTATGTTTTAAAACTTGTTAAAAAAATTAAAACTTTAGGTCACATAATTTTCCTGTGTGCAATAAAGCAAAATAGAATCTATATTTTTTTAAAATATTTTTATGTCTTTTATTTAATTTTCTGTGCAATTAACTATCCTTTTATCATTTGTGTAAAAAAAATATATTAAAATCCTAATGAATTGGCGGACAGCGAAACTGCAGTTTGGCTGCCCGCCAAAAACCTTTAGTCCCGGGCGCCATCACCAGCTGGGACTAAAGGTTACCTTTAGTCCCGGGCGCCACCACCAGCCGGGACTAAAGGTGCGACCTTTAGTCCCGGGCGTTAACAGGGCCCGGGACTAAAAGGGCCTTTAGTCCCGGCTGGTGGTGGCGCCCGGGACTAAAGATCCTCTCCCTTATATAGCCTCTGCGCCCGCCCCGGCCCCTCTTTTTCCTCCTCCCCACTGCTGAGCCAAGCCCTAACAGACCCGCCGCCGCTCGTTCGATCCGCCGTCGATGCCGCACCTCACGAGCACCCGCACGCACACCGACGCCCCACCGCCCCGACGTCGCACACCCCGACTAAGTGCGCTCGCCGACGCGCCGCCCCCAGACCACCCCGGCCCGGCGCCCCGACGCCCCACCGCCCCGACGCTCGGCCCCGATACCACACTACGGCCCGACCCAATGCCACACCGCCCCTGACGCCGCGCCACGCCCCTGACGCCCGACGCCACGCCGCCCCTGACGCCACGCCGCCCCTGGCGCCCGACGCCACGCCGCCGCCGCGCCGCGCGCGCCCTCGACGACTCCACCACGGCTCGGCCGACCACACGCCGCTGCGCGCGCCACCGACGCGCCACCCGACCCAACCACCGACACCGCCCTCGTCATCACCGCCTCCGGACGCCCATCACCGCCGACCCCTACGTACGTCGATCGTCACCGCTGACCCCTACGTACGTCGATATGTGTTTTTATGTGATATATGCAGAGGAACGCCTCGTTGTGTTGTATCGCGAACAACGCCATCGTTGTGTTTGCGCGCGAACAACGCCGCCGTTGTGTTGTTAGGCGCGAGCAACGCCGCCTCGTTGTGTTGTATGCGGAGCAACGCCGCCTCATTGTGTTGTATGCAGAGCAACGCCGCCTCGTTGTGTTGTATGCGGAGCAACGTCGCCCCGTTGTTGTATATGCGGAGCAACGCCGCCCGTTGTTGTATATGCAGAGCAACGCCGCCCCGTTGTTGTATACCCTAGCGAGAACGATGATTCGCCCTAGCGAGAACGACGAATTTGCCCTAGCGAGAACGACAAATTCGCCTTGTCGTTCTCGCGAATTCGTCGTTCTCGCTAGGGCGAATTCGTCGTTTATATGACTTGTTTACGTATATGACTTGTTTATATATATGACTTGTTTATATGACTTGTTTACATATATGACTTGTTTACATATATGACTTGTTGACATATATGATTGTTTACATATATAAATTGTTTATATATATAACTTGTTTATATGACTTGTTTATATATGTGACTTAGATTTATTTTGTATATGACTTATTGTACATATATGACTTGTTTACATATATGAATTGTTTATATATATGACTTGTTTATATGACTTGTTTATATATGTGACTTAGATTTATTTTGTTTATGACTTATTGTACATATATGACTTGTTTACATATATGACTTGTTTATATATATGTGACTTAGATAAATTTGTATATGACTTATTGTATATATATGACTTGTTTATATATGTGACTTAAATTTTGTTAAATTTGTTAGATATGGCTGCCCCGGGAGATAACATGGAGGAAGAAATGATGAATATTATTGCCAATGCTGGTGAGCAGGATGTTGATGATGGAAGTCAATACCTAGCTCTTGAAAATGAGCAAGAAAATGTTTTGCAAGAAAATACAGGCGAGGTATATATACTAAATATATATTATATGTGAATATTGTATATATTTCTGTGTACAAAAGATATTTATTTATTTTTTTATATATAGCCCTCTGGATCGGCGACCACAACGGCGAAGAGCAAAAATGTTCGAGGACCGAAGAAACCACTGGAGGGCCGGTACATAATATCAGAATTCAACATCGAGACAGGCGAACCACTTGGTCCACATAAAAGGAAATTCGTGGAACACTATGGGTACCTTGTAAGGGACAAAATTCTGATCAGTATCCATGAATGGAAGAAAAAGATCAACGAGCCTGATGTTAGTTTTGTCTCTGATGTTGACAAGAATTTGCTCTGGAATGATATCCTTGCCCATTTCACGTTACAAGCGGATGATTATGATGATATCAACGATGATGAATTGAAGGAGCTAGTTCGATCATGGGCTATGAAGAAGATGGCCACACAATTCTAGACTTGGAAGAAAAACCTATACAACACATACATCAAGAAGAACGAAACGCCGAATTTCAATACTGCTACGGGCCCGATCTCGAAACAGAGGCCCTATTGGAATGATTTTGTAGAGTACAAGACATCAGCAGAGGGTGAGGCATGGGTGAGAAGGAACCAAGAGAATGCCTGAAAAAAGGTATACCACCATGACATGGGATCAGGTGGCTACGATACTGCCATTCCAGAGTGGCAAAAAATGGAAGCGGACATTATTGCCAAGGGGATCGAACCAGAATCAGCCAAGTGGCCCCCATGCTCGAAGAATTGGTTTTTCAGTCATGGGGGAAGACTCGACCCACAGACCGGTCTGGCAGTGTATGGGCAAAAACTCGAAACAGCAGCACGTCGATTGGCTTTTGCTATAGAAGCTAAAGAGATTGGTGTGTTCAAGCCCAATAGAGAGAAGGATGAGCTGACGTATGCCATCGGGACTGCTGAACACACTGGCCGAACCAAAGGCTTAGGACGCAACACTCCATGGGTTCATGGTTTCCCTAATGACAAGGAAACCTACCGAAGCCGCCAGAGAAGCAAGGAGGAGCAAGCAACGCGGGTGACACTGTTTGAGGAAATGGTGCTTGAAGCAAAGGAGCGAGAAAAAGCAATGGAAGCAAGAATGCAGGAAGAAATCAGAAAGCAAGTGCAGATAGCAATGAGTGCCCAGAGGCAGGCATCAGAGCCAGGAATGAATGTTAATATTAGCCCCCCTGGTCAGTTGAAAAGCAGCTGCGCTTCCACTGAGCTGCCAAAGCAAGATGACATAGCGCTGCGCTTCCCCGTGGATGATGTCACTACTCCAATGACATCAATTGAGCTACATGTTCCAAGGGGGAATGACACAATCAAGGTCATTGTCGGTATTTTTACTCCTCCAGACCCTACCAAGACACCAAGAATCCATGGGGCACCAATACAACTTGGATATGCTAGGGTCGCAGTGGATAAAGTGAGCAAAGGTTATGAGGATCTAGCTCTTGACATTCCTAGAGGTGATGGAGAGAAGACTCTAGGAGAAGCAGAGAAGGCATATATACTATGGCGCAAGCGCTACATCATTATCCCTGGGGCGTCTGCTCCACCGCCAGCAGACATTAGGTGCGGACAAAAGTTAACAAAACAATTTTTTGATAATTTTCTATGGGTATGACTAATAATAAGCATTTACTTATATCTCATTATTTTTTGTGCTCACAAAGCAGGGCCTCCGCCAACCAAAGTCCAGTTGTTGCTTCTCCCGACCATCATAGTGCTCAGGGCAATGATGACGCCTTCGAAGGCACTGCTGCATCCCCACCATCTCCAACTCCTCCGCCGCCTCCAAGGAAGTCCACAACTCATCCGTCGAGGTCTCCAACGCCTCCGCCGCCTCCAAAGTCTGCACTGCCTCCAAGGCGGTCTCCAACGCCTCCCCCACCTCCAAGGAAGCCAGCCCCTAAGAGGTTCGCCCCGCAAACGAAGCTGTTGCCCTGCCCACCGGCAAAGAAGCAGAAAGCAAATACTCATCCAGTTATTCCCCAAAAACTATCTTATGAGAAAAGTGAACAAGAATTAAATGATGCAGTACAAAAAGAAGTGACATATTTCTTTGAAGGTGCAAAACAGGCACGACGAGCGAGGGAGAACCCGGAGCTATCATACTTCTTCCTACCTCCAGATCAGCTAAGAAAGAAGTTGGAACAAAAAAATGGGATTCTCTTAAGAGCGCCGCGAAACAACCGATATCGGACTATGACCGCTCTCTCACCAAGTCATATGAGGCGGCGCAAAAAAAGAAGAGAGTAGGGAAAGGTGTTGCACAACCCGGACAACAATTGCAATAATCAATCCCCCCCTTGTCGTTCCTAACGAATATAGTTCAAACTTAAACTTAGTGGAGGAGGTAGGCGGCTATGAGTCGTTTCTTCGGTTTTATGAGGACACTGATTTGAACCTTGCCGAAGTGCTCGCTGAAGGACCATCTGCTCCGGAAGTGGATCCTTACAAGAAATTTGTACCAGGCCAGAGTCTATACAACCCAGAGAAATTAGGTGAACTGGGTACGCAAATGTACCTGCTAAACGGATGGTACATGTCGGCGTCTGATGCGGGACAAATCTATCTTTCTGTCAGAATTAGAAACCACCATTACTTCCGTGGCAATGACATTATCTATGTGGAGCTTCCTGAATTACACCAACTATGCCACCTGGACTCTCTCGACAAAAGTCTCATTAGCTGCTATTGTCTGTAAGTGTGATTATTTTCTACTATATTCACAATTTCTTTATTATATATTCACAATTTTCATGTATGCAGATATGAGATGACAAAACTTAGAAAGAGAAAGGATAATGATGTTGGGTTCATTGATCCGTATATCGTATACAAACACCCTAACCCCCTGAAGGATTATAAGCCTCAACCTGAGAGAAATCTCATGAATTTTTTAGTGAACCAACGCGACAAGAAGGAGATACTCTTCCCCTATAACTTCATGTGAGTGTTATTATAAGTAATTAATGTCGATCATATATATGGGACATCAATATTTTCATACTAGCTAGTTACCTCTCTCACACACACACACACACATATATATATATATATATTTATGCAGCAATCACTGGATATTAATGGTCATCGATATGGCCAATAGTAGATTGAAAATCTTAGACTCGTTGAGAAAACCGCAAACGGAGTATCAAGACATGATAGATATTATACAAGGGTAATTAATTTAGTGTCTCTATAACAACATATATATATATATAATGGCGCCGATCTCTCAACAATTATTAAAGGTTAAATTATTTTTTTATTTTATTGGTTGCAGGGTTTGGAAAAGGTTCATTGAGGAACAAAAAATGAAACATTGCAAAGCGCCACTGGGTGTAATCGCACACAAAGTAAGTACTATAACTACACATTTATATTCAATTAACACCATATGATGATTTCAATTCACCCTAATTGATTTTTTTGTCATAAAAGTGGGTTCTAAGGCAGGAGCAGGGTAACAACTACTACGGATACTATGTTTGCGAGTTCATCATGGCGTACTCAAAGAGAACTCCTGAAGAGCAACTCAAAGTACGTATATAAATACTTTTTCCTTTATATTATTTCGATCGTATATTTACAATTTCTTTATTGCTCTCATTTGTATAAGTAATTACATAAGCAATACACATATATATATATATATATTAATACTTTTCCTTTAACTTTTATTGAAGACTGAATGGTTGAGGGAAAAAGTCATACGACTTGACCAAATTAAAGCAATTCGAGAGACTATAGCAGGATTTCTAAATGACCAGGTCATCAACCCCAACGGCGAGTTCTACAATGACCCGAACGAAACGTGGATGCCTGGAGGAGTGAATTGCTAAGGACATAAACAATTTATATATCAAACCTTTGTAATATATATATATATATATATATATGTATGTATGCACATATTATATGTACATAAAATAACGTGTGTATATATATATTCGTTTGTTATTTATGTACAAAGTTCGAACGAAAACTTACGCGTGCGAAGTACACATATATATTACTATTAGCAGCGTATTCGAAAATATATTTTAATATCAAAACTAATCATTAAATGAAAAAAGAAACCAAAAATAAAAACCAGAAAAAGGAAAAAAAGAGAGGGACATTTAGTCCCGGCAACCGGGACTAAAGGTCCTGCCCCATGGCGGTCCCTGGCCAGGCCTGGAGGCCCCCTTTACTCCCGGTTGGTGTTTCCAACCGGGACTAAAGGTGTAGTCCCGGGCGTCAAGCCGGGTACCTTTAGTTCCGGATTGGTGCTCCCGGTTGGGAAACCGGGACTAAAGAGGTTTCCCAACCGGGAGCAAAAAGCCTTGCTGCACCAGTGATATGTAGAATCAGCGGCGGATCCATGAAATATTTTAGGGGGATTAAACAACACACCGCTCGATCTTAAGTCTCAGCCCTCCCACACTATAGAACTTTGCCTAAAAATTCATGGGGCTCTACAGGGTTTTCCACAGCTCCGGTATGGGTAGGGGGGGCTCGAGCCCCCCCCCCCCCCACCGTTGGATCCGTCTATGTGTAGAATCCAAAACTTATATGAGTGAACTAAAGAATCCAGAGCTTTTGAAATTATAGAATCCAAAACTTATAGACGGGAACGTGCAAAAGAAGTAACAAGATCCAACGGCATTTACACAGTATAAAATAAACTGGAATGGAGATGGACCAGCATGCATTATCACATGTTATGTGTATACACACGCACACACACACTAGTATATATCACACTACATATACGTGTGTGACTGTGTCTGCATAGTGCGAAGTGCGTCGATAGGGCCGGGCAATGCATTCACTTCAGACTGTGTATAGATTAGAGAGCGACATCAGTTAGAGAGATGAGTTCCACCACGTCTAGTGCTCTCGTGCTAGCAGCAGCAGTACTCCTAGCACTGACCTTAGCCCAGCATGGCTCCCTCGCCGCAACCGTCGAACCCAGGGTCATCGTCGTCGGCGCCGGCATGTCCGGTAAACATATATATGTCATACATATCAAACAACACGTCTGCCCTGATGACGATGTTGATGAGATGATGAGGTATTTTGTTATATATGTGGATACTTTTTCAGGGATCTCGGCGGCGAAGAGGCTGTCGGACGCCGGGATAACCGACCTGCTGATCCTGGAAGCGACGGACCACATCGGCGGCCGGATGCACAAGAAGAACTTCGCCGGCATCAACGTCGACGTTAGCGCCAACTGGGTGGAGGGCGTGAACGGTGGCAAGATGAGCCCCATCGTCAACTCCACGCTCAAGCTCCGGAACTTCCGCTCCGACTTTCACCCTCTTCGCTTGATCGTTTCTGTGGACTGTATCATAGCTGATAAGCATGGCTAATACAATCAAACTAACAGGGTGTTTGATTACCTCGCCCAGAACGTCTACAATGAGGAGTACGTCGACTATAGAGAGCTGATGAGCTCTGCTAGCTACTCCGTTCCATCCGTTAAAACTATATAGTTCACTTTGATTTGTTATAAGTCAACATTTTTAACTTCAACTAAAATCTTAGAAAATATACATAAATCTAAACAGATGCTCGCTGTGCAGCCCTATATCTGCAATTTGCGACGCCCCACATTGGCCACGGTTGACTCTCGATAGCTTGACTGTTGGAGCCCCACTCTCTCCACTACCGAAAACAGTGACTTTGCCGTATGTCATAGGCACTTGGTGAAGACTAAAAAAAACACTCGGCAAAGACTTTGCCAAGTGTAACATTCGGTAAACAGCACACGACATCTACAGTGTCGGTAAACAACTATTTGCCGAGTGTTTTTTATCACGCACTCGGCAAATGGTTTGCCGAGTGTCAAATTTGACACTCGGCAAAAAAAAAGTGGTTTGCCGAGTGTTTTTCCAAAATACACTCGGCAAAGGATTACTGTTTGCCGAGTGTTTTTGGGAATTACACTCGGCAAACCTATTTTTCAAAGAAAAAAAAATTTAGCACACCATTACTGTTTGTCGAGTGTTTTTGGAAATTACACTCGACAAATCTATTTTTCAAAGAAAAAAAATAATTTTTTTCTCAACGTATTTCAGTCCTTTGGCAATAGCAGCAGCAGTTGGCTCGTTGATGATACGCAGCACATTGAGGCCAGCAATCACCCCAGCATCCTTTGTGGCCTGCCCCTGTGAGTCGTTGAACTAGGCAGGGACTGTCACTACAGCATTCTTGATCGTGCTGCCAAGGTAAGCTTCAGCGATCTCACGCATCTTGATGAGAACCATAGAGGAGATCTCTTCAGCTGCAAACTGCTTCTCCTCACCCTTGTGCTGGACAACAATCATTGGCTTCTCACCAGGCCCAGAAATGACCTTGAAGGGCCACAGCTTGATATCGCTCTGGACAGAGGCATCAGAGAACCTCCTGCCGATGAGACGCTTGGCATCTGCATACAAATGCAATCATGTCAGATATGCATTCCAATACCATACAATTTGAAATGTAACAGAAATCATCCATCAGTTAAATAAAACTTTGATCAATCAAGTGAAATATAATAATCCAGAGACTACCTATAACTAATAAAAAATTCACATCAGTTTTCAGTCAAGATGCCACTAGCAGAAAGGACAATCAAGTGAACTCCAATAATAATAGTAAGATTGTATTCAGAAAACAAATTACAATAGCTGGCTAGCTAGCTAAGAAAAAACAAAAGACTATATTCAGAAAACAAATTACACCTAGCTGGCTAACTAGCTAAGAAAAAACAATCATCAGTTTTTTCAGTCATGATCATTAGAACAATCAGAACATGTAAACGGGCATATAGTAACTGGAAACTCATAATTAAGCAACCAGTGTCGCAAGATCCGTTCCCCCTTGTATTCTGCCATGTTTCAAGACAGACAATCACAAAGAATGACTGCAAGTCAGATACCAAATGGCATTGACTACAACAAATTACACTAGAAAACATACTCTGAAAACAACTGGAATCCAACTAAACTGGCATAAATGCCAGCAGTTAGTTTAAACAGCTGGACCCAAATGCTAGTAATACAAAGAACAAAAGAATAAACGCACTAAAAAATAAGTAATCATACCCATCAGGAAAATGGTAGCCTTTCCCAGGTTGCAGATGAAAGAGGCCTACATTGTGGACACAGATGTCAAATGCCCAGCAGAATGAAGCCTGTAACATTACAGAGATAGCATAATGAGAAGTAAAGCTTAGACATTCAGAAATAATGAAATGACAACGAGCAGACAGAAACTGGGTGATGAAATGCTGAAACTGCTTATTACACTGAGCATCTATGAGCTGAATACATCACTTCTTACTTCTATAGGCATTCCTTGTGGAAATACAAGTATGGATCATCTGGCCAGGATGTCAGCTATGAAATAATGTTAGCTTCAAGCAGCTTAACTAGTTAATTTGATTGCAATTAGTAAATACAACTTGATACATGGGTGTCCTTAATGACTCAAAGCTCTTCTAATAAGTAAATGCGAAGGCCTCAAGTACACAAAGGAAAGCTTATATACACAACAGAACCATTCAGATAGCATCACCTTGAATTAAAGCTGCGCCGTTCTGTGTCGACCTCCAAGCTAACAGTTTCCTCCTCTTTAAATCCAATCCCACATCCTTGTTCCGTGCCCTCAAATCTTCCATAGTGGAAAACCTGGGTGCCAATCACAAGATGAGAGAGGCATGGCAAGTTAAAAAATCAGAACTCCTGTGATAATCAGAACTCCCCCTCCCCCTCCCCTTCCTCCCCGCCCTCCTTTGCTTCCTCCGCCCCCTATCCTTCTCTTCCTCACGCGGTCCGCGGGGCTGGGGCACGCGGCGAGCCGCACCTGGCGGCGCCTTCCCCGCCGTCGGTCATCACGGTGCCTCCTCTCCCCGCTGCGCCCGCCGACCCCTCTCCACTTCTCCCTCACGTGGGATCTAGGGACACGGCCTCCACTGCCGACGCCCCCCGCTCCGGATGTGGGCCCGCGACGGAGTCGGCGGGTTCCGAGGCTGCCGGTGCCGATGATGGCGCAGCCACGACGCCTCGATGTGCACCCGCGCCACCACGCCGCATCCACCTCCGCCACCACGCCCCCTGCCACCGCGCTGCCTCTCTCGGCCAGGGGGCTGCAGCTCACCCCTGGCTTGCGCCGCCGTCCCCTCGGCCGCCTGGGGTGCGCCGCTGCCGGGCCCCCTCCCTGGATCTCGCCGTTGGGGGAGGGAGGGGAGGGGCCGGGATCCGTGGCCGCCGGCAGGGAAGAAGAAGGGGAGGGAGGGGAGGGGCCGGATCCGCGGCCATTGGAAGAAGAAGGGGAGGGAGGGGAGGGGCCGGATCCGCGGCTGCCGCCGGGGAAGACAAAGGGGAGGGAGGGGAGGGTCCGGATCCGCGGCCACCGGCGGGAAGAAGAAGGGAGGGAGGGAGGGGCCAGATCGGGGAAGAAGAAGGGAGGGAGGGAGGAGCGGATCCGTGGCGGAAGAAGAAGGGGAGGGAGGGAGGTCCGGATCCATGGCGGAAGAAGAAGGGGAGGGAGGAGAGGGGCGGATCCATGACGCCGCCGGAAGAAGAAGGGAGGGAGGGAGGAGGGGGGCCGGCCGCCGTGAGGAAGAAGAAGGGAGGGAGGGGGAGGGGCGCGCCGGCAATCAAGAAGAAGGGGAGGGAGGGGGCGGGTGCGGGAGGAGTGGGGCTGGGGAGGGGAGGGGCGGGATTTTAGGGGTGGACGGTTTTTTTTCTATTTTTTTGGGTTTGCTGAGTGTTGTTTTTGACACTCGGCAAACCTGCTTTTTTGCCGAGTGTTTTTTTGACACTCGGTAAACTCCCTATTTGCCGAGTGTTATTTGTTTGACACTCGGCAAACTACCCTCTTTGACGAGTGTTTTTTTTGCGAGTGTTTTTAGTATAGCACCCGGTAAAGAATTTGTTTGCCGAGTGTTCGAGGGAATACACTCGACAAACATAAAAACACTCGGCAAATTTGACGTTTCCGATAGTGATGGATCCCCGTGGCCGCCACGGCGATGAAGAGGATGGCTCTTGAAGATGCTCCACCTTCATTTCGAGAGGTGGCTCATTTAGTCATCCACCTCTGAGAATGACAAGAGCATTTTAGGAGGCGAAGACGTATATGACCACCTCTGAAAATTAATTGCGTTTCAAAAATCTTTTTTTACGGTGGGGCTAGGTGGCTAGATCATAGGCGGAGAGTATCAAATATTTGTTCCTTGAGGTAGTAGGTTAATATAGGTTAGCCATATATCATAGCTTAGTTTGAGACATCGGATGTAGGAAAACACGCTTTATATTTTTTTTAAATGGAGCAAGGAAATAAGATCTAACAAATGCTAATTAATATGAAAAATGTTCGCTAGATCACTGTAAATGATTTCATTCTCATACTCGCCTCAAGAGCTTGCGCGCTGTTGCCGCTTGGCCTTCGAGATGGAGGTGGAGCTCACCAATCTTACCCATGCTTCTGATGAAAGTTTTTCAACTCGGAGATATTTGGGAGTTACTACAGAACTACAGATATTATACTTGACAACATGTTATTTATTATATTCATGTATGCCTTTTGCATTGCTTTATATATAAACTGCAGCGGTGGCCTCTACGATGAAGATTATGTTCAGAAGAGAATTGACCGAGCGGATGGTGTGGAAGAGCTCGGGGAGAAACTCTCTGGCACTTTGCACGCCAGTGGCAGGGGACGGCAGTGAGAGGTGTTGCTGAATAGCAGTGGTCTGTAATTTGAAAAAAAGGACTGTAAAACTGCAAACTAACTAATTCATGCAATGGGCAGACAGCCGAATGGGCCGGCGACGCCGGTGGACATGGTGGTAGACTACTACAAGTTCGACTACGAGTTCGCGGAGACGCCGCGGGTGACCAGCCTGTAGAACGTCGTCCCTCTCTCGACCTTCAGCCACTTCGGCGACGACGTCTACTTCGTCGCCGACCAGCGGGGCTACGAGGCCGTCGTGTACTACCTCGCCGGCCAGTTCCTCAAGACCGACAGGTCTGGAAAGATCGTCGACCCGCGGCTGCAGCTCAACAAGGTATACATGCTTGCATTTTTCTTCTCTGATGCTGCGATGTAGATAATACAACAAATCACATGCATGTATATATACATAATAAATAGGTGGCGCGAGAGATCAGTTATTCCCCGGGTGGCGTCACCGTGAAGACGGAGGACAACTCAGTGTACAGGGCAGACTATGTTATGGTTTCTGCAAGCCTGGGTGTCCTGCAATCCCCTCTCATTCAGTTCAAGCCGCAGCTACCTGTCAGTAGTTCCAATCTCAACTATTCACATCCATATATGTGTGTATATATATCAGGGTGCCTTCTACCTTGCATATATATTTTCTCAGCAATTTCCCTTGTCTGTCCCAGGCATGGAAGGTTACGGCTGTTAAGTGCTTAGGATCATCTAGGTGTAGATTAGTGGATGGATTTATCTCTATTTGGTTCAAATTGATCAAGTACATGACCCAGGAGAGAGATAGACTCGGGAGAGGAAGACAGAGCAGAGACCCATATCTTCGGGCTTGGCAGAGGAGGTGGAGGGGAAGAAATCGCTACGGCAGCGGTTACGTAGTGCGTGGCGGGGTAGTCCAGGTGCCGGCGACGCCGTCGACGGCGCTTCCCGTCACTTGCAGCGCTGCCCACGATTGGAAGGGCCTTCTAGGGTTACTTTGGTGGGTCAGTGGCGGCGGTAAACCTCGTCCTTGTGCCCTGGCCCCCACCTTTCTTTTTATATAGCGCTGTGTGACAGAGGCCCGCCGACCAGTGGTCGGTTAAGCGTCCCCGATCAGGACGCGGTCAAGGGGTCCGATTGGCCGTTGGGCCAATTGATGGAGATCAAACTAATATTCTCCCCCTTGATCTCACCTTATGACTTAAACTTAACTTACTTACTTTATCTTGTCCTCATTCCATCACAGATCAGTGCATAGAGCGTGCTTCATCGTCACAGTCAGTTGCAAATAGATTTAACAGATACAATGTACCTCTCTGTTTTCAAACAGATAATCAACTAGGCCCTTAGTATCCAGAAATCATAGGATTTCCCATAAATCCATGTCGACTGTGTGTTCTCTGAACGCACTGGGTGATTAGCCTTTGGTAAGCGGATCCGTAAGTACTTACTCGGTACTTATGTGCTCAATGCTTTCAGAATGATTCTGGATTTTCTCCTTTACAACATATAACTTAGTGTCAATGTGTCTGGCAGCACACTTGCCCTGTTGTCTTAGAAGTTAACTTACTTTAAATGGTTATTGCTGTTGTCTACCATTGTTAAATCCGGGTACAAATTCCCTTAACCTCCTTTTGCCTGTTCCTTAAGCTCATGTCAAGCTATACTATGGTATGCATCACTGATGACACCACAACTGTTTCTTTAGAGTTTTTCCACAATAATACTCCAACTGCGAGTGTTAGCAACTATTGTGGATTTCACTACACATCTCGCCATGACTTAACATTTGTACCCTCAACTATTTAAGAGTACTTATCCTTTCTTACTCAGCATGAGGCCTATGATACTTTGCAAAATTGCAAGACACTCTCAACTCCATTCTAGTGATCTATATCTGAACTGGACTTCTGCCAAAATATCCCGGATACATAAACTACGTCAGGGTAAGTTCTTACTTGTACTTGTACACACATCAAGCTTCCAACAGCTGAAGCATATGGAACCATATTTATTTGATCGATCTCATATCGGTTCCTAGAACACTTAAAGTTTCCAAATCTATTCTCCTTGACTATAGGAGCTGGCGTATGTTTACTCGCATGCATGCTTTACTTTTTTAGAATCTTTTCTAAGTATGCCTTTGTGATAGTCCTAATACCCCATTTTCTTTTATCTCGATTGTCGATAAAATATCGTTGGCAGTCCTCCGAGGGGTATCCCACAAAGATAGATTGATCGGTAGAGGAGCGTGAGATCAAAAACAAGAAGGCAACAGAGACACATGAGTTAGACAGGTTCAGGCCGTCAGTATGACGTAATACCCTACTCATGTGGTCTGTTGGTTTGTATTAGCTATCGTATGATATTGCATGAGTTTGGAGGGGGTCCCTGCCCGCCTTATATAGTCCGGGGAGCAGGGTTACAAGTCGGTTAGATCTGAGAGATAACCGGAAAGTAATAACTGATTACAGGAATCTTGGGATCATACATATCCTAACAGATCTCGTAGTATCTTTAGGATATCTTCCAGATGTCTTGCGGAAGGCGCCGACCAGAGTTGTGCCCCGCAAGGCTTCGTCTTGTGGGCTGGGCCGCCCCTGAGGGCGCAGCCCATGTGGTCTGCCATGGATATCCGGGGTCATACCCCCCACAGCTAGTCCCCGAGCGCCTTATTCCCGTAGTGCAACACCGTCTTGAGCTTGTCCGAGCAGGTGCGAACGAAGCCGAGCAGTCGAACTCATGGTATGACCACCATGATGAGTTGCCGAGCAGTTGTGAGCAGTTGCCGAGCAGCGTGTACTATCACTGAGCAGCACAAACCATAGCCGAGCAGCATAACCCAAGCACGGCTTGCCATAAGGGTGTAAGGAGCTGAAGTTCAGAATCAAAAATTTCTTCGCAGTGGAACAAGTGTGCCCACTTAGAGTCTGACCATGAGAAAAGGAGATAGTCTTCTTCAACTTCAAGAGGCATGGAGTCTTCTGGAATAAAGCAAGCACATTCACCACGAGGTGAAGTGTGCCCACTTAGTCCCCGAGCCTGACAGTAGATGACGTAGTCATGTGGTGCCGGGGTCCAAAGTAGAAGAATAGTAAAAGATCAGCCGACCAGGCAGCCAGTCCTCGAGCGTAGCCCTGAAATGAGAAAGAGCACATTCACCGCAAGGTGAAGTGTGCCCACTTAGTCCCCGAGCCTAACAGTAGGTGACGCAGTCACGTGGTGCCAGGGTCAGAAACAGAAAAATAAAAAAAAAACCCAGCTGAGCAGGCAGCTAGTCCCCGAGCCGTTTACGGAGATATTTGAAAAACTCAACCGTGGAGAAAAAAACCGGAGTAACGGCTGTACAGTAACCGTTACTGAGCCTCAATAAATGGCGGAGAAGTCAGCGATTATTCAGCGAGTAATAACCAACGACGGCGATAAATGAGCGACATGGGCTGCGGTTGCGTGAAAGCCTAGGCTATGGCCCATTAAGCTGCGTCGAAGAATTCGGAGGGGCGCAAATTGCGGGAACGGTTTCCCAAAAACCCTCAAATGCGAAAGGGTGGGGAAAGTGCTTTATAACTGCGCCGCCGCATCCCGCATTCATACCTTTGCCACTTTGCTATCCCGTGTTCATCCTCAGCCCTCACATTTCTAGATTCGAATCCACGCACGCTCCCGATGCCAATCCCCATCCAGATCTGAGAGATGGCGCCGAGGAGGTGAGCTGTGAACCCAAAGAAGGCGAGCCCAAAGAAAGTAGGAGCAGGAGCTAGTCATGACGAAGAGTGGGTGCCATCGCGCACGGGGGAAGCGGAGCTCGAGAGATTGGTGGAGGCGGGCGTGCTTCCTGACCGCGTCACTGCCGGATGGCGGCCAGCCAGCAGTGAGCCCTTCCCGATGCCCAACACTGATGAAGCTGTAGTCTTTGAGGATTATTTCTAGCATGGTTTGGGGTTTCCTGTTCATCCTTTCTTGCGGGATCTGCTAGAGTTCTGGGCAATTAGTCTGTGCAACCTCCACCCCAACACTATATTGCACATTTCGATCTTTATTCATTTCTATGAGACATTTCTAGGGTTCTGCCACACTTCAACCTCTTCAGACACTTATTCTGGTTGAAAAAGAAGGGCGGCGGTGGCTCCAAGGTGGTTGGCAGCGTATATCTGCAGCTCCGGGATGGAATGACCAACGAGTATATTAACGTACCGCTGAACACTTCTCTGAAAGGGTGGAATTCCAAGTGGTTCTACATGAAACAGAGTCACCTTGCAATCCGCTACGACGTCCACCATATCCCGAAGAACCAGAAGAGCTGGTCGGAGAAACCGAACAGTGCTGACATAGAACAAGTGAGGGAGCTCCTCGACCTAATTAAAGACATGGAAATTAGAGGCGAACTTGTGGCAACAAGCTTCATAGTGCGCCGCGTCTAGCCCTGCAAGGAGAGGGCCCACCTAGGCTTTGACTACAGAGGTGATGATGACGGGACCTAGGAGAGGACGGAGCGGCTAACAAAGAAGAATGTCCTAGAGCGGGCTGCAGACACTACATGAAAAACGGTTTGTAGCAACGGGACAAAATTTTTTAGGGGTGGTTGGTGATAGAGCCGCCCCTACAGTGGCGTGTTCGGGATCCACGAGACCAGCCGCCCCTACAAATGGAACAGTAGGGGCGGCTGGTGATACGAGCCGCCCCTACAAATGGGTAGGATTTGTAGGGGTGGCTCACTCACCAGCCGCCTCCGATGTTGCTATTTGTAGGGGTGGCTGATGATTGAGCCACCCCTACAAATGGAACAGTAGGGGCGGCTGGCAATACGAGCTGCCCCTACAAATGTGTGGCTGCTGGACGAGCGTGGACCCGAAAAAATTATCAAATCCAATGAACCGAAGAGGTCAGGTCCGCACTTTATCCTCTTCCTCTCCCTCCCCGCCGTCCTCTCTCCTCTCCTAGCCTGTCCTCTCTCCTCTTTCTCTCCTCTCCCTTCGCCGTCGTCGCCTCTTCCTCTCCCTCCGCTATGGTTCCGTCTTCCTTCCATTCCCCCACCCCACCGGTGACCGGTCCACCCCATCGAAGAGTTGTTGCTAACACCGCATAGATCTACGTGCAGCTAGCCGCTCCAGGCCCAGGCACAGGGAGGCCCGGCGAATCCGTCCGACGACCGCATGAGCGCACGGAGGCAGTGACCGAAAGTTAGAGTGCACCGCCCCTCCTTCGCCCCTCGGTGAGTCGGCGGCCGTGGGCTTGGACGCATCGCATCCCCTTGTCGGGGCCGGCCGAAGTTCGCTGGATCTGGTGGACCTGTCCACCACGGAGGTGCACACTGGGGAGGGGGACACCTCGATGGCTGCGCTTGCTCCACTCGGTGTAGCGCGCTCTCGTCCGTCACATCACCGCGGCATCACTCTGGAGGAAGGGCATCCCCTTAACAATGGCGTATGCTTCGAATCACCTGTTAATCAGGTACTCTTTGGTAAAAGATTATGTTGTTATGTTGAAGTAAAAGATTAGTTTCATTGTGGCGACTAATGAGGATGGCTCGAATATGACTTCAACATATTGCTTTTATTGTGTTATTATTACTCTTTGGTGGTTTAATCAACATATTATAAGAATATTGCCTCAACATGATAGTAGAAGATAAATAGGACTATATACTTTAAGGTGCATCAGAGTATAACGGAGGATGGCTGTTAAGTAATAAAAGTAAAAGATTAGTGACAAGGCATGGAGTAGAATATTATTTTTATTATGTTGTTACTCTTTGGTACTTTAATCTCAGCTTTTATGTTGAAGGAATCAAAAGGAAAAACTGTTTTTACTTAATAGTATATACTCCTATTTATCTTGTCTGCTCCGAGACCGATACATTAGATCCTATTTATCAGGGTATAATCTTACTAAAATTTTTATGATATATTTGTTACTGTGGGTTGAAGATCTTTCAAGGATGTTCAGGCTCCTCTCTAGGATTAATGGTGGCCTGCCTCCTGTATCTAAAATATTCCAGGAGGTATCTTCTTTTTTTCTCTCCCTGTGGCAACTGAAAAGTAATATATGAATGCTACTGGTATTGAGCTTCTCTTCATTGTGGCAGATATCTAAGGGTTTGCTTGACAAGTATGGCCCTGATAGGGTTCTTGATACTCCAATTACTGAGGTTATAAACCCACAAATTGATCACCATTGTCCATTCATAAGCTGTCAGGTTGACCCGATCACATTCTCATACTGATCTTATTTGTTTTGGTTCAGGCTGGCTTCACTGGCATTGGTGGTGGTGCCGCCTACCATGGTCTTCGACATATTGTAGAGTTCATGACATTTAACTTTTCGATGCAGGTCAGTTGTTTAATGAATTCTGCAAATCACCATACTAATTCAATTATTAACTATTTGCTTGCTTTGATTTGTTCTTCACTCCTTGGCATATCTGTTGGTTTCTGTACTCATTTTCTCTACATGCTTTGCAATCCCAGAAAATTCATATTTGTTGCAGCATCCTATTGCATATCTATTTTTGCTCTTCTCTGTTTGCTTTATATTTCTTAGAAAAAGCATTTATTACATAAATTAGAATGGCTCCTAATCGTTGACGATTGTAATGCATTTTGTTAAGTATCACCTCATTGGAGAAAGATGTATATACATAACCAGCATGTTAACATGTTCGTAGACATTCTTCTCTTGAGAAAAAGTGACATGAACTCCCTCACTCCAGTTTATTTTCACATGGTAGAATATCTGGGAAAATCTGTCAGATCCATTAAACACTATGATCCATTCTAATTTGATTACTGAATCAGAGGGGTTATAATCTGATATGGTGTCACTGATGAACGTTTAGTGATTACAATTCCTTGCACAGCAATTTGTCTTTACAATTTTCTGCAACAATAATGTTTGTTATTCTGGTACCGCTCTCCATCTTTGAGAATATGAATACTGGAGACTCCATATGCTGAAAAACAAATCTGTTAATTACACACTGTTGTATATTCAGGCAATTGATCACATAATTAATTCAGCTGCCAAGTCGAACTACATGTCAGCTGGCCAGATATCTGTACCTATTGTCTTCAGGGGTCCAAATGGTGCTGCTGCTAGAGTTGGTGCCCAACACTCGCAGGTTATTGTCACAAACTTACCTCTATATTGTTGTTCTGTTGCTGTTCTTATTCTTTAGAAGACAAATAGTTATGCCATATGATTTAATGTTCTGAAAGTCTTGTGCTGAGACATACATTGACAGAGGATAGATTAATTGTAGGACTAAATAGTTCATTCCAAGAGTTATTTATCTCCATACTGTAATATTTAGTAGAACTGTTCTTAAAATGGAAATAAAATATAAATGTTTTTACTGAGAAAGAGGTGTAAGCTTTAGGTCAGATTAAAATCATGCAGTGCATATCATCTCATGGACATTATAGTCTTGTAAATATTTACAGATAGGTATGCTACTGTACTTTGATGGAATTACTTATTGTCTTAGTATGCAGTGCTATGCAGCTTGGTATGCACATGTTCCTGGATTGAAAGTTCTAGCTCCATGTTCTGCAGAAGATGCTCGAGGTTTGCTAAAAGCAGCAATCAGGTTTGCTAAAAGCAGCAATCAGTTATGGTGAATCCTTTCCTGTTTCTGATGAGGTACTTGATTCTAGCTTCTGCCTTCCGATTGGAAAGGCTAAGGTATGTTCTTATATTTATTAGTGGAAGTGAAGAGTTCAATCTGATCCGGCTTCCCTTGATGGATTTTCTGCAAATATTTGTTATTCTGTTTATGAAGGATGATTTTGCACACAAATATTTCCAACTAGATCAATGTATAATATATAATGCATGTTTTGGATTCTTTACCTAATCTTACTTAGCTACATGGGATGATAACTGTTTAGTTGCCTTGCTTTTGGGAATGGTGAGCAATGATTTCCATTCCCTTGCTTCTGAGGTAGCCTTTCCCCGATTAGTATGGTTTTGCTTGCCCAAGTGCCCAACCTTGTCTATCATGGACAAAGTTGAGCAAAGAAATCAACATGCACATGATGCCACCTTGAATGTACGGATTGGCTCTGTCTGAATATCTGTAACTTGAGCCATTCCCTTTTTAAAATTATAGCTTTATTCTATTGCAATTTTTCACAAAAAACAAGAATAAGATCCAGTAAACGAAGTTCTCTAGTTGGTGGTTCTAGTTGCATTTCTCATGTTCTATCATTTTTCAGGCCGCCGATATACTGGCTAAGGAAGGTATCAGTGCCGAGGTAATTTGTTTTTTGCATTTCCTCTACACTACAGTCTTGTGCTACCAAATCTCTTTTCCCATGGAGTCCATTATTGTTGTCTTATTCTTTAGTAATTCTCTGTTCAGGTAATCAATCTTCGCTCGATCAGACCGCTGGATAGAGCTGCTATTAATGCATCTGTGAGGAAAACCAATAGATTGGTAACCGTAGAAGAAGGCTTCCCTCAACATGGGATTGGTGCTGAAATATGGTCAGTCTCTCCCTCCCTCCCTCCCTCCTTCCCAATGCATCTGTGCCTGCCATTCTCTTGATATTTTCTTGTTGCTATGATGGCTTCACTGATCTCTCCTGATAAATGTTATTGTTTTATCCTTTTCCTGTGGCAGTGCACGAGCATCTTCTGCATACCAGCGATGACTTTGTCTGGCAAGTTGATGCAATGTCACATGGGCGTTTTATGACTGATGTTGAGTTTCTGGACCTAAGGATAGCCAATAACAATGCAAGTATCCAGCCTCGTCTTGTTTTTCTCAATTCACATCTCTTGCTAAACGCTTCCATGACCTGGGAGATTCCTGCAACATTTTGTTGGCTCCTTCTTGTGTGCAGAAACTTGAATGACTTAGCATATTCGTCATCATGAGCCCTTGTATTGGTAGGCATATATGAATCAAAGTATGAACTGTAACTACTAGAAGCTCAAGTCAATTAGCTTCAAAACAGATACCAGACTTCAAATTTACAGATACCAGTCGAATTTGAATTGTAAATTTAATTTTTTTTTGGGGGAAAATGATTTGTAGGGGCAGTTGGTATTGTAGCCGCCCCTACAAATCGATTTGTAGGGGCGGCTATAGTACCAACCACCCCTACAAATCGATTTGTAGGGGCGGTCTGGGAACCGTCCCTACAAATACATGATTTGTAGAGACCCTTGCGTAGGGGCGGCTAGGCAAACCGCCCCTACAAATGGTCTACAACCGCCCCTAAAAACCCTTTTTGACGTATTGAGAGATGTTCGCTCCCAACATTTCATTCATCTAGCCAAAGCAGACGAGGGCCTTCAATTGCACATATTCGCCTCCTCAGGTAACCATCTCAATTTTTTATTCCTGATACTTTTAATCCTGAAGCATTGCTGAGCAGTGAACTGATTCACTTATGCAAAGATCCATTCACAGGAAAGAGCGGTGTATTTCTCCGGCGTGCCTAGGGGTGATTGGCCGAGGGGGTAGATGTTCGGCCATCGGCTCGGCCGGAGGAAGATGCAGCCAGCGCCTCCTCAGAGTCCGGAGGCACCGACGTTGGTCGGACGGAGAGTTCGCCCCCGGTGTTAGATAAAGTCCGTGGGAAGAGAGCAGCGGCAGACGAGCCGGCCTAGAAGAAGAGAAAGACGGCAGCTGCCACTCCCCTCAAACTAGGCGGCATCTTGCTTGAAGGTGACCAGATCACTCGAACGTGTAGGACCGCGGTGATCGAGTGGTCTGATGACGATGAAGCTCCAGTTGCTCCTCCTCCGAGCAAGCAGGCACCTCCGCGCAGCACACATGTGGAGGAGCAATCAAGAGGAAGCGAAGAAGTCCCCGAGCAGCGGGCGAGTGGATTCCCTGAGCATCAGGCGAAGGAAATCCCCACGCAGCAGACGACGGAAGTCTCCGCTGGGCAGGCGACGGGAGTCCTCGAGCGACAGGCAGAGGTAAACCCAGAGCGACGGGTGGAGGAAGTCCCGGAGCAATAGGCGGATCAGAGGCCGACTATGGAGGAGGCGAGACCTCCACCCCAGAGCATGGGAGTCAACCCCATAGCCTCGTCTGGGGGCTTGGGCAGGCATCGCCGATTCAAAAAATTGTACCGGTAGACCAAACGGTAAGTATCCTCATGTTGGAGTTACTGTGCTATCTTATCTTAGATTTTCTGGCGCTTGACAAAATGATCTGATGCAGTGCAAGGCATACGGCGGATCCAGACCCGTCCGCCCAGACTGACGAACAGCCTCAGGCTGATCCCAGGGTGGAGGCAACGCCGGTAGTTCCCGTATCGGAACCCCCGGGTGCTCGGCAGCCGGAGGAAGAGTCAACCAACGCTAGGGGTGTACTTGGAGATGGTGAGAGGTCGGCGTTGGGGGGGCAGGGCGGTGACAATACCTGAGGCAACGGCGGGTACTGCCGAACCCTCGAGAACTGAAACTGGAGTTGTCGGTGATGCACCATAGTCCGGGTCGGTGAATCTAGTGGTGTTCGAGGAGCTAACGGCGCCGCCTAAGGCATCGTAGAGCATGGTCGGTCCCACTGTCCGGTCATAGTGCCCCCCGGCGGTGCCTCTAGCTATAGCGGAGGACGACGAGGCGGAAGAGATCGTTCATGCCGAACCTCAAACCCAATCTGTCCGAATCCTCCGCAAGTGCGGCGACAAAGTGGTAATTGTCGAAGAGGACACCCCCAAGGAGATGAGGCGACTAAAATCTGCCCTCGGAGTAATAAAACAAATCGATGTTAGTACTGAATCCTGAGTACTCGTCTTTGACATTGGAGATCGAATTCCATCATTGTCATCGTGCATTTTCAGGGGATAACTCGGACTGCCGAGCACCGGCACCAGCACCAGCACCAGCTGATAAAGAGGATGGAGCCCCTCGCCGAGGAGAACCAAAAACTCAAGGAGGCGATGAACCTCTAGGAGAGAAATACCAGAGGGCCCGGCATGAGTGAGACCTCGCTAAGTCAAACGCGTAGGACCTGGAACACCAGAGGGGGTCCTATCTGAGTAGCTAGCAGCTGCATCTGAACAGGTACAGAGCAAGTCCAAGCAGCTGGCCACTGCCTCCACACAACTGAAGGACGCTTCCCAGCAGTTGGAGCAGCTGCAGAAAGTCTCTGAGCAGAAGAAATGTACGTGTGATCGGTGAAAGCGCTTTGCATAGTTGGATATTCTTATTTCTAGTGATAACTATTGTGCTTTGTAGAGCAAGATGTGGAGCTCGGCCAGCTACGCCAGGCCCTCGAACAACCTCAAGAGGAGAAGACGAAGGAGACAGGGTGAGCGAACAAACTGGCCGAAGAGCTGAACGGTGAGTACTCCCTAGTCGGGGTTACTGCTGAAGTAATTTCCTTACTTGATGGAACTTTGTAATGCTTGCAGACTACCGTCGGAGGGTCAAGGCACAGTTCGATGTGCTAGAGCAGGATGCCCGGACCCAAAGGGGCAAGTTTGATGCCATAGTTGATGGCATCAAACCAGTGCTCGACTGCGTCGACCCAGAGGTGGCTCCTCAGTCGGACGGCAGGCCGCCGCGCCCGGACATCGTCATCGAAAGGTGCAAGATGGCGTGGGAGAGCTTCAAGAGCTTCAACCGTGACACCATTGTTTTCGCTGCTACCCACGCCCTTACTGTGGTTCGGTCCCACTATCCAGCCACTGACCTTCAAGTGATAGGGGCCGGATTCACCGAAAAGCTGGGCGAGGCGGAGACTCAGTAGCTGGAGGACGAGGTGGAGGACGCGGCAAAAAAGATGGCCGGCGACATCGACCTGTTTGGTGAGACAGATGGTGATGGGGAAGCTCAGTGATCTGCTCAGAGGGTATTGTCTGAAATTTCTAGACAGTGTAGTTAGAACACGTGAAAGCATAAAAACACTTAGGTATATGATAAATGTTATAAGGTGCATGTGTATGCAGTTAGCTTGTATTTCGGTGAAAAAATCTTTGTAGTTTTAACCATACGCAATTAGACGTAGTACAAGTAGCATCCGAGCAGTTGGTTCGCTACTGACCCCCATGGCCTCGGCTAGCCCATAGTCCATAACGTTGAGCGCAGAGCCCGTGCATGTGTAGGAGGAACAGGCGTGAACAAGGAACCATAGCCGACCACCCATAACGTAGAGCGCGGAGCCCGTGGTACATGTAGGGAGAGATCGGAGACTGGGTCTTCTCCAAAGAGAATAGAGTGGAACATGTGCTGCCCAGCGGTTATCAAAATAACTTGGAGATATAGGTAGTATAAGCGACGTCCGAGCAATTAGGTCTGTGCTGAGCTCTCGGCCTTGGCTAGCCCATAGTCCATAACGTCGAGCGCAGAGCCCGTGGATGTGTAGGAGGAACAGGCGTGACCAAGGAACCATAGCCGACCACCCATAACGCAGAGCGCGGAGCCCATGGCACGTGTAGGGAGAGATCAGGGACTGGGTCTTCTCCGAAGAGAACAGAAAAAAAGTATGATGCTGGCGGATCGGCGAAATTTCTTGCAAATTTGGAGCAAATTGATCGGCGATTTGGAGAAAACCTATGGTGAAATACGTTAGCGATTTGGAGAAGATGTGTTCGGCAATTTTGGAGAGATTTTTGGCGAAAAAGTGTTCGCGAATTTGGAGAAAATCGTTTGGCGATAACATTAGAGATTTGGAGAAACGTGGTCGGCGCAGTTATGGCGATTCCGTATTGGAGTTTGTTACGGAGTAGCATAGAGCTCGACGATCGTAAGTGGGGGTTAAACCACAATGGAGAAAAAGTGGAGACAAGTTATGGAGACCAAAACTTTATTCAACATAAAGTGGAGAGTACATATCTGGAGCATTTCAAGCATAGAAACAATAAGGTGCTTGATGTGCCATGAGTTGGAACATCAATTCCGTCTAAGTCACATTGGCGATAAGACCCTGGTCGGGTGACCTCTTTGATGACATAAGGCCCTTCCCAAGGGGAGGAGAGCTTGTGCATCCCTTTAGTTTTTTGTTTTCTACGAAGAACGAGGTCGCCGACAGCAAATGAACGACCTTAGACATTGCGGTTGTAGTACCTCCGCAAGCCTTCTAGATATTTGGCTGTGCGGACGTAGGTGATTAAGCATTCTTCCTCGGCCCTGTCGATGTCCTCTGTCCGAACAGCTGCGGCTTGCTCTTTATCATAATTTTCCACCCTAGGTGCTCGGAAGGCAATATCTGCTGGTAGTATGGCTTCTGAGCCATAGACCAAGAAGTATAAAGACACACCGGTGCTGCGACTAGCTTGAGTACACAGTCCCCAGACTACAGCTGGTAGCTCCTTGAGCCATCTGCCCGGGTGCTTTTCTTCTTTCTGATATAGTCTCTTTTGAGGGCATCAAGGATCATGCCGTTCACTCGTTCGACCTAGCCGTTGGCTCTAGGATGAGCAACGGAGACGTATTTGACGGAGATGCAATGATCTTTGCAGAAGTCCCAATAGTGATGGCCAGTAAATGTAGTTTTGAGGTCGGTGATGATGCTATTTGGGAGACCGAATCTGTGGATGATGTCCGCGAAGAGCTCGACTGCTTTCTTTGCAGTAGCCGAGACGAGCGGTTTATACTCAATCCACTTAGAGAACTTATCAATGGCGACGTATATGTATCGGAAGCCACCTAGCGCTGGCTTAAAAGGGCCAATCATGTCTAGTCCCCAGCATGCAAAGGGTCAGGAAGCTAGAATGGTCTGTAGCTCTTGTGCCGGTACGTGTATTTGCTTGGCAAAAAATTGGCATCCTTCACAACATCGGACGAGGTCTTCTGCATCGGAGATGGCTGTGGGCTAGTAAAAACCAGCTCAGAAAGCTTTGCCGACCAGTGTTCTCGAAGCCGTGTGGTTGCCACAGGAACCAGAGTGAATTTCGAGAAGTAACTTCACTCCGTCTTCTTGGGTGATGCATTTTTGCAGAATCCCTTCCTTGACACTTTTCCTCATCAAGTTGTCATCCACCAGCACGTAATGTTTGCTTCGACAGATTAGGTGTTCGGTTTCAGTCTTATCGGCGGGTACCTCGGCGCTGGTAAGGTACTTGACGAATTGTTCCCTCCAATCGGTGGCCGACGAAGGTACCGCTAGTACCAACTGCTCGGCGGGGGGAACTTCCTGAACTTCCTTATCTTCTTTAATGGATGGCGCCAGGAGATCTTGAACGAAGACCCCCGGTGGGATCGTGGCGCGAGAAGAGCCCAACTTGGATAAATGGTCGGCGAGCTGATTCTGGTCACGTACCACGTGGTGGTACTCGATGCCGTAGAATTTTCCTTCAAGCTTCCTGATTTCGGTGCAATATGCATCCATCTTCTCGTTGGCGCAAGACTAGTCTTTGTTAAGCTGGTTGATGACCAGCGCAGAGTCCCCATATACCATGAGGCGTTTGACGCCGAGCTCAACGGCTATACGGAGTCCGTGGAGACATGCTTCATATTCGGCGGCGTTGTTGGAGGCCGGAAAGTGTATCCGAAGAACGTATCGGAGCTTATCCTTGGTTGGCATAATGAATAGAATGCCCACACCAACATTGTTGATGTTAAGGGTGCCATCGAAGTACATCACCCAGTGCTCGGGGCATGTGGCGGCGATGGGCTCTTGGATCTCGGTCCACTCAACAACAAAATCAGCAAGCGCCTAAGACTTGATCGTAGGCCTGCTTCTGAATTCCATGGAGTAAGTGCGGAGCTCGACAGCCCACTTGATGATACGGCTATTGGCATCTTTGTTGCGGAGGATGTCCCCTAGAGGGAGCTTGGTGACTACGGTGATCTTGTAATACTCGAAGTAGTGACGGAGCTTACGCGACGTGATCAGGACAACGTACAGCAGCTTCTGGACCTAAGGATAACGAGTCTTGGGCTTGTTAAGAACCTCACTGATGAAATATACCAGACATTGAACCTTATAGGCGTGCCTAGCCTCCTCACGCTCGACCACAATTGCTATGCTGACGACGCGAGAAGTAGCGGCGACATAGATCGGGAGAGTTTTGTCTGGCCATGGTGCCGTCTTGATCGGAGGCTTTGTTAGGAACAACTTGAGCTACTCGAAAGCTATGTCTGCCTCATCTGACTAGGAAAAGCACTCAGAGGCCTTGAGGAGTTTGAAAAAAGGTAGCCCTTTTTTGGTGAGGCACGATATGAAGCGGCTTAAGGCAGCCATGCAGCATGTAAGCTTCTATATATCCTTGATGCATCTTGGCCGTTTCATGTTGGTGATGGTGGAGACCTTGTCAAGATTGGGCTCGATACCTCGTGCGCTGACAATGTAGCCTAGGAGTATACCGGATGGAACTCCAAAGATGCACTTTGAAGGGTTCAGCTTCCATTAGTACATTTTTAGGTTGGCGAACGTTTCTTCGAGATCGGTGATAAGATCATCGGTGGTCTTGGACTTGACGACCACATCATCGATGTAAGCTTCGACATTGTGGCCAATCTGTTGATCGAGGCACGTCTGGATAGCCCTTTGATAAGTCGCCCCGGCGTTCTTGAGTTTGAAGGACATGGTGGTGTAGCAATATGCACCGAAGGGCGTGATGAACGATGTCTTGATCTGATCTTCTTCCTTGAGGGAGATCTGGTGATAGCCGGAGTAACAGTTAAGGAAGAAGAGCAGTTCGCAGCCGGCGGTGGAGTCTACAACCTCGTCTATCCGAGGCAAACCGAAAGGGTCTTTAGGGCAGTGTTTGTTAAGATCAGTGTAATCAACGCACATTCTCCATTATTTATTCTTTTTTCGAACGAGAATAGGGTTTGCTAACCACTCTGGATGATACACTTCTTTTATGAATCCGGTAGCTAAGAGCCATTTTATTTCTACCCTAATAGCCTCCTTCTTGTCTGGCGTGAATCGGTAGAGTTTCTGCTTGATCGGTTTGGCGGTCGGTGGGACATTCAAGGAGTGCTCGATCTTCTCCCGTGGTACCCTCGGCATGTCTATAGGTTTCTAAGCAAACACGTCGGCGTTGGTACATAGGAAGGAGACGAGCGCGCTTTCCTATTTGGGGTCAAGGTGAGCCCCAATCTTCACGGTCTTGGAGGGGTCGTCGAGGCCAAGGCTGACCTCCTTGACTTCCTTAGACTTGGCGGAGGCATGAGGAGGCTCCTGCTCTAGGATCTCCATGTCGTCGGTGAGCAACATCTTGGCTTCGGTGACCACACTGGCCATCTAGATGGAGAGGTCGATGACTTCAGCGAGGGAGAGACTCTCTATCTCACAGGTGTAGGCGATGGAGAGGTTGGCCCTTAGGGCCAGAACTCCTACAGGCGAAGGCATCTATAGCACCAGATATGCGTAGTATGGTATGGCCATGAACTTAGCCAGAGCTGGCCGACCATTTATGGCGTGGTAGGCGGTGTTGAAGTCGGTGACATAGAAGTTGATGTGTTCAATGCGGTAGTTGCTTGTCGTGCTGAACTGTATTGGTAGTGTGATCTCGCCAAGTGATTTGGAGGCCCTGTCAGGTATTACACCCCAAAAGGAGGAGTTAGAGGGTGTGAGATCTAATAGCCCGAGGCCTAGCTCCTTTAGGGCTCCGGCGAAGAGGAGATTCAGAGCGCTCCCACCATCGATGAGCACCTTTCTAAAAAGCACCTTCTGGACGGTTGCGTCGAGGATGAGGGGGAAACACCCTATGTAGGGGATGTCTGCCCACTGGTCGGCCCTGCTGAAGATGATGGGGACCTCGGACCATGGGCGATAACTGAGGTTGGCGGTGGTGTCTTTCGTAGTGACGGAGAGCACCCGCCGTGCGGCGAGCTTCCGTTCTCTTCTGCTCTCGGTGGAGGCGAGGCCCTCGAAGATGGTGGCGACTACCTTGTCGTGGTCCTAGAAGGCATTGTTGTTGCCCTCAGGTGGTCGGCGGCCTTCGGCTCCATCATTGGTGTCGTCTTCCAGCTTTTTGTCCTGAAACTCCTTAGCCAAGCCAAGGCAATTCTTCATCTTGTGTTTGGCATTCTTGTGGAGAGGGCATGGGCCGTCGAGGATCTTTTGGTACTGCTCATCATAGTTGCACTTGGCCCGAGGTTGACTGATGGTGGCAACGATGTGGTCTGGCCGGTGGCGGCGATTTTGGCTAGACTTGGGTCCTTTTGTTCGATCACGACCGCTGTCATGATGGTAACTGCGGTCGTCGAAGCGGCGGTCATTGTGGTGTCGATCGTCGGGGCGATCATCGTAGCGGCGAGGTGAGTGATGAGTGCCCGCATCCTCGTTGAAGCGCACCTCGGCTTCCTCGGCGTTGGTGTACTGGTTGGCAGTAGTGATCATCTCGCCAATGCCTGTGGGCGGCTTGCGGTTGAACTTGGAGCGAAGCTCGTGATGGTGGAGTCCTCGGATGAAGGCGGTGATAACTTCGGCTTCCGTGATGTTGGGAATAGAATTCCGTATCTCGGAAAAGCGTCGGATGTAACTGCGCAGGAGCTCGGATGGCTTCTGATTGATACGGTTGAGATCATGGTTGGTGCCCGGCCGAGTACACGTAGCCATATAATTGTCGGTGAAGACTTTTTTTAGCTCTTCCCAGGATCCGATGGAGTCCAGGATAAGGCTGGTAAACCAGCTCATGGCCGCTGGCGTGAGCATGATGGGGAGATAATTCACCAAGACACTGGTGTCTCCTCCAGTGGCGCAGACAGCAGTGGCGTAAGCCTGTAGCCACTGTGTTGGATTCATCCTTCCCTCGTAGGGCTCGACCCTAGTGATTTTGAAACCACGGGGCCACTGAAGTGTTCGGAGCGCCCTCGTAAATGCTGGGGGCATTTCGGGGTTGTGGTCGGCATTGGCTGCAGCGTTGCCGGCGTTGATCGACTCAAGAGCTAAGTCCGGGTATCCATACTCCTGCTTGTACTCCTGACGGCGACGTATTTTGTCTTCATGGCGACCGAAGCGACTTTGCTCGATACGCCGTCATGCATCCCGGAGGTTGCTGAGGTGCACTCGAGCGTCTTGTTCGACCTCCTGGTCGCGTTGGTGATCATGTTCGGTGCGGTGGACCTTGGCTTCCCCCTAGAGAGGCAGTGACTGGTCGGCGAAACGGCTTTGGCTGGGGCGGCGATTGGATCTCGGCATAGCTGATCGATGAATCATGCTCGTAGAGCATGAAGGCCTCTGATCCTCACGGATCTCATTAACCTAACAGTGTGCCACTTTAAGCATGGCGGCGACCTTGGTGAGCTCGGGCGTCTGCGGGAGGCGGGCGAGCTCGTTTGTGGCCACTGCCAGATTGGCGCTTGGAGTCTTGAAGACGTCATGGCCGTCAACATGGAGAAACTCTTCATCGAGGTCGCGGTGGAGCGGGAGCGGCCTTCCTTGTGAGTCGAGCCGATTATTTCGAGCGGCCTTGGCCCTCGCAATGGCTGCCTCATTTTCTCGACGCTGCGCGTGGTTGACGTTCCAGTTCTCACAAGCGATGCGTTCCTCCTCGGTTTCGCCGTTCTAAGGAGGGTTGTCGATGCTGACGTTGAAGATAGCGCCACCTTGGAAGGGTGGGAGAAGGAGTTGCTCGATGAAGGTTTTGGCGAGGGTCTCCATAGAGCCCTGAGACTCAGAGCCTGGATTTTCCTCCGGGATGGTCTAGAGGGACGCTCCGAGGCATCGGCCTATGTGTAGCATGTTGACGGCTGGCGGAGGCTAGACGACGATCTGGTCGGCGAGTGGATGGGTGTCTCCCACCTGGTCGGTGAATTTTTCCCTTAGGGCATCTTGGTAGGTAGCGGCGACGTTGGTGAGCATGAAGGGTAGGGCCGTAACCCCTGGAGTTTGTCGAGCAGCCTCCGATAGATCCGGATCAGAGGGTGGTCAGCGCTGAACGAAAGTGTTCAGAGCCGACTCGGTGATGGAGAGGCAATCGGCGAGCTTTAGACCGACCCGATCGATGGACTCAATCAGATCGTCATTGTTGATTTGCCTCCTCTGGTAGCGAGGAAGCAGGCGGCGAGTCATTGATGAAGGCGTCCTCAGAAGTGGTTCCAAGATCGGATTTGTGGTTGTAGGTGCGGGGTGGTCGGCGTAGAAATGATCTGCACCGGATCGAGGTGCTCCCCAACTCCGTCAGCGTTGATGACCCATGAGATGGATCCGACCATGAAGGTCTGGCCAGGCTACGGAAGTGATGAAGAGCCTGCGGAAAAGCCATCTTGTTCGATAAGGAAATAGCATGCACACCCCTACCTAGCGCGCCAACTGTCGATAGAATATCGTCGGCAGTCCTCCGAGGGGTATCCCATGAAGGTAGATTGATCGGTAGAGGAGCGTGAGATCAAGAACAAGACGACAACAAAGACACACGAGTTAGACAGGTTCAGGCCATCAGTATGACGTAATACCCTACTCCTGTGATCTGTTGGTTTGTATTAGCTATCATATGATATTGCGTGAGTTTGGAGGGGGTCCCTACCCACCTTATATAGTCCGGGGAGCAGGGTTACAAGTCGGTTAGATCTAAGAGATAACCAAAAAGTAATAACTGATTACAGGAATCTTAGGATCATACATATCCTAACAGATCTCATAGTATCTTCATGATATCTTTCAGATGTCTTACGGAAGGCGCCGACCAGAGTCGTGCCTTGCAAGGCTTCGTCTTGTGGGCTGGGCCGCCCCTAAGGGCGCATCCCATGTGGTCTGCCATGGGTATCCGGGGTCATACCCCCCACATCGATGAATTTCAATTCCTAGAACCAATGACGCTTCACCAAGATCATTCACATTGAAACTTGAGGACAAAACTTCTTCTCTAATGACAGATTAACATCACTACTAATGAGTAGAATGTCATCTATTCATAGGATGTGGAAAATGAATTTTCCATTCTTGATCCTCACATAAACGCTATTGTCCTTCTCATTTTCTTTAAAACCCAAACTTTCTTATCGTTTCATCAACTTCAAATACTACTGTCTAGAGACTTACTTTTAACCCATAAATGGATTTCTATAGGCGGCATCCCATATGTTCTTTTTCTTCCACGACAAAACCTTTGGGTTGTGCCATGTAAACGTTTTCATACAAATCCCCGTTGAGAAATGCAGTCTTTACATCCATATGATGTAACTCTAAATCGTAATGTGCCATTAACACCATTATGATTCTAAAAGAATCCTTACATAAAACTGGAGAGAAAACTCTCATTGTAATCTATTCATTCTTTTTGCGTAAAGCATATTGCCACACGTCGTACTTTATATTTTTCTACATTCCCTTTGGAGTCATATTTTGTCTTGTAGACCCATTAACAGCCTACTGTTTTTGCTTCATTAGGAATTACTTCTAAGTCTCAAACATCATTGATATTCATCGAATTCATTTCAACTTTATATCTTTCTACTTTCCCTTTAGAGTCACATTTTATCTTGTAGACCCATTAATAGCCTACTATTTTGGCTCCATTAGGAATTACTTCTAAGTCCCAAACATCATTGGTATTCATTAAATTCATTTCAACTTTCATAGCTGTAACACCGTAAAATTTGCTTTTCTTCAAATAGAGTTAAATTCATTTAATTATGAATTTTTGTGTACATTTAAACCTAGGGAAAATAATAATCTTTATTGAAATTGAAATTCATCTTAAGGTAGCAACATGAATGTGCATGCGTGCTGTGGCATATTATTTTTCTATTGAGTGGTTTGATTCAAAGTCCAAAACAGAAATTCAAAACTCATTTGAAAATGGTTAGAAAAGAAAGGAAAAGAAAAAGAAAATGGAAATATTCACTCCTCTCTCTTTTGGCCCGAGTGGCTGCTCAGCCCGACCTGCTCTTCTCCTGCTTCCGGCGGCCCAAGCCGTGGCCCAGCTCGCAACTCTGCTTCGCGCCGGCCCGTTCTCCTCTCCCGCGTGGGCCTACAGCGCCATGGCCCAGCAGCTAACCGCGCGGAAGCCCGAGTCCCTCGCTCTCCCTTGCTGACACCCTGGCCCCGCCTACGTGCCTCGCTGATGTGTGGGACCTAGCTGTCAGCCGCGTTTCCTACCTCCATCATCTCGTCGTCGGACTCTGCCTCGGTTGGGAATCCGCCGCTGCGACATTTGCTCGCGCCTTGGTTTGCACTGCACGCCCCGAGCCCCATAAATAGCGCGTCGATTCGCATCTATACGCCACCTCCTTTGCCCTAGCCCTAGTTTCGTGCCGTCGCTCTGGTGGATCTTGCCGGGGAGAAACCAGAGCTAGCCGCCGCCATGGTAACCATCGTTGGAAGCCCCTCCGTTGACTCACGCAGGTTGTCAGGAGTCTCTCCGTGGTACCGAACCTCCCAACACCATCCTATGTCTCTTTCTTCCACTCTGTTGCTCATACGCCGCCGCCGATTGTTTACAGGTAGACCAGAACTTCCCATCGAGCTACACGCCACGACCGAAACCTCCCCGGCCGATGCGAGTACCCTAGGTGAGTTCGCCTTCCCTTGTTCTATCTACTGGTGTTATTCCCATCCAGTTTGGAGCTCGAAAACCTGCTTCCATTGAAGTTCCGGCGAGGTGCTCGCCACCGTCAATGGAGCACCGCCGGCTTGGTCCTGTTCTGGCGGCAGATTAAGCCCCAATCCGCCTCAGCCGTCCAATTCAAGAACAACGGTCTAGATTAGAACTTACCCTTTCGTTGGCATATTTGCACAAAAGCCATTACAATTATTCGAGGTTTAACCCGCGGTCCCTGTCTTTTTCTAAAGAGCCCCTCGGATTTCTGATTTTAGAACCCGCAGCCCATAGCACTTTTTCAGGATACGTTTTCTTCTTTAGAAAGCGTAGTTTCCTCGGTTTAGATCCAAAATATGTTTTCACCTATTTACAGTTTTGCCACTAATTTTGTTTTAGCCATAAAATCTCCGTTTTAACTCCGATTTGATCCGTTCAACTTGCGTTAGATTCATAATTAAGTAATCTACATGTTTATACTACTGTTAAGTAAGTTTTCAGCTTTTAAAATTCAAGGGTAGATTTAATCTATTCTTTTACTAAGGGAAATCTTGTTTAATTCATAACTTTTTCGTTTTAGCTCCGATTTTTGTGATCTTCGCGTCTGTGTGATTGTAGAGAGACGTAGATTCATTTTATGAACTTTTCATCTTGATTTTATGTTGATTGGTGTACTGTTCTAAACTATAACTTTTGTTTGCTATGTATGATTGTATGGATGCCTGTGTGGTGCTGTTTGATCTTGAGTAGACAGTGAGTTTTGTGTTGGTGATCTGGAGCAACTCTTTGAAGATCAAGACCAGCAACGATACTTTGAATTAAGGCAAGTATAATATGAGGCTCTTTGTTACCTATTCACTTTAATGCAATCTCAATTCATGTGCATATGTTAATGAACTGCTTGGAGTCTACCTACCTTGATATTGATTATCCTGTCCTTGATATACCTATGGGTTTTGCATGTGGGTAGTATGCTCAGTTTGCTCCAACCAATATTGACTAAAGAATACAATTAAAGATATATGCAACATGGTATTAAAAGATGTTTTTTAGCAACATGGAACCAAGGGGGCTAGAGCATTGGGACTTTTCTTAGGGTGCTCTAGTTTCTCTCCAAAAGGACTTATCTTTAAGTGACAACCCAGGACTTATAGTACAACCATGAGGACTATATGGCTCTGGTCTTAGTCTAGTACCTTGCTCTTTCTAGATTGTAGCAGTTTACCGAAAGGGCAAGAGGGGAATACCGGGCTAGGTATGGGCCTCATCCCCAGGGTGTGTACTATGCTGCATGTATCAGTGCCACTTTTGGAGATGACTCCGTAACACTTGGGAGATGGAATCCTTAGCGACTGCTCCTTATTAGGACGACTAGGGAAAAGCTTCGTAGTGTACCCTACCTGCTCACCTTGGAAGTGTTTTGGGAGTTGCAAACCCAGGCATATGGGTAACATGACTCATGGTGAAAGTGTACAACCTCTGCAGAGTGTAAAACTAGTATATCAGCCGTGCTCACGGTCACGAGCGGCCTGGACCCTTACTGAATAGTTGGTTACTCGGGTGGTTTGGGTTATGACTAAAATTGTTGATATCTCTAATTATTCATATTTGAGAGCCTAAGCATAACTTAGCAACTTATGATTAATAATAAAATATGACCAACTACAAGTGCTTACCGCAGTTTTAGCCGTGTCAAGCCTTTTGAGCCTGCATCCCCTCATGTTATGCTTGCTAAGCGGTAGTAGCTTACGCTTGTTTTATTTCAATACTTTGGCAAAATCCCGGATGGGTACCAGATGAAGGTTCTTCAGTGGAGTTTTCCAAGAGGTGTTAGGCTTGTGATCAATCGGTTGACAATTCCTGTGGTGTTGGAGGCTTCGCCAGAAGAATAGAGTTATAGTATATACTTTAAAGTAAAACTATGTCTTTTGTAACAACTACTTATGCGCTATGTAATAAAGGCATTGTCTTTGATATTACCCCTTCATTTGTAACTATATGCGTGAATTGAATCCCTGGGCACACATATGGTGTGTATCTGGTTTTGACCTTAAAACCAAGTGCTACAATAGCTTCTTGCCATTTAAACGAGTAAACGTTTCTCATGGCTTCTTAAAATGAGGTGGGATCACCCTTTATTTGAATTTCTTTATTAACATAGACTTCATAGTCATCAGAAAACTAGTTTACTAATTCTTTGAAACCTTCTAGGGTCTCAGCTACTGGCACTTTCATATAGGGCTGTTGTTGGTCTTCATTGCTAAGAGGCAATTGATTCTATAGGCTCCTGTATCATAAGATCCTTGTTTACATTATTCATCTTTATTGAAAAGCCAACAACAGGTGTTGTATAAGTCATACAACATCAACAGGTATTGAGAAATTTGTTGTTTTGAATCACTGAAGTGGACGTGCAGTTCTGCTTCCCTTCAAGTCTTAGGTCTCTACATACCTCTACATACCATGATCCCCTAGATCTTCCTATCTTTTATAAAGATAGTGTATCTTCTAATTTTTTATTTGGGTTCAATCTATTAAAACCTTATATGGCGCTTTAAGCACCGCTTTAATATCTTTGATGGTGACTACGCTATCTTCCTCTCGGAACTTTAAAAAATTCAGGAATTTAGTTGTTTCTCTACTTAGGGGTATCATTGTTATGACCGACGGTCACATTCATCAAAATCTTTATCTCACTCAGTTTCTTACAAAATCTGTATCTCACTCTTAGTGAAGAGTATACATTCATCAACATCTTTATCTCACTCTTAATGAAAAGTAGTTTCTTATTTGATCTTAATTCTTACTCTTAATTCATCTCACAATTCTCCCCCTCGAAATATGGCATGAACTATGCTGCCATAATTTCAAGAACTATTTAGGAAAACTGTGACCGAGGAGACACTTATTACTTTCTTCATTTATATGATTACGTCATGCAAACAAAGTTATTTCTTGATCCGTATAGGAGTACACTTTCTTCATTCCACTTTAAGAACTCATCGAGGTCTTTTATTAACTGTACTTTTGCAAGTCACGCTTGCATCTTTTTCTTGTCTTTTGATTAGTATTGACCATGACGGTGCATTTCTATTGTGCCATGGTTAATACTAGGATAGTATAAGAGCTACCCAAACTTCTCTCGCTATGCGAGATACAAAAATATATGAGTCATCACAAAACTTCTTCCGCCATGCAGGAATGACTAGCATAAGAACTATGCCAAACTTCTCCCCATGCGGAATTAATCTATATACAAATTACCGTAACGAAAAAATTTAGTCATGATGACCAAAAACATTCACTTATTCTTTATTTTCCAATTAAATCTTCCCGTTGGTTCCAATTTAATCAGAAAATTAGTAAACTAATAAAAAAAATTGTCCTGAACTAGCTTGACTCAAGCCTTTTCATTCACATACCCCAGCATTGCAGCCCATTGGCATGCAGCAAAGTAATCTCGTCGGTTTAAAAATAAAACATACAATATGCTTCTGCATCAATTCTACGTCACCGTTGGGCAGAAAATAGAATTAATGCACAAAACTCATAAATTAACTTGAAATCCAAATAATTACTCTTCAAAATTAAATTCTCCTGTTGGTTCGAATTTAATTAGAAGATAATCAACTTTATTACAGCGGAAACACGTTAATAAAATACATTATATTAGTTCAGGAGCATTTCTTGGTCCTTATCTACTCTCTGAAAAATTGACCATATTGATGTGAAATTTATCAGAGATTTAAACCTCAAACTTGAACTCAATATAATATTGTCATCATCAACGTTGGTCAGAAAATGACAATACCATAATCTGACTTAAACAAAATGGACTACTCTTCTAATTTAAATATTCCCGTTGGTTCCAATTTAATTAGAGGATAAACATAATCATAATTTACTAAATATAACTGCTATGTGAATTAAATTCTCCCGTTGGTTTGAATTTAATTAGAAGATAATCAACATTAAACTTTGTTATTTTTCTTTGAGCTATTAATCATTTTCTAGGAAATAAATAATTTACTGGAAAAGGAAAAAGAAAATAGCTCAATTAGTTACTGTTCTTCGGCCCGACAGCAAAACTAGCCCAGCCTATGTTGAGCACGCGCGGCTCCCTCCTAGGCCGCAACCTGGGCCTAGGCCGAGAAAGTGGCTCGCCCGCTTGCGCCTGCCTGGACCAGCCTTCGGGCCATCGCCTTTGCGCCATTGATGGAGATCGGATGGCCACGCGCGCGTCTCGGTGGATCAAAACTGGCGACGGCGATGCTCCCCCAGAACCCTAGCTCACTCTCTTCACTTCCCTCTCTCTCTCTCTTCGGTGCCAAGACGGAGAGGCGACTGCAGAGTGGCGCCGCTGCCGGTCCCTTCGCCGGTGAGCTCGCTCACCCGAGGCTGAGCGGGCTACCGTCGAATGATCAGGGCGACGGTGCCCTTGATTCTGCATGGCTCCACTTCCCTTTCTCTCAGCGGCAGCCACCGACCGAGACCGTTCAAAGGTGGAGCCGTCGCTGGCCCTAGGAGCTGAGCGAGAGAAGGTGGTGCCGTCGCTGGCCCCCTCGCCGGCACGCGCGCTCCCCATCGAGTGATCGCGCCTCCATCGAGCGGCCTAGCCACGGCGCCCTAGCACGGCCACAGTACACCGGCGCGGAGGCCCTTCCCTGAGTGATCCGGTGAGTGGAGGCCGGCGAGGTAAGCCGCCGCCCTAGCCCTTCCCCTTTCCCCTTGATCTTCTTTGTTTGGATCTTCTTTCTTTTCTTCTCGGAGCTGGTCTGATTTAGGGTTAGGGTTAGGCTTAGGGTTAGGGTTAGGCCTACTGTTCATCTTCCCCATCTGTCTTCGTGGGTTAGGGTTAGGGTTCGAGTTGTTCTCGAAATCGAGACCCCCTTTGATGTTCTTTTCTTCACCCGATTAGGGTTAGGGTTCACATCGAACCCTTTGCTTAGATCCGAATCAGATCTCTCACCTTCTTCTAATTGCTGCTACCCCTACCAAATCTACGCCTAGAAACCTATCTCTGATACCATTGTTAAGTGCTTAGGATCATCTAGGTGTAGATTAGTGGGTGGATTCATTTCTATTTGGTTCAAATTGATCAAGTACATGACCCAGGAGAGGGAGATAGACTCGGAAGAGGGAGACATAGTAGAGACCCATACCTTCGGGCTTGGCAGAGGAGGTGGAGGGGAAGAAATCGCTATGGCAGCGGTTACGTAGTGCATGGTGGTGTAGTCCAGGTGCCGGCGATGCGGTCGACGGCGCTTGCCGTCACTTGCAGGGCTGCCCACGATCGGAGGGGCCTTCTAGGGTTACTTCGGTGGGTCAGTGGCGGCGGTAAACCTCGTCCCTTATGCTCTGACCCCCACCTTTCTCTTTATATAGCGTTGTGTGACAGGGGCCCGCCGATCAGTGGTCGGTTTAGCGTCCCCGATCAGGATGCAGTCAAGGGGTCCGATTGGCCGTTGGGCCAATTGGTGGAGATCAAACTAACAACGGAGATCTACCAATTCGACATGGCCGTGTACACCAAGATCTTCCTCAAGTTCTCAAAGAGGTTCTGGCCTGAAGGGAAAGGGAGAGAGTTCTTCCTCTACGCGAGCAGCAGGAGAGGTTACTACGGAGTGTGGCAAGTACAGAAAGCATCAATACTGTTATTATTAGCCTGTAGTTGATAGGAAGAATTAAATCGAAATATGAACGAATACTGAACATTTTGCAACAATATATGATCTACTCAGGAGTTTGAGAAGCAGTATCCTGGTGCCAACGTCCTCCTTGTCACCGTGACCGACGAGGAGTCGAGGCGTATTGAGCAACAGTCGGACAACCAGACCAAGGCAGAGATCATGCAAGTGCTGAGGAAGATGTTCCCCAGGAAGGACGTCCCGGATGCCACCGACATCCTTGTCCCGAGATGGTGGTCTGACAGGTTCTACAAGGGCACCTTCTCCAACTGGCCAATTGGTGTCAACCGCTACGAATACGACCAGCTTAGGGTATGGTATACTACAGATCTTTGATTTTGTGCTTCTCTATATGTTGCCATTATGCTCATATTTTTGAAGGCCTCATCCTTTGAATTTGAACCTCTCCTTTTTTCTGCATTCTAGGCACCGGTTGGAAGGGTATACTTCACCGGTGAGCATACCAGCGAGCACTACAATGGCTATGTCCATGGCGCTTATCTCTCAGGTAGATATATATGTATTCACATGAGGTCTTCAATTGCCTACCCTTGAGCTTGCCAAGACTAATAGCGAGTGATATAAGCTTAACTTGCACTTACGGCGTTAATTTCCATTGTATATTTGTTGACAGGTATCGACTCTGCTGAAATTCTCATCAACTGCGCCCATAAAAAGATGTGCAAGTACCATGTCCAGGGCAAGTATGACTAGAAGCTCCAACAAATTAAACGTACGCCTCCTCTTGTTGTACCACCTATGGATGGCAGCCATGTCTTGGCGTGCCTTTTCTCCTTATTGCAATAAGGCGGCAGATTTATAAAGCTTCAATGCCTGTTACCATCTATGATTTGTGGTTAAGTATTCTGCTTAAGTACCGTGTTACCATCTATCGATCTGTCAAACAAAACTTTGTACCGCGTAGTTCCAGTGGGAAGAGCACAATTTGTTGTCACCCGACACACACAGCAATCAGGCTCAATGCAAGGAAAAAACCGTCATCACATTTGTGCAAGGAGTGGTGAAACATTTTGTTCTGCTGTTCACGATTCATGATCCCCATAGTCTTTTGTGTTTCTTTTACTCTCACCCCTGCATTACAGAAGCGTCAGTTTGGATCAATCAACTCCATGGAGATTAGGGGAATGGACAGTAGATCAATCTGCACAATCACGAAAACACCTCATGATTCACCATTGGCGTACATAACCGATTACGATGTCGAGGAGTGCGCGCATACGTCAAACGAGACTTCCTTTCTGCCGATCTTGTGGACCAACTCTTGGAACCCGACTCCTCTCATGAAGGTGTTGATGACCTTGTTCTCCGGGACGTTGGGGAGCTCGTTGTGCTTGCAGGTGAAGCGCTGGATGTAGTCGTGGAGTTGTTCCTCGCGCTCGCGTTGGCAATTGCATTGGTGAGGTCCCACATGGTGCTGGGCTTGGTGTAGGCCCCCTCGAAGTTGTCGATGAGGAGCCTTTTGAGGTCGCTCAACCCTTCAATGGTGTCGCAAGGAAGATTCTCGAGTTAGATGTGGGCTAAGTCAATGAGGTGCAACGGAATGTACTGTACAGCAAAGAGGGTACCCTACGTCCAGTGGAGAATAAATTACTTATACAGTATGCTCGGTGATTTATAGGGGCACTGATGAATGTGCCTAGTGTTCCTAGCTATGAATATCGAATCTACGAGTGAGTTACCCCTACCTCTCCTTATATAGTCCGGTGTAGGGTTATAGATGAAATGTCGAATGATATATATCAACAGTTTCATAGTTTGTTACAAGGAGAATCTATCAGATCTTATTGGATCAACTTGGTCCTCAAGGCTATCTAATCGATATCTTGCTTTCCATGTACCTTATGCACCCTGTCCGGTTTGAGTCTCTTCCTTACCAGGCGGCAATGATGTTCATCCTATCACATCGATTAAGGGGTTAGATATGGTAGTTATACCTCTGTCGGATCCAATGTCAGCAGTGATGCCAGTTTAGAATATTACTGATATATGACCATGCGTTGAACTAGGGCCATAATTTTTTGGACTGGAACTCAGTAATTCGACACGGACGCGTAAGCTCTGAGGATTTTGTATCCGACGTAGACACGTGGATCCAATCTTTGTATCGGAACCGGGTATAGGACGTGGACGCATGAGCTCTGAGTAGAAGATGACTCGTATCGGACTTGGACGTAGGCACGTGAGCAGGGATAAGACTGGTACCATCGAGTAGATGATACGTTACTGCTTTTTAGCAACAGAGAAGAAATTTATTATAATGTACTTTTTTGTTATAAAAAGAAATAGTACCATCGCATGCTAGACCTAAGCCTTTCCACCTAGCCACTATATCAAGGTCTCTTGTGAAAATTTCACAGCGATGTTGGCGCCATATGAAAATTCCACTTTTTTGAGCAGATATGAAAATTCCACTTGCATCTCTTCGTTCTGTCCTAATGGATCGATTTTGGCTCTAGGGGAGCGGCATGGTTCTTATTCCCTCCTTTCCCCAATAAACCAATTTTAAAATTGTTTAAATTCAAATATCTTTAAGTTTAATCAAATTTATAGAAAAGTGCACCTTAAGATAATTAGATATGATATGAAATATATGTTCATAGTCTACTTATTTGGTGCCATAAATATTTTTTACCTTTTCGATAAATTAAGTTAAATTTAAGAAAGTTTGACTTAAGACGTACAACTCTAGAAGTTTGATTATTTGGAGATGGAGAGAGGCATTTCTTTCCATTGCAGAAGAGTGGGAAACACAAACATTGAATGCATGAAACATATAAACATGCTGAAAATAGCAAGACACCTAGCTTGATCCGCCGGCAGGCGGGGACTGCTTTTCCTTCCAGTTTGCACCACTGTCAATCAAACACAAGTGTATATATATAATCACGTCAATAATCAAGATCGAACCATAGTGACAAATAAATGGAAAATCACCACAGAATCTGTTGCTTGCTTACCTAAACGTCATGACGGTGGCGATAAGAGTGCTGAGGAGAAGGCAGATGAGCACGACATCAAGATGCTTGGTAGGGAGATTCAGTGCCGGATTCCTCACAGTCGAGGCCAGCATCAGATAGATCCCAAGAATGATGGTGAGGAAGAACAGGAGCACCACAGCCCCTGGCGCTATCTCGTCGTTGTCCTTCCCAGCAGCAGTGATGAAGTGCCTGACGACGGTCATGATCGCGCTGACGAAGCTGCTCCAGTTGAGGATCAGAGACGACAGCTCGAAGATGCTGTCCAGCTCCTTGCTCGCAGCCTTGCTCCTGTCATCGGCGCTCTGCTGCGCAGCGTCCGGCGGTGGCGGCGGCGGCTTGGGCGGCCATAGCTTCTGCTGGAGGTGGGAGGCGAAGACGACGAGCGGGAGGAAGAGGATGGCGTAGGCGTGGTCCATGTCGAACGCGATGAAGATGAGGTACGTCATGAGGAGCAGGTGCAGCGATGAGAAGTAGACCAAGGCGCTGCCCAGCTTCGCCTTCGTCTTCAGCGACAGGAGGTCGGCGCAGATGGTGAGAAAGAAGGGCGCGATCGCCATCTTGAAGGCCGTGTTGGATGATGCGTTGGCCGCGTATCCGATAAACGTGCAGACGGCGAAGCCGAGGGCCTTCTGGGAGTATTTGAGGCAGCGACCACGCTGTTCCTTATCGTCATCTGATGGGTTGACATGGACAACGCCGACCTGTTTTTATTCCAATTCGAACACCATTAGAGATCAGTTGCAGTGTTGCACTCGGTGTGGGAAAAAGTTACAATAATGAAAATAAATCTGGCTTCATCTCTTGTCACAAACCGAGTACTTGTTGACAGAGAATTAAACAAGGAATTGACTCAACAAATCAATGACTCGAGGTGCCAAGAACGAATGTATCAAAAAGTATTAGGACATAGGAGGAATAATTCAGAGACCATGCTAAGAAAAATGCAACGTGCATATGTTTTAACCTAAGTACAACATGTACGAGGTGCAATACATGAGTTGTCTCTATGATCGCAAAGTTAAGAGTTTAACACATATTTTTTTAAGGCCAGTTTGGTTGGTGCCGTAATTTGCCACGCCTGACCTTCGGCAAGCGACTGTGGCTGCCACAGAAAGTGTGGCGAGCAAAATTGAAGCCACACTTGCTAAGAAAGTATGCCACGCCATAATTGTGGTAGTGAACTAAACAACTACCTAAAAACTATGACATGATCAACACGGAGCATCTCAACCTAAATTGTATTGATAGTGTGGCATAACCAGGTATGAACAATTTCGTTTTTAGGGGAAATGGGTCAAAACTCTATATCGACCGATTAATTTGGGAAACCCGGTTAAAACCACGACACTACGTAGTAGCTAAACTAGGCCTCACGTACAGGCAGCCCCAGCATAGGAGCGAAGATGTGCCATAATCACACGTAAGAACAGCAAGCCCCAGCACAAGGATGAATTGTGGCACAATAACAAACATCGAAAGAGCACAGTAAAAAACAACACTATCATTCCAAGGCACCGTCGCAACATCACCTTCTAGTCCAGTGGCCACATGAGCTTCATGGACAATGCTTCCAAGGAGGGATATGATGCCCAAGAACGTCATCGCCGTCAAGGAGCCACAGAGGAGAACAGCTACACTACACGTGGACACCAGCATAATGGATGTAGTGCTTATTAAGCCTCCAAGGAGGGATCTCACGCCCAAGGGCATCACCGCCGTTAGCCCAGCCATGAGCTAGGATGAGTTTTCACCCACAGCCATGCAATGGTTTCACAAAAGAGACAATCTTGTGCAGCCGCCGCCATTGCACCCAACTACTTGCACTGAGCCCTCGAGTGAGGCACAACATCAATGAGCATCGTCGCCCTAAAGATCAGAAAGCCATATCCAAGGGTGGGTGGACCACTGTGTGATCACATCATGGATCCAGTTGCTGCCAACCACCATCATGCCACGACGGTGCAGACGAATCAACTCCGGCCGTGAGTCCATGATGGATGGAGATTGGAGACGAGTAGAACACCAGCCTGCTGTGACACCCGTGATTGGCGACCTTGGCTTCCAAGGACATTCACATCCTCACAGAGGGCGGCCGCCACCTGCTGGTAGATTCGGATAATCTGATGCATGCAATTGATTGGTGCCCTCAGCACCAACATGACATGGATCTACTAGCACGACGCCACATCACGCCACTAGGGTGCCAAAATGGAGAGCAAGCACAAGGGCATGCAAATCCGGACGAACCACCTAGGAGACAACCATATGTAGGCCCAACCACCGTGGACCCAGCAATGCACGCCGGTCGAGACACTGATCGGGGCTAACATGAGCTTGGTTTTGGCTAGATGGAAGAGGAGGAGAGGGTAGAGGGAGGAAGGAAGTTACAAGCAGATGTTTTTGGCATTGCTACCACTCGTCGACCGGTAGCGGCAGTCCAGAGGAGCCTGGGAAAGGTCTAGGTCATTGTCAACGAAATATGGTGGACAGTCTACCTAGGGGTATGCCCAAGGTAGTAGATTATCGGCAGACAGGTGCGCAAGCTACGAACGAGATAGTGACGCAAGACAGACACGAGGTTTTATCCATGTTCGGCCGCCGTGAGGGCGTAATACCTACGTCCTGCGTCTGATTGTATTGTTGTTTGTCAATAAGAATGTTTTTGAGAGGGGTCCCCTGCCCGCCTTATATGGTCTGGGGGACAGGGTTACAGATCTGGAAACTAATCCTAACCGGTTACAATTGTCATAGGTGGCCGGATAAGGATTCCTATTCTAACCGACCAGGATCTTGCTTGATCTCCAAGTCTGCCTTGATTCCTTGTGCGGGACTCCGAGCAGATCGGCTGGGCCGCGCGTCGTCTTCTGGCGGGCTGGACCCCCTGGTCCGGGACAGCCCAAACCTAGCCGTAAGGGTATAGGGGTTAATACCCCCACAGCTAGTCCCCAAGCACCATGTATTATGTTGCGACACGCCGTTTGATATTCTTCGGCTAACGCAATCTATCTTCATGTCATCTCCAACTGGTTGAAACATTGACCAAGCAAATATGCCAGTATTCTGGTCAGCACAGAGCCGTAGACTACGGTTACAGCCGAAGATTTCGGTTGTCCGAAGAATGCATGGTGCTCTAAAGAAAAAAGAAAAATATTTCTTTCCTGATCAAGTGTGCCCACTTGTATTTCTGAAAAGAAATATAAATGACCCCTGTACAGGAATAGTTATGGCCAACAGTCAGAGCGTAGGGGTCGAATAAAATAAGCACATTCACCGCAAGGTGATGTGTGCCCACTTAGTCCCGAGCCTGGTAGTAGATGACGTAGGCGTGTGGTGCTAGGGTCTAAAAAAGTCTTGTTAATTAGATACAGCATGCACCATCAGGTGTATCGTACCGATGTAGTCCCCGAGCTTGCTGGAATAAGAGGTATGAGCCTTGTAGCAAGGTCTAAAGGAGAAAAAATATCCCAACTGTATGCGAGTCGCCAGTCGCATGTAGTCGAGACGCGAAGTCCCCGAGCTGTGGTTGAAGAGTGGTCGAGGCAGTCCCCAAGCACAAGTCAAGGAGCGAGCGATGAAGTCCCCGAGCTATAGTCAGAGAGTGATCGAGGCAGTCCTCGAGCACAGGTCAAGGAGCGAGCGACGAAGTCCCTGAGCACAAGTCAAGGAGCGAGCGACGAAGTCCCCGAGCTATAGTCAGAGAGTGATCGAGGCAGTCCCCGAGCACAAGTCAAGGAGCGAGCGACGAAGTCCCCGAGCACAAGTCAAGGAGCGAGCGATGAAGTCCCCAAGCTATAGTCAGAGAGTGATCGATGCAGTCCCCGAGCACAGGTCGAAGAGCGAGCGACGAAGTCCCCGAACTTGCTGGTAGGCGAGGTATCAGCCTTGTAGCAAGGTCTAAGTCAGAAAAAATAAATGCCTCTCAATTGTATGCGAGTACAAATCACATGTAGCCGAGGAGCTACGGATGACCCAGCTGGACTTGTCGGCAAAAATAATTGGCGATATTAACCTATGTGGAGGTGCGACACCACCCGTACAAGGAACGCCGTTGTGGGGGTATGGCCCCCGGTATCCACAAGAGGTGGCCCAGTCCACAAGATCAAGGCGTGCATGGCGCTGCTCGGCGTGCACCGCAAGATATTGTATAGTACCAAATAGGCTACTTTATTTGTAACCCTACCCCTCCAGAGTATATAAGGAGAGGTAGGGGTCCCCTAGCGGACACAACCTACACACGATCTATCTACTACAGATCAATACAATACACCAAAGACACAGGACGTAGGGTATTACGTCGATCAGACGGCCCGAACCTGTCTAAATCGCTGTCTTTGCGCCTAGTGTCACCATCTGGTTCCTGATTACGTGCACCCCCACTGACAAATCTACCATCGTGAGATACCCCTCGGTGGACTACCGAGCATCTTTTGTCGACAGCCGTCAATAAGTCAGCTAAGAGCACCGTCATTTTCAAAGCCAACCGGCGAAGCCTGCGGTCTTGACCAGCCAGGCATCGGCGGGGCCATCTTCTTCAGCTCGATCAATGCCAGAGTCCCCGAGACCCGAGCACGATGTCAGGCCTAGCGAGTAGCAAGCGCCGTGTGCCTCGACCAGCCAATAGTGTAGGCTATAGCTGTAGAAGAAGATGTAGTTGGGTTATTGTAAACTTGGACCTTTTCAAGCAAGCTTGTAATAACGTAACTGTATATCAACATAAGCTTGTTTGTTTTGTAGAAAACGTGTTTAAGCTCAGATATCATGTTGATGTAACTAAGTTAGAACGTGTTGGCGTTCTGTTTAGTTGTATCGGTTTAGTTGACAAGTCATCCTGAAAGGTTTGTACGGCCCTGGTTTGACTTACGGTCGGAGTGCGAGGTGCGTAGCTTGTGCACACGTAGAAACACACAAGTCAAACCAGAGAGCACCTGCCGATCACCCGTAGCGTAGAGAGCGGATCCCATGCACGCGTTGGGGGGGAACCTGCTCTGAAAACCCGAGAAGGAATGGTGGTCGGTTTTAACTGGTAGAGTTAGAATAATGATAGACTTCGAAGTGACACATTAGAGTGGTCGGAGAAATCATAATAGCTTTATTGAAATAAATCAAAAGTACAAGAGGGGTACATATCTTAGTAGCTAAGCATAGAAACGCCTAAGCTTGTCGATGTGCCAGGAATTAGGTACGTCTGAGCCGTCTAGGCGAGCTAACCTGTAAGACATAGGGCGTGTGACCTTCTTGATCATGAAGGGTCCTTCCCATGGGGTTGCGAGTTTGTGGACACCAGCCTGATTCGTCTTCCACTTCAGGACCAGGTCCCCGACCACGAAGAACCGCTCCTTGACGTTCTTGTTGTAGTACCTGCGCAAAACAGCGAGGTATTTAGCTGTACGTACGCAAGAATCGAGCCGCTTCTCTTCTGCACTATTCACTTCTTGCTCCCGCACTTCATTGGCCTTGTCTTTGTCGAAGTTCTCTACCCGTGCTGATCTGAAGGCTATATCTGCTGGGAGCATTGCCTCAGCGCCATAAACCATAAAGTATGGTGATACGCCAGTATTGCGACTGGGCTAGGTTCTGAAACCCCAGATCACAGCTGGTAACTCTTGGAGCCATCTTCTAGGAGCTTTGTCATTCTCTCTATACATCTTCTTCTTAAGTGCACCAAGAATCATACCATTTGCCCGCTTGACCTGTCCATTAGCTCTAGGGTGTGCCACCGAGACGTATTTTACTACTATGCTCCTTTCATCGCAGAAGTCCCAAAAAGCGTTCCCGGTGAACTGAGTACCCAGATCAGTGATGATGTTGTTGGGTATGCCAAAGCGGTGGATGACCTGGTCGAGGAACACGACAGCCTTTTCTGAAGATGCCTTGACCAGGGGCATGTACTCTATCCACTTGGAGAATTTGTCGATCAGCACAAAGACGCATGTAAATTTTCTAGGGGCCGGTTTGAAAGGCCTGATCATATCCAGTCCCCAGCATGCGAAGGGCCAAAAGGCTGGTATAGTCTGAATCTCGTGTGCTGGTACGTGGATTCTCTTGGCAAAAAACTAACAACCTTCACAATGGCAGACTAGCTTCTCTGCATCGGCTACGGCTGACGGCCAATAGAACCCTGCTCGAAAAGCCTTGCCGACCAGCGTTCTCGAGGCTGCGTGGTTGCCGTAGGAGCCAGAGTGGATTTTGTCTAGGAGATGTTCACCGTCCTCCTAGGTTATACACTTCATCAAGATTTCCTCCTTCACGTTCTTGCGCCACAATTTGCCATCGACGAGCAGATACTGCTTACTGCGACGCATCAAGCATTCGTTCTCTGTCCGATCGGTGTAACCGCTACCATCTGTCAAGTACTTGATGAAAGGTACTCTCCAGTTAGGCTTCTTGGTGGTCGGAGGTGGTTTGGTGGTGTTTGACGCCGGAACCGTAGCCACCAATAGCTAGTCTGGAGGCTTGTCGACCGCGGGATCTTCTTCTTTGACGGAGGGCGTGAGCAGGTCTTGAACAAATACGCCATGTGGGACTTTAGCTCAGGATGATCCTAACTTTGACAGCGCATCTGCTTCTTGATTTTTGTCTCGGACCACATGTGTGTACTCGATGCCATAGAATTTGCCTTCCAGCTTTCTGATCGCTTTGCAGTATGCGTCCATCTTTTCGCTGGTCGTATCCTAGTCCTTGTTGAGCTGGTTGATAACCAGAGTTGAGTCTTCGTAGACATAGAGATGCTTGACACCGAGCTCGACCACAATGCGCAGACCATGCAGGCATGCTTCGTACTCGGCGGCGTTATTAGATGCTGGGAAATAAATCCTAAGGATGTATCGGAGCTGCTCCTTGGATGGTGATACGAAAAGGACTCCTGCCCCTGCGCCATCGATGTTGAGAGAGCCATCGAAGTACATCTTCCAATACTCGGTGGGCCCCTGAGAGGCAGGTGTGCTTAAGTCTGTCCACTCGACGATGAAATCGACAAGTGCCCGAGACTTGATTGTAGTACGGCTTGCAAATTCCAAGGAGAAAGGGCATAGCTCCATTGCCCATTTGACGATGCGCCCGTTTGCATCCTTGTTGTGAATGATGTCTCCCAGAGGGTACTCGGTCATGACCACCACACGATATCCGTCGAAGTAGTGTTTCAACTTTCGGGATGTAATTAGTATAGCGTAGATCAGTTTCTGAATCTGTGGGTATCTAGTCTTGGATTCACTGAGCACCTCACTGATGAAATACACTGGTCGCTGTACCTTGTAGACGTGGTCGGGCTCGTCGCGCTCGACCACCATGGTAGTGGAGACCACTCGATTAGTTGCCGCAATGTAAAGTAGGAGGGTTTCATCTTCTCTAGGAGTAGTGAGGACCGGAGGTGATGTAAGGAATTGTTTCAGCTGTGTAAAGGCAGCGTCTGCTTCCTCCGACCACTCAAACTTCTCGGATGCTTTGAGCAGCTAGAAAAACGGTAGTCCTTTTTCACCCAATCTAGATATGAAACGACTGAGGGCAGCCATGCATCCGGTAAGCTTCTGAACATCCTTCACCTTTTTGGGCGGCTTCATATCCAAGACAACTTTTACTTTCTCTAGGTTAGGGCGTATGCCATCATGACTAATGACATTGCCGAGCAATATACCAGATGGAACACCAAAAATGCACTTCTTTGGGTTTAATTTCCATTGGAATGTGTTAAGGGCTGCAAAGGTACGTTCTAAGTTGTCGACAATGGTGCATGCTTCCTTGGTTTTAACAACTACATCGTCAACATAAGCCTCGACGAGGTTGTCTTTTATCTCGTCTTTGAGGCAGGCCTGTATGGCGCGTTGATAGGTAGCCCCAGCATTCTTGAGCCTGAACGACATGGTCGTGTAGCAGTAGGCGCCAAAGGGCGTGATGAAGGATGTCTTGATCTGGTCATCCTTTTTGAGAGCGATCTGGTGATAACCAGAGTAGCAATCGAGAAAGGAAAGCAGCTCGCAACCGGCAGTTGAATCTACGACCTCGTCTATGCGAGGTAAGCCGAAGGGGTCTTTTAGGGCAGTGTTTGTTGAGATCAGTGTAATCAATGCACATTCTTCTTTCCTTATTATTTTTGTGTACAAGAACCGGGTTGGCTAACCACTCCGGATGATACACTTATTTGATAAATCCGGCTGCTAAAAGCCATGTAACTTCTCCCCTAATAGCCTCCTTTTTGTCACAAGCGAACCATCGTAGCTTCTGCTTGATGGGTTTGGCCTTGCCATCGACATTTAAGGAGTGCTCGATCAAGTTCCGAGGTACACCGGGCATGTTAGCGGGTTTCCATGCGAACACACTCACGTTGCTCCTCAAGAACCTAACGAGCACGTCTTCCTATTTAGGATCCAGATTGGCCCCGATAAGGGCCGTTTTGTTGGGATCACCGTCGACCAGCTGGATCTCTTTGTGCTCTTTGGACTTGATGTTCTTGCGTGGGGCCTCGAGCTCTGGGATCTCTAGGTGGTCGGCTAGGGTCTGCTTGGCGTCGAGCATGGTCTCGGCCATGCGAATAGAGAGGTCGTGAGCCTCTGCTATTTTGAAGTTGTCATCCTCGCAGGTGTAAGCTGAGTATACGTTGCCCCTAAGAGTTAGAACCCCCTTCTCAGTAGGCATCTTGAGCACCAAATACCTGTAGTGAGGTATGGCCATGAACTTGGTGAGCGCTGGTCGGCCAAGGATAGCATGGTAGGTGCCTTCGAAGTCAGCGACCACGAAGTTGACATAGTCGGTGCGGAAGTGGTCTGGGGTACCAAATTGCACAGGTAGCGTGATCTGCCCGAGAGGTGTGGAGCTCTGTCCGGGGAGAACACCCCAGAACTATGCCTCGTATGGCTTAAGATTAGCCTGGGTTATCTTCAAGGCTGGCAAACTATTCTTGAACAGTATATCGATGGAACTGCCGCTGTCAATCAGCACTCTATCGAACTGAACCTTATTGATACAAGGATCGAGAACCAGAGGAAAATGCCCTGGCTCAGGTATTGCAGCCCATTGGTCCTTTCTACTGAAGGAGATCTCATGGTGAGACCAAGGAGGGAGCCATGGATCGGTGATGAGGTTGTCGGCATTGGCCACGTTCAAGCAAGCGCGGGCGAGCAACTTGCGCTCTCATTTGGTCTCGATGGACACTTTGCCCCCAATGATGGTGTGGACGCGGTCGGTTGGCTAGACGTACTTGTGACAGGGATCTGCGTCTTCATCATCGTTGTCCTCGCTACACTGCTCCCCTACCTCGTTAGGCTTGTTGGATTTATCCAGAGCCTGTTGGCGTGAGTAGATGGATTTGAGAACACGACAATTCTCCATGGTATGGTTTCACTTGGGATGGAGCTGGCAGGGTTCTTTCAATGCTTTGGTGTAGTCTTCTTTGTAGTTGTGACGTCCGCCACCTTTTTTAACGATGTTGACTTCGCCGTCATCTTCTCGAGTACATTTGCCCCTGTAATCGTCATGGCGATTACGCCACTGATTACGCTGGTCATGGTGGTCGCGAAAATCGTTGCGCTGGTTGCGGCGATCAAAATTGTCATTCCAACCACGGTTGCCACGGTAGTCGTCGCAGTGTGGGGGGTGGTCGGAGTGTGGAACCCTTGCTGCTTCTTCGATGATTATCTTTTTAGCATCATCAGCATCCGTATATTTTTTAGCAGTAGCTAGGAGCGCTGTGGCCGATTCAGGTCTTTTGCGGAGGAGCATGTCCCTTAGGGCATCGTGGAAACGGAGACCAGTGATGAAAGCTTCGATTGCCTCATTGTCGGAGATTGATGGTACCTTGATGCGCATCTCCGAGAAGCGTCGGACGTACTCGCGCAGCGGTTCATCTTTGTGATCTCGAATCCGCTACAGATCATATTTGTTGCCGGGTTGTTCGCAAGTAGCAATGAAGTTGTTGATGAATGCTTGCTTGAGCTCTTGCCAAGAATCAAAGTAGTTTGCCGGCAAGCTGACCAGCCATTGGTGGCTTGCATGGCCGACGGTGATTGGGAAGTAATTAGACATGACGTGCTCGTCAGCCATGGCTGATCTACAGGCGGTTTCGTAGAGCATGACCCATAACTCGGGGTTCTCCTTGCCGTCGTATTTCTGGAGTTTTTTGAGCTTGAAATTTTTTGGCCACACGACTTGGCGAAGGTGAGGAGTAAACTGCTTCAAACCCGGAGGGCCGTGGGTAGTATCATATTCCATACGGCGGTAGCTTTCGTAGGATGCACGATCGTTGGCTCTTTGGTTGATGCGATCGCGCAGATTGCGTTCTCCAAGGGATTGGCGGAGATCGTTATTGCCATCACGGCGATCCCGATTGCCACCCTGGTTGACCCTACGACCGCGGTTATCACGGCGATTGTCGCGGTTTTCTCATCGATTATCGTCTCGGTTGTAGCGACGGTTGTCGTCCCGACCACCATCATGACAACCGTTTCCGCCTTGACGGTTGTCTGGTGGGACGTTGTTGCGCGAGCCACGTTGGTTGGGTGGCTGTGGGCAACTTGAGTACTGACGACTGTGGCTTGATTCGACTGAGGCGGTCGGAGCCCGGGCTTGGTTTGCAATCTCTGCAGTCTGGGCCATAGCAGCCGTCAGGTAGGCTTGCATATCATCACGAATTGCCTGGATTTCCGGGGTATTGGGCAGTCGTTGCATTGTCGCCATAGCAACAGCTACGTTGGCGCTTGGAGTCCTGAAGACCTGCTTTTCCCCTACCCTATCAAAGGCATTGTTGAGATCGCGTGGCTGGAGCCTTATGCGTCGTGCCTCCACTTCTACCTCAGCTTTGGCTTGTCTGTGATTAAACCGGTCAATATTGCGTGCTTCGCGTGCTAGCCTTTCTTGTTCTGTTTCGCCAACTGCCGGGGGTTCATCATTACTGACGACATTGATTAAGTCTCCTCGCCTTGGTGGGAAGGATGGGAATCGTGAAAACCCCGGGGGGGGGTCTGGGATATCCAGATCATAATCAACTTCTTCATCGTCGTGAAGCTGAAGCTCAGTGTGGATGGAGCCATTAGATGCGGTGCTAGACGGGGAGCTTGAGCCACCCTCTTGAACTGTGTGGGCCGATCCTTCTTGATACTCCTCAATCCGAACCATGTTGACGAAGTTGCATGGCTTTGGCCGAGGTCGATGTATATTGTACGCGTAGTTGGAAGTAGTGTTTCGTAGGCCGTAGGGCTGGGCCTGGTAATTCTCCATCAAGGCTTCGCACTCGGAGAGCCGGAGACCCGTTGCGGGGGCTGGTCGACGATGAACGGAGCGCCCTTCAGGAGTAGACGTGACCACGAGATCCATACCGAGTCGTGTAGGACGACTGGCCCGAGCTGGTCGGGTAGATCTATTGTGGGTAGTGGTTACCTGCTTGGAAGGTTGATTTTGAATCGAATCTACCAGAGCTAGGGTTTCAGCAAACTTGGTGCCGACCTGATCAATGGAGTCGAGCAGGTCGGTGTTGTCGATCTACCTCCCTTTGTAGCGAGGAAGCGAACGACGGGTTGTCGGCGTGGCTGAAGACGATGCTGGTGTGGCCGGAGCTAGATCCAATGTGGTCGGAGCCGTAGCCGATGCTGGTGAAGCAGTGGTCGACGCAGATTGTATCTGCGCCTCCTCCGTGGTCATGGTAATGAAGTTGTCGGAGCCAGTGGTCCAGGTGATCTGGCCGATGGTGAACGTGAGGTCGTTCGGTGTAGCCATGGAACCGGGGATGATGACCGTCTTGTTCGTCTGGGGAGCAGTACGCACACCCCCAACCTGGCGCGCCATTGTCGACGAAATATGATCGGCAGTCTACCTAGGGGTATGCCCAAGGTAGTAGATTATCGGCAGACAGGTGCGCAAGCTACGAACGAGATAGTGATGCAAGACAAACACAAGGTTTTATCCAGGTTCGGCCGCCGTGAGGGCGTAATACCTACGTCCTGCGTCTGATTGTATTGTTGTTTGTCAATGAGATTGTTTTTGAGAGGGGTCCCCTACCCACCTTATATGGTCTGGGGGACAGGGTTACAGATCTGGAAACTAATCCTAAACGGTTACAATTGCCATAGGTGGCTGGATAAGGATTCCTATTCTAACCGACCAGGATCTTGCTTGATCTCCAAGTCTGCCTTTGATTCCTTGCGCGGGACTCCGAGCAGATCGGCTGGGCCGCGCGTCGTCTTCTGGCGGGCCGGACCCCCTGGTCCGGGACAGTCCAAACCTAGCCGTAAGGGTATAGGGGTTAATACCCCCACAGTCATGTATGGTGGAGTCGCATGAGAGATGACATGGAAATGGAGAAGACACTGCGCAGAGAACCGACCAAAAACAGTTTTTTTCATTGTAACAAATGTGACTGAAGTGACTTTGATGATTGATCTCATGTTTCCTAGTAGGTCGTAGCACGTAGCACATGATTTACATGTGTGCTAAGGGCCGGGCCAACTGGATGGGAATATATATATATATATATATATATATATATATATATATATATGTCTCAACGGAGGCACCATGTTAATTTTCATCATACGCATTAGAAAAAAGATAAATCTTAGAAATTCTCACAATAATTAGAAACATCTAGCCTTTTACTTGGTAGACTCTAATCATCATCACCGATATTAACCATTGGATCTATTGTAATTTATTAAAAATTACCCACCACTATCATTATGAAAAATACATAAAGTAACCCCATAAGTTTGCATCTAATTACCCACCTCTACCATTACACAAGATAATTCAAAATAACCCCCTATATTTACATATAAATTACCCACCTAAGCCATTATGAAACATAATTTAAAATAACCCCCTAGCATTGCATCTAAATTATCCAGCTTTATTATTATAAAAGATAATTTAAAATAATCCTCTAACTTTGTATCTAAATTACCCATATATACTCTTATGAAAGATAATTTAAAATAACTCCTAATGAATTTATAAATTATCCACCTTTAACATTATAAAAGATAATGCAAAGTAATATGTTAAGTTTGCATTTAACCTATCCATATATGTCGCTCTAAAAGATAATATAAGGTATTGCATTGATATTTGTATGTACCTTAGCCATTATAAAAAATTAACAAAAAATCTCTAAAATTTACAAAAAAATAGTAATATATATTAGTACAAAAAAATGATCAATACCATAAAGAACGATATATATCTAAATTAATTGCAGACTTCTATAATCATGAAATAAAATAACTATAATGCTATGTTCCACCATATATATCAAATAAACATGTATATGTTAGAATAAATATTCATTTTAACAACTTATGAAACATTGAAAATTGTTCATTTAATAAACCACGTATCAGTAGCACTTTATATTGATACACTATGATAATAAATTTTATAAGTTATTATTTTAAATAAGTTTATACATTTTACTACAATATTATTTCATATCCGTATTATTAATTTAATTTTGTGCACTCTAGGATATATAAAAAATATTGCACACATATAATCCTATGATACAACAAATTCAACATGTTTAGTGTCGGGATGCAAGACGAGTTTCAACTTATGTAGAAAACAATACTACTAGGATATAGACTCTTTTTAACAAAAAACAATTTTTGAATAAAAGATAAAGAATACTACAATATCTAATTAACATGTGAAAAAATTGCAACAACTTGATTAAAAGTTACAAGATAAACTATAGATTTAAGACTAGGTTTCAACTAAATACATATCACACTAGAAAAAAATACTAGAAATTCTAACTAGATGTCTCCACTGGAGCCTACATGTTAATCCTCACAAGACTTACCATCAATTCAGTATAACCTAATCACCATTGATAGTAATAACAACCATTGGATCTATTCTATTTTCTAAATAATTATCCATTTATGCTATTGTGTAAAAAAAATATAAACTAACTATTCTTACAAAATGTTAATACAAATCTCACTGTGGGGATCTCCCCGATAGTTTTTTGCGTCAAAAAAATATAAACTAACCATTGATTCTAACTAATATTACCCACATGTGTCATTAAGAAATATGATGTAAAGTAGACCTAAATATGCATTTAAGTACCGATATCCTCTTATTATGATCGATAATTTATATAACTCAATTTTCATCTCATTATTAGAAAATTAAATACCACCTCAAATCTATATCTAAATTATCAACATCTCCTATTGCAAACAAATTGTTTATATAACGAATAGAGCACGTATATGTTTCTACCTTACCCCACCTCTATCAATATTACTATAGTAAGATTTAATTAAAATAAATAAATGTGTAGTGCCAACATGCATGAACAATAAAATACATATGTTATATTTCATCACCTAAGAAATATTTTCTCAATAACTCATATACTAATGATGCTAACAGATTATAAAACCATATTAGTAACCATAACATATAACTTATATAGATTGTTACTTTAGATATATTTATGTATTTTAACTAAAATAATTGATATGTTATATTGATAGTATAACCATAACTGTAAATATAATTGCTTGATAGTAATTTGTAAAGTTCAATCGAGAAGTATGGGAAACCACTGTGGCTATGTTTTCCTGGGCCTTTAAGAATACTTTAGAGTACAAAGTCGATCACTATAAGGACTAAGTATCAAAATTCTCTTGCGGTTAGCACTACCCTGTCCGAGATCTCACTTCAAGCTCTATGACTTATCTTATGCGATATGGTGCATGATTCAAATAATGGTTTATGCTATTATAGTACTTAAGAACATACTCTATGACCTAAAATCTTTATTTTGAAAAGTGCAAAAAGGAGAGTTAATGAAATATACAATAAGCACAAGAGTTTCAACTTAACTTGAGAAGAGAAAAAATCCATCGCAGTCAATAAGAATAAAATTTGAAAAATCAAAATTTAGATTCATGACTTCATAAGATACATGATGCAACAAGAGCCACCATGATCAAAAGTAAGGTTTCAAAGTAATTGCATATTTAAAATATATAGAGGTGTCATGCAAAGAAAAAATTGAATAAGGATAAAAAATATATAAATTAGTTCTTTTAAAAAAATAGTAATTAATAATTTTATGATAACTAGAAAATAAGAAAAAAAAAACATACAACTTAATATAAGCAATTCTTTATAGTCAGATCGATGTACTCCCCCCAATTCGAAATTATAAGACGTTTTGAGTTTCTAAATACATAGCTTTTCTATACATGTAGATGTACTGTCTAGATACATTATAAAAATAATATATCTAGGAAAGCCAAACCTGAGCGGTTCTCGGTGATGCAACGTCCATTACAACCTCAGGTACTGAATTTTTGCTTCCAAACTCGGCAGGCTGTTGCGGAAGTAGCGAAGGCTGTACCTGATGAAAAAAAGGAAGGTGTCAACTATACTAGCTGCTGAACTGCGCATGGATAGTCTGTTTCTCAATCCGAATATTTAATATTCATACCGTATTGAATCCGAATACTAAAAAATGAATTCCTGATATGTATGAGTTAGATATCAATATCGTCCTACGTGTATCTGACATGATCTGCATCTGGTACCGAGATAAAAAAGAAGCATGAGATAAAATGCAGGATCACCGATATCCGTTTGTATTTAGACCGGTTTCATCCCCACTTTTTAATAATTAACTTGCACTGTATTATCAATCAGCTCATCAAAGTTTTACGGGGCCTAACTGCAATAATATTGCTGCAGTTGTACAATATAACATGCCTCATATGTTCTATAAATTTCTTTTGTACAACGGGAATATTGCAATAATAGGTCCAAATAATATGGAAATTGCCATTGTATATCAAAATTCTGAATAAACCCGTGTGATGTGTCAAGGAAGGGAAATCAGTAGTATATCAAATTTTGAGGCATTCCCCGTTTCCATTATGCAGATAACGAAAATACTGCAGTGTTTGAGAGTTGTTCAGAAAGCGAAAGGCGTAATCAAATGAAAATGAATACTCCCTTAGTTCCAAATTATATATAAGATGTTTATTGACTTTTCTAGATATATAATTTTAGCTATGTACTTAAATATACACTATGCCTAAATACATAATAAAGACAATGTCTAGAAAAGCCAAAGCGTTTTATAATTTGGAACGAAGGAGTAGTATATAGTCCTTAGTTAATTGGATCATTATGAAATTAACTTTTTGACCAATAATACTTAGCTTAATATCTTTTTTTATGTTCTGGTTGATGAAATCGGAACATGTTATTGTTTTCTTGATTTAAGTTACTCTCTTCATCCCAAAATGATCAGCATATTTTGATCAGGAAAAGACATAAAACAGATATTTTGACTCTTTATTTGTCTTGTAATATATTTTATTTGCTTAAGAGTTAAGAGAATCAATATCATCTCATATGCACTTTGAATACAAATCTACTAAAAAAAGTTTATGGACTAAACTTGTATATAATTTGACTAATTGTTGATCAAAGCTTGTGAAGTTTTAGTTTTCTGTATACAAAATATACTTATATAGGGAGTTGATCTTAGTGTTTTGTCGCACAGTAGAATGCAAACTACTTGTAGATCATGAGATTGTGAAATTCGATGCTTCTTTGGCATCAAACCACATAATTCTTTGAATGTGGCTACAAACATGTTTTGGAACTATGACATCCATAAGTTTTCCTCTTAAGATGTGGCTGCAAAAAAAATGTTCACCAGTCCAATTCTTCTAAATTGGACAGTGTTAACTCTTTTTGTTTCAACTAAACTTTTTTTTTGCGAATTACACAAGTAGACGCTCAACACGCACGCACACTCACCCCTATGAACACACATACGCAAACCCTACCCCTATGAGCACCTCCGAAAGAGTGTGCCGGCACATCACTTAATGCAAATTTCTTTAGAGGCTATATTACAAAAAGCCAAGCAAGTTAAAATGTGAAAAATAGTTAAAAAAAAAAGAAATGAACCACCCCTCTAGGGTTTGTTCGTTTCATGTCAAAACCAAGGGGGTTGGAGGGCCTCCAATCCCTTTGATTTTGGATCAAACAAACAAGGCCTTATGTGGTGATGGGGACAAAAAAAAAAGGTATGCATGACTACCAATTAGGACTCAGATCAAGATATATATACATTTTTTTAGAATAAGATATATATATACATATACCCATGATTTGCACACACAACTACCAATGGTTTTGTTTATAGGTTTTTAATAGGAACCACACACTTGCAGCAGTTGGAGTATACTGTGTGCGTGTACGAGTTGGTGTGCGTTTGGTGGCCTTCCTTATTTATTGGGGAAAAACAATAATTTATTACCAACCATTATAATATTTTTTTCAATCCATTATGTGCCACTGTTAGTGACATGTCATTGTCACACCGGTAGTAGATAAGGGATTGCAATTTCCATCGATATTGAAAGGGACCCTGACGCCAAGAAGGAGGTGAATTAGGCAACTTGAAAATCTACTCTAAACTATGGCATCTAATTTCACCTTAGTAAAACCTATGCAAGAAAGTAATCTATCTAAACGTGCAACTACGGTTTTGCTAATGTGTTGCTATCTCTACCGCAGAAGAGTCTTGCAACCTAGGTTTCAACCCTTCGTCCAAGTCACGTCTTGCATCCTATTGAACTTTAAAACAACTACTTGTAAATTTATTAGTCCAATTTAGTTATGTTGATCATCAAACACCAAAATCCAAATCAAATGGGTTAGGTCCATTTTCCTTACAAATATGAAATAAGGAATTGTTAAAGAAATAAAGTTTAGAGAAAGGGTACGGTCACGGACAGAGAGATCTGAACAACCCATGCTATGTACATGGCCGTACACCAGACTAACCTGAGCAGCGGTCCTTCGCTGTGGACTGTTCAACCAGGGCCCTGTATTCAACTTGCTGACATCTACCTCACGTGTCCTTCGCTGTGGACTTCTCAGCCTGATCTCTGCCTCACGTGCCGCCATACGTGACTGATCATCACTTCGAGGCTCTTGGGGTGGATATAGGGGCTCCATTTCCTGAGATCAAAAGGAGGGGGCTTATTAGGCATCAAACATGGATTCAGACGTAGCAAAGGCTCCAAAGTACTTATCGTCGCAGACCACGTTGATGCATGCATGAGATGTATGTTCAGGAATTGATTGTAGCTCAATTAGTTATGTTTGTTGCGGTGAAACACTTGAATGTTGAAACTCATGCACTTGAGTTGTAGTCTCTAACTCATCACAGGTGCTTACATTTTAAGGTTCCTGTAACTGTTCCCAAGTGTTCTGGTGTGCATGCGTATGTATTGTGAGTCTTAAAAAAATGTTAGCTAATTCTAATATATTGTTTATTATTGTTGTTGTATATAATCATTTCTATTTCTGGGTGTAGCAATCCAGAAAATACCCTCCGTAAATATTAGCGGTGAGTACAAGATGACAGGTGGGATTGAGACACATGAAAACCACTTATGACAGGCTCTGGGATTAAAATTGAACGTTTTAATAGTTGAGATGTCAAAGTTACCTGATTTTGTAGTTAAGAGTCAAAATTAGACAAAGGCAAGAGCTGAGGGACCAAAACTAGACCTAATCCTATAAAGTTCTCTAATAACTCTTTCCTCGAATGCAGAGGGTTGTGAAGCGTCACGCCATGGCATGGTGTGCGCTCTCCAAACCTGATGAGGCAACCTACTAAATCAAAGCACCACTAGCTAGTATATTGCCCATGCTAACGCTACGATGACATTTAGGAAGTCATTAATTCTTTTAGGATTAATAGTGTGCGCTTAGTACTGAGACTATAAACAACCTAATAAGGTGCATCACTCCCACATGAGCCAATTGGCCAGAGCTTGCTCCTTGGTCATTGCTAGCAGCTGATGAGTTGTTGATCCGTGGTGTGGAAAGGGAGTCAGAGCCGTACATGGCGTTGCGACCGTCAACTGGTGTTACTAATAAAGTTTCAAGATGTTCTAGATAACTTGTCTATAAAATCTGTTGTATATATGTGTTTGTTGTTATATGCGTAAAGTCCAATTTACATCCACCGTACCAACCATTTGATTTCCCTCCCAACAAAATATACAAAAGTTGACTCATTTAACCCCGGGACCTATTCAATTAGGAGGCCCGATGTTCAGTGTAAGCAGTGCTATTGTTGCCGCAGAGCTAGGCAGCAGCCAGCCCTTTTCAAGACGGATCCAAAGTCTCTCTCTATTCCTTCATCCTTTGTACAAGTTGTGCATTGGCTTGACATTTGATGGGTAATTGTTAACATCATAACATATGTGAAAAATATAAATCAGATTTTTGTTGGTTAATTTAATTTGATTGGTGTTATGTCATCTCATACTACTTTAGTATGGAAACACACATGAAAATATAACCGTGAAAAGGGGAAAGTATCAAGATATTTTTACGAAATCACATTCACATGAAACACTATGATATGAATTACTAACTTAAAAAGCAACTTATGTAATAAAGAAAAGGAAAACAGCAAATGAAAGATAAATTCTATTAGGGTTGAGCTGTTATTGATCTAGCTAGTCACAAATAAATAGTTTCGGAGCAGAATGAAGTATAGAGTAGATACACGTCGAGAATTTGTGATGGAAGCTAAGCGAGCCGGCGCACAAAGGATGAAACCGGATGGATCGAAGCAAAACAATAATGATGCATGATAAGCAAAGGTGAAAGGGAAGGGAAGCATATATTTATTTTACCGTGGTCGTCGTCTTCTTGTTGGGGCGGGCGGTGAAGACCACCATCGCCACCCCCGATCCCTTCTGCTCTCAAGGCCGTCGTCGTCACCGCCTGCTGCTGCATCTGCGCCTGCATCTGCAAGATGCTGCGCTCGACGATCCCATGAGTCGCCGTCTAGCTCGGCTGCAGGCACCACCAACTCCTCCGTGGCGGCCGCTCGCTGGAGCCGTTGCCAGGGCTGCTCCTCCTCCGTTTCCATTATCCGCGCGCTGATCCTTGAAGAAGCTCAATTCCAGTTGGATCGGAGGCATGTACGTGCTTATATTTTGATTTGGGTGGGTGGGGTGGGGGTGGAGCTACCTAGCACCGCCTATATATCGCTTTCATTTTGTTAATGAATCGCAGCACCGTACCGGCCTTGCAGCCGTACCACCATTTCTTCCTCGTCCTCTTCTGTGGCAAACTGGCAATGGCTGCTGTCCTACTAGCGCTGTCATGCATGACGAACGCCTCGTGCTCTCAATTCGTCTCTCTCAGATCCGATCCGATTCAGACTCGCAAAGTCGCAATTGATTAAGTCACAATATAATGCCAAAAGGTTGGACAAATATGTTATATATATGCAGAGAGGAAGCAGACAAGGGACCGGACCGGAAGGAAACAGTCAGTGACAGCTGATCTATACTGCCGGCCGCGCCGCGTGCTGCTGTAAACTACTCCTACTACTAAATAGGATAAAAGTAGGAAGGAAAGAGCCAGTGGCTCATCGCATCAGTGGCGCCAATTGACCTCCACAATCTTCACTCAGCGATGCTTCGTTCAGGTTTCCAACACACGGTTTCTAGTTATGATTTTTCCAACCGATTTATCTTACTAAGTATAGCTGATTGAACTTTTCTTTTCTCCTAGAAATATATCTCCTTTTCTTGCACGCCTACACGGCCGTATTAGACCGATTTACTCGGCGTGTAAACTTTACTCGGCAGCTTGGTGTGTAGTTTAGCCCATAAACGGTAGGTGGTTACACGGTGAGTCCGGCCGTGTAAACTGTCAAAATCAGTCATACACGATCTCGACGGTCTACACGGCTCGTTGGCAACACGGTTTTGCACGACGAGTTCCGCGAGTAGCAAGACGTTTACGTACGCGATAACAGCTTCAGGCGGGAGAATGAATTTTCCAGTCGTCATGCTTTCGTCCTTTTCTACTCCCAAACCCATTGGCCGCCGCTAAAGATTTCCAAACGGGCCAGGCCCATCGGGCCAGCACGGGCACGATGCTGATTTGGCCCGGTACGAAAACGGCCCGGCCCGCCTCTCCCGTGCCCGTGCCAAGCACGGCACGGCCCCGTGCCCGTGCCTGGGCCGCGATGCCAGCCCGTTGGCACGGCACGGGCACGGCCCGCTCCAGAGGCCGGCACGGGGTCGGCACGGCTTGGAGCCGTTGGATGGAGACCCCGGCGATTCCTAGCCGTTGGATGTAGGGTTGGGACGAGTGGCTATATAAGCCAGCGGCCGCTCCTGGCTGCGCTGAGCCGCTGAGCACTGTGCTCATTCTCTCCCCCGCTCGGCCGCTTCCCAGTCCGCTCCGCGCTCCGCTCCGCTCTCCTCTCTTCTTCGAAACCCTAGCCACTCACTCACCCGATCTCCTCTCTTCTTCCCGCCCTCCGGTGGCTGGTGACGACAGCGGTGGCTGGCACGGGCACACGGCACGGCCTTCTACACCCCCCCTCTTCTCCCTGACCGGCGATGTAGCTTAGTCGTCTCCATCTCCTCCTCGTCTCTCTCTCGTCGGTCTCGTCGACCTCGCCGGACTCCGGTGTCATTGGGGCTCCGCAAGGAGGCGTTGAGGTACCAGGACGCCGGATCTGAGCGACGTCGGCGTCGTCGTTGCCTCTGGTGCTCCGTCAAGCGAGGTGAGCTCAGATCTGCTTCTTCTTCTTCACTTCATTTCTTTTCTTGTTCTTGATTCGGTGTTCTTCACTTCTTGTTCTTGATTGTTTGTTCTTCATCTCTTCTTCTTCTTCTTCTTGATTTAACCCTAGATCTGTTTCTTTTTTTTGAAGCCGCTGGCATTGAGGGACCGGAGGCCGGCGACGACGAGATGTCGGACGAGCAGGAGGACATCAGTCTCTCCATGACCATCAACGACGAGCTCCGCCTATGCGGGATGACCGGAGACGACGAGGACGATGTCGTTGGGGATGCCGAGGAGCTCTTCGACCGTCGTGCTGCCGAGGAGCTCAACGGTGGCACTGCTGGTAACCCACTTCCCGTCGACGACGGTGATGGCCCCAACGCCGTCCAGGGCGACGCTCAAGCTCAAGCCGCTGGTGATGACGACTCAAGTAGCAAGCCTAATCGCCCTTCTACCTCGGTCTGCTGGGAAGATTTCGAGAAGCTCATCAAGAAGGTAAATGGTAAGTATGTCAGGTATGGCGCTCGGTGTCTTCACTGCCGTAAGGAGTACTCTGCTAATTCTAAATTTGGGATTGGCCATCTTCTCCGTCATCAAGACTCTTGCCCTAAGAAGCGTGAGAAATGTCGCATGGCTCAGTCCCACATTACTTTCAATAAGGATGGTAGTGTGCGTAATTGGGAGTATTCTGCTGAGGTTGCTCGTAAGGAGCTTGTTCGTTTGCTTGCTAGGCTAGACCTTCCCCTGCGTCTTGGTGAAACTGAGGCCTGGGAAGATTACATAAAAACTGCTCATAACCCTAGGTACTCTACTGTGTCTAAGCAAACTACAGCTAGAGATCTTTTTAAGTATTTCAATTCTAAGCGTGATAGTTTGATTGAAGATTTGAAGAATAATGCCATTTCATCTGTTGCTATTACTTCTGATATTTGGTCTGGAAATGCTAAAGAGGATTATTTGAGTGTTGTTGGTCATTACATTAATGCTGATTGGCAACTTGAAAAAAGGGTGCTTGGCTTAAGGCTTATAGATGCATCACATAATGCTGATAACATTGCTGAACGTGTTAAGATTGTGCTTAATGATTATGGTATATTGAACAAGGTCTTTTTCGTTACATTGGACAATGCCTCGCTAATAATAAAGCTATGGATAAACTGAAACCTGTACTTAAGGAGTATTTAGGTTCTGATCTGTTTTTGCATCAACGCTGTGCTTGTCATATCATAAACCTGATTGTTAAAGAGGCTTTGGTTGCTGTTAGTGCTTTGATTGATGCTTTCAGAACTGCAATATCATGGATTAACTCTTCTAACATTCGAGTTGCTGCATATAAGAGTTACTGCATGGCATCTGGTACTAGACCTAGGAAGTTTGCTTTGGACATGGATGTTAGGTGGAACTCTACATACCTGATGCTTAGGCATTTGCTACCACACAAGGAAATTTTTCATACTTTCATTGAGTCTAATTATCCTAGACCTAAAGGTGGCCCCTTTCTTTTGACTCATGATCATTGGGCTATAGCAACTAAAATACTGGAATTCCTTGAACTGCTTTTTTATGACTCAACAGGTTGCTTTGTCCGGTGTGTACTATCCTCATCGCCCCACTTATGGTTCATCATATTGTTAAGATTGCTATACACCGCATAAGTATCAAAATGATGAACATATTAGAACTATTGTTCAACCTATGATTGATAAGTACAATAAGTATTGGAGAACCATACCGATCTTTTATTGCATTGCATTTATCTTGGATCCAAGAGCTAAAATTAAAGGTTTTAACAAAGTGCTTAAGAAGTTAAATGTGCTTACTGATGCTGATTATTCTAATAAGCTGATGCAAACTAGAACTCTACTTTTCAAGCTGTATCATAAGTATGATGATTTGTATGGCTCTGTAAGGGCTAAAAAGGCTGATCCTCCAAGCCTATCTGGTAAGAAAAGAACAGCTTGGGCTGAAATATATGATGATGATGATGATGATGATGGTCTGGTTGGAGCTGCCTGTTCTTCTCTTCCTCCTAATCTTGATATGTCTAGGAGTATGCCTGCTACTGTTTTGTTACATGCAGCAAGTTCTTCTAGCAGTAGTTCTGAACTGTCTGCTTATCTGGACTGTGACACAGTGAGCCAGTGGGATGATGACTTCAACATCCTGAACTGGTGGCATCGTCATAAGCTAACATATCCAGTTCTTTCTACCCTTGCTAAAGATGTTTTCAGTGTGCCTGTTTCTACCATTTCCTCAGAAGCTACTTTCAGTACCACTGGCAGGATCATTGAAGAAAGGCGGCGGAGGCTAAACCCTAAGACTGTGGAGGCACTCACATGCATCAAGGACTGGGAAGCTGCTGAGTCAAGGCTACAACATATGGTGGAGGATAAGGAGCTCGAGGAGGCCTTTGAAAACCTTTATCTTGATTAGTCATTCATTTATGTAATGGTCTGTAATCTTAAAGACTTGGACTTGGATGCTTTGGACCTGTGGATTGGATTTAATGAACAATTGGATTAAACTAAGGGGTTGGCTGCACTCTTTTTCCCTGTCCAGGGTTTCTCACAAGGGTGAGTTTTACCTGGACAGGTTTTTAATGAGACAGCCATTGCACAGCTCCTTTTATTTCATATTCTGTTCTTCTTGTGTTCTCTTTTTTCTTTTGCTTTCTTCAAATTTGAATTTGATCATTGAATTGTGCTGCTGTTTGTGAACATTTTAAGTGTTATTGAGGTTTTAGTGCCCAGGCACGGCACTAATCCGCTGGGCTGCCGTGCCTTGTGGCACGGCACGGCACTGCCTGGACTCCTTAGTGCCGTGCCTGGGCCGGAGTGGTGGCACGGCGGCACTACACGGCACGGCACGGTCAGGATGCCGTGCCTGATAGTGCCGTGCCACGCCGTGCTAGTGCCGTACCGTGCCCGGGCGGCCCATTTGGAAAACTTTAGCCGCCGCCTCAATTTTGAAATCCCGTCGCACACACAGACACACTCCATCTGCCGTAGGTGGAACTTAATCTCTCTCTTCCCTTACATACATACATGTTTATAAATATCTGTAATTAGTTCGTCGTCTTTGATTATAGGTGGAACTTGGGCCGTGCCCTCTTATGGTTCATGCCGTTTCGGATTATGACCTCTAGGCACACGGAGCACGTCGGGTCGAGCCAGTATAGCATGATAAGTATTTGCTTTCGGTCCAAGCACCACCCATGACACGCTGGCACGCCTTTGTGTGGTGCCGACTCAAGCACAGCCCTCAGAATATGTTTACGAGTTTTGTTTATCCACTTGTGACATAAAAAATATATATATACCATTCTCACAAATGTTTTATTGATTTAACAATTCATTCAAGAATAAGATGAAAGATAGTGTAGCAAGTACTGAAATATTGTATTATAGCGGTGTAGATGTGTTTAGCTTTCATTTTTGTGCCGTGCAACCCAAGCACGGCCCTGAATATGGGCCGTGCCATATAGCCCGTCGTGCGAGACGCTAGGCACGGCATGAAAATCGCACGGCCCAAAGACTATGCCATGGCACACCCTAAAAATGGCATGGCCCAAGTCCTAGCTCTAGTCTTGATTAACTAGTTTCCTTGCATAACAGATGGACTTTATTCGCTATAGCAGCTTACCTTAACAACAAATGAGCACGCAATAAGAAGAGTCCTAGTCCTAGCAAGCTGACCCCGGCTTCTGTTAGAAAAACAATGGTATATATAGATAAGTAGATGTCTAGATATGCAAAGGAGACATGGGCGCGAAGAGATAAGTACGTTAGGCTTCTTATTAGTGTTGGAATCTCTTTATTTAGATTTGAGTCTCTGACCTTGATAAGAGCGTATATATTATTTGTTGAGTCTCTTATATTATAGGTTTCTTTATTTAGCTAATTATTTATGCTTATTATTAGTGGTAGTCAATACGGACCTACCAATAGCGCGAGGAGGTATATTATATGCTCTGCCGTATGCATGCAGTCTCTCGTGTAAGTGTTCCAAAGATTATACAATATATACATGCGTCGTCTCTTTGGACCAGTACACGTGTTTCTTCGTGAGAGCTGTGCGTGTGTACAAATCAACCGAGCCACCGAGATTTCTAGCTGAATTACGTACACGATGCCAACTACTCTTGCTATATGTATATTGGACGTGATGTTACTCCTGCCATCCGTCAAATTAATCAAACGGTGATCGAGCGAAGGTTGTAAGTTTTGTGATACGTGTAGGTTAATTAAAACAATAAAGTTATTCTAGAATTATATTTTGTCTCTTAGCTCACTTTTAATTTTCAAGTCAAGACCCTTTCTGAAACCAGTATATGAAGTAGACTTGGCTACTATTGTGTTCAGTAGGAGACAAATTAAAGCCACGCAGCGTCGATGAACCAAGGGAGTACCTATATAAACAACAGAGTGTCTATGATGAACACCCCCTCCTCATCTAGTTTGTTTCCAAAATAGATAATGAGGATCATCTCCATATCATTTTGCGTTTCTCAACAAATATAATATGTATGGCTATTTGTTGGGACACGGTTATGAGTCACGGAGAACAAAGTTCGCAACAGCAATAAGAACTAACGGCTAACGAGTTTTACGAACAGTGTGCAGGGAAAGGAAGCAGAGGCCTCCACTCGGGCGATCGCGTGAGGCGAAGGCCGGGAAGCTGCAGTGAAGGCACCAGGACACGGCCAGGGGCAGAGGCTCTCGCGGTACAAGCAAAGGCCATGGCTCGAACGTCAGAAGCGAAGGCCGGGAAGCTACGGCGAAGTCACCAGGACACGATCAGGGGTGGAGGCTCTCACGGTACGAGCAAAGGCCATGGCTCGGCCGTTAGAAGCGAAGGTCGGGAAGCTCCTAATGGGGACGGGGTTCCCGATCTTCCGTCAGGTAGGGGTAAATATCGTTGTGGCGGAGAATGACACACCGATCCGGCTTCAGATCAAAAGATCGAACCCTGCAATCTTAGTGCCACAACTCCTCTGGTTATCAACCGAGACACAGACCCGGTTGACCTCGCCAAGAAGGCTAATCCCTACCTGCGCAATGAAGAACACAAGCAGAACAAGAAAGAAAACAACTAAATTACAGACGAATGATTAATCTCACGATGTTGGGGTCTCACAAACTGATGAACGGCGAAACTGTTCTTGATAGATTATTCTAAGCAAAACCCAAAACCTAATGTAGACGGCGACGTATGATTATAAAGGTCTTAGGGTCGTCGCCTACCCTGGACGTGCCCCCCTAACGGACTCAAAGATGATACACGACCCATTGGACTAGATACGGTGACGCAGCACCTAGACAGATTCTAGACGCTAACTTGTTTTGATACCCGTGGATTCCGAAGAGATTTTGATGTGAGACCACTTGGATTGGCTTCCTTATCAAATTAGTTTTCCAACCATATGTGGATCGTTGAAAATGGAGTCCGGATACGTCCTGGGTGACCAGTTTAAGGCAGACTGGTCCTAGAGGCCGAGGCAGACTCGAAATCATGTTGGACCAGGCCTCCGGTTTCTGTTGTACATCCTTGCTGGTCATCATTGCCTCCACCTCTTCCTCGAAGTCCCTCATGACCCTCTCCAATGTTCCTAATTAATATAACATCATTAGATAGCAATCTATTCTCAAAAGTATGAAAAGGATCACTTAAGAATGAGCTCACCTCTAAATTAAGTTGTCACCTTCGAGCTCGGGTCATTGGACCTTGCATAATGGTTGGAGGATCAACGGGTGCATCTGAAGGAGTGATGTCCTCATCAGCTCCGGCGAAGGCTTCTCGGGCGAAGGCCCCGGAACCAGAGCAAGCCCCACTCGGCGGCATTACTGGGCCATGGGCTGATGATGGGTCGTCAACGATGGCCCAATAGGCAAAGGCGGTAGAGGAAGAAGATGCCCAAACTGCCCCAGGGGACTTGTATTAGCATAGGAATATTCCGGGATTGTACTGTAACCGACAAGGCGTAGGAAATGTAAAGAGTAGCTCTAGCAAGCAGTGCCCTATAAAAGGGGGACTCAAACTCTATACAAGCGGGGGAGATACTTTTATGAAACCCTAATCTTGCTAGGGCCCACCTTTCATTACTCATACCTTTGCCCAGGGCACAAGGCTGGGCGAAGGCCTTCGTTGTCCTTTGTCTCAATCGCTGTAAACTGAACTTTCCAACATTGATGCCCACCGCGTGTTGGCCAAGCAAGACCCACGATGGCAAGAAAGAGAACAGCCTCCGCTAGGATTCCTGTAGAGCCCTTGATGAGAGGACGACCTAGGCGTAGTGCCCGCAGCACCTACGCTAGTGCCCCGGAAGATCAAGTTCAAGAAGAGCCCACGGTCGAAGACCAGCCTCTGGCATCCAAGGAGCAGCAAGCCCCAAATCCCACTCCAGAACAAGAGCTTCAACAACTACAGGCTCAGTTACAGAGCATACAACAAGAAAGAGATAGGGTCACAACAGCCTTCACTACAAATCAACGGGCAGCCCAAACATCAGCTCAGGCAGCGGAGATCAGGCAGCAGCTAGCCGTCCTACAGGCCGAGATACAAAGTATGCAGCCTTCGCAATCTAACTTCAACATGTCCAACTAGCTCCACTCAACAAATCAAAGCCATCCCAACCCCCGTCACGTACCACAGCCCAACCAACCTTAGGCACACCCTACACTTCGTCGCAAACCCATAGAACCATCGATTCCAAATCACCACCATCCGAAGGCATCCAGAGCTCACCCTGGCCTCCCTCCTATAAACCCATCACCTTGCCCAAATTCAATGGAAGATCAAACCCACGACAATTTATCATGAGCTTTGAGGCAGTAGTAGCTTCCACTGGTGGAAATGACGCGGTGCTAGCCAAATCTTTCGTCATCGTAGCTGAAGGCGACGCGCTAGCCTGGTATTAGATGCTGAAGCCAAGTTCTATCTATTCATGGGATGACCTTCACGACAAGATCTTAGCAAATTTCAAGGTGTTCACAAGTGAATCCTTGACTTCCATGGATCTATTTCAATGCAAGCAGAATCAAGGAGAAGCCTTAATAGACTACTTCTAGAAATTTGTGCAAATGAAAGCAAAAGCACCCAATGTCCCGAAGGACATTGCTATCAAAGCAGCAATCAAAGGCCTTCGCATAGGACCCTTCGTAGCTCATCTAGCCAGGGAAAAGCCAAGCTCCATTGAAGACCTTTATAGCAAATTTGAGAAGTATTGCAGATCTGACAATGACCTCCGTAGAAGGCTAGAAGAACAAAACCAGAGCAAGCAATTCTAGGGCAGCAGCAGAAACGCCCAAAAGGGCAACAAAAGCCAAGGCCAACTACAACCACATCAAGGGCAAAGCCAGCAAGTCTTCAACATAGAACAGCAAGGAAACAGCCAGCAGGGGCAGCAATCGGCGAAGGTAGGCCCAAACAGCACACCTCAGAAACAATCCGAAGGCAAGGGAAATAGCCAAGGTAGGAACTGGAATAGAAACCAAAACCAAAGGCAGCGAAGGCAGTATTGTTTCTTCCATGGAGAAAACAAAGGGCATATCACCAGGGATTGCCTAGATGCCATGGAGACCCAAGAAAGGATCAAAAGCAGAGCAAATCTGCCACCTCCGCCACAACAACCCGTAAGAGAGGTAAACCATACCTTCGCAGCATCTCAACAGCAATACTGCCCAATTTACCCAAGCCTAAACTCCACCCAAATTCACCCATCTACTTTAGCCACTGCCTACTACCCAAACTTCCTACCCACATGGAGACCAAGTACTCAGCAGCAAGGGCTGACTAGCAACCAATGGGCAGAAGCCAACCTCACCTACATAAACCTGAGGCATCTGCACATAACATTCATTGAGGCCAACCAGCCATCCCAAGTACACAATAGACAACTAGAAGCATTGCCTCCACCTCCACTAACATAGCTGGCAACACCCAAAAACGAACCCAAACCGAGAAACCAACTCAACCCTCACACACCCCTACCTGCCATCGGCATGATACTGCCTATAGCAGGAGGCTCTTCGATGGAATTCTAGACAAAGAAACAGAAAAAGATCACCTTAGGTTGATCAACAACATAGCAGTTCAAGGCCCAGTGCGCTACACAGATTGGTCGAAGACGCCAATCACCTTCTCAGAACAAGATTTGCAGCTAGAAAGCTACCCTCATACCAACGCCATGGTAATCAAGGCTAACATTACAGGATGGGACATCAATAGGGTTCTCATAGACTTCGAAAGCTCTGTAGATATTATCTTTGTTAATGCCTTCAACCAGATGAAGCTAAGCAGGAGTCAGTTGCAGCCTTCGGACTCACCATTAATTGGTTTTGGAGGAAAGAGGATCGATGCATTAGGAAAAATATCACTGCCAGTCTCCTTTGGAGGTTAGGAAAACGCAAGAACAAAATATGTGACCTTCGACGTAGTAGATCTCTATTACCCCTACAACGCCATCTTCGGATGAGGGTTCGCAAACAAGTTCAATGCAGCCATCCATATGGGCTACCTATGTATGAAAATGCCAGCCTAGCACGGTTACAGTCCACGGCAGTCAAAAGGAGGCAAGAAACATAGAAAGAGCCATCTTTAAATCATAGCGCAATATCAACTCCGTCAAAGCAGCCAAAACTAACTCATCGGAGCCTCCGAGCCTCCGGACATGCCGAAGGGAAAAATAGATCTCAAGGATCAAGAAGAAACAAAGACAATCCCATTGGAAGATGCAGTCCTAGACAAAAAGGTCACGATCGGAGGCAACCTGTTGAAAGAAGAAGAAGCAGAACTCACAGAAACCTTAGCCAAGAACAAAGACGTATTCACTTGGTTAGCCTCTAACCTGAAAGGGGTCAGCAGGGATATCATACAACACTCCCTTGACATCAACCCCAGAATAAAGCCAAAGAAACAGCAACAAAGGAAAATGTCAGAGGAGAGAATCTTAACAGCAAAAGCCGAAGTTTAGAGGTTTTTAAACGCAAACGTCATTAGAGAAGTCAAGTACTCAGAATGGCTGGTGTTGACGGTAGTTAACAACCATTATAAACCGTCAATAAAACATGTATAAGGGCACAATTGTGATCACCAACAAAGGTCTAGGGGTTTAAACTAATAAATTCTATGAGTTTTGGTGAATCTGTATTTTCTGCAGGGTTTATCTAGAAAATCGTCAAGGCGGACCTACATGTTAGAATTAATCATGCTTATCCACCGCGAAACGGGCACCAGAATGTTCCAGAGGACACCACACCGAAGCAGGAGCCAAGGGGCTACCATGTGGGGCTGGCTGGCCCCACTTATAGACCGCTCGACCACTAGGGCCACCTGTCAGCCTCTGCCTCGTTATGTCAGTTCTCCACCACCTCCTAGGTTGCATCTACGCCGTCCTTTAAGTTGGTTTGATCCAAGGGCTCACGTTGGACACTCTGGCCTACATATATCAGCCCCTTCCCCCCTCCCTCAGTAGATCCCTAAAATCCTAATTCATATCATTAGGATCAGAGCCATCAATCAAGAGAAGATTAGTCCTCCATAGGATCTAGTCTTATAAATAGAATAATGAGATAGAGAGTGAGGGAAGGGTTTGGAGGAGGTGTCAACCTATTGGTGCTCTCTCTATGGCTTGTACCTTAGCGCATCCAAGTTCTACTTGAGCTTGCCTTCGAGATCTCTCTGGTAATCAACTTCTGATTCAAGTAAGTAATTGTTTATATTGTTCATCAGGATCATGACTCTCTTTTGAGTGCTTTAATCTATAGACACTCTAGGTTAAAGTATTAATCGCAAGTGTAAGCGTGGTGCTTAGACTTCGGTTAATCATGGATGCCCCCTGCATTCCGGAAGATGGTAGATCGCGTGTGTGACATAAGTTCTATATAGCTTGTACTATATAGCTTCATTGATCCTTTGTAGTCCACCTCCTATCTATAGGCACATGTAGGACGCGGTTGTGAAGGAAAGCATCCTCTGCTGGTGTCTTTCCTTAGTAATGTCCCCAGTTGAATAATAGAAGAAATAAGATTACCCAAATTAGAAGTAGAGAACCTCAGTTATCCTCTACGCTCCTATTTATCCTAACCTTGTTGCTACACCTAGTTAAGTTAGACCGTAGTTAGTCTCACATGTTTCCCTATGGATACGATACTTGGAATACCTTTGGGTGAAAGCTATAGCGATATCCGTGCGCTTACGGATTTATCTATATGCGTTAAAATATACCAACAGCTGACAAATGTAGTACTAGTGTCGAAGAAAAATAGAAAGATGAGAATGTGCATAGACTTCACAAATCTAAACAAAGCATGCAAGAAAGACCCGTTTCCACTGCCAAGAATAGATACCTCCGTCAACAAGGCGACAGGATGCAAACGCTTCTCTCTCCTGGATTGCTTTTCAGGATACCACCAGATATGGCTCAACAAAGAAGATGAAGAGAAGACAAGTTTCACTACCCCTTTAGAACTTATTGTTACACAAGAATGCCTGAAGGATCAAAGAACGTAGGATCAACCTTCGCTAGAATAACGAAGGCGGTCCTCGGCCCATAGCTATAGAAAAACATTATAGCTTATGTTGATGATATTGTGGTGATGAGCAAGAATGAATGAGATTACATAGCAGATTTAAAGGAAACCTTTGCAAATCTAAGAGAAGCCGAGCTAAAACTCAATCTAGAAAAATATGTCTTCGGCGTGAGCAGAGGTAAAATGCTCGGGTACATCATAGGACCCATAGGCAGAAGAGCTAACCCAGACAAAACAAAGGCCATAATCTCAATGGTGGATTCATCAACCAAAAAGGAATTCCAAAAACTCACTGGAAGAATAGCAGCGCTGAACAGATTCATCTCAAAGTCAGCAGAATGCAACCTCCCATTCTTTAAAGCTTTGAGAGGCGGAGATAAGGTGGAATGGGGGTCAGAACTGTCGAAGGCCTTCTAACAACTCAAAAATTATTTGGCTACCAGACTCGTGGTGACAGTGCTGGATCTAGAGGCTCCATTGCTGTTATATGTTGCAGCCTCCGACCATGCGGTCAGTGGGGTGCTTGTCCAAGAGAAAAAAGAAGAGTCGAAGGTCATTCAATAACCGGTCTGCTACATTTCAGAAGCCCTGTCAGAAGCAAAGTTGAACTATACAAAGATAGAAAAAATAGCATACGCAGTGTTGACCTCTTCAAGGAAATTGAAGCACTATTCTAGGCACACGAAATTAGAGTACCCTCTTCGCAACCACTCGGGGACATACTTAGCAACAAAGAAGCCTCCGGAAGAATAGGGAAATGGGCAATAGAGCTATCCTAGTTCGAACTCAACTATGTATCAAGAACAGTAATCAAATCACAAGCGCTAGCAGATTTTATGGCAGATTGGACACCTTCGGTGCACCAAGCCCCGCAGCCTCAGCCCCAAATCTGGACACTCTACACAGACGGGGCTTAGGGACATCTAGGCGCTGGGGCCTCTGCCGTCTTGATAGCACCATCTGGCCTTTGCACGAAGTATGCAACAAGGATAGAATTCAAGGCAACAAACAATATAGCAGAATACGAAGGCCTCATACTAGGCCTCAACAAGGCAAAGGCCTTCTGAGCAAAAACATTACTGGCAAAAATAGACTTCCAAGTCATAGCAGGACAAGCCAAAAAACAATATATGGCACGGGAACCAGAACTGGTCAAATACCTGACCACAGTAAGGGCTCTTGAGTGGAGGTTCTAGGGATTCACCCTGCAGTACATACCAAGAGCAGAAAATGCAAAAGTAGATGAGCTAGCAAGGGCAGCAGCAAACAACTTGCCCATACCAAATGGAGCCTTTTACCAAGTGCTGCAATCACAAACAACGCAGGTCACAGTGAAGGCATTCAAAATAGTCTTAGTTACTGAGTCTGAAGACTGGAGGCAGCTGATCATAGATTGCCTGAACAACATGCATCACATAGAGGATGAAGCGAGCACAACAAGAATGACAGCAAGAGCAAGAATCTATACACTAATAGATGGAATACTGTACAAGAAAGGGGTTGTCCAACCGCTGCTCAAGTGCATACCTTAGAGTGAAGGCAAAAACCTTCTACAGGAAATCCACTCAGGTATATGCGGCACACACATTGGTCCGAGGGCACTGTCTGCGAAGGCCATCAGACAAGGATTATATTGGCCTATGCACATCAAAGACGCAGAAGAGATTGTCAAGACATGCCAAGCATGCCAGAGCACCTCCCCACACCAATCAAAACCTTCGGCTGTTGTACAACTCATCCCACCCACTTGGCCCCTGCAAAGATAGGGCATAGACCTGGTTGGGCCAGTACCACAATCACAAGGGGGAACAAGTTCGTAGTAGTAGCCATAGAATATTTCACAAGATGGATTGGGGCCAAACCACTTACAACAATCACATCAGAGACACTAAAAAAGGTCTAGCAGAACATAATTTGCAGATTCGGAGTACCAAGAACCCTAACAGTTGATAATGGAAAGCAATTCAACTCGGACAACTTCATAGAATTCTACAAGAGTATAGGTACCAAGGTAGCCTTCGCCTTGGTCTACTACCTAGAGTCAAATGGAGCGTTAGAAAGAGCTAATAGAGTAATATTCTCAGCAACAGCAAAGACTGTAGCACCCGGTTTTAAGAACAAAACCAGATACACACCATATGTGAGCCCAGGAAATCAAATCTCACATATAGCTACAAATAAGGGTAATATCAAAAGACAATGCTTAAATACATAGCGTATTAGTATAAAGACTATAACCTCAGAGTATAGACAGCGAAAAGACAACTCCGATCTTCAGGCAAAGACTCCAATTCCACAGGGACAACTAACTGGTTGATCACAAGCCTAACTCCTCCAAACTAGCAATCTGATACCTATCCAGGATTTTTCCAAAGATTTAAAAAGTAAAGCAATCGTAAGTACATGTCGTACTCAACAAATATAACATGGGGTTCATGAGGCTCAAAAGGCTGACACTAGTTTAACTACAATTAGCTTTTAATTGTCACCATTTTAGCATAGGAGTAGCAACAAGTTTATCACAAGCCCACATAAACACGGCTGATATACCAGTTTTACACTCTGCAGAGGTTGTACACTTTCACCGTGAGTCATGATTTACCCTTTCGCCTGGGGTAGCTAATCTCTTGACCCACTTCCAAGGAAGGTCGGCAGGGTTCACTATGAAGCCTTTTAAATGTTCGTCTAACAAGTTAGGGCCATTAGATTCACTCGGCAAACAGATATAGGAACCCCCCCTTCCCGATGGCACAATGACACGCAGCCTATACACAAGGGGATAGTGGCTGTCCTATACCCGATTCATCAAGTCATTCTTACGCTAATAAAGGTAACCACTAACAAGCTAGAAAAGGTCCTCATACTGAGCTAAAGCCAGAGCCATGTAGCCCTCATAGTTGTACTATAAGTCCCGGATGATCACTTACAGATAAGTCCTTAGGGAGAGGAATCTAGAGCACCATAAAACAGCCCAATGCTCTAGCCCCCTTGTTCCATGTTGCTAAAAAGCATCTTTTAATGTTTATTGCATATTCCATTAGTCAAGTTACAAGATCATGGTTGTAGTTGAGCACTAGCATAGCTACCCAATGCATATCCCAAAGGAGTCAAGGTACAAGTATAAAATACTAGGAAATCCTTAGTGGCAGTCAAGGTAGACACATGCAATATGAATTAAGTGATTAAAGGTGTATAGGACAACAAGGAAGATCGCATGCTATACTTGCCTTATATGCTTCCTCGAACTTTCTCATACTTTGCTTCTAATCATCAACTTCTGATCTCCAACACTCACCGACAGTTCTCATTCTACTCGTAACAATCATCACGCATAGGCAAACATACAAGCAACAAATAAAAACAACTAAGAATAGTACACCATATAGGAGAAAACAACATACTAAAAGAGAGCTCGTTACAGCAGTCACCAGATCAAAAGAAATGCCGAGAGCGGAACTACCGTTAACAAGAAACGACTATGGGGAGTTTTATATTATAAAAGAAAAGAAACCACTACAAGCTCGATTTATTTTAGTTGACAAAATCATGGAAAAGTTATTAGTTCAAATTAGACAAATCATATTTGAACCTAAAACTGAGTTGAAGCTAATCATAGTTTATTTTATAAATGTTCTCACATAATTTAGTAAGCAAGTTATGCTTTATCTTTGCAAGAGAAATAATCAGGTGAGAGCATTTAAATGTATTTTATATTATGTCACAGTGTTTAGTCTAAGCAAATTACCAATTAAGAATATATTTATGTTAGCATTTAATTATATTAACATTTATTTATTTACATATACAAAACCGAAGTGTATCACCTATGTTGTTTTTAGGTTGAAAACTGGTTACGTACTCATTAATCAAATTAATATTTAATTATGAACACATAAACATGTGACATGATAAGCTCCGCTGACAGGCCATAGATCATAGCGATATGAAACTAACGCAACAAATGAACTGAAACAGAGCTAAAATAAATAAGATGTGAATTGGACAAGTGTGAGTTGCCTTGCTTGCTTCTGCATTGCATGACGAGATGTGTTCTCTAGATGATGAGTGTGCTCTTGAAAGGTACAGGTGGCAGAAGATGATGCACTCATATGTACTTGGTGAATTTGCTACAGAATCCATGCACGTTGAACAGGAGTCGTGGCTTTGATTTCCTCTCTGGCAGTGAAGAAATTAACGTGCAGGAGCTGCTTTCTATGGCGAGGACAGAAGCATGAGCCTGGCTTGGGCATCAGCTGGCAAGGACGCTTGTGCCCGGAGGTGGATGGCCGGCGTGCAAAACAGCAAGCGACGGCGACATGCAGAAACCGATTTCCTTGCAAGCAGACAGATACACCATGATGAAATAAGCGAGTGCAGACTGCAGAGAACACAGAGACCTGATAGAAAAAGGAAAGGTAGCAACAAGAGGCGTTCTCACTGGAGGCAGATGTGCGGCAGATGAACAATGGTGACCAACGGAGCTTTGACTGGCGGCCGGCACGACGATTCCAAGCTGGCAACGAACCGGTGCCGAGGAGACGAGAACGCTGACACGGCAGCTTGATGAAGCTTCTTCTCAAGAAGGTTTTCTCAGACCTTGGTTTCAGCGTTGCTGAAACATGGTTCACGGTCGGCGATGAGTAGCAGATTGCATGGCCACGGAGCAACGACAGGATGTAGCCATGAGTTAGAGAACGGCAGGGACGGCGGCGGACTTACTTGTTGCCGAGGAGAGTATGGCCGGGCTGGGCAGCGTGGCGGCGAAGGCGACGGCGAGAGAAGTAGGAGAAAAATTTAATTTACTATATGAGGGATTTTTCAAACTAAGGGCTCCTCTTATGGTAGTTTTGGTGTACTTTGCTCAAGGAGTTGGTATAGATTTATTGAAAAACTCCCCATATCTACATCAACTAGCAATATGGTACTAATTTATGTTGCGCCCTCCACATTTACTAATGGGCATCAATAATCATTAAAGCCCATTAGTAAATAAATGTATGGGCCTTTAGGATTATTGCACACGGGTTTTGAGTGTTGGAAAAAAAATGAGAGATTTATTATTTTCGGAATTAATTAATTTCATGGATAAAATAATTCCAGAAAAGTTCAGAATTGATATTTAAGCCACGAAAAATACTCCGAGACCTCCGAAAATTTGGGGAAAATTCCCAGAGACACTTTGGAACATGATGAACCCAAATAAAGTATTTGAAGCTCATAAAAATATTGTTGGGAACTTGGAACATAAAGATTAAGGTGAATGAGGTAGGAATTAAATTCTAGAAAGAAGTTGAAAAATTCTTAGAGATAGATATTCGTCTCCTAAATGTAAAAAAAACACATTTTGCATATAGAAACACGAGGTGCGACCGGCATGAATGCAACAAACACATTTCTACCTTATGACAAATTTTAAATTAATGAAAATTTTTATTTTCCTATGTTTTCATGAGCACATAAATTCACAAATAAATCATTTCAGCTCTATTTCCAAAAATTCAAATTTTAAGGTGTTACAAAGACTCTATTCAACCTTCGCAAGGGCAAGTGGGTAGAGAAACTGCCGAGGGTAGTGCGGTCCCATAACACTATAGCCTCTAGAACAACAGGCTTTACATCATTCAAACTCATGTACGGCGAAGAAGCAATGCTGCCCAAAGAAACTAGGCACCAGAGCCTCCGCGTCATAAAACAAGCACTGGCAGAAGATGAAGACTACTCCAAGGAAACAATCGAAGGCACAAGATTGGAAGCAGTAGAAAACATTACAAAATATCAAGACCAAACCAAAAAGTGGAGAGACAGCCAAGTGATTAGAAAACTCATACAAGATGGAGACCTAGTCATCAGAAGGAAACCTAATGCTGAAAATATTGGATAGCTTCAACCAAAATGGAAAGGCCCATACATGGCAAAGGCCGCCGGAAGACCTGGGTCATTCTACCTAATTAACAATAAAGGCAAAACAACAACTCACACCTGGAACATCGATAGTTTGCATAGGTTCGACATCTAAATGTAAAAAGGGTGGCCTCCGCGGAACTATAAGCGAAGGTTACCAAGCTTCTCCTACTTTTTGCATTTTCTTTACATTTCATGCAAAAGGGCCTGCACTCTTTTCCTCACAAAGGGGGCTCCTAGCGGAGGTGAGGTTTTTAACGAGGTAGGTTCCATGTAAAACCTCTAAAAATATACAGAGGAATCCCCCAAGAATACCATGAAAAGCGAAGGTCGAAAGTGAATAGCAACAGAGCCACAACATTCGACAACAACATTACGACAAAGAGGGCCTTCCAATGCTTTAGACGAAGGCTCTGAAGCATGGAATGACCTCCATGGCTAAATTAGCATGTAACCTTGAGAAAGCCCTATCCACTGTTGGTATTTATAAGTGTAAATATAATATGAAGGATTCCGCAAGCGCATAGAATACCATTGTAGCATTTTACCGGGAGTATTCCAGGTATCGTTATTTATATTTAACCACAGGAAAATAATGGAGTAAAGACTTATTGAGTAATAAAGGAATGTCTACCTATCAACATATCAGCATAGCTAAAGCAGGGGTGAATGTAATGATAGGAATAAAGCATAATGACACTCAGAGGATAGGTCACTAAGATAATATAAACTAGTCAACTCGGGAGAACAACGGGTGAGGTAGATTCCTATGATATTCCTATTACATGGTCAAAGTATATATACATCCAACTATAGCTAAGACTAACTCTACTCTTGTGCACTTTGGGACGCCGCTTAGATGGTAGAGCATCCACAATAGATAACTCTACTGACGCGACTATGGTCCTACAATTTAAGAACCTGTTCAATTCGGCGTGGACTACAAAGGATAGACAGGGCTGTCACGTCCCGCTGCTACCACACAACCAGAGAATAGGGTGTACTCACAGGCAGAGCATCATATAAGCACCATGCTTACATGAGGTTCAGCTACTTAGCCCAATCGATAAACTATAGCAAGCTAAGCGCTCTATGAACCCGCACACAAAAGCAATGATAATCTTAACTAAGCAAGATATATATTCAAAGTAAGCATAGCCATGTAAATAGGAATATAATGAATTGATAATAAGTCTTACAAGATGTAGAAGTGAAGATACAAGGCTTCGCTGAGCCTCCAAGACTAGATCCAAAACTTGAGCATGAGCCCAGCTCGACCCTCACTCCCGAGCTACAAATCTACTACATTGGAGAGTCTAGACCTAATCCTCCTGGTGTATCTTGATCTCTAAATGAGAGATATGAATTAGGGTTTTAGGGATGGCCTAAGGGAGGGGGGTAGGGGCTGGTGTATATATTCCGAAGCATCCATCGTGAGCCCTTAGATCAAACTGACTTAAAGGATGGCGTAGATGCATCTTAGGAGGCGGTGGGGAACCAACATTGTGACACGGAGGCTGACAGTGGGCCCTAGGGGACGAGCGGCCTACAGGTGGGGCCGGTCGGCCCCATATGGCAGCCACCTGCCCTCTGCTTCCGTGGTTTGCCTTCTGGAGTCTTCTAGAGTCTTCCCACGTTAGTTTCACTGTGGATAAATGTGATTTGCTTTGACAAATAGGCCCTCCTTGATGGTTTTCTAAGTAAGTCCTCCTGTAAACACAGATTCACCAAAATTTATGGAATTTATTAGTTTAAACCCCTAGACCTATGTTGGTGATCCTTTTTATGCATTTATATAAGTCATATTGATAGTTTATGATGAACGTTAACTACCATCAACATCCACATTCAGGCATCAAGGATTTATCAAAACAGCCAAAAAAAGGCCAAAACAAACCCGACAAAGACCTACCTTCGCCGTAGGCATCGAGAAAAGGCTTGTCATCATCAAGCTCTAGATAACTATCAGGAATTAATAGCTAAGGTACAACACGAATAAAGACCAAAAGATACGCCAGGTGCAGAAAAATCCGATGCTCATCATGACTTAAAAATGTATCTAAGCAATAAAACCGGCCAACCACCAAGATTTATTAAAATGTACAAGTAGTAGGCTATAAAGTCCAGCGCCCTGCCACAGCAATAGCCCAGTCAGTGCATTTTCATACCCCTACCTCCAGAAGAGCGCCAGGGGGGAAGCCAAACCAACCAAAAGCTAGTGAACTATAGAGCGAACCCAAAGAAAAATGGAAGGCGGAGTTTCCTTAGAAATGAAAGACTAGAAGGCATCATGCGAAGACTCGTAAATCCAGCAGCTCGCGTAGCCCGACGAAGGCCACGTTGAGGTTGTACGCATCCTCCACTTAGTGTCGTACAGCCTCCATAGGGCGTTGAATGACCACGGGCCGGCAGCAAACAATCAGTGTCAGAGGTTGCGGGAGGGTATCGCACGAAGGCTCATAACATCCCCCGCAACAGAAGACACCATCTGGCGCAACCCAGCATCAACCATGTTTGATGGGAGCACAGCTGCTCCAGCATAGCCGAAGGCAAAAACAAAACAATCCAAGCACGAGTGGAGACAATGTCCAAGAAATGCTTCTTCGACCTCCGTTGCTTGCTCAAATTGCTATGTGGCCTCTAGAGAAGCATCAAGAATAAAAACTAGCACCTCCGATGAATGCTCAAATTATGCCAAAGCCTTCGCAACATTAGCAAGATCGAATACGAGCACTTTAGTTTCTCCACTGCGATGTGCTAGAGCTTCAATGTCAACTTCAAGCAAGCACAAAGACGGAGGCCAGAGCAACAAGACAAGCACCGAAGCCTCCACAAGGCGCACAAGGTCAAAGACCAACAACTTAGCTTCTCCGCGCAAGAACACAGACTCGTACTCAACGTCGACCAAAGAAGAGAGAAGCAGAGGCAAGAGAGAGAGTAAGGCACAGAAAATATAACCCTTTGGCCTAGCCAAAACTCATAGTAAGAATCCTTTGTAAAAAGAACTACACAGATAGACAATCAAGAAAAAGTTCATTACAAAATTAGATATGATTACAACAATAGCGTGTTAGAAGCGCAATAGTACAAAAGCCCGAAGACAATAACAGGGCAAAGAAAAAAAGAAGAGGCGTTAAGGCCTTCCAAGTAACTGCTACAAAGGCGCGAAGTCCGGTCAAACAGATTAGTATAAAACTAAGGTTGAGGCCCTCACCAAGATAGCGACCTAGTAAATTCCGCATGTTCATTGTCAATATCATACTTCACAAAAGCAAACATGTCATGAACAGAACGCCGGGGAAAAGCTTCCCGCCAATATTGCCATAGTTCACTACTAACATAAATTCCGTCTTGGTACATAGTAACAAGGGGCACGTCCTAGATAGTCCCAGCGAAGGACACCTGCATAGGACAAGTTCACAATTTAGACCTATATATATACAAAAGGACGGGCGTCTACAGCACATCACCTTCGACCAAGTCTAGAAAACTAACTAAAACCTAGACACTACACCTCCGGGTAAGCAGGAGAAGGCGTTGGCTCCCGAGACTTCGGGACCTCGGCAGCAGGAGATGGAGCCTTCAGAGCTGGCACCTCCATAGCCAGCAAAGATCATGCCCCAGCAGCACCACGCGTATCCTCCTTCTTTTGCAACTACTACAAAAATAATACAGTCATAAAAACAGCAAACAAGCGGCAAAAAAACTTAAGCAAAAACCAATAAGCTATGAGGGAAAAACTAACCTCAGCTCAGCGTGCCTCCGCCATCGAGCGATCCTCCACCCAGCCAAACTTTACCCAGAACGACTTCATAAAGTGTCTCACCGACCTTCTGATATCACGTGAAGTTGCTCCAAGATCGGCCAAGCCCTCGAGGTCTCTTTCCTTCACGTCTTTGGCATGCGGGCAGCCGTCCTGCGCCAGCATCTTTGAAAGGTTGGTGGCAGAGGCCAAGGCTCCAAAGTCGATAGCACCGCCAACAAAGTCAGGGAGCTTCAAGAAGTTGGCCTTCATCCAAGAGAAGACATTGAACGCCAAAGGCTCAGAGGGCAGCGGCGACGTAGAGCCACCGAATTGCTCAACGGCACCCACATAAAGCTCAGCTACCGCCAGTCCAATAGATTTGGCATCTTCAAGGCGCTTAGATAGCATGTCCACTTGCGCCTTCAAGGTAGCACCGGACTCCCTCTCGGCATCCACCTCCTTGCAAAGGTTTTTGGCCGTCTCAATAGCCTTCAGGGCACGCTTAGCAGCCAATTGCTCAGCAGCCTTCGCGCCATCAGCCTCCTTGTTCAACAAATCAACCTTCTTCTGCAGCTCCTCTAGCTCAGCATGGGCGGTGTGGAGGCCACCAACTTCTCCTACAAGCTGAGTCTTCTCGACCTCAAGAGTTTCCACTTCTTTCTTCAAGTCCTCGATGGCCAGGTTACGGTCGACCACCTCCCGCGTGCCACGTTTCTCGATGGCCTCCGAAAGATAGTGGCTCTATCAAGACAAACGTCAGCCACAAGCGCAGTAGAGTAATAAAGAATAAAATGAAAAATAAGCATACCACACATTGCTGCTCCAAGTTCATCCGCAACAACTTGAAGTAATCAACATTCTTCAAGTGGTGGCGAAGGCGGCCTAACAACAAATCAAGCGTAAGAAACGTAAGACAAAAAGCAAGAAAACAAAAAATATAGGAAAGACAACCTCCTATATCATTGTAAATAGCTTCAAGGACATCTGCCCACCCACTTAATGTGTTGTTGGAGGCACCTGGAACAGCAACCAAAAATTAGCAAGACCAAAATAAAATATAGTGTAGAAATGGAAAACAAGAAGCAAAAAGCAACCTTTGTCGCCATCTAGGCCCGAACCAGATGGGCAAGGAGTCATGCCCCCAAGCGGAGGCCTCGGAGGTGCTCCCAAGCCAATCCGGGCAAGGTCCACACCCAAAGGATCGTTAGGGTTCTCATTAGTGTTCCCGAGGGCTTTCGTCAAACCCCCTGGCAAAATCAAAATAAGTCCCAATAAAACAGAAAAACACAAACAACAAGGAAAAACAAAGCTAAGAGGCAACTTACCTAGATGCAAAGGGCTCGGGGCAATATTTGAGCCACCAGCATCCTTGGCGTGATGACCTGTGGCCTGAAACCTCAGGCTTTGGAGTGGAGCAACTGAAGAACTCACCTCCGCCTCATCCTCAGACACCTCTACAAGACTAGTTGTAGGACGGCAAAGGTCAGTACTAGCGGCCTCACCTTCTCTCAGCGGAGAAGCATCACCACTACCAGCACCTTCGCCCTTGGAGCCGGAAGACTCGTCACCCAAAACGCCAGGCATAGGCACCATGACAGAGGGTTCAGTAGTAAGGCCACCACCCATTCCTTGGAGGGCGGCGTCCACTAAGTCATCGCCACCAAGATCCAAAGAGGCAGTAGAGCGCTCGCTCCCCGTTCCGGCAGCAACGGAGCCAGAGCCTCCGCTAACATTTTTAGCAACCTCCTCATCCTCATTGGCGGAGGCTGTCGCGAATGCCTCGGGAGGCGGCAGCAGAAGCAGCCATAGTATTCCCCTTTTGGTGATGACCTTGGGCGTGGCAACCCCTTTTCTTTTATTTGCCTCCACCGCAGCAGTCACATTCTTGGCGGCAGCCTTCCTTGCCTTGTCCCCAATGGACTTGTGCACCTTTGCAGGAACATCATGTTCCTCGTGGTGGACCCTGAACTCCTCAAAAACTCTATTGAGCCATGGCATTGTACAAGCGATGGATCAGCGCGCTAGATACTCCCTGTCAGACATTTCGCCGAGTATCTCACGCGCCCCCACCTCGGTGGACTTCACCAATTTCTCAGCAGCCTGACCCTCCTTCTTCTCAAAATCAAAGCGGGGAAATGGAACCCCAATACCTTTGCCAAAAATAGGTGGATTGACCATCTCAATGGTCATGGTAGGCCTGTTCCTACCAAGGGGCCAGCAGTTAGCGGTCACCATCTCCTCAACCAAATCATGGCCTCCGGAGTACCGACAGGCCAGAGCAAAAGCCTTGTCACAAGCTTTGTGACCCTCATCAGTCCCCAGACCTAGGATCCCTTGAGTTAGAGGCCTCATTGGAGTCATCACTGAAGCCAACGGATAGCGGGTATTCTTCTTCCCGTCTGAGCCGGTAGATGTCATGCCATCGGTCCTCACGTAGAACCAGTATTGCATCCAATCCTTTGACCATTATTCTTCTGAGCGAAGGATATCTCCAAATTCTCGCCTTTCTGGTTCCTCCGTGGCATAAAAGCACAGCTTCCATACTGCACCACCATCTGGCCTTCGCCAACTCATTTAGGCTAGCGCTGGATCTCATAGTACTCGTAGAAAGTACCAACATTGGGCTCCATGCCATAAGACAAGCAGGCCCAGTAGAACTTACTCAGAGTAACAATACCATTGGGGGTAAGATGATGTAGTTGTACCTCGAATGCTTCCAAGACTTGGCGAAGGAAGCACACCGCCAAGAAATGAAGGCCGCAAAGGAAAAAATCCCTAAAAACCACGGCATCAGCGGCCTTCAGTCTAGGAATCGTCTCCCCCTCCAGAGGCTTCACCTTAGCATCACCAAAGTAGCCCAGCTTCCGCAACTCCTTGATCATGTCCTTCATCATAAGCAAAGGTCCAAAATCCCACGTCCTGGATGAGCTAGCCATGTCTCCTGCCTCCTCAGTGGTTACAAATCAGCAACGGAGGCCTCAACTCTAGAAAGATCCTCCTCAAGCCCTAACGCCTCCACGCTGACAATCATACACTCCTCAAACTGCGTAGACCACCCACTAGACCAAACATCGAGAAGGCGGTGGTATGGTCCAAAGAAGGAAGCCCGGTGCAGAGGAGGACTGACAGGCGTAGCCACTTCTAAGACTCAGCAATAGCCCAAAGGGAGCGAAGGCAAACACCAACTAAGCAAAAACTAGGTGCAAAGGAACAATGTAGAAAGCAACAGTAGCGAAAGCGATGGCTCAGATAGGGACAGGAGGAGCCTTCACCTACTGACCCTTATATAACCCCTGCCACGTCGCTTTGACTTTTGAGGCCAACGGTCACGTCCGTTCAAAAACACGTCGGTTCCACAGCCACCGTGATGAATCAAATAGCGACACAACACCAACGCAGCAGTCTGATCTAGGCGTCCTAGGGGGGAAAGAGGGAAAAGCCTTTGCGTGCGCAAGAGCCTCTGCGCCTCAGAGCCTGAGGGCTAGGTTTTGAGGGCAAGGCCCGACACGGGGGAAGCCTCCGCACCTTAGAGCCTGAGGACTATGTTTTGAGGGCAAGGCCTGCCAGAATCAGACCAAGCCCTCAAGGGGGGAACTATTGGGACACAGTTATGAGTCGCGGAGAACAAAGTTCTCAACAGCAATAAGAACTAATGACTAATGAGTTTTACGAACAGTGTGCAGGGAAAGGATGTAGAGGCCTCGACTCGGGCGATCGCATGAGGTGAAGGCTGGGAAGCTACGGCGAAGGCTCCAGGACGCGATCAGGGGCAGAGGCTCTCATGGTACAAGCGAAGGCCATGGCTCGGATGTCAGAAGCAAATGCTGGGAAGCTGTGGCGAAGGCACCAGGACGTGGTTGGGGCGGAGGCTCTCGCAGTACAAGCGAAGGTCATGTCTCGGGCGTCAGAAGCGAAGGTCGGGAAGCTCCGGTGAAGGCTTCTTGAGCGGAGGCCCTGGAACTAGGGAAAGCATTATTGGGCCGTGGGCCGATGACGGGTCATCGACGATGGCCCAATAGGCAAAGGCGGTAGAGGAAGAAGATGCCCACACTGCCCTAGGGGACTTGTATTAGCATAGGAATATTCTGGAAATGTACTATAACCAACAAGGGGTTAGAAATGTAAAGAGTAGCTCTAGCAAACAGTGCTCTATAAAAGGGGGACTGAAACTCTGTACAAGCGGGGTTGATACATTTATGAAACCCTAATCTAGTTAGGGCCCACCTTTCATTACTCATACCTTCACCCAGGGCACAAGGCTGGGCGAAGGCCTTCGTTGTCCTTCTTTGTCTCAATCGCTGGAAACCAAACTTTCCGACACTATTTGAAGAGGTTCTTTTTTCCTAGGTAAAGAAGAATTGTTATTTTGAATTCTTGGGTTCAAGAATTTTTTCATAACTTAAATGATTCAACAAATGTTTTTTTATTCTTTTAGTTACTGATTTTTTTGGATTTCACTCCACCCGCAGTTGGGAACTACTAATTTGTTAGGTCTACAACAATCTTGGATGGGCTCCTAACGAGCTAATTTTCACTATAGTACACTGTATAAAACAACTACAGCAGGCTATAACGAAAACTATAGCCGGCTATTGTAACACCCTAAAATTTACACAGTTTTAAAATAGGAGAAATGATTTAATTATGTTTTTTGTGAGCATTTAAATTTAGGAAAATAATAACTTTGTTAAAAATAAAATTAAATATAGGTCTATATACATGTATGTGCATACATGTTGCTGCATATTTTATTTGTGATGTTTTGGTTTGAATGGAATTTGCAAAAGGATTTGAATTTGGTTGGCATTTGGAGTTGAAAATAGAATTGGAAAAAAACAAGGAATTCTTCCTCTCCTTCTCTGTTTTTGGCCTGTTGGCCTAGTTCCCGCCTGCCTAGCTCTGCCCGTGCGCCTAGCTACACCCGCACTGCTCCCTCTCCGGCTCTTGGGCCACCCCGCTTTCCTTGCTTCCTCTCGTGCGGCCCAGCAAAGCAAGCCAACGGCCCGCACACCGCGCCGCGCTCCTCCTTTCCCCTTCTCTCTCGCTAATAGCTTGGGCCCACATGTCAGGGCTTTCTTCCTCATGCGTGTTTGCCCCGAACTCTACCACGCCGCCAACGCCGCGCCACTCATGTCTCCTCATTGCCATGCCACCCAAGCCGAATCGCCCTTAAATAGCAAGCCACAGGTGCTGTGCCACCCCATCCCAAGACCCTAGTCGCGTGCCGCTGCCCTCGCTTGAGCCACAAGAGCAGCCGCGAAACCCTAGGTAGCCACCGCCGCTTCGTTCTCCACCATCGCCATTCTTCCATCACCGCCTCCCTGAGCTTCAGAACCTGGTAAGAAGTATGTTGGTGCCTCTCTTGATCTCTCCCTCCTTTCCTCTTGCGCAATCACTCTCATAGGAGCAACGCTGTCCTTGTCGAGCCACCGTCGCGAGCCTCTCACTGCCTCTGTGCCTTTGTGGCCATCCTAAAGGCCTCCATCAAGTTCGCAAGCTCAAGCTACGCACATCGGTGCTTTTCTCGAGCTATTTCATGATCTCTAGGGCCCTAGCCATGCGCGCCGGTGAGGTGCTCACTGCCGGTCATGGCCTCCACAGCATCGGCTTCACTGTTTCGGCCAGTGCATCTCATCCAACCATTATGAAAGCATCTAGGCCCCTAGTTGGGTTTCGGTGATTAATGACAATACGAGATTACTGTGACTAATGTGTGTTTTGCATATGCAATTAAGTTTGGCCGTGGTAATGGCAATTGATTGGGCAATCATGGTTGTCATGCCCCTGTGATGGAAATCATTTCGGTTTTCAAAGGATGGACGACAAGGTTTAGGATGGACTAGTTCTAAGTGTCGTTTGGTGTTGAAGAGACACTTAGAGTAGTTTAGGACTTTGTTTTTCCTTTGGCCGTACTATTAAGGGGGGTATGGACGGGTAGCTTGACCTAGGTGAGTCTAGTAGGTTAGGTGTGGTGCACACTTCACAAATCTAGCACTAGGTAGCTCCTAAGTAGCCCTAAGATCAATTGGAGCAAACTTCATTCACATATGATTGCGAGTTGGAAGTGAATGGAGGGTCAAATGTTGACCGGACGCTGGTTCCGGTGTGACCGAACGCTGGCGCAGAGTCCGGTCAGTTCATTTGATCAAGGTGAGGTCGTCTGGTGCGACCGGACGCTAAAGTTGAAAAGCGACTGGACGCTGGACGCTGGGTGCCAGCGTCCGGTCAACTCCAGTAAGGTTCTAGAGAGCGGTTTTCGTGACCGGACGCATCCGGTCAGTGCTAACCGGACGCTGCTCAATGTCCAGTCACCTTGACTGGATCGTCCGGTCACCCCGCAGTGGCACATAACGGTTCATTTTGAACGGAGGTGTATAAATACTTCATTCGTGTGAGAGATTACGTTTGCTCATTCCAACAGCTGAGAAACACTTTTGAGAGTGCCAAGAAGAGCAAGGTCCTAGTGAGGTGATTGAGATTTGAGAATCCAAGAGAGAGGCTTCATTAGTGAAAGCAAGAGTAGCAAAATGTGCATCCACCCTTCTCATTAGGCTTGTCGTGGTCAAGTGAGAGTTCGTGCTTGTTACTCTTGGTGATCGCCATCACCTAAATGGCTTGGTGGTGATTGGGAGTTTGGTGATCATCCGGCGGAGCTTGTGGAAGACCCAACTCAAGTTGTGAGCGGTCGTGGGTGATTCACCATGATGGAGTGTCGAAGAATCAACTCGTAGAGAGCACTTGATCCTTGCGCGGATCAAGGGGGAGCTATACCCTTGTGTGGGTGCTCCAACGAGGACTAGTGGGGAGTGGCGACTCTCTGATACCTCGGCAAAACATCGCCGTGTTCCTCCTTCTCTCTTTACTTTAAGCATTTACTTTGAGCACTTCAATTCTTGTCTTTACATTCATAGAATTGCCATGCTAGAGTAGGATTGGAACATAGGTTGCTAAACTTTTGTGCGGTAGAACAGCAGGAACACTTTCTAGGCACAAGGGGTGAAGTGGGCTAACCGTAGGGTTTGATTATTGCAAAGAATTTTAGAATTAGCCCAATTAACCTCCCCTCTTGGGCATCTTTATCCTTTTAATTGGTATCAGAGCCTCATACTCACGTATTTAGGCTTAACCGCCTAGAGAAAGATGTCTCACAGGGATGGACCTCCTCCTATCTTTGAGGGAGATAATTTTCCTTATTGGAAAATCCGCATGGAGGCTTATTTAGAAGCTCTCGATGTTGGAATACTTAGAGCCACCTCTCAAGGCTTCCCAAAACCTAGGGATGCTACACATCTTCAAGGCGATGAAGTAAATTATGAAAAATGGAATGCTAAGGCTAGAAATACCATTTTAGAGGCCTTTGCAAAGATGTGTTCAATCGTGTGCGGAACCACAAGGATGCCCATGCACTATGGTCGGACATTTGTGCGCTCCATGAGGGAACTAAGAGCGAGCGTGAGGAACGCTATCATCTTGTCATGAAAAAGCTAAATTCATTTGAGATGCTTTCTAAAGAAAGTGCTAATGAAATGTACTCACGCTTGAATATTCTTGTAGAGGAAGTCAATGGGCTTGGACTCACTCAAATGCAACCATCCGATGTTGTAAGAAAAATCTTGAGTGTCCTCCCCATTGATAAATATGGGCATATTGTGATCGTGCTTCATCAAGGTGATCTTTCCACCGCTACACCAACTCAAATCTTGGGAAAGATCAACGCTCATGAAATGTACATGCACATCACGCCATAAGATGGCTCATCCTCTACCAAGAAGAAAGACAAAAACTTAGCATTCAAAGCTAGCCAAGAGAAGAGCAAAGCAAAAATTGAGTATGAGAGCTCAAGTGATGATGAAGTTGATGATGCAAGTCTTGCTCTCATGGTGAGAAGAACCGCCAAGATGCTAAAGAAGCTCAACAAGAATGGCATCAAGTTTGATAGAAAGAAAAAGAAGTTCTTCACTAGCACAAGAAGGAAGCCAATCTCGGAGATGGATTGCTACAATTGTGGAGAACTTGGTCATCTAGCACATCAATGCACTAAGCCCAAGAAAGACAAGTTCAAGAACAAGTACAAGGGCAAGAAAGATTATTCATGTAATGAAGATGAAGATGAGAAGAAGAAAAACAAGCCATACAAGAAGAAAGATGGCAAGAAGGACTTCCACAAGAAGACGAGAAGTGGCAAGGCATACATCGTCGGTGATTGGCTCACGGACATTGATTCATCAAGTTGCTCATCCGATGATGATAGTGAGAATGAGAAGGTGGCCGCAATTGTGATTGACTCTTCATCATCTTCACCGACACCACCGCTACCATCCTCTACACACCTATGCATTATGGCCAAGGGTGAACGAAAGGTATCAAATGATGATGATAGTAGTGGTGATGATCATGCTAGCAATGATGATAGTGATAGTGATGATGATGAATATGAATCACCCTCTTATGATGATCCTGATAAATTACTAAATCAATACACTAAGATCATTAGAAAGTCAAGAGCTAAGAATGAAAAGCTAGAAATTAAGAATGACTCTCTTTTAGCTAAATATGACATAGCGGAAAAGGCTAGTGTTGAGTTTAGAGAAGTAAATGATGCTATGTCATCCAAACTCAAGGAGCTTAAATCTTCTAAGAAAGAGCTTAAAGAAAAACATGATAAACTTGAGAGGATACATAATGAGCTCATCACTAGCCACAATATGCTAAAAGAAGAATATACAACTCTCAAGATCAATCATGATAATCTTGTTATCGCTCAAGAATTTTTATCCAATGAGCTACATGATGCTACTAACGATGTTGTTAAGATTGATATAGCTACATCATGTGATGATTTAATTTTTGAGAGCATTGAGCAAGGATCTAGTGGCAAAGGCAAGCAAGTGGTTGAAACTGACAACTATGATGAATATGTCAAGCTCAAGCATGATAATGAAAAGCTCAAGAAAGATCTTGAAGAGATCAAAACCCACAACACTATTGTGCTAGAAACTCTTGATCATGATGGTGATTTGATTCTTGAGAATGAGAACCTCAAAGAAGAGAACAAGAGACTCAAGGAAGAGAAAAATGATGATGCACTCAAGGAAGAGAACAAGAAGCTCAGGTTGGAAAAAGAGCATCTCAAGATTGGATTGAGCAAGTTCACAAGAGGCAAACATCTTCAAAGTGAGCTACTAATGAACACCGTCATAACGATGGATAGAAGTGGCATTGGGTATGTGGCAAATCAAGAGAAGAAGAAGGCTCAAGCTCAACAACAACAACAAAAGCCAAAGCCAAAGAAGTGTTTTGAGTGTGGACAAGAAGGCCACTTTGCCCATGAGTGTCAAACTCTACCACCACAACCCTTGCTCAAGCATGCTAGACCCTTTGCTTTAAATGCTCATTATATGCTTAGAAAGGACTCTAGTTGAAAGATAAAAGTTATGTTCTTAGGACCTCCCAACAGGAATAGGCCTAAGAAAATTTGGGTAGCAAAGTCACTTATAGAGAAAGTCAAGGGCCCTCAACAAGTTTGGGTCCCTAAACAAGCTTGATCTCTTGTGTGTAGGTGAACTACAAGACCGGTGGAAGTCATTGGGTAATTGATAGTGGTTGCACACAACATATGACCGGTGATCCTCGTATGTTCGCCTCACTAGATGAAGAAGTAGATGGACAAGAGAGAATCACATTTGGAGATAATTCAAAGGGCAAAGTCAAAGTATTGGGCAAAGTGGTAATATCAAATGATCACTCTATTTCAAACGTGCTATATGTTGCTTCATTGAGTTTCAACTTGCTATCCGTTGGACAATTGTGTGATCTTGGCTTCCAATGCCTATTTACCGAGAAGGAAGTTGTTGTATCCAAGAAGGATGATGAACAAGTGATATTCAAGGGATTTAGATACAACAACCTATATCTAGTGGATTTCACCTCCAAAGATGATAACTTGAAGACATGCTTATTCACCAAAACATCACATGGGTGGCTATGGCATAGAAGACTTGCTCATGTTGGAATGAGTTCACTCAAGAAGCTAATGAAGAATAAATTGGTGAGAGGGTTGAAGGATGTGAAATTTGAGAAGGACAATCTTTGTAGTGCATGTCAAGCTGGCAAACAAGTTGCAAACACTCATCCTACAAAAGCTTTCATGTCAACCACAAGAGTGCTAGAGCTCCTTCACATGGGCTTATTTGGACCAACAACATACAAGAGTTTGGGAGGAAATTTTTATTGTCTTGTGATTGTTGATGACTACTCAAGATATACATGGGTATTCTTCCTTCATGACAAATCCAAAGTGGCATCATGCTTCAAGAAGTTTTCCAAGAGAGTACAAAATAAGTTTGAGGTGAAGCTCAAGAAGATTAGAAGTGACAATATGAAAGAATTTGACAACACAAACATTGAAGCCTATTGTGATGAAGTTGGGATCAAGCATGAGGTCTCCGAAACATATACTCCTCAACAAAATGGTGTAGTTTAGAGAAAGAACTAGACATTAATCACACTAGCAAGAACAATACTTGATGAGTACAACACCCCCAAAGCTCTATGGGCGGAAGCTATCAACACCGCATGTTATGCATACAATCGCCTATTCCTTCAAAAGTTTCTTGGCAAGACACCTTATGAGTTGCTCAATGGGAAGAAGCCGGACGTCTCCTTTAGGGTGTTTGGTTACAAATGCTACATCTACAAGAAGCGACAACACCTAGGGAAGTTTCAAAGATGTTGTGATATTGGTTTTCTTGTTGGTTACTCATCAAAGTCCAAAGCATATAGAGTATTTAATCATGTCACCAGCTTGGTTGAAGAAACATATGATGTGGAATTTGATGAATCTAACGGCTCCCAAGGAGCACATAAGAATCTTGATGATATTGGTGATGAACCATTGAGGGAGGCTATGAAGAACATTCTAGTTGGAGACATCAAGCTTAATGATGATGAAGATGATGTACAAGTGATTGATCCACCTTCTTCATCAAATGTGCCACAAGATGGTGATAAAGATGGGAGAGTAGAAAATTTAGATACTCATGTCTCCATGAGCAAATGGTGACACAAGCACAAGATGTTGATGCTCCACAACCTCCCCCTCAAATGGTTGATAGAAGAAATTAACCTCTACTATAAGCTCATCCACAAAATCTCATCATAGGGAGTTCATCAAAGGGTGTAATGACTCACTCACAAAAACTTGCTTCATTTATTCAACATCACCCTTTTGTCTCTTATTTTGAGCCTACCAAGGTAGAAGAAGCTCTTCAAGATCCAGATTGGATAAATGTCATGCATGAAGAGTTGAACAACTTCACCCGCAATGAAGTTTGGACTCTTGAAGAGTGACCACAAGGTGCAAGAGTCATTGGAACAAAGTGGGTGTTCCGCAACAAGCAAGATGATAAAGGCTTTGCTATGAGGAACAAGGCAAGACTAGTTGCAAATGGGTTCTCTCAAGTTGAAGGGTTGGATTTTGGAGAGACCTTTGCGCCGGTTGCAAGACTAGAAGCCATTCGTATCCTCCTTGCATATGCATCACATCATGAAATGAAATTATATCAAATGGATGTGAAAAGTGCATTTTTAAATAGCTTTATAAATGAACTAGTCTATGTTGATCAACCTCCTGGGTTTGAAGACCCTAGATATCCTAATCATGTTTATAGGTTGTCCAAGGTGTTATATGGGCTTAAGCAAGCCCCAAGAGCTTGGTATGAGCGCCTTCGGGACTTCCTCATTGAGAAGGGCTTCACCATTGGGAAGGTCGACACCACACTATTAACCAAGAATCTTGATGGATATATCTTCATTTGTCAAGTATATGTTGATGATATCATATTTGGATCATCAAATGAAGATTCTTGCAAAGAGTTTGGTGAATTGATGTCGAAGGAGTTCGAAATGTCTATGATTGGAGAGCTTACATTCTTTCTTGGTTTTCAAGTCGAGCAAATGAGAGAAGGGATTTTCATCTCTCAAGAAAAGTATACCAATGATCTTCTCAAGAGGTTCAAAATGGATGAATGTACGCCAATCAAGACACCAATGCCATCTAATGGACATCTCGACCTAGATGAGGGAGGTAAAATGGTTGATCAAACTCTCTACCGCTCTATGATTGGTAGCTTGTTATATTTAACCGCATCTAGGCCCAACATCATGTTTAGTGTGTGTATGTGTGCTAGATTTCAAGCTAATCCTAAGGAAGCTCATTTAAGTGCCGTTAAAAGAATCCTTAGGTACCTTAAGCACACACCAAGCATTGGTCTTTCGTATCCGAAAGGAGCTAGATTTGAATTAATTAGCTATTCCGATTTGGATTATGCCGGTTGCAAAGTTGATAGGAAAAGCACATCCGGAGGGTGCCATTTGCTTGGTAGATCACTTGTGTCTTGGTCCTCCAAGAAACAAAATAGTGTGACTTTGTCCACCACCGAAGCGGAATACATTGCCGCGGGTGCTTGTTGTGCACAAATACTTTACATGAAGCAAACTTTGCTAGACTATGGTGTAGTTCTAGGAAAAGCACCTCTTTTGTGTGACAATGAAAGTGCAGTAAAACTTGCAAATAATCCAATTCAACACTCTCGCGCCAAGCACATAGATATCTGCCATCACTTTCTTAGAGATCATGTTGCTAAAAATGACATATCACTAGAAGGTGTAAGGACTGAGGATCAATTGGCGGATATCTTCACTAAACCGCCAGATGAGGCAACTTTTTATCGGTTGAGGAATGAGCTCAATGTGCTTGATCTTAGTAACTTCACTAGAAAATGAGCTTGTGTTGTCCCTTGCATTGCATTGTAATATACAATATGTTTACTTTGTGGTAATGCACATAGGGCTTGTCTAACATGGTTAAGATAACCTCCAAAAAGTGTGTGAAGAAGCTTAACCTTGGATCAAACTTGACAAGCAACTAGAATTACTTTCAAGTATTGCATTGCATATGTATGAATGTTGCTTTATCGTTTATCTTAAATCACCCTTTTATTGCCTATTTTCTTAAAAAGAATTATAGCCTAAGGCAAAATACTTTGAAAATTTTAAGGGTTTGAGAGAGGTCACTCACATCAGTCCCAATTGGAGTTTATTTGGGTCTTATTGAAGTTGGGACTTGATTAGGAACAGGCAGCTCTGAGGAACATTGAAGATTTGCTAGAAAAGAGTGACCGGACGCTCCACCGGACTCTGATGTCCAATGTCCGGTCAGTTCATAGGAGGTGAACCGTTGCTACGAAGGAGTGACCGGACACTGAAACAGTTCTTTCCCAGCGTCCGGTCAGATGGCGTTCCTACGTTCGGTCAAGCGAAGAAGATGAAGATAGGATCAATCGGACTCTGGCTGTGTCCGGTCAGTTGTGATCGGACGCGTCTGGTCAGTTGTGATTGGACGCATCCGGTCGCGACTCGAGAGGTTTTGGACCTCTCTGGAGTCGACTGGACTTTGGGTGGCAGCGTCCGATCGTTGCCACCGGAGCGTCCGATCAGTAGATGTCGTGCGGATTGCAAACTCTATTCCTTTCCTTATCTCTTCCATCACGGGGGCCACCATATAACCGCCGTGATTTTGACCTAGCCCGTACCTCGTGCCGACTTCGTTGTTCCTGCCCACGCCGCACTCCCACACCCAAGTCACCGAGCCGAGCTACCGCGCCGCATTGCGCCTCCCCACTGCTCCCGTACTACCGCAACTCTCCAAGCACCATTGTACACCCGCGCTGCTCCCGCACAGCCGCGCCAAGCACCACCGTCGTGCCCCACGATGCCATGTCTGCACTGCAGCAGCGCCGCCCATAGCACTCCCGTGCCACCGTGCCCTGCTCCAGCGCCACCGCCGCGCCAGCAATCACGCACCCGTGCCCAAGCGTTATCATGCCACGCCACTGCCCCAACAGTGATGCTGATCCACTACGCATTGCCAACCCTAACCCTAGGCGATTCTCGGTGGTTCCCCATGATTCGTTCCTCTGCTCGTTGATTCGCCGGATCGTCAGGTAGCAAGCCCTCGATTCCAATTTCATATCTATTGCTTGCTTCTTAGGGTTTCGTATCTCTAGATGTATATTGAAATTATTCATATATCCAATCTATTCCATCGTGCAGCGAGTCGGTGTTGTTGAGGTCACTTTGGTAGTTGTCAGTCAACTCGGGGCCAAGCTCACGAGTACAGATCATGGCCAAGCCTCGGAAGTGTCAGTGTCAGTGACAGTTGTTTCTTGTCTGAGGCAGCAGTTCATTTTAGATGGCTCGTGTCAAGAACATCGGAGGTGGTCCAGGTGATGAGGATTCAAGGCCCCCACCTCGCCTACCTTCTAACGCAAAAGGCAAGGCAACGAAGAAGCTTGCGATGAAGAAGAGGCAATATGCAGATGCTGATACAAAGAGAGCAGCAACAGTCATAGCCGCTGCAGAGCGTGCAGAGAGAGGAGGTGCTCGGAGTGGTGTTGTCATAGCAGATCAGCTTTCACCAGCACAGAGGGCCGCCATCTAGGAGGTTGAGTGTCATCATGGTAGTCCAGCTGGGACAGCCATGCTTGCAGGATGGAGTGTCGCTATAGATGAGAGTCAGCCTCAGGGGAGACACAGCAGCAGGCACATCCAGCAGAGCAGATAGAGCAGACTCAAGAGGGAGTGCAGTTAGAGGAGATAGAGCAGGCACCTCAGCCACAGTTACTCTGCTCTGGTCATACTCGCACCTAGGTGACACTGAGGCCAGAGACATAGAGGAGGGGTTCTCGTTCGCCTCCTAGACCATAGGGTCTGCCTCCAATGACTCATCTGGATTTGAGGGCCGCCACGGCCAAGCAGGTGCAGCAGCTTAGGTTTGTACCATTCGAGGACTGGTTCCCACCAAGGAGGGATGAGCGAGCTTCAAAGGGCTTCTACACACCACTACAGGAGGATTTTTATAATGCACATCTTAACAGTGGGGCAGCATAGGTCTTAGAGGGTTTGCTCCATTGAGTCCATTGTAGCAGTAGTAGGAGAGCAGATTCGCCCTTACCTATCTTACTTGCTAGGGCTGATAGACTTACTTGGACGGACAGGCAGATATGTTCCATCATGGGTTCGTGAGTTCTATAATACACTTTGGATTGACCCGCAGCATAGATTTATACACTTTGCATTCAGAGGCAGAGACTACAGGTTGATGAGCTTTAGGGTCAGAGAGATACTCAGGCTTCAGGAGCAACCCATCCGGCTACATGAGGTTTGCTTTGGTCAGACAGCGCCTCCCAGATGCCCTCATGGCGGTCTTGTGCCTCCTACAGATCTGGTCCACCATTGCTACACAGAGCCTTTCAGTGAGGGGTCGAGCAGGACACCCAGAGACCTCACTCCTATAGCTAGAGTGTTGGATGCTATCATGAGGAGGACCATGCTACCAAGGATGGGATATCGCAAGGGCTTGACTCACATTCAGTTGTGGCTTCTGAACTCTCTAATGTAGCAGACTGCGTTTGATATTTGGGATCTCACACTATCAGAGATGGAGGATACTCTTGTAGAGGGGTTCAGAGGTCACCGACAGTTGCCCTATGCTCACTGCATTACATTTCTGATTCATAGGGCAGTTACAGTGAGGCCTCCAGAGATGTTGGCAGAGTATTCTGGTGCTACTACAGAGTTTCCAACTTATAACATGACCTAGATGCTCCGTCACAGTAGGCCAAGTGCACCAAGCCAGCTACACTGTCGCCTAGAGGTGCCAGAGACTGCAGCCCAGCAGGATGAGACTATTAGGGGCATTGTATCTACAGAGGAGGAGCAGTTAGATGCTTAGTAGGAGGGTATGGTCGAGAGCGACCCTAGTGACAGCTCAAATGATGACTATTAAGATATCCCATAGATGCCTCCTCGATGACATGACCATGAGGCTGGTAGCTCCAGTTCAGCTCCACCTGCACCGCAAACAGACCCCGCTCTACTTGCTATACTTGAGCGGATGAGGCAAGATCAGGCTCACCAGGCCTAGGAGACCGTAGCTACATGTGCATAGTTTCAGGCTAGGCAAGACGAGTTCCAGTGACAGCAGCAGCAGGCCATGCAGCAGCAGCAGCTCCTCATGCAACAGTAGTTACTTGGATTTATGCAACATGTAGTTACTGCTATTGGGGCTCCACTGCCACAGCCTTCACCCCAGATCGATCAGCCTGCCACCACTTCAATGACTCCAGCTTTACAGCCCAGTGGGCTTCACAGTTAGGGACAGCCAACTACCTTGTTTCCTTCACCTACACAGCAGGTGTCCCAGTGGTTTGCTTCGCTAGTGCCAGCCCCATAGTTCACACCTCTTCATACGGGCTTCACTCCGCCTCAGAGTTCGTCAGTGCTCACCCTAGTCTCCAGGAGCCTTGGTGCTTCATTCAGTAAGTTGATAGGGCAGCCTACACCACCAGAGCTACATGTCCCTGGTCATTCCATAGTTGCTCCTTTTACTGGGACTACAGAGATGCTCCCATCTTCAGTTGCATCATCAGAGCAGGCAGCGCCAGTTCTAGATCTGACCCAGATCGCTTCAGCATCACTTCCAGCGACAGAGGGTCAGACAGCACAGAGCTCAGGATCAGATGATGATGCCACTCAGTTCTAGATCGCTCATCACACCTCAGCGCTCGACTCATCCACTGTAGCCCCGCCGACCGACCCTTAGGTTTTGGTGTTTGACGCCAAAGGGGGAGAGGGATCGAGTATGATAGACTTAGGGGGGAGTGATATATCTAGGGGGGCTTATCTATTATATTTGGCTTTTTATGTGTGATACACTATTATGCATTCATGTTTACTTTCATGCATTGAACTATATTTATGTGATAGTGATATCTACGTGATGTGATATTTATGTGATATGTGACATGTGTGCTCTCTACTTTGAATTATTTATATGTCATGTCACTTGGTTATGCTCATTTGTTTTGCTTCCATGTTTTACTCCGATGCAAATGAGCTTTATTTCTTATACTCATGCTTATTTCATATCTATTGAGTACATCATGTTGGCTTGGGTCATATAAGCTTGCCTAACTCTTTTGTTCTTATTGTCAAAAGCTTATATGAACCAAGCATGTTAAAAAACCTCAACTCTTTTATATACTCGATGTGGTATTGTCATCAATCACCAAAAAGGGGGAGATTGAAAGCATCTAGGCCCCTAGTTGGGTTTCGGTGATTAATGACAATACAAAATTACTGTGACTAACGTGTGTTTTGTAGATGCAATTAAGTTAGGTCATGGTAATGGCAATTGATTGGGCAATCATGGTTGTCATGCCCCTACGATGGAAATCGTTTTGGTTTTCAAAGGATGGACGACAAGGTTAAGGATGGACTAGTTCTAAGTGTCGTTTGGTGTTGAAGAGACACTTAGAGTAGTTTATGACTTTGTTTTTCTTTTGGCCGTACTATTAAGGGGGTATGGACGGGTAGCTTGATCTAGGTGAGTCTAGTGGGTTAGGTGTGGTGCACACTTAACAAATCTAGCACTAGGTAGCTCCTAAGTAGCCCTAAGATCAATTGGAGCAAACTTCATTCACATATGATTACGAGTTGGAAGTGAATGGAGGGTCAAATGTTGACCGGACGCTGGTTCCTATGTGACCGGATGCTGGCGCAGAGTCCGGTCAGTTTATTTGATCAAGGTGTAGTCGTCTGGTGCGACCGGACGTTGAAGTTGAAAAGCGACCGGACGCTGGGTGCCAGCGTCCGGTCAACTCCAGTAAGGTTCCATAGAGCCGTTTTCACGACCAGACGCGTCCGGTTAGTGCGGACCGGACGCTGCTTAGTGTCTGGTCACCACTTAACTGCTCGGTTTTAGGGAGAACTGACCGGAGCGTCCGGTCACCCCGTAGTGGCACATAACGGTTCATTTTGAACGGGGGTGTATAAATACTTCCTCCATTCATGTGAGGGGTTACTTTTGCTCATTCCAACAGCTGAGAAACACCTTTGAGAGTGCCAAGAAGAGCAAGGTCCTAGTGAGGTGATTGAGATTTGAGAATCCAAGAGAGAGGCCTCATTAGTGAAAGTGTTGACATCAAAATTTGGTAATTGGGAAGAAAGCGGCTAGTAACGTAAAAAGAAGAAAATCTCCGATAATGACCATGACTCGAAAGCCGATGAGATATATATATGATGGAGTCATTCATGCTCGTAAATTAATGGGGAGCAAAGAAAAGGTCAAACAAATTGGCGATTCGATGTGCCTACCATCTTGTTTGTTACATATACGTGATGCATTATTGGGCAACCGCAAGGCAAATGGAAAAGGATGAGAGGCCAAGTGCTATACGAGCTATGCTTGACATGGATGCCAGCAAGATTAAGATCAGTTAACGAGGAAGGGATATTTTAATAGTTGTTTGGCCGGGCTGCATAAGGAAATAAATCAAATATATCTTTGGATGGAGACGTGAAGCTTCTTGATTAAAGAAAGAGTCCATGCATGAAGGAAATAATACGATCCCTGGTTGCCGACGTAGTGATTAGTGAAGATGCCAGCCAATAAAGATGCGCCCAAGCAAATATATACGTTACATGTTACTGTGCCACCGTGGAGAAGATTTCCAAGATCTATTTGGTCAAGGAAAGGGAAGTTGTGTTTGCACGGGACTCTCGAGAATACATTGCTTGCATGGTGTTAACATTGGATTTTGGTCGACTTTGGAAGATGATGGGTGGGTCCGCATGTGGGAAGAAGGACATTCGCAAACAAAACGAGCGGTCGGCTAAATGCTTGCGGTCGGTTACTTCGTAAGGTGGTGACTCCATTTGGGAAAGCGAAGATGGCAAGCAAAGCCGATCGAAAAGATGAAAGTTGTAATAATAAAGGACTCGAGAGTTTGGGGCAAGGAATCGTAGTTTCCAAGTTTGTTTAAGAGTTCCTTTGTAAATCGTAGTCTTTAGGACTCGTGTTTCGTCTAGGGTATAAATATTGACCCTCGACCATTGTAATAGGCGTTAACAACCAAATCAATACAACCGCCCCGTGCCAACTTTCGAGTCCTTTTTGTCGGTCGCCGAGTTCTTCGAGAGGAGTCATCGATCCGTCGACCTCCGTAAGTTCCGACAACCTTGTTATCATGTTTAGTATCATGCGGTGGGTTTAGACGTGATGCAAGTAGTCTTGTTTGTTTTCAATGATCGTGCGGCGGATCTTTGCTTGACAATCAAGAAGTTTTTGCTTATACTTTGTTTATGAGTAGATACCGTGCGGCAGGCGTTTGCTCAATATGCTTAGTGGAAGCAAGACAGTTATCGGCTCTATTAGATTACGGCAAAATCTAAATAGATTCATCAAGTTATCCTGTGTTGCATGTTTTAAATATTTTATATATTTGTAACACACTTTTGCCCAATCTAGATTGATATTGTTCGGCCCTCTTCTATGGTTTTATTCGAGCTTCAATGATCATTACATTCATAATACCTTTGCAAATAGATAACATGCTCGTAATGGCTGAATTATTTTAATCTAGATTGTCACATGTTGTGGGTTCATGCATGTTAATCACGTTTAAGTTTTTTGACGAAACTAGGTGTCGTGCGGCAGACGCAGGTTTTAGATTGGCTTAATCGTGTTTATCTACACGCGTTCCTTCTTCATGGACCCCAACTCATTTGGATTGTCGAGCTTGGATATGCATTAACGCATAATCAATTTCACTTGTTCAAACATGTCTTCCTGATGCATATGCATTCGCAATCGGATCTTTATGTATGTCCATCCCACGATTAGTCGAATGATTTATAAACTTGTTGGCGCATGACTTCCTATAGTCGTATGTCGTTGTAAGTGGCTTCAGGTCAGATATACGGAATCGCTCGGTCTCACCCGACATGTTCCGGTTTGACATTTAATCTGTTTTATCCCTTGTCAGTTTTTTTTTCAGTCAAATCGACCGGCACGCGTTCCGGATCACGAAGCACCCGGCACCGATTGAAGCTACGCTTAAACTTGCAGGTAAAAGTGCACGCAGGCGTCACATTTTGTGTCAACACACTTTTTGGCACGCCCGGTGGGACCATAATCGTTCGATTGGAAGTCGATGCTTTATGGATATTCTATTAGCTTCCAAATCACGGAGAGTCTGAATTTTTCATCTACAACAAAAGGACGATGCTGGTATTTATTCAGCCATCTATTAAAGCATTATTCATCAAGACCTCGGCATGTGGCATCAACAAACAACATATCATACTCTAAGGCCAATTTCAATTACGCCTGAAAAGTCACCAATCCTGATTAAAGGCGGTGAGCAGTTTTTCATCTATTCACGTGAACCAAGATCGTGATTTTTCTTGAGCCTGAGATCATTGTCAAATACCACGGAGGAAACCAGATGACAAAATTGCAAGGCCACGTACTGCTGTTCGGGAGCCTCAACAAGATTCAGGATGTAATGCTGGAATACCTCAAGCACGAAAAATATCAGAGGAAAAATGCCGTTAATCATACTCACTGTCTCCAGAAAGTTGATTCCGGTCAAAAGGAACATCGGCAGTTAGATTAAAAAAACAGAGGACTAATGGATTATTTGGATGATGGAGTTATTTTATTATCAGAAAGTAACCGATCGGTCTAACGGGAGAAGACAGGGTCCTGACACGGAGGGGATTGCACGTCATTTGTGTGGTGCTACTAGCAACGTGTGCCAGGTTGCTGTTGAGCCGTTACAAACTTCCAACAACATGTTGACACTTTAAGTGATAAAGTCAAGAAGATCAAAAGTCGACGCCACCAGATCTCGCCGCCCAAAGAATGTTGCATCGCCTAAACAAAGATATACTACAAAGATTCCATACACACGTATATGGATGATTGCCAATGTATGTAATCTATTGGACGGTTGCTCCCTTACATCTATCGACTTCAAGACTTTGGGTCAATAATCGCTCATGAAGGAGGATCGGCTACTATACTTGAGGTTCAAGACTCGCCTCAAGTCGGTAAGCTATCTGGCCGATGGGGTCCCTACCGAACGCCGCTCATAAGAAGATTACACGGAGGGGTTTGGGCTCCTTCATCCCATGAGCTCCAAGATGCTCCATCATACCTGATGAGCCGATACGTGGTGTTGCCGTCACCCCAGCTGGCGCACATCGGCATGTATGCATGCATATATGCTTCCTCGCCGATTAGCTTTGACGGACATAGACATTGGGTATGTAACCTATACGACCAGAGCCATCCATTGGCACACTACTCTAGCATGTACAAATTATTGGTTTCTATACCGATTTGGATAGAGCATCAGCCGAGTTCTTCTATACTTTAGTCGATGAACACAGAAAGGATTATAGAAAGTGATAGCCGATGGCATGTTGATTCCCCGTCCTCTCGCGGCCGGACCAAAGTTTGTTTGATCGAGTAGTACATGTGCGTATATATCAAAGGAGAAAGAGATAATTGCTTACGCTCATTCAAGAGATATGGTGATAGGGCTTCACTCAAGATATACACGTCGGCTAATTATAGTTCGCTCACATCAACGGAGACAACCGATGTAATCGGTGTATCCCGGAGAAACATTGACGAGACAAGCCGATTGACGGTGAAACTTAAATCGCAAGGTGGCCACATGACTCAAATATTGGAGCGGCATGTTTAGGATAAGGTTGCAAATATGATATTCCCACAAAAGTAGTCGATGTGTCCATGCGCACAGGAGTATTGGCTGATAACAATATCGGCTTGGAGAGTCATGGATAAATTCTACCAACTGGATATCGGCAAAGGAATGGTGCGGCGCCTTGGCATGAATAGCAACTTGTACCTATTCACTACCCCGCAAGACGGCAACAAAACTAGCAATAGACGGTCCTATTTACAAGGCGGGGACGGATCCACCGGATGTTTCCAAAGTGCAAGCACAAGATCATGAAGTGGCTGGACACATCTACAACATGTCGAGGATGACGGAACGGCACATAGGTACCGGAGAAAACAGAGGCGTCGACATCGCAATGGATGATATGATGGATCTGACCAGAGTGCATGGGACATCGTGATCGATAAACTCGGACCGAACATGGGCACCATATTTGCCAACCGCACCACTACTGGCGAAGGTGAAAGAGAAGCGCTAGCCACGTTGCGAGAGGGTATTGATAGCCTCGAACCAAAGTTACCACCAATTCCGACTTCTTCGGCGATAACTAGGATTGTCACGAGTCGTCGAGCTTTCATGAACAGTCGTGAAAGTACACCGAGGTAGTCAGGTTTGGGAGGCGCACACATTCAGGGGATGCCAAACCCATCGTCAAGCTCGAAAGCTTCAACTTATGATGTACCGACGGCATGCATACCGGTAAAAAGCCGTGAGGTCTTTTATTGCAAGCAACCAAGAATCAAGAGTCTAGGCGCATCACGTTGAGCTGAACTCCATGGGCTGCTCACCTCCATCGATTCCAAGAATGTATATAAAGAGATCGGTGGGGGCCAACATTGGCTAAATTTCCACTTCAATTTGAAGCATCAGCGATGGAACCATCCGGCTTGGCGACGCGATGTGGTCGGTCGGGTAAAACAGCCGCTAGCGAAGGTACCTCAATAGTAACCGAACCGTATGCGCGGCTTTGAAAGCTTGGACACGCCGATGGTGCTCTAAACACTCGCTCGATTATATGGAGCCGATACGGGTACGATCGGCTATATGAAACTAATACGCCCTTCGTTGTAATCAACAAAGAAAATCATGAATATCAATGCAAGACAACCGAGTAGTCAACACCGATGAAGCCATAGGTGGGGTAATCGCTCATTAATCCCCATGAAGGTTTTCACAAAGCAATTTTATTTTGATTAAAATATTGGAAGATCTCCATCCATCTCGCACGCTCCTCCGGACGACCCGCACAATTAATGAAAATATTAATAGAGTTGTTGTTCACGAGAGGGTCAAGCTTTATCTCGGTACAAGATTGTCGCAACAAATTATCGACTAAATATTCCTTCAAGCATCGGCTACTATTAGTGGTCATGAAAGGCAAGGTAAAAATGTGTGTTGGCCGATACATCTGAATAATTGATTTTCCTAAGAGAGCTCAAGAAGGAATATCGGCTTGAAGAAAATCAGCAAAGATCGATTGGTTCATCTGTGTATCTAGGCCGTCATCGCAATATTACGATATCATCCCCTCACGAAGCAAGCCAAGCCGACGATGTTGCGCTTCATCGCCTTGGGAGGCATATTTAATAGCATTAGTATGGTGGCCGGATACTTTATTGTCTCGCATCCGTGACGGTGGGTATTTGCACATTGGTTTGGCATCGGCTAGTCACACACGAGATAGCAAATAACCGATAGCGTGGAAGAAGCTAATATTCGTGCTTATTATCTCCAGCTCCAGATATAGCCGATTATAATTATAGCCTGAGTCATCAAAGATATCGGTTCCTAGTATTCGAAAAGTGCTCAGAATGTACTCGAACAACATTGATAGGGTGACTGGGAGTCAACGTATCAAGCTGATAGCCGATGGGGTCTTTTATATGATTATGTCTCATCAGATGATAGAGAAGGTTCGTCAGCCTTCAGGATGAAATAATTTGAAGCTAGCAACGACCAAACTGGATGGAAAGAATCCGGCTCGATGAATACTGTATGAGGGAAACAAACAAAAGTTGGAACCTGTATGTGTCGATGTCAGCCGCTCGACCTTTTGCCGGCGTCATAGTAATCAAACATCCGATCGCCTGATTCTGATTGTTCCGATGCCGCTCGCAAGATGGATAATAAGATTTCTAGAATCGGCTATGCGCTTGTGCTGATGTGGATTGTAGGTCCGTCATCTTGGTTCTAAGTCTCAAGCCAAGACGACCGAGGGATGCTGCCGGCCATGTGCGCATGTACGTTGCCAATACTAAGAAAACATGGAGCTAGAGCCGAGAACATTACTGATCAGGTGGCCTTATGTATGAGACTGGAGTCAATAATTACGAGATTTGAAGGCAAGCTGATCCTGTATGTGCAAAAAGGTGGTTCTGATCACATGATCGTCTCTGCACTGTCCAAGTTCTCATCGGCTCATGAGAGGTTACCTCATCGTCAGCTATGATAGTATAGTTGATGAGGGCATCTATCCTTATGCCAGTTCTAGTATGCTCATGGGGAATGTCAATATGAACAGTTGCGTTGGCATCTTCCCCTCTGGTCATCATTTATGGTTCGGGATCATCATTCCCCTCTAGTCACCAATTAAGCTGATGATGTCTTTACGTGCTTGCATCCACCGGTCGTAAGTCAAGAAGGATTAAGAATATTATTTTCAGCAGCACTGCAGTAGCATACAGGGATTCCAGATGCAGCAGCCGATAAACGCCCTGGTGAAAGTGTCATTATTGGATCCCGAGCAGAGGCACTTATTGACTCAGAGAAAGATGTACATACAGATGTGAGGTACATACTCTTCCATGCTTGGCTCGCATATTCTTTATTCCTTGTTTTTCCTGTCACTTGTGAACAATCTATTATAGGGAAAGCATGCTATCTAAGTAGTTGATGAATGAGATATGGTATGATGAAAGAAACCTTGCTTCTTTTGTAAAGTACTTGGGAAATTTTTTACAAAAATTCAAAATCAATAGCTTGTCTCCTCAATGATGTTGAATTTCCTACCGAGTCATATATTAGTCTCATTAAAACCTTCCACATAAGTCGCTTGCTTGTGTTGAGTTTTGTCGAGTCTTGTTGACCCTTGTTGAGAGATTTGTCATGTTCCCAAGATCAAGATCACGTACACGCCACATATATGTGCTGCTTCTATACTGGAAGTACGCAAAACATGTTTTTCATCCATCTCAAAATGTTCTGCTCCTACACTGGGAGAAGACAAAATATGTTAGATTTTATTAGAATAAATGCTCCAAGTTCTTGATAATATTTCTCTCAAAAGTTGTTGTAAAAAGAGACATGGGTTATACAAAAATATAAAACGATGGACACAAAAGATGTCCAAAGTAAAAAAGAAAAAAAAAGGGGAAAAGAAAAGAGATGAGAATAAAAATAACCCATGTTCTCGCAAAAATATTCCACAGGAGAGAAATATATTTCAGAAAGCATAGTAGAATTAGGTTAACCACTAAATATTCCACACACATGCACCTCTTGATCTAAGAGTATGATACTTCTCTCCTTGGATCCGGGATTTGACCTTGCAATATATGCAAGGTAAGTACGCTACATATTTTATCCCCACCTAAACTCCACATAAGCTTTTTAGAAGTAGGATAAAGAGAAGCAAAACGATGTTTTGGTAAGGAACTATGCACACTGAGCGATCTGAGAGAATCATTTGGGGAGCAAAGCTATGTTTTGATTTTTAAAAATCTTTCAAAAACCCAAAGTTTTCTCGAAAGGTAAGAAGTGAGGATGATTGGATTCTAATCCGTTCTATTCTTCAACCACCCAAGATGGTGTGATAGACACTTGAGTTCACATGTATAGGTGAGGCTTGGAATAAGGTAATCTCGCTAGTGAATTCTTGACTCTTTACGATGATTTGAGAACCGATTATAGTTATAAACTGGGGGCCACCTCTTAATCAGCTAAATCAGATGAACAGTCATACCAAGCAAATCATCAAGGCCAAGTATTGCAATCAAATGTCGTGACTCACTAAAGAAGACCATCGATTGAAATAGTTCAAGCATGAAAATTCATACTCGAACTAGGAGGGCTCGTGTTGACATCAAAATTTGGTAATTGGGAAGAAAGCGGCTAGTAACGTAAAAAAAGAAGAAAATCTCCGATAATGACCATGACTCAAAGCCGATGAGATATATACGATGGAGTCATTCATGCTCGTAAATTAATGGGGAGCAACAAAAGGTCAAACAAATGGGCGATTCGATGTGCCTACCATCTTGTTTGTTACATATACGTGATGCATTATTGGGCAACCGGCAAGGCAAATGGAAAAGGATGAGAGGCCAAGTGCTATATTGAGCTATGCTTGACATGGATGCCAGCAAGATTAAGATCGATTAACGAGGAAGGGATATTTTAATAGTTGTTTGGCCGGGCTGCATAAGGAAATAAATCAAATATATCTTTGGATGGAGACGTGAAGCTTCTTGATTAAAGAAAGAGTCCATGCATGAAGGAAATAATACGATCCTCGGTTGCCGACGTAGTGATTAGTGAAGATGCCACCAATAAAGATGCGCCCAAGCAAATATATACGTACATGTTACCGTGCCCATCGTGGAGAAGATTTCCAAGATCGGCTAGTCAAGGAAAGGGAAGTTGTGTTTGCACGGGACTCTCGAGAATACATTGCTTGCATGGTGTTAACTCTTTGGATTTTGGTCGACTTTTGGAAGATGACAGGTGGGTCCGCATGTGGGAAGAAGGACATTCGGCAAACAAAACGAAAGCGGTCGGGCTAAATGCTTGTGCGGGTCGGTTACTTCGTAAGGTGGTGACTCCATTTGGGAAAGCAGAAGATGGCAAGCAAAGCCGATCGAAAAGATGAAAGTTGTAATAATAAAGGACTCACGAGAGTTTGGGGCAAGGAATCGTAGTTTCCAAGTTTGTTTAAGAGTTCCTTTGTAAATCGTAGTCTTTAGGACTCGTGTTTCGTCTAGGGTATAAATATTGACCCTCGACCATTGTAATAGGCGTTAACAACCAAATCAATACAACCGCCCCGTGCCAACTTTCGAGTCCTTTTGTCGTGGTCGCCGAGTTCTTCGAGAGGAGTCATCGATCCGTCGACCCGTAAGTTCCGACAACCTTGTTATCATGTTTAGTATCATGCGGTGGGTTTAGACGTGATGCAAGTAGTCTTGTTTGTTTTCAATGATCGTGCGGCGGATCTTTGCTTGACAATCAAGAAGTTTTTGCTTATACTTTGTTTATGAGTAGATATCTGCAATGCAAAGCGTTTGCTCAATATGCTTAGTGGAAGCAAAGATGCTTATCGGCTCTATTAGATTACGGCAAAATCTAAATAGATTCATCAAGTTATCCTGTGTTGCATGTTTTAAATATTTTATATATTTGTAACACACTTTTGCCCAATCTAGATTGATATTGTTCGCCCTCTTCTATGGTTTTATTCGAGCTTCAATGATCATTACATTCATAATACCTTTGCAAATAGATAACATGCTCGTAATGGCTGAATTATTTTAATCTAGATTGTCACATGTTGTGGGTTCATGCATGTTAATCACGTTTAAGTTTTTTGACTTAAACTAGGTGTCGTAAGTGCGACATTTGTGTTTTAGATTGGCTTAATCGTGTTTATCTACACGTTCCTTCTTCATGGACCCCAACTCTATTTGGATTGTTGAGCTTGGATATGCATTAACGCATAATCAATTTCACTTGTTCAAACATGTCTTCCCATGCATATGCATTCGGCAATCGGATCTTTATGTATGTCCATCCTACGATTAGCCGAATGATTTATAAACTTGTTGGCAGACAGCTTCCTATAGCTGTATGTCGTTGTAAGTGGCTTCAGGGCCATATATACGGAACTGTCTGGTCTCACCCGACATGTTCCGGTTTGACATTTAACTGTTTTATCCCTTGTCAGTTTTTTTCAAGTCAAAAGTGCACGTTCCGGATCACGAAGCACCCGGGCACCCGATTGAAGCTACGCTTTTCGGCTTGCTGTGTGTGCGGCACAGTGCGTCACATTTTGTGTCAACAGAAAGCAAGAGTAGCAAAGTGTGCATCCACCCTTCTTATTAGGCTTGTCGTGGTCAAGTGAGAGTTCGTGCTTTTTACTCTTGGTGATCGCCATCACCGAGACGGCTTAGTAGTGATTGGGAGTTTGGTGATCATCCGGCGGAGCTTGTGGATGACCCAACTCAAGTTGTGAGCAGTCGTGGGCGATTCACCATGACGGAGTGTCGAAGAATCAATCCGTAGAGAGCACTTGATCCTTGCGCGGATCAAGGGGGAGCTACACCCTTACGCGGGTGCTCCAATGAGGACTAGTGGGGGGTGGTGACTCTCCGATACCTTGGCAAAACATCACCGTGTTCCTCCTTCTCTCTTTACTTTAAGCATTTACTTTGAGCACTTCAATTCTTGTCTTTACATTCATAGAATTGTCATGCTAGAGTAGGATTGGAAGATATGTTGCTAAACTTTTGTGCGGTAGAACAATTGGAACACTTTCTAGGCACAAGAGGTGAAGTCGGCTAACCATAGGGTTTGATTATAGTAAAGAATTTTAGAATTACCCCAATTCACCCCCCCCCCCTCTTGGGCATCTTGATCCTTTCACGTTCCTAGTCATCCGATCTGGATCGGACGATCTCAAATAGAAGATACCCTTTCGCCAGTCATTTTTCAAAAAGGCCCTTATAATTATTTGGATCTCAACCCACCGTCCCTGCATTTTTCAAAAGAGCCCCTGTATTTCTTTGTTTTCAAGCCCTCAGTCCCTGTTTGGGTTTAAAATCAGATTTTAATTATTTTAAATTCAAAAATTAAGTTTCATCTATTTACAAGACTGCCACTACCTTCTGAAGGCCATAAAATCTCCTTTTTAACTTCGATTTGATCCGTTCAACTTGCGTTAGATTCATAATTCCATAATCTACATGTTCATACTACTGTTAAGTATGTTTTCAACTTTTAAAATTTAAGGTTAGATTTAATCTGTTATATTACTAAAGGAAATCTTGTTTAATTCATAACTTCTTCGTTTTAGCTTCGATTTTTGTGATCTTCATGTCTGTGTGTTTGTAGCGAGACGTAGATTCATTTTACAAACTTTTCATCTTGATTTTATGCTGATTGGTGTACTGTTCTAATCTATAGTTTTGTTTACTATGCATGATTGCGTCTAGATGTTTGTATGCTGTTGTGATTATTGAGTATATACAGTGAGCAATTCGTGGGTGATCATGAGTACTACTTTGACGAGCAGGATCAATAGGAGCACTTTGTTCAAGGCAAGTATAGCATGGGATCATCATTATTTCCTATTCACCTTAATGGTGCAAGAGGGGAGTGTTTCAGGTTGGATATAGTGCGGCCTCTGTCCATCAGTGTATAGGTTGCACGTCATTGTGCCTGATGGAAGGGGAGCCCTACATTCGTAGGGCACAGAAACCTAACGGCCCTAACTTGTTAGACAAACCTTTGAAAGGCTTCATAATGACCCCTGCTTGCTCACCTTGAAAGTGTTTTGGTAGTTATAAACCCGGGAATATGGGTATCATGACTCATAGTGAAAGTGTACAACCTCTGCAGAATGTAAAACTGGTATATCAACCATGCTCACGGTCACGAGCGGCCTTGGAACACTTATGGAATAGACGATCACTAAGAATTATCTATTTATGCTATTCATTATTCATGTTTACTTTGATCATGTGTTTTACTTTGGGATTGAAACAACTTGTTGCTACTCTTAATTGTGACAACTAAAAGCTGAATGCCGATAAACCTGTGTCAAGCCTTTTGAGCCTCATGAACCCCATGTTACACTTGTTGAGTACAACATGTACTTACGCTTGTCTATTTTCATTATTTGGATAAAATCCCGGATGGGTAACAGATGGCTATGGTAATGACGGCTTTCCTGAGGATTACTAGACTTGTGCTCAACTAGTTGACGTCCCTGTGATATGGAGCTTCCACGAGAGATTTTTCTTTATACTTTCGCTATATTTATGTGAAGACTAAGTTTTATTATTCATGATGTAATAAACACTTGTGATGATACTATTTATAATTTGTCGGCTTATGTGTGTGACTGATCTCTAGGCGCACATAAGATTATGCATCCCATTTTATCCTTAAAATCGGGTGTAACAGATTGGTATCAGAGCCGTGTTGACTGTAGGGCGCAAGCCTAGTTAGCAATGGTCGTTTTAGCCTCTTTTTGCTTCACTCATTTCATGCTTCCCATCTCACTTTTGTTATTTGCTAAATTTTATGCTTCTTTTGCCTCACTTTGTTGTGAAAATTATTGCTTCTAATCTAACTAAATCTAATTCTGTAGATATCTCGTGCCAATAAGACCGCTCACATCAGCACCAGAGGCTACTACCCACCTCGTGGCTTGTATGAGTCCATGGAGCCACGTGAGGAGGAGTCCCAGGAGCAAGAAGTTGACTCGCCAGCACCTACACCTATGTCGGAGCCATTCCAGGAAGAGCCTGAAGAAGAAGAACCCGAAGAAGTGGAGGTCATTGTATTGTCCAATGAGGAGGAGGAGGAGGACGCCGTTCAAGAGGATGAGCTGATCCGTCCCCTGGGATGGACTACGAAGGTCTGGTATAAGTCAGGGTGTGAATCCACTGTCTCGCACTACCGACTTATGGGGATTCTTTAGACCTACTACGCTGATTGGGACGCAGTTGTGGAGTACGTCTGCAATGAGCATACGTATCCTCTGGAGGACACTTATTGGAAGACCAGGGTGTGCATCTCCATTAGGGATGAACAGAAGGACGCATACCAGCTGGACTCAAACTATGCACATCACGCTCACTGTGCCACCATGGAAGATAGCATAGAAGATGCAGCCGTTGTAGCCTGCATGGGTCTCCGTGGTCGTCGCTTTGAAGATATGAAGGAAGACCAATACCGATTCCTCCCTCACCAACACCCTGACTTGGGATGGGCAATAATGGACCCTAAAGGCATGGATCCCACTACTCAAGTGATGGTGAACTATGCCTATGAATTAGTGGACAAGAATCGATGGCTGAAAGATCAGTTGAAGGCACAGGAGGCGACCCTTAAGAGATACCGACAAGTGATAGATGAGCAAAGGGTGTGCCTCAACCTACCAAGGATCTATGAGGATCTTCCCCATAAATTTTTCCCATAGGTGTTAGAGTCCTTTCTATGTAATAAGACGTTAGTAGCACGGGTCAAGTTGAGTCAAGTCGAGTCTATTAGTGCGGTGTGAATTTTGATGTGCCTAGTTGATTTATTATTATGTTTATGTGTGAGTTAGATTTTGTAATGAGTGCTGGAACTTTGTGGGCATGTCCACAAGTTCCATAGTTAAGAATATTAAAGTTTGAGTTAATAAATAAATAGTTGGGTTTGGTATATCTTGTTCTCTCATATCTGTTTTTCAGAGCAGTCTGTCCTTATCTCAATGCTAATCTAAATCTACTTGACCAAAAATTATGCAATTCTTATGGGAAAACTAGACTTAAGTATATTTCTAATGCCTCTGGAATCACCCCTATATCTAATCTAGTTTGAGAGATATATCTGTTTCAATTTGAAGTTTTTGCGCAGTCTAGAATCTGGAACAGTTTCAGTTGTATCCTATTTTTGAGTAACCTAACGACTGCATCTGGGCATGTGGTCTGAATAAAAGTTGTAGATAATTTCTTAATATTTCCAACCATGTAAAGAACGCCTCTTTTGGATAACTGAAACTTGAGATATGACTGTTTTACCGAGCTGCTAATATTGGAACTCGTCCAGAAAATTTTCAGAATGTATTCTATATCTCTATAAGTGCATATAACTTGGAAATCTCTAAATTTTGAATATTTGTGTTGGATGTCAGATGTCTAGAAGAGGAAGAGGGCAAGGTCGTGGAGGTGTTCCCCCAGATCCACCACCACCGCCACCCACTATTGAGCAGCTTCTGACAGTACAGACATAGCTTATGCAAGTTCTGGTGCAGAATCATCAGAATCAACCAATTGGTGGAGCATCGCGTGACAAGCATGGTGAATTCTTGAAGGGTTGTCCTCCGGTGTTTTCTCGTGTCATTGGTCCACTGGAAGTAGATGATTGGCTTCGTGTAGTGGAAAGGCAACTGAACATAGCATAGTGTGATGACTAGCAGAAGGTGTTGTACGCGTCAGGACAACTTCAAGGAGAAGCTCGGGACTGGTGGGAGGCATTCAAGTATGGATGACCCACTAATGCTCCTCTTGTCACCTGGCCTGAGTTTAGAGAGAATTTCATATCCTACCACATACTTGAAGGATTGATAGAGCTTAAGCAGGAGGAATTCAGAGCTCTGAAGTAGGGATCCATGTCTATAGCCGAGTGTAGGGGACCGTGACACCTAAGAGGGGGGTGAATTAGGCAACTTAAAAATCTAACTCTAAACTATGGCCTCTTTTTCTAACCTTAGCAAAACCTATGCAAAAGATAAACTATCTAAATGTGCAACTATGGTTTTGCTAGTGTGTTGCTATCTCTACCGCAAAAGGAGTAATAAAATCAATGTAAATGCGGAAGCTAAAGAGCAAGGTAGAGATATGCAAACTCCCATCGATGACTCCGGTATTTTTACTGAGGTATCGAGAAGCACGCAAGCTTCCCCCTAGTCCTCGTTGGAGCCCCTCGCAAGGAATCCCTCGCAAGGGCCAAGCTCCTAGTCGGGTAACTCCATGGATAGCCTCGGGCCTTTCCCACGCGCAAGTGGGTCTCCGGCGTGCCTTCTGGCAAGCCTCTCCCGGATGCTCCCCGCCGTCATCACTATCAAGCTTCCGGCCGAAACGCCGTGGGCCTTGTTCCCTCTGGTACACGGTGGCGGCCACACCACAACCGCGGTTGGTGTGATCTTGTAAGACTACAAGCCCCTCTGATGTACAACAATGGTGCGCGCAAGCACCGAGTGGTAAGAGGTATGCAAACCTCACTAAACACTAGGCCTAAACCTAGAGCAAGTGCATAAGCGGTGGTCTAATCAACCTAAGCACTTCGCAAAGCACCTACACTAATCACCTAATGAATCACTAAGCACTATGCAAGTGGAGATCACTAAAATGGTGTATCAACACCCTTGATATGTTTCCTCAGCTCCACACTCATCAAATGGCTGGTTGAGGGGTCTATTTATAAGCCCCACTGAGAAAGTAGCCATTAGGGATGAAATCCCGCTTTTCTGCTACTGACCGGATGTTGATCATGTCCTGACCGGACGAGTCCAGTTGTCCCGACCGTTAGAGCCGCGGTCAACTAATCGGACGCTGCCAGCGTCCGATCACATGCCACCAGACGCGTCCGGTCACAATTTTGCCGCTCTGGAACCTTTCTATAATTGATCGGACGTTGTAGTCCTGCGTCCGGTCGGTTTGCCGCCAGCGTCCGGTCCAACGTTCGGTCGCTTATGTAAGCTCGTTTCTTCGCGATCTTGTGTATGGCTTGGTTCCTATCTTCGTGCTTGGACTTTGCTTGATATCTTGGGTCTTCTCTTGTGCTCCTATGGTCTTGCTTAAGGTGTTGATAATCGGATCATCACGTCGCCTTTGTCCAAGTCACGTCTTGCACCCTATTGAACTACAAAACAATCACTTGCAAATTCATTAGTCCAACTTTGTTGTGTTGGTCATCAAACACCAAAATCCAAAGTAAATGGGCCTAGGGTCCATTTTCCTTACAGTCTCCCCCTTTTTGGTGATTGATAACAACACGACCAAAGCAAGCAAATAATAAAAATTTGGAATTTAAAAACTATCTACTTGCTAGGATGCAATGCAAGAGGCAAGGTTATATGATGCTAAAAGATACTACTTGTAATACTAGAAGATACCACTTGAAAGCTTATCTTGCCCTTGCAAAAATCCCCATGTGGTATTATGGTTTTAAGCCTCAAAATCTCCCTATTACATAGGCTAATCCATAATCCACTATCCTCCCTTTCTTGGATCATTACCACTTGTAGACCATTACCACTTGTAAATTATTATGATCTAGCTTTTGGTCTTACACATTAATGCTTGCTTTTGGTCCTCAAAATTCTCCCCTTTTAGAATCAAACACCAAAAAGGAAGACATTAGTAGCACAAGGGAGGATCAAACTTTGTGATCCTTTGTATGTAGAGTGGAATAGGTCACAAAATTTGACTCTCACATTATATAGACTAAGCTCCCCCTAAATATATATATACATATGGTAGAAGGCAAAGCATATGCATAATTGGTAAATTATTGCTCAAGGGAATTTAATCTATATAATGCATGGAGAAAGCATATAAATATCAAAATGAAATCAACATGATGATATCGGTTTAGAAATACCACATGTGGAAATCAATTTGATTTCTACCACTTGCAATTGGTGGTGGATATTTGAAGTATGATGCTTAACTCCGAGGACACTATTTTCCTTGCAATGAGACTACTACACACATGCTAAGCTTGAGAAGGTGTTAGTCTCAAAGCATCCAACTTGTAGAGTAACCTCCCCCTAAATTTGTGCACACAAGTGTGGGATACTTGTAGAAGTTATGCATATTGATTTTAGAATCAATAATACCACTTCAAAGATGACATCTCATGAATGTGAGAATCATTTTCGAAGATGATATTCAGGAGAAATTATCTATAATTTGGACTTTGGCACATATTAGATGAACAATCAAAAGACAAGCTATGTGTTGTGCTCCTAAACAATTTTAAACCATGTAGGTTTGCTCCAAGGGTTAAGAATGAAACCGAGCAAGCCTACCATAAGATATACCTAGTGTATGCATGACAAAAGATATAAGCATGCAAATGCAAACATAGGCATGAAAAGTAACTAGATGCTTAAAGATACCAATTTGTAAGAAATACCACTTGTAGGAAATGTAAATTGATACCACTTGAAGGAAATTGAATCTAGTTACCTAACATGGAAAGGGGAATTTGGGTCCATAGTATTCACTAACCCACTTGGCAATGATTTTGTCCATCATGATGCACCCCATAAAATACACCCATACTTTGCCAAGTCATCAAATTCCCCGAAGTCCATCGGACTTCTCACTTCCCTTTCGGGATCCAAACCTTCTTGGTGCTCTTCATGTTGGAAATGATTTCCTTTGGCACCCAAAAGCGTTTGACCCCATTGATGGCTTGCTTGTTCACCTTGATGGCCACCACCTTGTCATTTTTCTTCTTCTTTAACAAGTATGGTGTAGAGGCCTTCTTGTCCACCTTGTTGGTGTAGGTGTTGGAGAACTTGCTTGTTTCCTTTTTCTCTTTCTTCTTTGCTCCTCCCCCATTCTTTACCTTGCACTCATAGGACTTGTGGCCTTCCTTGTGGCACATGTAGCAAACCACGGTTTGTCCTTCATCAAGCTTCTTCACTCCCTTGATGGTGTTATCTTGATGAAGTTGGGCTTGCTTCGCCTTGCCTTTCACTTGTGTCAAGTCATTGGTGAGGCGAGCCACTTCTTGCTTGACCGGACGGTGGCGGCCACACCACAACCGCGGTTGGTGTGATCTCGCAAGACTACAAGCCCCTCCGATGTACAACAATGGTGTGCGCAAGCACCGAGTGGTAAGAGGTATGCAAACCTCACTAAACACTAGGCCTAAACCTAAAGCAAGCGCATAAGCGGTGGTCTAATCAACCTAAGCATTTCGCAAAGCACGTACGCTAATCACCTAATGAATCACTAAGCACTATGCAAGTGGAGATCACTAAAATGGTGTATCAACACCCTTGATATGTTTCCTTAGCTCCACACTCATCAAATGGCCGGTGGGGGGTCTATTTATAAGCCCCACTGAGAAAGTAGCCATTGGGGATGAAATCCCGCTTTTCTGCTACTGACCGGACGCTGATCACGTCCTGACAGGACACGTCCGGTCGTCCTCGACCGTTAGAGCCGCGGTCAACTAATCGGACGCTGCCAGCGTCCGGTCACATGCCACCAGATGCATCCGATCGCAATTTTGCCACTCTGGAACCTTTCTGTAATCGATCGGACGCTGCAGTCCTGCGGCCGGTCGGTTTGCCGCCAGCGTCCGGTCGCTTATGTAAGCTCGTTTCTTCGTGGTCTTGCGTATAGCTTGGTTCCTATATTCATGCTTGGACATTGCTTGATATCTTGGGTCTTCTCTTGTGCTCCTATGGTCTTGCTTAAGGTGTTGATCATCGGATCATCATGTCATCTTTGTCCAAGTCACGTCTTGCACCCTATTGAACTACAAAACAATCACCTGCAAATTCATTAGTCCAACTTGGTTGTGTTGGTCATCAAACACCAAAATTCAAAGTAAATGGACCTAGGGTCCATTTTCCTTACACCGAGTATCATGACAAATTTGCTCAGTTGTCACGTTACGCTCCGAATGAGGTGGTTGATAATGCTAATAAGCATCCCCACTTTCTCAAGGGTATGTATGATGGTCTGCAACTCTAGCTTATGTCCAATACATACCCCAATTTTTGGATGCTGGTGAATCATGCCATTGTTATTGATAATAAGCGCAATGAGATGAAGGCCAAGAAGAGGACGCTTCAGGGACAGGCCTCTGGGAGTAATACCCGTCCACGCACCAACTCTCAGCAAGGCCTCTAGTAGAGGTACCAAGGACCATCTAATCAATGGAACCACAACTAGAACCAGCAACGTCCACCGTATCAGCAGCAGAATGCCAATCAGCGCCTTCAGTAGCAGAGTGACCAGCAGACACCGCAATAGGGAACACCCAACAACACTCCCATGAAGACCAGTGCCCCTAGCACTCCCAACAAGTGTTTCCGCTGTGGTAAAGAGGGTCACCTATCTTATAATTTCCCTGAGAAGCCCAACTAGCAAACCCCTCAAAGGCAGAATAGCAACCAGAAGCCACCACATTATGGGAAGGTGAATCATGTGTCTACAGAGACCGCACTTGCGGAACTAGAAGTCATGCTCAGTACGTTTGATATCAACTCAACTCCCGCCACCGTTCTTTTTTATTCTGGAGCTTTGCATTCATTCAAATCACAAGCATTTGTTAGAAATCATAGCATACCTTTATGTGCCATGAAAAACCCCATATTAGTAAACTCACCAGGAGGTACTATGCAAGCTTGTTACCGTTGTCTCCCAACTTGTCTATCCTTAAGGTGGGGTAGAGTTTCAAGTGACCCCCATTGTGTTGAGAGCAGCGGGAATTGATCTTATTTTGGGTATGGATTGGATGATGCAACAATAAGTAGTGATTCAGTGTAAAGAAAAGGCAGTAGCTTTGACAACACCAAAGAGAGACAGAATCAGTGTTGAGGTTGTAGTGCAAGCACAACCGACCGCCACAGTGAACCAGCTTGATGATCGCGTCAACAAGGAGGACCTAGTAGTGGATGAGTTTCTGGATGTGTTCCCCGATGACTTGCCAGGTATGCCACCTTACCGTGACATTGAGTTTATTATTGAATTATTACCTGGAACTGCACCTATAGCTAAGCATCCATATAGAATGGGGGTTAATGAACTAGAGGAACTTAAGAAACAAATAAAGGAGTTACAGGAGAAAGGTTTTCATTCGTTCTAGTTCATCACCTTGGGGAGCACCAGTTATATTTGTGGACAAGAAGGATGGTACTCAGAGAATGTGTGTTGATTATCGGTCACTAAATGAGGTTACTATCAAGAACAAGTACCAGCTACCTAGAATTGATGACTTGTCTGATCAGTTGAGAGGTGCTTGTGTTTTCTCTAAGATTGATCTTCATTCTGGTTATCATCAGTTGAAGATTCATATAACTGACATGCCTAAGACAACCTTTACTATGAGGTATGGCTTGTATGAGTACACCGTTATGTCCTTTGGTTTGACCAATGCACCTGCATACTTTATGTACTTGATCAATAAGGTGTTCATGGAGTTTTTGGATAAGTTTGTGGTGGTATTTATCGATGATATATTGGTATTCTCAAAAATGGAAGAAGAACATGCTGAACATCTAAGGTTGGTCTTACAAAAGCTCAGAGAACACAAGTTGTATGCTAAGCAAAGCAAGTGTGAGTTTTGGTTGAAGGAAGTTTCTTTCCTAGGCCATGTTGTCTCTAATGGTGGAATAGCAGTAGATCCAAGCAAGGTGAGAGATGTGTTGAATTGGAAACCACCAACCGATGTGTGAGAGATTTATAGTTTCTTGGGATTAGCTGGATACTATAGGAGGTTCATAGAGGGGTTCTCTAAACTTGCCAAGCCTATGACAGCTCTGTTGGAGAAAAATGCTAAGTTTGTGTGGTCTAAGAAGTGTCAGGCTAACTTTGAAGAATTGAAGAAGAGATTGACTACAGCCCCAATATTGGTTTTGCCAGATTTGAGCAAGAACTTTTCTATCTATTGTGATGCATCTCATCAAGGTCTTGGATGTGTTCTGATGCAAGAAGGAAGAGTAGTGGCCTATGCATCCCGACAGTTGAGAAATCATGAGCTAAACTATCCTACTCATGATTTGGAGTTAGCAGTGGTGGTTCATGCTTTGAAAATGTGGAGACACTATCTTATCAGACATAAGAGTGACATCTATACTGATCACAAAAGTCTGAAGTATATTTTCACTCAGACGGATCTGAATATGAGACAGCGTCGATGGTTGGAGTTGATTAAAGATTATGATCTGGAGGTACACTATCATCCTAGAAAGGCGAATGTTGTTGTCGATGCTTTTAGCAGGAAGAGTTACGCCAAGGAGGTGCAAGTGGCACCTATGTCAAGTGAGCTGTGTGTGGAATTTGAGCAATTGAACTTGGGCTTTGTCACTAATGTAGTGGAATTGGTGATAGAACCTACACTAGAGCAAGAAATACATAAGGGCCTATTATAGGATACGAAGTTGAAAGAGATAAAGGAGAACATAGTAATTGGCAAGGCGCCAGGTTTCAGTATGGATGATAATGGAACTCTATGGTTTGGGAAAAGACTATGTGTGCCTGAGAAGAAGGCTATATGAGATGCAATTCTTCGTGAGACACATGAGTCCGCTTACTCTATTCATTCTGGGAGTACCAAGATGTCAAAAACAGATTCGCCGTTCATCGGTTTGTGAGACCCCAACTTCATGAGATTATTCATTCATCTGCAATTTGGTTGCTTTCTTTCTTGTTCTTGCTTGTGTTCTTCGTTGCGCAGGCAGGGATTAGCCTTCTTGGCGAGGTCAACCGGATCCGTGTCTCGGTTGATAACTAGAGGAGATGTGGTGCTAAGATTGCAAGGTTCGATCTTTCGATCTAAAGCCGGATCGGTGTGTCATTCTCCGCCACAACGATAGTTACCGCCACCTGACAGAAGATCGGGATCCCCGTCCCCATTAAGTGGTAATCAGAGCTTCAGGTATTACGGTCAGGTTTATCAATACACTAGTTTTGTTTTGTTTTGTCTTTGTCCTATAAATCTAGAAAATTGCCCCACGAAAATATTTGTGTTAATCTTTGTTTTCCCCTATCCTATCACCCGTTGTGCCTTGCAATATTTTTAATTCAGTTTGCTTTATTGAATGGTCGTCCCTTGTGTGTCCTCGTGTTCATTGGTTTATTTGAGTCTTGATCTAGTATCCTTGTTGTCGTGTGAATCTGATCGTAGGGTGGTTGTACATCTGTTTACGCAAAGTGCAGACATTGAATTTGCATCTGCTAATCCACGTTAGAGAAGGAAGGAGAGAGTTGTATTTGAGTAATAAAATATTTTGGTTTCCTTTCAAAGCGCTAGAAAGGCAAAAGGTCAATCCTTTTTTATTGTGTCCTCCGAACGTGTTGCTGCCTTGCTAGTTTGCGCCAAACAAAACTTATCGTGCTACGCTGTGGTTTGCTCCTAGTGCATCAAGTGATATCTTTTGTTTCCATAAAAATTAGCCGCTTTCCCTCCTTGTCATTGAGAGCCCAAGAATTTTCCTTGATCGACCACATAGAACTGAGTGGTTTTGAATTGTGCTGCTCGTGCATCTATAACTCTATCAACCTAGCTTTGAGCATATCAAGTTGTGTGTTCAAATAATTTGTATTGCAGCATTCTTCTGAGAAACAAAAGAAAAGAAAGGAAAAGGCAGAAGGTGCAAAAAAAAGATAGAACAAAAGCCACACAAAAAAAGAAAGAACTAGAAAAAAAAGAAAGTGAAGAAAAATTCAGAAGTGCTTGCATTTTTAAGTCCTCGTGCTAAGCTGTGTTGTTGCTTGCTTGAACTAGGTCCAGGACAAGTTTAGACCGGCGACATAGACTAGCTTGGGACTACTTTTCAATCTTGCAATTTCTGACTTAAATTATTGCTATTCCTTGCTACCAAATTTTAAGCCTCCAAAGCTCCACATATATACTTTAGATCAGTACAGAAAAAAGGTCCTTGCAATCTCGGTACCACTGCCTCATAGGTATCACGAACCAGCCACCGGTTGTACCGCCCACTACTTGCGTTGGTAAGAACTTTGTAAGAGCTTGGTAAGACGCTTCCACTTGCTGTGAAAAGTGACACCACTGCAACCACATAGTCATTTGATGGGGATAATACTTTTTTGTTGTCTTTTGCTGTCTTCTAACAATGACAGGTTGTTCGTATCCACCGACTTATAATGGTATAGGTGCTGACGAGTACATAGAGTGGGAAATTGCCATAGATAACATATTTGCTACTCGCTTTATGTGTCCAAGGATGAAGGTAAAAATGCAGCTAGTGTTTTACGACATTCTGCTTTATCTTGGTGGGAGTCTTTAGATCCTTCTGATAAACCTCAAACTTGGAATGATATGAAACTCTTTATGTGAGAAACCTTTGTTAATCCACCTCTAGTTTTGACTTCATATGCTAAGGTGCACCATTTAGAGGAAGAGACTGTTGTTATTCCTCTTGCTATGACTAACCTTCTGCAGGATAATGTACATAAGCAAGAGGATGACATGGAAGAAAATGAGGAGCTCACAACTTCATATGCAAATTCAGAACCATCACTTCATAATGCACCTATTACTCCTGCTGAGAACACAGGTAATGCCCATGGTGCTACACTCACGGAAGGTGAAAATTGTCTTAATGTACTAAATTTTTCCGTAAACCATGCTATCATAGAGCAATTGTTAGTGGAACCCTCTCTTGATTTATCTTTGTCCCATGATAATTTGCTTGATGTTCCTTGTGATAAAGATGAATAGGTTGATGATGCTTCAGTTTTACATGTTTTGGAACCAGTCACTTGTGCTAAAAATAAACATGTTATTCATATTGCTACTAAAACTGATGAGCTCAAACTGTAGTCTTCTTTACATACTTTGGGTTACATTGAATTTGATATTTTTTGTAACCTAGATTGTTTGGAGGAGAGTATTTTTAAATATGCTTATTTGCCGTGGTTTTCTAAACACACATATCATCTTATTGGCACATATAACAACAAAGGACAATATATGATACATCGAGTATACGTTCATAGTAATATGAATTCTCCTTTTGTTGTATAAAATTATGATCGCTTAGAGGGCAGCCATAATAATACAAACATTTTCTCATGTTCCTAAAATAAAAAAGTTCACTTCCAAGAAGAGAAGCATTATTGGTTGCTACCTATGTCTGCTAGGCCATCTATTCCTACATTGTCCTTGGTTAGTTCTAATCTTTTGCAGGATAGTGTTGACATACATCCTGTGCATTCGGATCATGGAGTCTACATGCTTGCTGAAATTTTTATGCGAGATGACATGCTAGAAACTTGGAAACATGGTCACATTCCTTCTCACAATTATTTCAATTCACTTTGTCTTCGCAACCCCGTTCTCCTTTGTGTTGTGCAGGATCAGTTTCAAGCACAATTGACGCCGAGGACGGCTTTTCGTCAAGAAGGGGAGGATGATGAGGACATGACACCCATGCATAAGACCATGTTTGGCACATGGTATGGAGGGGTAGGAGGCCAGCAAGGGTGTCCAAGTCAAGAAGGAGGCCCGAGGCTAATTCGGTTCGAGTCCCCGAGGTGTAGGCCCAAAGCTACTCAATTTCGAGTCTGCCTCGGCCTCCAGGACCAGTCTGCCTTAAACTATTCACCCAGGACGCATCCATACTCCGTTTTCGACGATCCACATATGGTTGGAAAGCTAATTTGATAAGGAAGCCAATCCAAGTGGTCTCACGTCAAAATCTCTTCAGAATCTATGGGAATTGTCAAAACAAGTCAGTGTCTAGAATCTGTCCAGGTGCTGCGTCACCGTATTTGGTCCAATGGGTTGTGTATCGTCTTTGAGCCCGTTAGGAGGGCACGTCCAGGGTAGGCGATGACCCTAAGACCTTTATAATCATACGCCGCCGCTGTCATTAGGTTTTGGGTTTTGCTTAGATTATTCTATCAAAAACTATTTCGCCGTTCATCGGTTTGTGAGACCCCAACTTCATGAGATTAATCATTCATCTACAATTTGGTTTCTTTCTTTCTTGTTCTTGCGTGTGTTCTTTGTTGCGCAGGTAGGGATTAGCCTTCTTGGCGAGGTCAACCAGATCCGTGTCTCGGTTGATAACCAGAGGAGCTGTGGTGCTAAGATTGCAGGGTTCGATCTTTCGATCTGAATCCGGATCGGTGTGTCATTCTCCGCCACAACGATAGTTACCACCATATGATGGAAGATCAGGATCCCCATCCCCATTAAGTGGTAATCAGATCTTCAGGTATTACCATCAGGTTTATCATTACCCTAGTTTTGGTTTGTCTTTGTCCTATAAATCCAAAAAATTGCCCCACAAAAATATTTATGTAAATCTTTGTTTTCCCCCAATCCTATCACCCGTTGTGCCTTGCAATATTTTTTATTCAGTTTGCTTTATTGAACGGTCGTCCCTTGTGTGTCCTCGTGTTCGTTGGTTTATTTGAGTCTTGATCTAGTATCCTTGTTGTCGTGTGAATCTGATCGTAGGGTGGTTGTGCATCTGTTTTTATGCAAAGTGCATGAACAAATAATTTGCATCTCGCTAATCCACATCGAGAGAAGGAAGGAGAGAGTTGTATTTAAGTAATAAAATATTTTGGTTTCCTTTCAAAGCGCTAAAAGGCAAAAGGTCAATCCTTTTTATTGTGTCCTCCGAACGTGTTTGCTGCCTTGCTAGTTTGCGCCAAACAAAACTTATCGTACTACGCTGTGGTTTGCTCCTAGTGCATCAAGTGATATCTTTTGTTTCCATAAAAATCAGCCGCTTTCCCTCCTTGTCATTGAGAGCCCAAGAATTTTCCTTGATCGACCACATAGAACTGAGTGGTTTTGAACTGTGCTGCCCGTGCATCTATAACTCTATCAGCCTAGCTTTGAGCATATCAAGTTGTGTGTTCAAATAATTTGTATTGCAGCGTTCTTCTGAGAAAAAAAAGAAAATAAAGGAAAACGCAGAAGGTGCAAAAAAAAGATAGAAAAAAAACCGCACAAAAAAAGAAAGAACAAGAAAAAAATAAAGCAAAAAAAGTGAAGAAAAATTCAGAAGTGCTTGCATTTTTAAGTCCTCGTGCTAAGCTGTGTTGTTGCTTGCTTGAACTAGGTCCAAGACAAGTTTAGACCGGCGACATAGACTAGCTTGGGACTACTTTTCAATCTTGCAATTTCTGACTTAAATTATTGCTATTCCTTGCTACCATATTTTAAGCCTCCCAAGCTCCACATATATACTTCAGATCAGTACAGAAAAAGGTTCTTGCAATCTTGGTACCAGTGCCTCACAGGTATCATGAACCAGCCGCCGGTTGTACCGCCCACTGCTTGCGTTGGTAAGAACTTTGTAAGAGCTTGGTAAGACGCTTTCACTTGCTGTGAAAAGTGACACCACTGCAACCATCACTTCACAATGCACCTATTACTCCTGCTGAGAACACAGGTAATGCCCATGGTGCTACACTCACGGAAGGTGAAAATTGTCTTAATGTAATAAATTTTTCCGTAAACCATGCTATCATAGAGCAATTGTTACTGGAACCCTCTCTTGATTTATCTTTGTCCCATGATAATTTGCTTGATGTTCCTTGTGATAAAGATGAATAGGTTGATGATGCTTCAGTTTTACATGTTTTGGAACCAGTCACTTGTGCTAAAAATAAACATGTTATTCATATTGCTACTAAAACTGATGAGCTCAAACTGTTGTCTTCTTTACATACTTTGTAAGAGCTTGGTAAGACGCTTCCACTTGCTGTGAAAAGTGACACCACTGCAACCATGTAGTCATTTGATGGGGATAATACTTTTGTGTTGTCTTTTGCTGTCTTCTAACAATGACAGGTTGTTCGTATCCACTGACTTATGATGGTATAGGTGCTGATGAGTACATAGAGTGGGAAATTACCATAGATAATATATTTGCTACTCACTTTATGTGTCCAAGGAGGAAGGTAAAAAATACAGCTAGTGTTTTGCGACATTCTGTTATATCTTGGTTGGAGTCTTTAGATCCTTCTGATAAACCTCAAACTTGGAATGATATGTAACTCTTTATACGAGAAACCTTTGTTAATCCACCTCCTGTTTTGACTTCATATGCTGAGGTGCACCATTTAGAGGAAGAGCCTGTTGTTATAACTCTTGCTATGACTAACCTTCTGTGGGATAATGTACATAACAAAGGATGACATGGACGAAAATGAGGAGCTCACAACTTCATATGCAAATTCAAAACAATCACCTCACAATGCACCTATTACTCCTGATGAGAACATAGGTAATGCCCATGGTGCTACACTCATGGAAGGTGAAAATTGTCTTAATGTACTAAATTTTTCCGTAAACCATGCTATCATATAGCAATTGTTAGTGGAACCCTCTCTTGATTTATCTTTGTCCCATGATAATTTGCTTGATGTTCCTTGTGATAAAGATGAATTGGTTGATGATGCTTCAGTTTTACATGTTTTGGAACCAGTCACTTGTGCTAAAAATAAACATGTTATTCATATTACTACATGTCTTTGGTTAGTTCTAATCTTTTGCAGGATAGTGTTGACATACATCCTGTGCATTCGGATCATAGAGTCTACATGCTTGCTGAAATTTTTATGCGAGATGACATGCTAGAAACTTGGAAACATGGTCACATTCCTTCTCACAATTATTTCAATTCCCTTTGTCTTCGCAACCCCGTTCTCCTTTGTGTTGTGCAGGATCAGTTTCAAGCACAATCGACGCCGAGGACGGCTTTTCGTCAAGAAGGGGAGGATGATGAGGATATGACACCCATGCATATGACCATGTTTGGCACATGGTATGGAGGGGTAGGAGACCAGCAAGGGTGTCCAAGTCAAGAAGGAGGCCCGAGGCTAATTCGGTTCGAGTCCCCGAGGTGGAGGCCCAAAGCAACTCTAATTCGAGTCTGCCTCGGCCTACAGGACTAGTCTGCCTTAAACTATTCACCCAGGACGCATCCGTACTCCGTTTTGATGATCCACATATGGTTGGAAAGATAATTTGATAAGGAAGCCAATCCAAATGGTCTCATGTCAAAAGCTCTTCAAAATCTATGGGAATTGTCGAAACAAGTCAGCGTCTAGAATCTGTCCAGGTGCTGCGTCACCGTATTTGGTCCAATGGGCCGCGTATCGTCTTTGAGCCCGTTAGAGGGGCGCGTCCAGGGTAGGCGACGACCCTAAGACCTTTATAATCATACGCCGCCGCGTCATTAGGTTTTGGGTTTTGCTTAGATTATTCTATCAAGAACAGTTTCACCGTTCATCGGTTTGTGAGACCCCAACTTCGTGAGATTAATCATTCATCTGCAATTTGGTTGCTTTCTTTCTTGTTCTTGCTTGTGTTCTTCATTGCGCAGGTAGGGATTAGCCTTCTTGGCGAGGTCAACTGGATCCATGTCTCAGTTGATAACCAGAGGAGCTGTGGTGCTAAGATTGCAGGGTTCGATCTTTCGATCTGAAGCCGGATCGGTGTGTCATTCTCCGCCACAACGATAATTACCACCACCTGACAGAAGATCGGGATCCCTGTCCCCATTAAAGTAGCTTATCAGTTGAAATTGCCTGAGAGCTTGTTAGGTGTACATGATGTGTTTCATGTGTCTCAACTAAATAAGTGTTTGCGTATACCTGAGGAGCAGATACCGTTAGAAGAGCTTACAGTTAAGGAAGATCTTACGTATGAGGAATTTCTGGTAAAGATTTTGGAGATGGCAGAAAGAGTTACAAGGAGCCGAGTTATAAAGATGTGTAAAGTTCAGTGGAATCGGTATACAGAAGATGAGACTACTTGGGAAAGAGAAGAGGATTTGAGGAAAACATATCCATAGCTTTTTGAGTAAGCATCATCTGAATCTTAGGGATAAGATTCATTTTAAGGGAGGTAGAATTGTAACACCCTAAAATTTGCACAGTTTTAAAATCAGAGAAATGATTTAATTATGTTTTTTGTGAGCATTTAAATTTAGGAAAATAATAACTTTGTTAAAAATAAAATCAAATAAAGGTCTACATACATGTATGTGCATACATGTTGCTGCATATTTTATTTGTGATGTTTTGGTTTGAATGGAATTTGCAAAAGGATTTGAATTTGGTTGGCATTTGGAGTTGAAAATAGAATTGGAAAAAAACAAAACAAGGAATTCTTCCTCTCCTTCTCCATTTTTGGCCTGTTGGACTAGTTCCCGCCAGCCTAGCTCCGCCCACGTGCCTAGCTATGCCCGTGCTGCTCCCTCTCCCGCTCTTGGGCTGCCCCGCTTTCCTAGCTTCCTCGCGCGGCCCAGCAAAGAAAGCCGACGGCCCGCACGCCGCGCCGCCCTCCTCCTTTCCCCTTCTCTCTCGCTGACATCTTGGGCCCACACGTTAGGGCTTTCTTCCTTGCGGGTGTCCACCCCAGACTCCGCCGCGCCGCTGAGGCCGCGCCACTCATGTCTCCTCATTGTCGTGCCGCCCAAGCCGAATCGCCCTTAAATAGCAAGCCACAGGTGCTACGCCGCCCCATCCTAAGACCCTAGTCACGTGACGCCGCCGCTTCGTTCTCCGCCGTCGTTGTTCTTTCGTCACCACCTCCCTGAGCTTCGGAACCTGGTAAGAAGTACGTCGGTTCCTCTCTTGATCTCTCCCTCCTTTCCTCTTGCGCAATCACGCTCACCGGAGCAACGCTGTCCTTGCCGAGCCACCGTCGCGAGCCTCTCGCTGCCTCTGTGCCTTCACGGTCATCCTGAAGGCCCCCATCGAGTTAGCAAGCTCGAGCTACGCACCCCGGTGCTTTTCCCGAGCTGTTTCGTGGTCTCTAGGGCCCTAGCCGTGCGCGTCGGTGAGGTGCTCACCGCCGATCATGGCCTCCACCACGTCGGCTTCACTATTTTAGCCGGCGCATCTCATCCAACCGTTCCTAGTCATCCGATATGGATCGGACGATCTCAAATAAAAGATACCCTTTCGCTAGTCATTTTGCAAAAAGGCCCTTATAATTATTTGGATCTCAACCCGCCGTCCCTGCATTTTTTCAAAAGAGCCCCTGTATTTCTTTGTTTTCATGCCCGTAGTCCCTGTTTCGGTTTAAAATCAGATTTTAATTATTTTAAATTCAAAAATTAAGTTTCATCTATTTACAAGACTGCCACTACCTTCTGAAGGTCATAAAATCTTTGTTTTAACTCCGATTTGATCCGTTCAACTTGCGTTAGGTTCATAATTCCATAATCTACATGTTCATACTACTGTTAAGTATGTTTTCAACTTTTAAAATTTAAGGTTAGATTTAATCTGTTATTTTACTAAAGGAAATCTTGTTTAATTCATAACTTCTTCGTTTTAGCTCCAATTTTTGTGATCTTTGCGTCTGTGTGTTCGTAGCGAGACATAGATTCGTTTTACAAAATTTTCTTCTTGATTTTATGCTGATTGGTGTACTGTTCTAATCTATAGTTTTGTTTGCTATGCATGATTGCTTCTAGATGTTTGTATGCTGCTGTGATTATCGAGTATAGACGGTGAGCAATTCGTGGATGATCAAGAGTACTACTTTGACGAGCAGGATCAGCATGAGCACTTTATTCAAGGCAAGTATAGCATGGGATCATCCTTGTTTCCTATTCACCTTAATACATATAATTCATGTTGCATGTGTCACCTTGATAGGGATTCCCTAGAATTGAACTTATACCTTGTCTTCTACAGGATATGCATTGGGTAACTTTTCTAGTGCTCAATTAAATCATGATCTTGTAACTTCACTAATGGTATATGCAATAAACATTAAAATATGACTTTTTAGTAACTTGAAAACAGGGGGCTGGAGTATTTAGCTACTTTCTAAATGTTTCAGATTCCTCTCCTTAATGACTTATCTGTAAGTGATTATTCGGGACTTACAGTACAGCTGTGAGGGCTATATGGCTCTGGTTTTAGCTCAGTACAATGACTTTTTCTAGCTTGTTAGAGGTTACCTTTATGGCGTAAGAGGGGTGTGTTTTAGGTTGGATATAGTGCGGCCTTTGTCCGTTAGTGTATAGGCTGCGCGTCATTGTCCCTGTCAGAAGGGGAGCCCTACATTCATAGGGCACAGAAACCTAGTGGCCCTAACTTATTAGACAAACCTTTGAAAGGCTTCATAGTGACCCATGTCTGCTCACCTTGAAAGTGTTTTGGGAGTTATAAATCCGGTTATATGGGTATCACGACTCACAGTGAAAGTGTACAACCTCTGCAGAGTGTAAAACTGGTATATCAGTCGTGCTCGCGGTCACGAGCGGCCTTGGAACCCTTATGGAATAGACGATCACTAAGAATTATCTGTTTATGCTATTCATTATTCATGTTTACTTTGATCATGTGTTTTACTTTGGTATTGAAACAACTTGTTGCTGCTCTTAATTGTGACAAGTAAAAGCTGAACGTTGATAAACCTGTGTCAAGCCTTTTGAGCCTCATGAACCCTATGTTACACTTGTTGAGTACGACATGTACTTACGCTCGTCTATTTTCATTATTTGGATAAAAATCCCGGATGGGTAACAGATGGCTATGGTAATGACGGTTTTCCTGAGGTTTGCTAGACTTGTGGTCAACCAGTTGATGTCCCTGTGATATGGAGCTTCCGCGATAGATTTTTCTTTATACTTCCGCTATATTTATGTGAAGACTAAGTTTTATTATTCGTGATGTAATAAACACTTGTGATGATACTATTTATAATTTGTCAGCTTATGTGTGTGACTGATCTCTGGACGCACATAAGATTATGCATGTCATTTTATCCTTAAAATTGCGTGTGACAGCTATTTGTTACCTTGCTTCAAATTGGAAATCATTGTCCTAGTTTTTAGATTGTGTAATAACAATTAATGATTATTTAATTGTTGGAATAAAAATTTGTTGAAGCAAAACAAAAATCTATGATGGCGAAAAAAGTTCTACCCCTTGAAAGAATCATGTGATGCTAGTTCATATGGAATAATAACAATTTATAAATAAAGGGAGGAAAAAGTATATACAGTGAGAACAAAGGATGCTATTTCGGTGATGATTAGCATGCTTTATTCGATTCGGACGAGTACAACATGGGCTCAACATGCCAAACCAACGAGCGGCGAAAGAGGCCGACGTTCATTGATTGAGCTGAGCACGGGGAGGGAGACATTGGCCCAAAAGTAACCCATCTAACAGGCTTGGCCAACCGGCTTTGCTGATAAGCTCACACGAGGCCCATGTTAATTTCAGCCCAAGTGAAACACACACATTCCTTGATTCCTATATAAGCCAACCCGCTTACAGGCCCGAACGGCGACTGATTTCCCTGCCCTGCTGCCAACGGAAACGAGGGAATCCAAAGCCAGGAACTGCTGTCGCTTCTGGCACCGAGGCAGCAACAAACCAGAGGAAGGCAAGAACTCGTGCTTGTATTCTTCCCTTCCCTTCCCTCGATTGCTGATCGGTGCCTTCATCTTTCTTGGATGTGAATCCATTCCCACGGAAACGGAATGCCACAAGCCGTTCGCCTTTCTTGGTTCCTTGCGCGCGCTGCGGAGTGCAGACAGAGTTCTTGCTTCTTGCTTCTTGCTTCTTGCTTCTGTCGCCGTGTTCTGTGCAGGTAACCCGTTCGACGAAATGGCTCCGGAAGACGCAGCGGCGCGGGGGAGGACGTCCGGAGGCGGTGACCCTGGCGGCGGCGACCACCTCAGCGGCCTCCGGGACGAGGTCCTCCTCCGGGTCTTGTCGCACCTCAAGGCGTGGGAGGCGGTGCGCACCTGCGTGCTCTCGCAACGGTGGCGTGACCTGTGGACCTACACGGGGCACCTCGACATCCGCCAGCCGTGCCTCTGCCGCCGCTGCGGCAGCGCCGGCGGCCCTCTCCGCCTACCTGCGCAGGGCGCGCGACAAGGCATTCAACTCGTTCGTCAGGAAACTGCTCCTCCTGCGGCGGCCGCGGGAGCCGCTGATCTCGTTCCGGCTCTGCTGGACTCACGAGACCCGCGACGGCCGACGGCGACACCAACACCTGGATCTCCCACGCCGTCCGCCACAAGGCGGAGGAAATCGAGCTCTCCGCCAAGCGTCACAAGGGGTACCCGACGCCGGAGTACATGAGCTTCATTGTTGATGGCGAAGACCTTCGAAAACATGGTGTTGCTGGCGAAGCCTCCGTCAAGACTGGCCTCAAGATCTTGAAGCTTACCCATCTCAGTCTGGATGACACCACCCTCAGTCCCTCATGCAGCTCTGTTCAAGGTGCACTTCTCTGGAAGAGATTGAGATTGAGCTCAACGACTGTCTCATACCCCAGGCCACAGAGATAGGGTCCAAGTTGCTCAAGCGTTGACCGTGATCAAGTGCAAAATTCCTAAGGGAATCCTCTCTGTTTATGCACCAAAACTTGTCTCGCTGCAGTTGAGCAGCAACTTTGGCTATGTTCCGTGGATCCAGAACTTGGGGTTGCTAGCAGCATCCAATGTAAACCAACGGGTAACGCATAAGTACCCTGACTGCTCTGGCCTCGGTTCTTGCAACCTTGAGATCTTGAAGCTCTCTCGTGTCAAGCTGAATGACACCACCCTCGCGCAGCTCTGTTCTAGGTGCACTTCTTTGGAAAAGCTAGAGCTCAAGGATTGTTCGGTGGTCGGCAAGGAGATTTGATCCCCCTCACTGAGGTGCTTGACTATGGTCAGCTGTGAGTTCGCTATTGAATCAGTGGTTCATGCTCCGAACCTTGTCTCGTTATGCTGCACCAGACCATTTCGACATGTTCCTCAGTTCCAGAACATGAAATTTCTAGTCACAGCGAGTATCACACTTGATGACTCTTGCATGTCTAGTGATAGTCAATGGACATTGGAGGATGATGACAAAGATGAATTCGATGATGATGGTGACTTTTTTGCACATTTTAGGGTTAAGGACTCTGATGATAACAGTGATAGTGAATCAGATCAGGACGAAGAAGATGAGTCTGACCATGATGGTGCACATTCTGGTGCTGATGGATCAGATGATAATAGTGAATATGAATCCACTCAGGACGAAGAAGATGAGTCTGACTATGATGGTGCACATTCTGGTGCTGAGGGATCAGATGATAATAGTGAATGTGAATCCACTCCGGACAAAGAAGATGAGTCTGACCATGATGGTACACATGTTGGCGCTGAAGATTCTGATGGTAATCACGGTTGTTCTGGACCTGGTGATGACGAAGATAGCCATACTGTGGGCAATGAAGAGATTCCAGAGGAGTACAACAATGATTGTGGACGAATGTTTGGGGGGGTTGGTATCCTTTTCAGCCTCTCAAAAGTTAGAACAATGGACCTATTTGCCCATTCAGGAGAGGTACAGCTTAATCGTCTCCTGCTCTATGCATTGCTACATGCTGGATAATATTTTTTTTCTCAATACTTGTCAAATGTCAACATTTGTGGTTATGCATAAATGAGCCAATTTAATAATTAGATGTACAAGAAATTCTGGTTGTTTAGACCAGTGGTTAAATTTGGACAATGCACTTTTGTGTACTATGTGCAGGTGCTGCTCGTGAGGGAATCGAAAACGTGTACTGACTTCAAAAACCTGAAGACTCTCTCCCTTGGTGAATGGTGTATAACTCCTGACCTTGATGTATTAGCAGACATGCTTCAGCGCTCACCGAACTTAGAGAACCTTTCTGTTCACCTCGACATGGTGCGTATAAAACTATAAATTCACAAGCCCAATGAATGTTTGTTCAGAGTTTTAGGCACATGCTCAATCCCTAAATTAAGTCTGTTGTTTTGCATTAGGCCAACAAGGTCAGAGTGGGCTTCAAGCCAAGGGCAAGTTCATTTGCATGCACTAACCTGAAGAAGGTGGAGATCACATGTTGTAAGCATGATATTGTTTGCAAATTGATAGAGTTCTTCGATGTGAATAGCATACCACGTGAGAAGATTTCCTTCCATTGGACTGCCAGCAATTGTGTTGTCGGGAGAGGTACAGTTTCGCAGGCAAAGGGCAAGGCACAAACTGAAGCTGAGAAGATACCAGCAAAGCAGAATAAGGCAGGGAAGTGAGGAAGCCCCAGCTGATGAGGGTACGCTGATGTGATACCACAATGGTGTTGGTGAAGACAGTGAGTTGGGCCCAGCTTGCTGCTTGCTTAGTTTAGATTTTATTCTGAATGGAAGAATGTGGCAGAAGTGTGATGCATTTTCCTGTGGTACATCAACATTTCAGTGTAGTTATGAGTGTACATGTGTCCTTTGGCTTGTATTGAAAGGGTTCATATAAAATTCAGATGTACAGCGATTTAGAACTAAAGCTCCAGACGTCCTCTGCTGAGGAGCAATGCTTACTGAATATATCTGGCCATGGAATTCACCTGGGTTTCTGCGTACTGTCATGATTGTTTCTCATTGTGTTTATATTTCTACTTGACAGTAGTCATTAATTTTGATTCACTCTCCCCCTTTTTAAAAATTTATGTTTCTGAATTTCTGATGCAGCCCCAAACAGAAAAAATGAAAATGAATCCTTTCAAAAGTACTTTAAAAGGGCGTACCCAGTGCAGAGAGCTCCCGCTCTGTGCGGGGTCTGGGGAAGAGTGTTAGTGGCAAGCCTTACCCTCGCCTGTGCAATGCGAGGAGATCGTGACTCGAACCCGGGACCTTCCGATCACAGGCGGTAAGACTCTACCACTTACACCAGGCCCGTCCTTCTCAAGAGTACTTTGTGCTGTTAAATTATTTATTTACCCTTTAACAGTAAAAAAGAACAATTGTGGCAATGCCACTGATGGTGAGGGGGTGACACCTACCCACTCTGGCGCCTGGCGGAGTGACACAGGTCCTCCTGCGGCCAGCCACCATTGCAGGTTTGCAGCCTTATACGTCAGCTCCAAGCCCGGTTGTTTCCTCTTTCCTACATCAAGTCAAGGCTCCCTGAACCAAACCAAGCCCGTCTCTTGCCATTCCTTCTTTCTCCCTCCGGCACCCAAATGGGCACTTTTTCAAGTAATTATAGGTCTTGCCGTATATTCATGACAGCTTCACTGCATATGATTGACATTTTTTCAGGTAACTGTATAATCTAAATGGCTACTGTTGTGAGAAAGGGAAATATACAGTAAAACAAGTCCATCTTTCCATTTTTTTCCCTCTCCCTTTATTATACAGTGCTGATATATGGAGTCGACAACCCTTTCGAACTGCAAGCCTTATCAACGCCAATGTAAGTGCATCTGTTGTAAAAAAAATTCATGATCAGTTAGTTAGTGAGTTCACCTATGTGGTCCCTGAAACAATCCTTGTTTAAGTCAAGCTCTAAAGTACCAGTTTGGGGTGTGCAGTTGTTCATTTTTTTTAATCCCTCACTTAAAGGTTATATATATCTTGACTTGATTTCTGCTTGTGTAGTGGAGTTTTGTTGCTAGATACTTGGAGTGAGGAGACCTAGCCCTGTCAGTGAGCAGAGGCCTATTTCTACTGCCAGATTTTATTCAGTCATGTGGTGCTTCAGCTTGGTGTTTAAGGTCCTGGTAAGTAATAAGAAGACACTACTAGAAAAGAGGAGGTAATAGTAATTAAGGAGGTATATTATGGAATTAATACAAGACAGGTAACACGTGCTGTAGATATATAGAGGTTAATATATGTGGAGGCTATATAAGACGATCTTTGAGGGGCAACCCGTTCTCCCATTTTGCCGTTAGTTAGTTTCCCTTCCCTCCCTTCCCCAGCGGGAACGAGAGGCGAAGCCTCTGCTGCTGCCGGCACCGAGACAGCAAGAACCCGCCCGTCACCGGTCCGGCGAGTCCCCTCCAGGCCTCCATCTCTTGTTCTGGTCAGTTCTTCTTTCCTCCCCTCCATTACTGATTCGTGCGACACTCTCTTGCGGGCTCATGTTGTTGATGGAACGCCGTCCATGGTTTCTTGCCCGCTGCACAGTTCTTGATTCCGAGGTGTTCATGCCGGCCGCTGTGTCCGTGCAGGCAACCCGTTCGACAGAATGCTCCCGGAAGACGCGGCAGCGCAGGGGACGCCCGGAGGCGGTGGCGCCGCCGGCGACCGCCTCAGTCGTCTACCGGACAAGATCCTCCTCCGGGTCATGTCGCACCTCAAGGCGTGGGAGGCGGTGCGCACGTGCGTGCTCTCCCAGAGGTGGCGCCACCTGTGGGCCTCCATGAACCGCCTCGACATCCGCAAGCCGTGCCCCTGCGTCGACGACGGCGACATCAGCGCCGACCATCCCCGGACGACGGCGTTCGCCAAATTCGTCAAGAACCTACTGCACCGGCGGCGGCAACTGGCGCCGCTGGACTCGCTCCGCCTCTGCTGGAGCCACGAGGCCCTCGACGGGGAGGCCAACTCCTGGATCGCCTACGCCGTCAGGCACGGCGCGGAGGAGATCGAGCTCTCCGGGGAGCATCACGTCGTGTACCCGTCGCCAGAGTACACGAGCTTCGTTATTACTGACGACGACTTCATCAAGACTCGCCTCAAGATCTTAAAGCTTATCCATGTCCGGCTGGATGACACCACCCTCACGCAGCTCAGCTCTAGGTGCACTTGTTTGGAAGAGATAGAGCTCAAGGACTGTCAAATACCCGAGGCCGCCAAGATTCGGACCACCAAGCTGAAGCGTTTGGCCATGATCAAGTGCAAAATCCCCAACGGCTGCTTGGTTTATGCTCCCAACCTTGTTTCGCTCTGTTGCAGCAGGCCTTTTGGGTATGTTCCTTGGATCGAAAACTTGGGAGCACCTAGTACGTATAGTCAATATCATCATGCACCGGACACCAGATGAGTACCCTAAATACACGGACCCTGTTTCCTGCAACCTCAAGATCTTGCAGCTCTCTCATGTCCATCTGGATGACACCACCCTCAGGCAGCTCTGTTCTAGGTGTACTTCTTTGGAAGGACTAGAGCTCAAGGATTGTTCGGTAGAGGGCAGGGAGATTGGATCCATCTCGCTCAAGTATTTGACTACGATCAGCTGCAAATTCGCTATTGGGTTCAGGGTTCATGCTCCAAACCTTGTCTTGCTGCACTGCATCAAGCCTTTTCAACACTTCCCTCAGATCCAGAAAATGGAATTCCTAGTCACAGCAGCTATAGTTCTTGATGACTCTTGCTTACTTTCTGATTGTCAATGGCCACAGGAGGAGGATGAGTCAGATGATAACAGCAACAATGAATCTGATGGTGACTCTGGTGATAGCAAACACAACGAATCTGATGGTAGTAGTATCTACTATGATTCTGATCGCGATCGGTCCGCACCAAGTGATGAAGAGGACGATGACTGTACTCTGAGTTATAGTGTGATTGCAGTGGACAGATACAGAGAATCCAAGTATTTGATTAATGGCCATAAACGCAGAGGAGATGAACATGAACCTGTGAAAAGTTGTGATGAAGAGTATGGGACCAAGATTTCTAGTGACTTTGGTGGTATTGGTATGCTTTGGAGCCTCTCACATGTTAAAACAATGGACCTGTTAGCTCATCCAGGAGAGGTACACTTCAGTCACCTTGCTGATACTAGTACCTTTTAGTTTTTATATGCTTTTGTGCACTGTAGACATTTCTTTTCTCAACACTTTGCAAAGTGATGGCTATTCATGGGAAAGAGCTTGCTAGTCTCGTTGGCACCTGCCCAATTGATTGCAAAACTTTCATGTAATGTAATTTAAGTTAGGTTTATTTGGGACGTGTTAGCTTCCATCCTTCAACGGTAATATATGGATTACTTGGGGATGTGGTAACCAGTCAAACTCTTTTTTTGCTTAATGAAATACGTGTCACAAGGACACGCTCTCGAAAAAAAAGAGAGTAATAGATCATTTTCTTGATAAATTTATGTAGAATAAAATTTAAATGTTTAAATCGACTGTTAAATGATTAGATCAATATTCTGAAGTTCAGAAATTTAAAACAATGGTAATATTTGCAGGTCTAAAATAACGTATTGGTCTCCATTCAATCAGAATACTTTCAGTGGGTCCCTATCGTACTTTTATGATGGAAATGTCATAAAGTTCTTCACTAAAAATTCAGGGGCTGTGGGATATGGGCCGTTCATGTGAACAAATTTAGCTACAGGAAAAAGCTTTTTGTCTTTAATAATTCCTTCTACTGTTTTTAGTATCACCCACGTATTTAATTGCTAGTATGTTTCCTATGTAATAGTGCAATTTTTGAATGTCAGAAAAAGTTTCAATCACTACCATTGTTACTGGACTTTGATCCTAACTTATAGTCCCCTAGAATTAGGATTTAATTAATATTTTCTATGGAAATTGTTTGTTTGGATTTGGCCAGAATATGTTTTTTTTCATTTTCTTGATATAGCATGGCCAGCATATTTGTTACTTCAGCATTTTAAGGGCAAACTGTCTTAAACACTGCAGAATGGCTTGAGGTAGAACAAAAATATAATAACTTGCGACCTTCCATATCAAGAGAATTATAGGTTGTCATTATGGAATGTTCATTTCTAATTCATTTGCGAACCTAGTGCTAAAAGGGATATAACTTCCACCACATAGTGTTGGTCCGTTATGATTATTGATTACAATGCTGTGCTTTTTCAATTATCCTATGTTGAAGTATTATAATGTTGTAGTTCATTCAGCTAAGGGTTATGGTTGAAAAGCACATTGATGACAATTATTTCTAATACAAAATGTGCAGGTGCTGCTTACAAGGGAATTGAAATCTAGCACTGAATTCAAAAACCTGAAGATTCTGTCCCTTGGTGAATGGTGTATAACTCCTGGCTTTGATGAGTTAGCATCCATACTTGGGCACTCACCAAACTTAGAGAAGTTTTTTCTTCACCTTGACATGGTGTGTATAAATTCACATAAATGTTATTATTTTGTGCATGGTCACTGCAACACTGCCTAAACCTTGTTATTATTTTGCTTTGCATAGGCATATAACAAAAGATTGGGATTCATTCGAAGTACAAGCTCATTCGTGTGCACTAAGCTGAAGATGGTGAAGATCACATGCTGTAAGCGTGATGTGATGGTCCATAGATTGGCAGAATTCTTCGGTGAGAATAGCATACCACATGAGATGATTTTTGTCCATCGGACTGCCTGCTCTGGATGTCAGGGAAGGAAGGCTCCAGGTGAAGCGCAAGGTGCAAAGCTTTAGCTGAAAAGAGATAAGCAAAGAAGATGAATGCAGGAAACTGAGGAAGCCCCACATGATGAGGTTTTCGTTGATATCAAAACTGTAATTGTGTTGGTGAAGTACACTATGAGTTGGGGCAGCTTTGTAGCTGCCAGTGAGTTGCATGGTTTAGATTGTATTCTGAACACAAAAGGTAGCCGTACTTGCTAGGCATTAATCCTTTGGTTCATTAACTTCTCAGTATAGGTTTGACTGTACATGTGTTCACTAGGTTGTGTGGAAAAGGTTGACTGAAAACTCAGAATGTATAGAGACCAAGAACAGCAGCTCCTGATGTCATCTGCTGAGGAGTGATACGTACACATGGAGAAATTCATATTGAATAAATCTGGTCTCCGAATAAGGCCTAACATTTTTGCATAAAGTTGTTGATGGTAGTCGTGTCTATGTGTGATGATTGAGGCTCTGAGGCACATGGTGAATGCTGTTTTTTCACTTTGTGCTGGCAGTTCTCATTCCTTCTTTCTTCACACACTCTCTCCTATGTAAAGATTTATGATCAATTTTAGGGATATGTCGTGACTTTCTGATGCAATCCCAAGCATAGAAACAAATTCTTTTGTGAACACTTTGTGACACAATATTATTATTATTACTCTCCCTCTCTCTCTCTCTCTCTCTCTCTCTCTCTCTATATATATATATATATATATATAGACACACACACACACACACAGATGAAAGAGAAGAGAGGTGGGCTGTAATTATATAGCCATCTGATGCAAAGAAAGTGAAGCATGTATTAATGATGAAATATATCCTACTGCTAGCCAACTACAATATGTGTAGCGTGATAGATGAGCTATAAATATGCCTAGTTGTAAATTGTATTATTAGTTATGTAGTGTTATTCCGAACCATCGAAATTTCTATCCATTTCAGAACGGAAATTCTAACACGCGACCCCTCGCTCTGGAGCGCGACCCGTCGCACGCGCCCGCTCGCACGCAGCGCCTCCCCACGCTCCCACGCCCTCCTCCCTAACGCAGCACCTCCCTCCCTCCGCGAGCTCCTCGGCGACCGTGTGCCCGCTCCGAAGACGACAACGACGATGGAGACGAAGTCGGCAGCGACAGCGGCTCCGACGAGGTAGGCCGGTTCCTCCTCCCCTTGGATCTGAGCCCACCGGAGACAAAGATGACGGTGGCGGTGGCTAGGGTTCTGGCGAGCTTCTCCCCCTCTTTCTTCTCCAATTTTGGCGGCTATAGAAGGGGCCGTCTGGGAGGAGGCAAGCAAGCCAGGCTGCTTAGGGGCCCTAGTGATGGTAGTGGCGGCCGGACCAGGTCGGGTGGGGCAGTTTTGTCGGAGTTGGAGAAGACGGCAGCAGCCGAGCTCACCAAAGTTGGAGAAGATGACGGCGGTGGGGGAGGGGGAGGGAAAGAAGGCGCGGCTGCCACGGGCGCTAGGGTTGGGCACTAGGGTTCACCGAAGCTCCGATGAACCCTAGCGCCCGCGGCGGGGCGGTGTAGGCTGCGGGGTGACGACGATCATGAACGGAGGGGGGCACGGTCGAGGACAAGGCGAGAAGAGGAAGGGCGCGTGGCGGGAGGTTGAAGATGGGTCACGTACTCCTTCAGTGCATGACACATCACGCAATAACTGTGTCCTTTTAGAACTATCACGTGCTCCCTCAGCGTGTGCTCCCTCATAGCGTGATCCGTCTCGTGATAATTGTGTCCTTTTAGAACTGTCATGTGCTCCCTCAGCGCGTAACCCCTCACGCGATAACTGTGTCCTTTTAGAACTATCGCGTGCTCCCTCAGCGCATGACCCGTCACACAATAACTGTGTCCTTTTAGAACTAATAAGGATACATTGCAACCTGGCGGGGCAACCCCAGATTCTAAACAAAAACCTCCGACCTATTTTTTATCCAACATAACATTTGGATTTGATGTTAGTATTTTCATATTTTTTTTATTTAGGGTTTAGGGTTTAGGATTTAGGGTTTATAGAGGTGGGCTATAATTATATAGCCATCTGATCCAAAGAAAGTGAAGCATGTATTAATGATGAAATATGTCCTACTGCTAGCCAACTACTATATGTGTAGTGTGATAGATGAGCTATAAATATAGCCAGTTGTAGATTGTATTATTAGTCATGTAGTGTTATTCCGAACCATCAAAATTTCTATCCATTTCAGAACAGAAATTCTAACACGCGACCCCTCGCGCTGGAGTGCGACTGCGCAACCCGTCGCACGTGCCCTCTCTCACGCAGCACCTCCCCACGCTCCCACACCCTCCTCCCTGACGTGGCTCCTCCCTCCCTCCGCGAGCTCCTCGACGACCGTGCGCCCGCTCCCGAAGACGACAACGACGGTGGAGACGAAGTTAGCAGCAGCGGCGGCTCCGACGAGGTAGGCCGGTTCCTCCTCCTCCTGGATCTGAGCCCACCGGAGACAAAAGATGACGGCGGCGATGGCTAGGGTTCCGGCGAGCTTCTCCCCCTCTTTCTTCTCCAACTCCGGCGGCTATAGAAGGGTCCGTCTGGGGGGAGGCAAGCAGGCTAGGCGGTTTAGAGGCCCTAGCGGTGGTAGCGGCGACCGGACCAGGTCGGGCGAGGGAGTTTCGTCGGAGTTGGAGAAGACGCCAACAGCCGAGCTCGTCGGAGTTGGAGAAGATGGCGGCAGTGGGGGAGGGGGAGGGGAAGAAGGCGGCTGCCACGGCCACTAGGGTTCGCCGGAGCTCCAATGAACCCTAGAGCCCACGACGCGGCGGTGGTAGGCTACGGGGTGTGAGGACGATCAGGAACGGGGGGAGGCGGGGTCGAGGACGAGGCACGGAGGGAGGAGCGCGGCGGGAGGTTGAAGACGGGTCACGTACTCCTTCAGTGCGTGACCCGTCACGAGATAAATGTGCCCTTTTAGAACGGTCGCGGGCTCCCTCAGCGCGTGACCCGTCGCGCGATAACTGTCCTTTTAGAACTGTCGCGTGCTCCCTAAGTGCATGCTCCCTCAGAGCGTGACCCGTCGTGCGATAACTGTGTCCTTTTAGAACTGTCACGTGCTCCCTCAGCGTGTAACCCGTCACGCTATAACTGTGTCCTTTTAAAACTGTCGCGTGCTCCCTCAGCGCATAACCCAGTACGCGATAACCGTGTCCTTTTAGAACTAACAAGGAGACATTGCAACCTGGCAGGGCAACCCCAGATTCTAAACAAAAACCTCGGACCTATTTTTTTATCCAACACAACTTTTGGATTTCATGTTAGTATTTTTAGATTTTTTTTATCAAGACGATTCTCGATTTAATGTGTCAATTGTCTTCATTTTATTAGTCTAACAAATAAACATCACAGACTTCTATTTAATTTGGCGTAATTTTATTTTATTTTTTATTTAATTTAATAACTAAGGAATTGGCGCGATTTTTATTTTGTAGAGGAAAGAGTCGGGTCAACCGCTTGTAATGGCACCGGCTTCGTGGGCCATAGATGGGCCGTGCAGCGTGGGCTGAAGAAAACCGCATTAAAAATCAGACCAAACCCCCAGTCTCCTGTCTCTTCCCCATTTCGAGCCTCACTGACTCTCAATCCTCATTTCTTCACGGAACCCAATGATCGGCGGAACTGCCCTTACCGCCGTCACTCGCCGCCGTCGCCTGCTGTGAAAGATCAAGGATTCGCCGCCGTCGCAGCCGATCTTCTCGTAAGTGTTCCCTCCCTTCTCCCCTCCGGACAGCCCCTGCAAGAATCCGCCCCGAAGCTCTGATTTGTGCCTGGTGATCTCGTCCTTCTCAGAAGTGCAGGCTACCTGTACTCTTCGACGAGATGCCTCCGAAGGTCGCCAAGCGGTGGGTGCCGGTCAACCGGCCGGGGGAAGCCTCGTCGTCCTCACGCGGACACTCGGGAGGAGGAGGAGGAGGTGGGAGAGTCAACCCCGCCGCCGACCGCCTCAGCGCGCTGCCCGACGCGCTCCTCCACCACGTCATGTCGTTCATGAAGGCGTGGGACGCGGCGCGCACGTGCGTGCTCTCGCGCCGGTGGCGCGACCTCTGGGCCTCCGCGCCCTGCGTGGATGTCCGTGTCGGGAGGTATAGGGACCCGCCCCAGGACTTCGCCAAGTTCGTGTACCGGCTGCTGCTTGCTAGGGAGGCCCTTGCGCCGATAGACACTCTCCGCCTGCGGTCACCCGGTGAGGACGACGAAGATTTCGACAATTCTGATGTTAAGATGTGGATCCGCCATGCAATCAGACGGAATGCTCGTGTTATTCAGCTAACCGGTCACCCCAACCCCAATTTGTTGGCGGAGCTGGATCCTATGGACTTCGTCTCTCGCCACCTCAAAATCTTGAAACTGAACTATACTGAAGTGTCTGATAGCTTCACCAGGCAGCTGTCATCTCGTTGCCCTTGTTTGGAGGAACTAGAGCTCAAGAACTGCTTGGTAGAGGGCCGTGAGTTTACATCTGTCTCTCTGAAGAGGTTGACCATGGTCAAATGCACTTTTGCTAACTTCTTCTCTGTTGATGCTCCAAACCTTGTGTTTGTGCAGTGCATCGCGCCAGAGTCTTGGGTCCCTGTGTTCAAGAACTTTGGGGTGCTGGTAACAGGTAGTGTCATGCTTGATGACTCTTTATTGAGTAAGGAGTTTAAAAAGTACCAAGAGGACGCTGATGAATATCCTCGAACAAGTGACGACGATGATGACAACAACATTGCATTTGCCCCTAAATATGTTCCTGATTCTGATGACAGTGGTGATGAAATCCTCAGTGATGATTCTGGATTCTTAGATGATTTTTATGATGAGCATTATTTAGCAGATGATGTCAAGGACAATTATGATTATGGAAGTGATATCAATAGTGATAGTGACACGTATGAGTACAGTGAGATTGCAAATGGCTATGAAGATAAGCAGTTTGGAAACCGTGCCAATAGACTTGATCGCACTAGGGGCAATAAAGATCATGGTTGCAGTGCAAAGCATATCATTAATGATTATAAAAAATTTGGTGGCCAGAATGTTCTCAATAGCCTTTCAAATGTTCGATACCTGGAGCTGTTAGGTCATTCTGGAGAGGTAGTTACATTCTATAATTCCGTTGTTTAATTTTTTCATAATTCCTTAATTCTTTTGTCCAGTGTATTTATTATACAGTGTCTCTTGTTCTGTTGAATACATTATGAATTTGAGGGTGTCTTAGTAATCATTCAACATTTTCCTTTCCATATCATTGCTGATTTTAGGGGTGGATCCAGCTTTTTATACTATCATTGAATTCACAACACTGAAATGGTTAGTGCACCAAACATCAGATGCTTCCAAGTTTCTAACCCTCCTAAATTGTTGCAAGTTGGAACATCAATCACCAAATCAAAATTGATCACAAAAAAAATCACTAAATCAAAATTTATGATTTTCTCATAGGGGGTGTGTTTTATCAGTTCAATGTGAGCTGTCTATTTTTATGCTATTGTACTGCATGTTTGCTTTACATATTTTTTACCAGAATAGTGTAAATTAATTTCCTTTTCACTGTCTTCAGTTCTTGGCCCTTAGCCTACAATAATAAAAATTAGAGTTAATCTTTCAGGCCAATAGAGCACTTATAAATACCTCTTTTTTCAAATTAAGTCAATCAGCTAACTGCAGAGAAAAAACTAAGCATGTTATATATGATGGAAATATTATCTCTTTTGAAGCGAATTTGGTGTTTATTTTGCTATATAGATTTTCTTTCATTCTATCCTATAAACTCACATCTGTTTCAGAACATTTGGACATGTAGTTTCATTCACCAGGTAAAAAACTACACTTTCCAAATGTAATTTTGTTAGCCATAAAAAATGGTGGATGATAATTCCTATCTGAAGAGTTTTGTGCCTTTCCAGTTGGGTTATTATTATTCATTGTTGTTATAGTTTGTTGTAAACAACTCACTCCTGTTTAAATATGAAGGTCATTATGAGGAGAGAATCGTTAAATTGTCCAACTTTTAGCAACCTGAAGACTTTGGCCCTTGGAGAATGGTGTATCAGTACAGCTGTTGATTTTGACATATTACTTCTCTTGCTTCGGCATTCACCTATTCTGGAGAAGCTTTATCTTCAGCTTGAAATGGTACGTACATGCTCGGTGTTTCTCAATGCTGACTCAAAATTTTAGCAGATGATTAATGAAGTTGATTTTTTTTGTTTGTCCTTCAAAAAGAACTGTGACATCCAGAAGGCATTGAGAAGAGGTATAGAGCCAAAGGGAGGATCATTTGCTTGCAAACATCTTAGTATGGTGAAGATCAGATGCACCAAGGACGATCCAAGAGTCCATATGTTGGCATGAGTTGTTTAGGTCTAATGGCCTGCCACTAGAGAAGATTTATGTCCGTCGGAGTGGGAGTTTCTGTGAGTACCTTGTGTGATTGTGTCCGTATGTTTTGGTCTGTGCACTATTGTTGTTTTTCACTCTTTTGTCATACAACACATCATTGAAGTTTCTGTTGCAATAGGATTTCTTTTTCTGGCCACTCATGTTTTGTTATCCTATATCCTGAACCTTTTTCTGTTCATGTTAATCTTTGCATTCACTAACTTTCTGTTGTTTTGTGCAGACCTCCGTAACTTGAAGCTGGAGAGGAGCATTACCCTCGATGAACTGCGTGAATATGAATCTTGATCCCATTCCTATTGAAAGCAGAAATGTGCGATATGACAAATTTGTACTCTTTTTTCAGTACCTTGTAGACCTGTTTCAGCTCTAGTTGATGATTGGAACATCATTTATGCAGAGAAATTGCAGGACATGTAGCTATATAATGCATGGTTGTTTCGCACATCTCTATCAAGTTGTCTTGTCAGTTGGTATCGTTTGAAGAACAAAATTCAGATTGGAGTACCTGGGGTTTATAAGCTGTGGTTTAGTGCCTTGGGTTAATCGTCAGCACTGTTTTCTTTTAACACAACGTGGGTTTAGTACCATGTGGTTCAGTTTCAAGTTTCTACTGTGTATGGTAGGGGCATTTATGTTGCATCTATGTTCAACATATTATCTAATCTCTAACACCAACTTTAGTAGAGCCTCTACTTGAGCCCCCAAAGAGGTAAAAAAAAAACGTGCTCCAACAGGGTCTCTGCTAGAGCCGCGAAATTTAGGTGGGCACCCAAATCCACCCTCCACACCCCATTGGGCTTACCCCTAGGCCCCATCTTGCATTGCTTCCCACTCGCAGGAACTCCCTCCGCTTCGAAGACCCTCCTTGCCCTCCCCTCTCCTCCCACTCGGACGCCAGACTTGATCGCTGCCCCTCCGGCGAGATTCATCGCCATAGATTTCGTCGAGTGGCCCACGGGAATGCGGCAGAATCCCTCCTTTGGTCCTGTCTCGAGCCCTTGGTGTCCGCGCCAAGGCCTCCATCTCGAGAGCGGCCATGGCTCCCCGCCGCTCAACCTCTCCTCATCGCCCGGCCATGCCTCGCTGCCGTGCCTAGTCCCTCCTCGCCACTCCCAGGCTCGAGTGTGCCCACTGGTGTCCCGCTCCATGGGGAAGAAAGGTTTGGCCCAATGATGACTGGGACCCCATGTCATTGTTTGCTAATATGGATTTGGGGGCCTTTGTTTGGGGGTTGATGCTACGGTGGAAGCAAAATATTATGCCAACAAAAGTAGGGGAGCACTCAAATCCAAAGTAGGAGCTGAAATCTATAGTGATGGTGCGGTGGAGTGGAGACTGATGCTAATGGTTCCATCCATTGACCATAATGCTGGATTCTTGTTAGGGTTCCATATCCCCATGACTAGTGATCATAATTCAGTGTTACTGATTCTTGCTAGGATCTCATACTCCCATGACCTTTTTTTTAATTTGGCCCCTTTTGTCAAAAAATCACGTTTACACCCCTGAATATCAAAATTCCGTCTTTAGACCCTGTGGGTCGGCGCTGTGACATGTGGCGCTAAGGTAACATAGCCATAAATCATGGCACCGAGCTTTGAGACCTTGATAGCGTGCTCCATAAATCATGGCACCGAGCTTTGAGACCTTGATAGCGTGCTCCATAAATCATGGCTCCGAGCTTCGAGACCTTGATAGCGTGGATGTTCGACGTGGTGTCTACGTGGCTGAGCTCGGAGCCGTGGGTGGTGACGCCGACCTCGACGCCGTGAAGCCCGGCGCCAACCTTGGTGCCTTGTGTCACGCTGACCTGCTAGCCTTTTCTCCTAGCATACGTGAATGTGTGCTCTGCGAGTGACTGATAGATAAAAGACACAACAATGCTCTGGAGGTGCATGCATGGCCACTTGCGATACTAGCCAGCTAGAAGTCTACATCGTAGCCTTAGGAGGATTAGTTTCAATGTCCCTTCACCATATGTTCGCGCCTCTAGTGCTGCAGTCTGCAGTAGAAAAAGAAGGCAGGGGTGTTTGTTTTGTGGATTAAACTTGTCCCTATCACATCGAATATTTGATACTAATTAGGAGTATTAAATATAGATTAATTATAAAACAAATTACACAGATGGAGGCCAATTGGCGAGACGAATCTATTAAACCTAATTAGTCCATGATTTGATAATGTGGTACTATATTATCAAATCATGGACTAATTAGGTTTAATAGATTCGTCTCGCAAATTAGTCTCCATCTATATAATTAGTTCATGTTTAGTTCTCCTAATTAGCATCCAAACATCCTATGTGACATGTAACTAGTACTAGCTCTGTCCCCCAAAAAATACAACTATAAGGTGCGTGCTAATTAAAGTGGTTCACAGTTGACCAAATTTCAAGTGAATGATATCCACATTTATGGCTAAATCAATTTATTATGAAAATACATTTCGTAATCAATTCAATGATATTTATTTAATACCATAAATATTAATATTTTTTATTTATAATTGATCAAATTTAAGATAATAAAACGTTATACTGCACTATATTTACTTGCTTTTGAAGATAACATATATTTATTTGCTTATTAATATGATTAGCCATGTTAAAATTAATTAAAATTAAGATTTATATTGTGAACAACTAGTGTGCCTCTAAATTCAGAACGGAGGGAGTATTAGTCTAAACTTGTCTCTTAATGACGGATCTAGCTAATAATTGCCCTGTTAAGCTAATGGTACGATAAGCCAAGAAATTTGAAAAAGTACCGCTTTATTTGATTTGTTGTGAGAAAAAAATATTGTTCGTTATTGAAAAAGTACGGCTTATAAGCCAAGTTTAACAGGACATATCGCTCAAAATATGTTTTTATGGTACAACACACGTTGGAATTTGAATTATTATGATATTAAATTTTTTTCAGTTGCAACACAGGTAGGTTTTTTTTTCAAGTTGCAACACAGGGCCAAGGTCAAAATATTAGTCTGCGCTTTTTTAATTGTAGTTTTCAATAGTTATCATTCAACGTTTAAAAGTTGATACACATGTATCAAGATTCAAACTTAAAAGGCTGATAGAACCATCTAAATTTATTTGGTTCTATCGGTTTTAAGAGTAGCACAGCCTGTGGCTTTAGGCGATTCAGTGCAACAATTTTGATGACAAAAACAAACTATAATGCAGAGGAGACCAATCTCTATTATTTCCTCGGGTTACAAAACATGCACTAACCAATGTAATTTTAATATTATTAATGATATATAAATCTTAATTTTAACATGGTTAATCATATTAATAAGCAAATAAATATATGTTATTTTTAAAATCAAGTAAATATAACGCACGCAGATTGGAGGCATTTTGGATTTTAGCAGTGACACATCACATCGCTACGGCAAAGACAGACACGTGTGCAAGCCTAGGCCATAGGCCACGGCAGGCCCCCAGGTCACTGGCCTACTAAAGTTCCTAATATAGCTAAAGGGGTAAACAGTCTAATAAAATCACTAGAGCATAAGGTTAGTAACCTAAAAGGTGAAAAATAATTTTGCTCTAACTCTACAAGGGTTGGAAGCCACCTACCTAATAATTCTAGTTGCTATGATCACTAGACACACAAGAGGCTAAGTCACTACTCACTGAGAGCTTTCAAACAAGCTACACTAAAGAGCTCCACTAGGTGAAACTAAGCTAGTAAGCAAGCTCTTAAAACTAGCTACACTAAAAAGCTTGCTACAGAACAAGTTTGCAAGAACGTAAAGGAGTGAGTAGGCTAGTTAGTTTTAAGAGCTTGCTTACTAGCTTGCAACAACTATGGGGATATAACCCCCAATATCTACAAGACAAGACATGGGCCGCACCATCGGAGATGGCCCAGCCCACAAGATCAAAGCGTGCACGGCACTAGTCGACATGCACCGCAAGATATTGTATAGTACCAAATATGATACTTTCCTTGTAACCCTACCCCTCGAGAATATATAAGGAGAGGCATGGGCCCCTTAATCGACATCTACACACATCTCATATCTAATATAATCCACCAAAGACACATGACATAGGGTATTACGTCGATCAGACGGTCCGAACCTGTCTAAATCGCTATCTCTGTGCCTTATATCACCATCCGGTTCTTGATTACGCGCACCCCCACCGACAAATCTACCTTCGTGGGATACCCCTCGGAGGACTGCCGAGCATCTTTTGTAGACAGTTGGCGCCCACCGTGGGACTCGTGCGCGCTGATCCCTAGCGAACCGGACGGCGTAACTCAAGATCAACATCCTTCGTGGCAACTCGGCTGATCGCGTCGACATCCTTCGACAACCACGGCACACGTCTTCGTACGCGGATTGACACTGCCAAGCTCCGCCTACGTCCGTCATACTCTAACATGAGATCAACTTCGTTCTAGCCGTCAAGCGAGCTGCCCGCGTCGCCGACCAGATAACGCCATACACCGCCGACCAGACATTCTGTCTAAAGCTAAGTCACGCTTTAATATTTTCTAAATATTCTCCGATCTTCGTATATCGCCATAATGTTTCTCCGAGCTGTTTTCTCCATGTTTGCTCTTCAAACGATTTTTCGAACCCCCGAACAGTCATGTTGATGCTCGGATGTCCCCCAGACGGCAGCCACCTCTGGCTCCTCCCTACACGTGCACAAGCATCTGTCCTCTACGTTATGGGTGGTCGGTAGCGGCTCCTTAGCGACGCTTTGTTCTTCCTACACGCACATGAGCTCCGCGCTCCGCGTTATGATTAACGGGCTAGCTAGGGCTGGAGACTCAGCTACACACTAACTGATCGGGCGATTTATATTAAATATAAATAAATCTTCAGAATAACACTATGTGTTCACATCAACTGATCGTCGAGCTGCATACGCTGTTTCATCATCATTGCTGATTCTTCTCCGGAGTTTATATATTTTTACATCATGTACTACCCGTTCTACATATTTGTATTACAGGATCATCGTCCAGGTGATCGGATCACCTAGTGCTCGGACTTCTCCATCGATCAACTGGTCGAACCACTAGGTTCATGGACTTCGTCACCGACCAATTGATCGGACTGTTCGTCGATCGCTTCTACTCAATGCTCACTTCGTCGTCGACCAGTTGATCGAACTATTCGTCGCTCGTGCTTCATCGCCAGCTGCGCCGGGGACTCCTCGGTGCTCGGACATCGCCAACTACGTCGGGGACTCCTCGGTGCTCGGACATCGCTAGCTGCGCCGGGGACTCCTCGGTGTTCGGATGTCACCAGCTGCGCCAGGGACTCCTCGGTGCTCGGACGTCGCCAGCTACGTCGGAGACTCCTCGGTGCTCTGATTCTTCGTGCAAGCATCGCCAGCTAAGCTAGGGACTCCCTTGGTGGTCGGATCTTGCTACATATCATCGGTGTGCTATCAAGCTGCTACATGCTGTTCGGATCAGGGTGCTGATCTTGGGCAGCACGTCTGGGGTCTTGATACGCGCATGTCAGATAACATCGGCAAGCTTTCAGACTTCTTTTCTTTCACCCTGCTATAAGATTCATTCTTCATCTTCTAGCAAGCTCGGGGACTAAGTGGCTACACTTCACCTGGCGGTGAATGTAGTGCTTATTTCTTGATTTACCCTCCTAATTGACAGAGTCTAAGTGGCTACGCTTCTCCTAAGTGGAAGAATTTTTAAATTTTATCTTGAGCCCCTTACATCCTTCTAGCAAACCTCAGCTTCGAGTAAGTCTGGGCTTGCTCACAGTTGAACTGCTCGGACACCGTTCCCACAGCTCGAATGACAGTTCAACTGGTCGGACGCCTGTTCAACTGTTCGGACGCCTGTTCAACTGCTCGGATACTCGCTTCAACAGCTCGGCTCCCAGTCAAACTGGTAGGACACCTATTCCTGATGATCAGCAGCAAGTTGGACAGCTCGGACAAGCTCAAGATGGTGTTGCTCAACGGATACAAAGCGCTCAGGGACTAGCTGTGGGGATATGACCCTCGATATCCATAAGACAAGACATTGGCCGCACCATCGAAGGTGGCCCAGCCCACAAGATCAAGGCGTGCATGGCACTGGTCGATGTGCACCGTAAGATATTGTATAGTACCAAATATGATACTTTCCTTATAACCCTACCTCTCCAGAGTATATAAGGAGAGGTAGGGGTCCTTTAGTCGACATCTACATACATCTCATATCTAATACAATCCACCACAGACACAGGACATAGGGTATTATGTCGATCAGACGGCCTGAATCTGTCTAAATCGTTGTCTCTGCGCCTGTGTCACCATCCAGTTCCTAATTACGCGCACCCCCACCGACAAATCTACCTTCGTGGGATACCCCTCGGAGGACTACCGAGCATCTTTTGTCGACATGTGATTATACCGCCGTATCGAGAAATGAACTAATCACACCGGGAGAAATCCAAGAGACAAGTGACACAACAATTTTGTTCTAAGGTTCACGTGCTTGCCGGCACGCTAGTCCCCGTTGTATCGACCAACACTTAGTGGTTCGATGGCTAATATGTATCACACACCTAGCCAACAAATAGCGTTGCAAGAACCTACCCACAAGTGAGGTAACTCAATGACACGAGCAATCCACTAGAGTTACCTTTCGGCTCTCCGACGAGGAAGGTACAAGACCCCTCCCAAATCATCAGGAGACGCCCACAAACAATCACCAACTCGTGCCGATGGTCCTCCGCTGCTCCAAGCCGTCTAGATAGCGACAACCACCAAGAGTAACAAGAACTCCGCAGCCACAATGATCCTTAAGTGCCACTAGATGCAATCACTCAAGCAAATGCATTTGGAATCAATCACAATCTCACTATGATGATGAATAAATGATGGAGATAAGTGAGAGGTGTTTGCTTAGGCTCACAAGGATGTCAAGTATGTCAAAGTGCCAAAAGAGTGAGCCTAGGGCCGGCCAAGGTCTATTTAAAGACCCCCAAGAAAATCCAACCATTACACAGCTCGGGGGGTGATCGGACTCTGCGATTGGACTCACCCTAGAGTTCGGCCAGGTGCGTCTGGTCGCACTTGCCAGCCAACCAGCGAGCGCCATGTCACGCCTATTCAAATTCGACCATTGCCGCCTTAGCGCGCCCGCACACGCCAGTGACAGGACGCGCCGCTTGAAGGATCGGACTCGGAACCTGTTCAGCGTCAGATCGATTCCAGTTAGGGACCGGACGCGTTAGGTCACTAGGGACCGGACGCGCCCTAGAGTCCGGTAAGTACAAGCCTCGCGTAGGGCAGTGATGCCAGTGTACGTCAGTGACGACCTGACGCACCCCCTGTGCGTCCGGTCACGTCTCTTCTCCAGTGTTCGATCAATCGCTCCCTCTGCGCCGCCTCTGGATCAAGTGGCCGGACGCACCGTGCGTGTCCTAGGCCAGCGTCCGATCGATCTAGTTGCTCTTGGCCAAATGCAGCGCTTCCACGGTAAAAATGACCGGGCGCGCCAGAGTCCGGTCGAGAACTTTCGCCTCCTTTTCTTTTTCTAACTCAACATCTTCACCCTTCTTCCAAGTTGCTAATCACAGTGTGTATAACTTATGTGCTCGTGTGTTAGCATTTTAATAAAAGCATTTTTCAAGGGTCAATTGTTAGCACACTAGGTCCCTAAATGCATATGCTACAATCATGTCACCTAGTGGCACTCGATAACCGCTTAGCCAAATATTTCCCCTCTTTATAGTACGCTATCGATCCTAAACGCACTTACACCCTCTGTAGTGTCTTAAGTGCCAAAACAAAAACCTATCTTATACCTTTGCCTTGATCTCTTTGGGGTTTTTTTCTCTTTCTTCTTTTACAAGTTAGAGCACTTGATCAACATCATTTCATGTCCACCTCCATCTCCGTGGACCTCATCTTGCTACTTTACTTGGATTTGACTACCTCATATAATACACACACTTAGATCGGTTAGTCCTAGGTTTTATCAATAATCCAAAACCAAACTAACAGTGAGGCTAATAATAGAGCCGGCTGTCAGCTATATACAGCCAATCTAACAGCCCACTTGCATAATAGTTAGCCGGCTTATAGCCCACTTATCTGTCTCACAACATTCTTAGTTCTTGTGCATAAGTTAATTGTAAGCTTATAGCCCGCTTGTCTTCTCTCTCCTTCTATCTCTCCTCTATCTCATCATACAGCTCAGCTCACCTATAGCTCCTTATTATACTTGCTCTAAGGGAGTGGATAGTGCATGCATGCAGCCAGCGGGCAGAAACTAGGTGGCATGCGGCGCACGCAGCTTAGGGTAGGGTATGTATAAGCCGATGGGCTCCTAAGGAAAGAGAATAATCAAACAATTATATAAGAGCCTTAATCTACAATGGGAAACACTAATCTTAAGTGCTAATCCATTTATCCATCCTTGAAACTGTAACTTTTTTTAACTAGAAAATCTCCTAGCGCCGGCTGCTTGCGTGAGCAGCGATGCTTGGCACAAGCGCCTGCCGAGAGTACACGGTGGCAAAAAAAATGCTAGAACGGCTGTTTAGTGCCTCCCTAAGCGCCTGTGTTGTACCTGGCCTTAGAGGTCGGCGCCAGACCTCGTGGCGCTGAGGTCGGCGCCCTATTCCATGGCGCCAAACTATGCCACGTTAGCATCATATCACCGCCGTATCACCATCCAGTCTCAAGGTGCCGAGCCGTTTTACCTTGGTGCCATAGGCCATGGTGCCGAGTTCAGAGTCTAAAGATGTGTTTTTGACGTTCAGGGGTATAAATATGAAATTTTGATGTAAAAAAGGGCTAAATTAAAAAAAATGGTCCCCATGACTCCTTTGGTTGTGTAGAGTTGTTGATCGTTTGAACAATTGAACTGGAGGAAACAGGGGCACAGCTGCATAGAAAAAGGGCAAATCCTCGTATTGTGTTTTTGCAAAACCTGCGCCAACGGGTCCAGGGTCTAAAGAGTCTCATCTATTTATACCGAAGGAGTGTCTACACGTAAAACATGATGTTCATTCGAAAATAAAACATAAACATGTTTCCATTAGAAACATATATATAGGGTGCATTTTCCCTACTCCCGGGGAAAAAAGTCTTTTAGTACCCTCGACAATCCACTTTGTCCGTTTGATTTTCGAACTAAATTGTGGCTCGATCTACTACCCCGAACAATCCAAACTGGGTCAATTACCCCTAGTCAGATTTGTCTTTTTGTTTGTTTTTTTTGTATAAGTTGTATTTTGAACCCAAATTTTGAAGGATCGTTGTAGACATCAAAATGCACATTGTAAAAAGTGTTAGAAACGTTTTGTGATTATTTTCATTGGTTTTGATCATTTTAAACGGCGAGGTATAAAAATACATCAAAGGTATTGAAAAATTCTAAAAATTTTCTGAACAATAATTATAATGTCTTTTATGGTCCTACAAAATTTAGATTCAAAGTACAAATTATATTATACAAAGAGAAACAAAAAAAGGTAAATATGACTAGGGGATAAATTGACCGTATTTGAATTATTCCGATAGTAAATTGAGCCGCAATTTAGTTGGGAGGTTCAAACGGACAAAGTAAATTGTTGAGGCTAGTAAAATAGACTTTTTCCTTTATTTGCGAACAGAGGAAGTAGGTGGCTTGCAAGCATACAAAGAAGAAAGTGTTTGATTGATATGAACGTCACCACGACAGTGATAGCGCACATGATAAGCGAGCACTTGCGCCTTTGGATTGTTGTGCGGGCACCACGTGCGGCTCCAATGGATGTTGGGTTCGTGTAAAAGAGTCCATTGAGGGTATTTTTGGATGGTATTAAAGACGGCTGAAACTGTTTTGTTATGAAAAAAATACTGTAGATTCTAATTGATAAGCCGGCTAATAAGTTCAAGGGCCTGCGAGGTGTTCAAGATGTAACTCCATTGAATGAGTGTGACATCACTACGGACAGCGTAGCCTCTCCGTACATAAACACAAAAAACACTGATTACATACATCATGAACCATGTACAGTAACTCCAGCAATTGACATCTTTCACACTGACAAATCATAAAGTGACGCTTTATTGCTCCATCACAAATATATATGCCCTGTTCGTTTGGCTGATAAGCCATGACTGAAAAATATTGTTAACTAATTTATTATAAAAAAAAAATACTATTCATTTACGGCTCGTAGACGAAAGCAGAGCGATGGATTACCGATCGTAGCTGCACTCTGGCGGCATCTGGTCGTTGAACCTGGCCGTACCAGTGCAGTAGTTGTAGCACATGTACTTCTTCTGCTTCACGCGCTTGTACGCCTTCCTCCGCGCATAGGTGATGTTCCGGTACTCGCAGCCGTTCCACCACAAGGTCGGCGAGTCGCACGGCGGCGTACCCGCGCTCAGGCCGCTGCTGCCGTCGGTGGCGCAGGCGTCGACGTCAAACCCCTGGTACCCGGTGAAGGGCCCCTTGGGACCAGTCCACCTTGGTCTGCCCGCCATCCGTCGACCAGTCGGAGCCGTCCACTACGTAAAAACCTCAAATAGGGGACATGACGCGCGTTATCTGGGCGCGTCACATATTAAGTGGGCGACACGTGTTACCTATGACAGATACATACATGACGCGCATTAACGAGTGTCATCTATTACTGGGTGGTGTAATAGGTGACGCGCGTTAGTATAACCAGAAGATAGGAATATGCTATTGAGTAAAGTATTAGAAAGTTCAGTACCTATATGGCCGTGGAGTGCTAGGAGAGTTGTTCGATATTCTTATTGTTGTGTAAAATGAAAAAAAAATTGTATGAATATGCTATGTGTTTGTATTGATCCTGGGCCAGTACTAACATGTTCAAAATATTCAATTCAACTGCTGTGGGACCACCATATTTGTGTGAATTATTTTTAAAGAAAATATTGGATCTATTAATGTGACGCATCCTCATCTGTTATTATCAAACCGGCGGACTTTGGCCGCCAACCAGGGTGGCCACGTCGTCCGAAATTCCCCTGGCCGTCCGATCCTGCGGTCCACGGTGCAGATTGGCTCCATCCGTCGCCATGATTGCCTCGCCCGCATCTGAAACCGCTGCTGTCTCTCGCCAACCCCGACGCCTCCTCCTCCGCTCTCTCCTCTCTCGATCCATGCCACCATGCGACGGTGCACAGAACAAGACAAAGGGGGCGGCGCAGTATGGCCTCCTCCTCCCCTCCCCCTACACCCCCCAAACCCCCACGGCATGCCCTCCCCTCCCTCTCTCTTGTACGCCCTCCCTCGCTCCCCACTCATGAAAGCGCTCAGCGACGGCGGCTGGATGACCTCGGCGGTGGTCGGACCTCAGCAGGGCGGCGGCCTCCTCCTCCACCACCGCCACCACCACGCCACTTCCTCCTCGCGACGCAAGGTAGCGGGTCGCTGCCTAGGGTTTCCCCTCCGTCGCCTGTCGTCCCCCATGGCTGCTGCCCCAGGTGGCCGGAGGCCCCGAGGCGTCGGAGGGTTTCTAGCGGCGAGAAAACTCCGTCGTGGGCGTGGATGATGACGGGAGGTCACGTCAGCAAACTCGGCGGTGGATCTAGAGCCGCCGCTCGCGGGGCCCCTCCCGACGGTCGATCTGAAGCTGGAGCACGGCGTCGACCTTGTGCAAGCAACGGAGGCAGTGGATCTGCGGCGAGCAGGCGGATCCAGCTCGAGCCCTCCCCGTCTCCGCTAGATCCAGCTGTATGGCCTCCATCGATGGCGGCAGGCTGGCGGCACGCGGTGGCACACGCCCGCAAGCCGGCCCCACGCCCCGCAAGTGGCGAGGATGTAGCTCCTTCGACCTCGCCGCACACCGGACCTCAAGCTCGCCCGCCGCGATCGGGAGTGGCCTGGGAGGTGTGGGCTAAGCACGCCGCTCTCGTGGCGGTGGCGGCGGTGGTCAAGCGGTGCAAGCACCGGGTGGCGATGAAGAGGCGCCCCTTGCCGCAGGGACGGGCTCGAGGTTGTTCAGAGGAGGTGAAGTGGTCGAGGCGCGCCTCCACATGGTGTCGGAACGTGTGAACATTCCATGGTGCTTTGTGAGGGTCGGGCGGCCACCTCTGCTTTCGTCATGGATCGCTATGTCGGCTCTGTGCAAAGCGGAGATGCGGCGAGAATGGTGGACGCCTCACCGAGCAGATTCTCGTGTCCGGAATTGCATCTAAGCGTCATTATTTAGTAATATTGAGTAGCTATTTTTCTCGCTTTTGTCGTGCGGCTTATCGCTGCAAACATATCACATTGCAACATAGCGCCACTTTTATTGTTACTCAAGACTCAAGAAGAACTAAGAAGCATGCCTAGCTAGAACCTTCACTAAATGTGGCAAATTGTGTAGTATGACAGGTTGCTTTGAGAGGTGTGAAGTGATTGCCTTGTTAATGGCGTTATGCGTTTTGATTTTGTTGGTGCGGCTAACTGTTTTGTTTGTTTATCTTCTATTGTTGTAAGGAAGGTCAAATTGGTCACAATTAATGCTAATCATGCCACTTGCCATTTCGGGCGCAATGCCGTGATATATTTTGTGAATATCATAACTTTGGCTTGCAATTTGCTCGCTGAATCAATTACCATCAAGTTATCAAGCCGTGGAGCTTCGTTTTTTTTATCTATTATCAGCTCACAAGTGTGGCTAACACATATATATATGCTGAAATCGTTAAAGTTCCTATGACATGCATATGTGTGAGTAAAATTTCTACTGTAAAATTAGTATCACCTGTAGGAAATTTATGAAGTGTTGTGGTTTTCAGTGAGATTAAGTTACCGACACATTTAACATTTCTCTGCAAGACTCATGTGGTCTTTAGAATGTAGGTATCTCCTTTCCTACCTTGCCAGCGCACGCGAGGGCGCACGTGATGGACTAGTATGCATACATTTTGAAACATATCAAGTTAATTCGTTCTGCTTCTACAGTACTATAGGCTTTCGATAATATGGATCTATTTGACCTTTTTCTTTTATCTTCAGTTTTGCATAAACACATGGATGGTGTAAGTGTAACAAATGATGTCAAGGTTCGGGCATGTTCGCTTGAACTTATCAGTTGGTTTATCAAATTTGGAATCATTGGAATCTATAGTATTTTTCTCTCACAACAAAAAAGCTTCAAACCAATTTATCAACCGGCTTTAATACTAGCGAACAGGCCCCTGCTATTAGTTGGTTGCCTCCCTGTTTGCTAACGATTTTGAACTGGCAACTCTTCTTCTTAATTACAATAATGCGCAAATCTTTTGCATATTCGAGAAAAAAACGATTTTGAACTGGCAACTTATACAGGTGGCCATTCTGCAAGAGGAATTAGAAGCTAAGGATTTAGAGCTGGGAAGATTGAGGGAGATGCTTTCACAGAAAGAAGCTACTGAAAACAGGGCAGTTGAAGAAAGAGAAGAAGCTGGAAATGATTTGAACACAGCTTCAGATCCGCTGCAAGTCAAGGTGGAAGGCTAAGGCCGTAGAGTCACTAGGATTGCCATGAGAAATCCCATTTATATTATGTAGGCGTAATGTGACTGTATGTTTTGGAATACTGTTGTATCAGAGTTCTACATTACGCAAGGACATTTTTCCCCCTATTCGTGAAGTTTGAAAAGAACTCGTGCATAATTTTTAATCCTTGCCAGGCACCGATTGTGGCATAGCAGTTCTTTCCCTGGTGCAGAGCAACCTTTGCAATTCTGAACACTGTTGTTCTCTTCTGCCCTGGCTGTAAGTACTAACATCCTCGTGGCCTTGCTGCGGGTTGAGAAAATTGTACTGGAAGTTCCGAGATCTCCATGTTTTGTCTGAAACCAACAAAATTATATGTATCCAAAACGAGCCTTAGGCTTGCAGTGAAGCACTTACAAGTTTAGTGGTTAAAAATAACTTTTTGAATATCATCGATTTCAGTGACACACATGGACAGGTTAAAAAACAACTATTCTGTTTTACTCAAGAAATGAATAAGCCAAATAAACAATTCTGAATCTCGATAGTACAATTTAGATAAAAAATTTGATAACATTGTTCAGTTCTGAATACTTCGTATTATTCAAATGCCTTTGGCATTCATGAATCTGAAAATATTATTCAATTTCAGAATCCAATGTAGTAATGAAACAAGTGACAAACTCGCACACTGCCTAGAAATCACACGCGCGAATCTCCACCACGTCTACTCTACGACGAAAAAGGCTGACTCAACACAATGAGCATGCACACATGGCGCAGTATTTATGTTTGCCCTGTAGAGTCGTATATATATAGATATAGATTTATGTGTATTGTGTACAAGGACATTGATTCACAGTATGTATACCATTCATCACTCATCTTAAAGTTTTTGTCCTCGTACAGTAATGTCATCGCTATAAAGTAAGGCAAATGTAGCATATATGTGTCTACCTCCCTTTTTCTTCTTTTTTTCTCTTAAAATAAATAAAGGAAAGGACCTATATGAATTTTTGACAACTAATCTCCTCCCACAACATCGAAAAAAGTCCTAAAATGATATTGGTGTGGGTAAGATAACAGTTTGGGTGCTCCTATTTTATAATAAAGCAAAACCGCTGAGCTCAGCCTAACAGCTCATATGCATTGCCATTGTCTTCAATTCCTACTTGAAGTATGTAGGGGCAGAGCCAGGATTTAAATATAGAGGTGTTGTTTAAGCCAACAACAATCATAAGAGATGAAATATATACATACCAAGAGCGTGGATAACAACCGAATAAATGTTTATTTTGTGAATTATAACTAGTGACTTGCACTATTCATCAGGCACTTCTCATCTATCCATTAGAACTGACATATTGGAGTCACTTCTTGGTGGCTTGATGCGGTTAAGTTGTTGGAGTAATCCCAAGTATTCGCACCCACCAAGGTTTATTATTGCATCTCCATAGGAAAGTTTGTCACCGCGGTTCTTGAGACTGTCACATTTGTATTGGGGGTTTAGAGCACACTTAGCCACCAAAACGCTGCTGTGTCGCTGGTGCCAGCACCCTTTGGTCCAAGCTGTAGTTTCCCCTCCCGTTAATTTTTTGGTTCGTCGAAAACAAAGCTTACCGTTGCATGTCTTGAAAGATAATTTAATCGCAAAACCTTCTTTGTGAAAAAAAAACATTAATGATGCTGCGATAACGATTCATCTATGGAATTACCTTTCCCTTGTGGACGTCATGGCTAACATCACCATGGTCCATGGCTGAGAATTGGAGCTAGCGGGGCTCAAGCATGCACGACGATCACCTCTTTGATTTTAGCATCGTCAGTTGTAATTCAGTTGCGCGTGCACGATGACCATGAATGAGATGAGTTAGCTATTCGTCAGACTTAAGAAAAGACGCACACATGATGGCTTGTTATCTAGATTTTTTTACATTGACGAAACAGAAGGGCAAGCGCCCGATCGTCTGGACGGACGGACGACGCATCCGGATACAGCACCCGCGCGTTATCTCGCACCGCATCCCACCACCCGAGTCCGCATCCCATCTAGCGCCCGCGTCCTCGTGTCCCGATGTCGCACCACGCCCCTGCGCCCATCCCATGCCCCAGCAACCCATCCCGCACCCGCACCCATTCTCAGGCCCCACGTGGGTCCCGTCACCTGTCCTGCCTGCGGATGCGCATCGCGGAGGCGTCTGCTGGCCACAGGTGCCCGCACAGTGACCCACAATGGTGCCCCCAACACCAGCAAGCAGCTTTCGTCAGCCACTGGCGTCATTGAAACATGTGCTCTCCCATATCTACTTTGAAACATGAAGATGAAACACTTGCAACATATGTCTGAAACAGATGAAACACTTGAAATATACGCTTGAAACATGCGTGTATAGCCATAGCAACATATGCAACATCGAGATCTACTTTTGCAACATCCAGATGAAACACTTGCAATATGAGTCTGAAACATCTGAAATACGATAAAAACATGCGTATAGAGCCATAGTAAACATATGCAACATTCAGATAAAAAACTTAAAACATATGTTTGAAATACCTGAAATACTTGAAACTTGGGCTTGCAACACGTATATATTGTCATTGCAACATATGCAACATCACAGATCTACTTTTGCAACATCCAGATGAAACACTTGAAACACAAAATCTGAAACGCCTGAAACACTTGAAACACAGAACGTTGCCGGCGGCCACGGCCTACCTGGTGTGGAACTACGGTAGCCAGCAAGTTCGGGTAATAGAGACATCGAGAGCAACGGCTAGCGACCTCCTCCTGGTAGCACGGTGCACGCCGTAGCTGCGACTACCAAGGTGGACAGGGGTGCGGCAGGGGACGCCCCACACAGCGCGAGATGGAGCCGCGGCGCGGCGTGGCACGGCACGGGATGGGCGCAACGGGGATGGTCGCGAGAGAGTGGGACCGGTGGACGCGGTGAAAGCTGCCGCTGCAGTCGGAAGTGGGGGATGTTCACAGCGGACATATGAGTTGGAGAGGCCACAGGAGTGGGAAAATGTTTGTAGCAAGCAGATGAGTTGGGGAGGCCACATGCCCATTGTCTGTTTGGGCCCAAACGCTGCGCGGGGAATTGGGCGTCCGGACGGACTTCCTGCCCACGCCATTATCGTTAAGGAAAGTAACCCATCGTACATGTATTCTCGGTAAATCATTTAGTAACAGATTTTTTTCTTGTGGATTCATGCTGATGAAAGTATTGATTTTGCAGAGAAATTGGTAGAGGCTTGAGCGGGCACGTTCATATGGCAAACATAATTTAAGTCCTGACGACTGAAAAACTGAACGTTTCAGCATGTTGGCCTCGATGACTGAACTCTGAACCACCAACAGAAAAAGAAGAGGGAAAGGAGGATACATCCGTTCCTCTTTTTTTGCAAAAGGCGTTCTTACTCATCTCGGTCAACTCTGGGTCTCTGGCGTGTTCAAGTGCAGTGCAGTGGCCGAGAGAAAAGAGAGCCAAGGCATTGACGAGACGATGACGCGGTGCGGTCATGTGAATGCTCCAAATGAAGAATAGACCAGAAATGTTTTCATTAGGCGGCTCTGAAGATTACCTGTAAGTAGGAAAATAGTCTTTTTCTTGTCAGACATGACGTCATTTCTGGCCAACCAAATAGACTAGCAAATAGCAATTGCTCCCAACCAAAATTAGAGAAGTATGTACATGTTGATACTCCATACTTCTGACTTCTGTGAATTAAAATCGTATATCATTTTAGAATCGAGTTTCGAGTTGAACACTTGTGACTATTTTTATAATGATTGGTCTGATTCTCTAAGCCATAAGAGATGAAGCTGAACTCTGTTTTCTCTATTAAAAACGATGCATGATTAAACTACTTACCTATACTTGTGAGATCTGCCATTATTGATGGTACTGCCCCCATCGAAAGCGTCGACAATCACTCTGTCTCGCTTCAATAGCTTTACTAGGCGGAAGGATGTGAAGACTAGCTTCAATGCGATTCCTAATGCCTCCCTTTCCGATTGCATATGCATGCGTCTCTAGCTAAGGGCACCTTTGTTTCCAAATAAGTCACCTACTTATAAGTTAAAAAGTGAAAAAATGACTTATTTTGCCAAACACCACCAACTTATAAGTCATTCCTACTTATAAGTTTTAAGTTGGTTCACCCCTGCTTAAAACTTATAAGTCACCCTTTTTCACGTGGGGCCCACACTTTTAATGAGCTTATAAGTCATCTACAACCAAACAGGCATGACTTATAAGTCACTGGTTTTCAGTCACCTGACTTAATAAGTCACTTGACTTATGGAAACCAAACATGCCCTAAATTACTCACTGATTTCACCCCCCATTCTTGATCTGCCTCTTTATTATTGTCACTCTACTCTATGACAAAACAGGAGGAGATTCAACCCAATAGACATGCGCACATGACACATGGCACAGCATTTATGTTTGCGCTCTAGAGTCGTATATATAGATCCTGATGTATGTGTGTTGTGTACAAGAACATTGATTCACAGTAGGTGCCGATCCCACTAAAAGATGATTAAATGCAGCTGATATTGGACCCATAATGATCCGATGTGCTAGTTTTACCTCAGCCCAAGTCATGTGCCGGTCACACCTACGTATGCTCTTCTCCGATACTTTTATAGACCATGACAAGACTTTAGCCATACTTACGAATTAAATTTGTATACCATTTTAGAATTGAGTTTCGAGTTGAACACTTGTGACTATTTTTGTAATGATTGGTGATTCTCTTAGCCATAAAAGATGAAGTCGAACTCTATTTTCATTATTAAAAAAAAGATGCATGATTAAGCTACTTACCTAAAGTACTTGTGAGATCTGCCTCCATTGAAAGCGTCACCGATCACTGCGTGTCGTTTCAACAGCTTGCTTGGCGCATGGATCCTCAAGTCTAGCTTCAATGCGATTCCTAATGCCTCCCGTTCCGGTTGCATATACATGCATCTCCAGCTAAATTACTCACTGATTTCACTCCTCATTTCTTGATCTGCCCCTTTATTATTGTCACTCTACTCTAGGACGAAACAGGATGAGACTCAACAAAATGGGCGTGCACACATGGCACGGTATTTCTGTTTGCCCAGCTCTAGAGTCGTGTGTATATATAGAGATCTAGATCTATGTGTATTGTGTACAAGGACATTGATTGATTCATAGTAGGTGTACTATTCATCACTCAACTAAAAGTTTTCGTCCTCGTATAGTAATGTCACCGCTATAAAGTAAGGCGAATGCAGCATGTATGTGTCTACCTCCTTTTTTTTCTTTTTTTCTCTTAAAATAAATAAAGAAAATGTACGAAGTTTTTTCAACTACAGCCTGTTCGGTTGGCTGGTTCGTTTCGTTGCTGGTTCGTGAAGAAGTACTGCTGGCTGGTTTGTGTGAGAGAAAAATACTGTTCCGGCTAGAAATTTACGATCGTTTACGACAAGCCACGACCAAATGAACAGGCTGTAATCTCCTCCCACATGGAAAAAAGTCCAAAAATGATATTGGTGCAGGTAAGATAACAGTTTGGGTACCCAACCATTCATTATCACAGATCCAGCCTGTGGCTGATTAAAGACTCACAAAAACTAAAGTAGATTTTGAGATAAACTCAAACTCAATGACGTACGTACTAAGCACTAAGCCTATTAGAAGATACTCATTCATTCTTTGTGAAGATCTCCATTGCCACAGTTTGTAGCAAAGACAAGCTTGCTTCTTATTGTTTTGTTGTGCTCCTTATGAAGAATGGACTAGAAACACTACCATTAGGTGGCATTGAAGCTTATCTGTAAGTAGAATTTTTTTTGTCAAATACCGCGTTATTTCTGGCCAACCAAATAAAGCAGGAGATAGTAGTTACTCCCATCTAAATTAGAGAACACAATTTAAGACATGTCTCATGAGTTAGGGCTAGTTACTAGTTGGGCTAAAAATTAGCTTAAATTAGCTATGATTGACTATCTAGTTGACTAATACCTATTTTCTAAAAAAAAACTAGTTGGAAACTTGGCTAAAAAATCAACTCACCTATTAGTCCTTCTACTGCAAATTAAATTTGTATAATATTTTAGAATTGAGTTTCGATGTGGACACTTGTGACTATTTTTTTGTAATGGTTGGTCCGATTCTCTTAGCCATAAGAGATGAAGCTGGACTCCGTTTTTTTATTAAAAAAGATGCATGATTAAACTAGTATACGTGAGAGATGTGCCATTATTCAGCCTGTTCGCTTGGTCGTAAACGATCGTAAATTTCCAGTAAAAAATAGTGTTTTTCTTTCACACCAAACCAGCTAACAGTAAATAATCCACGATCCAATACGGTCTCCCGAACAGGTTGATTGATGGTACTGCTCCCACAGGAAGCGTCGCCGATCACGGAAATTCTCTCTTTTCATCTGCTCCACCTGCTTGTATTGGGCATTTGGCAGAGGTAAGCACATGTTCGCTTGATCGTTTCTGTGATTTATAAATCGGCTGATGCTGTTTTGTTGTGAGAAAAAAACACTATATTATAGTTAATAAACATGATTGATACGATCAAACGAATAGGACGAAGATTAAGAGGCTTCTCACTTTGGTGTTGATATGCGTCTGAACTCCTTCGCTCTTTCACTAAGGGTACGTACAACTCTGAACTTTGCAGCTAATAGATTCCTTTCTCGATCACTGCGTCTCGCTTCAACAGTTTGCTAGGCGGAAGGATGTGAAGTCTAGCTTCAATGCGAATCCTAATGCCTCCTTTTCCGATGATTGCACATGCATGCATCTCTGGCTAATTTAGGCTTTATCTAGATCCTCCACTACAACTTTACATCCTATCACATCGAATATTTAATACAGAGTATTAAATATAGATTAAAAAAAATAACTAATTACACAGATTACGACTACTTTGCAAGACGAATCATTTAAGCCTAATTAGTCCATGATTTGATAATAAAGTGCTACAGTACACACATGTGCTAATGACGGATTAATTAGGCTTAATAAATTCGTCTCGCGGTTTACTGATGGATTCTGTAATTTGTTTTTTTATCAGTATCTGAACACCCCATACAATATCCCTATGTAACATCCAATGTGACACTCTAAAACTTTACACCCTGGATCTACACAAGACCTTACTTACCGATTTCACTTCCCGTTCTTGATCCGCCCTCTTTATTATTGTCACTCTACCCTATGGTGAAACAGGATGAGACTCAACACAATGGGCATGCACACATGGCACAATATTTCTGTTTGCGCTCTAGAGTCGTATAAAAAGATCCAGATGTATGTGCAGTAGGTCTACTATTCATCACTCATCATCATCAAGTTTTCGTCCTCGTAGAGTAATGTCATCGCTATGAAGTAAGGTAAATGCAACATGTACGTGTCTACATTCCTTTTTCTTTTGTCAACTAATCTCTTGCCCCGAAAAACATAAAAAAGTCCTTAAAAAAGATATTGGTGTGGGTGCTCCTATCTCTACTATAATTGAAAACTTAAGACTCATTACGGAGGCTTCAACGCTCCCGTCCGTATAAAAGGAAACAAACGCCGTCCGTATCAACAAAAAAAAAAAACAAAAATCAACATATGGTTGGTAAGAAACAAAAATCTAATGAATCATAACACTGACTGAGTAATTTGGGAGGCTCAGTCAGTGTCCACTATTTTATACAAAAATCAACATATGGTTGGTAAGAAACAAAAATACCACTTCAGGACCTCAAGTTTGCTGTAAGTTGATATATAAATTTATTGTTTATCAAAGACTTACAATAATTGTATAATTAATTAAAATATATTTTTGCACAATCCTCAGAAAATAACTGGGTTTGGACGAGATCCACGATGTTGTGGCAGAATTGACAATGAATACCGCGGGAAATTGTGAAAAGTACTTGAGTGTTGGCCGGACATGGATTACAAAATTAAAGATTGTAACAACGTAAGTTATGTTATGTGTACTACTGTACAAAATTAATTTATTTTGTTTAGCACTTATATTCTCTATGTTTGTTTTTAGATTCTACTACCATATTATCAAAGCGGACTGTACATTTTATTCATAATGGACATGGAAAACAAACCCGTGCACATTATGGACCCCTTTCAAGATGGTCCATGTTTTAAGGGTTATGATCAAACAATGGCTTATATACCTACGTTCCACACAATGACTAGAATGTTCAGTCTCGCCATGGGGCTATCAAATTCTAAGTGGAACGGCAATATTTATGACTGGAAGAAAGAATACCCTACATGTGTAACAAATGTTACACATAATAAATACTGGTAACCAGTTGTAATATATTTCACCTGTTATATCAAAAAAATTTATTTCATTTATTTACATCAAATAAACAACTGATCTTGTCCAGGAAACGAGAGGCTTTCTTGTATACAATTTCATGAAGTTCTGGGACGGCGAAAGATTGCCACCGATCAACAATGTAAGCATATATAGTCTCTAGCTATATGTTGTACACTACATAGAAAAACAGTAACTTATTGTTAATCTATATACCATGCACAACTCTCAACTTCACTGAGGATAGAATTCTTGGTAGATGTTTTGGCGAGTCGTGCAAACGAATATTCCGACAACATCCCTAAATATCTTCAAGAGATGATTAAGGAGTTAGGCAAAATATAATTTAAATGGTCATAATATTAGAAAATTATATGTAGACTCAAGTACAATTGTTTTTATATTAGACTATGCAAAAATAATTTTATTGTTTTAAGAGATATTCTCAAGAAAAATCCGTAGCGTTATCGGAGGCATTATACTAGTTTCGTAAAAGCAAAACCAGCGGCCCCGTGCTGTTCCACGGAGATGAATATGGCGAGGGCGGCCAATGGGCGCGCTCCACGTATATTGTGACCGGTCGCGGTTTAACTGCCTCCCATCTCAAAGTACAGCCAACTAAGAAACATTTAGGGTGCCAGTAAAAAAAAAATGTCACACGGACAGAATACAGTGGCCTAAATTTCTTGCTCCAGTTACAACTCAAAGTCACAAGCATAAAACCTAGTGTAAGAAAAGGAAAAGAAAAAAAAAACCTCCCCACAGCACCTCATTCTATCGCCCATCTCACAGCCCAGCCCAGCCCAGCCCAGCCGCCGCGAATCCGTGTCATCTCCCCCACTCGATCGGCAACCGCAAGAGCCGACCCTCCGCTTCCCACCAAAAACCCTAGCCATCCCTCCTGCCGCATCGCCGCCGACCGCCGACGATGCCTCCCAAGGCCAAGAAGGACGCCGCGCCGGCTGAGCGACCCATCCTTGGACGCTTCTCCTCCCACCTCAAGATCGGGATCGTAAGCCCAATTCCATCCCCCTCCCCCTCCCCCACGCACACTCCCCTCCGCCTAGTTCTACTTGTAGCCGCTGCGAGTTGCTGGATCTTGTAGCCGTTCTGGGGCACCTCGAATGGACTGAGCGAGCTCAGCGCGGCTGTGGGGCTGCCGGGGGTTTGGATGGATTTTTAAGGCCTTCGTTTGGTAGCCGTCGTCCGTGTGACCATGTCCGTGCTCGCCTGACGTTCTGGGTAGTATCTACGGGCTCTGAGCTAATGAGCTGTGGATGCCTCGATGGGAGCGTTAGGTTGTGATTTCGTGGTTAATTGATTCGAGGCACGCGTTACGCGTGCTGCCCCTGGTGCACGGAGATATTTGCTTCAGAGGCTCGGGTTGTTGTTGGCACGGATTTACCTGATCCTGCTATCGTGTTGTTCCTTGGAAGTTGGATAGTGAGCGCCAGGTGTGATCGAATTGTTATTATTGGTTTCTGTGCTTCTTGTTGTTCTTTTTTTACTTATGGTCGTTGAGGATATGACTTGGCATAATAGCACTGATACATGTTTTTGCTGTGTGCATGTAGTGACGTGCATATATCTCGCAGTAATTCTGTATGTTTCTCTTGTAGCTATTGTGGTGCTGTACTGCTTGCTTTAATGGCATGTTAGAGGCCTATGGCATTTGTGAGTCTTATATACTCCGTCCGATCTAAATTATAGTTCACTTTAGCTTTATCCTAACTTTAACCAAGTTATAGAAAAATGCATCAAATTAGTTTCATTAATATGTCTTGGTAGTGCATTTATTTGAACTTTTAGATGTTAATATATATTTTTTTCCCAAAAACTTGGTGAAAGTTGGAGATGTTTGACTTATGACAAAGCTAAAGTCAGCTATTGTTTTGGAACGGAGGGAGTAGTATACTATCATGGCTTCACAAATCATAATGCCCTACCTTTAGATTATGCATGTTGGTCACTCTTTAAGCTACGAATGGTTCAATTGTTTGGTCATTCTGCGCTGGGTGCTGACTATGCATCAAGTTTTGTGGTCAAATGTGATTAGCTCGGTGACAAAATTACATTTGTATTTGGCTATAATCCCATCACTGGACATTTAATTCATTCATGTTTGTCATTGATAAGATGGCAATGTAAGTCAGTAAGATGAGGTCTAATTCAGTTTACGGATTGATGTTTCTGTAGGTTGGGTTGCCAAATGTTGGCAAATCAACTTTTTCAACATAGTAACAAAGTTGGCAATCCCAGCTGAGAATTTCCCTTTCTGTACCATCGAACCAAATGAGGCGCGTGTGAATGTTCCAGATGAACGGTTTGATTGGCTTTGCAAACTTTACAAGCCAAAGAGTGAGGTTTGTTTCTTTTCTTTACTCATATTCAGTGGCAGAGACAATGGGGGGAGGGGGCTCATATTGTAATGACTAGCTTCTGAGGTTATGTTTCAGATCACCAGATGTACAATGACTGTTCGAATCGTGTTTCATGTGCATTGTGGTCGTTGAAATTCTGTGCAGGTGCCTGCATATCTGGAAGTAACTGACATAGCTGGGCTTATTAGAGGCGCTCACGCTGGGGATGGCCTGGGCAATGCATTCCTCTCACATATACGTGCTGTTGATGGAATCTTTCATGTCCTAAGTATGTTTTTGTTCTAATGTTGTTAATGTTGGTATTTAGTATTCTAACAAATTATTATGCATTATTTTAATCAACATCTACTGCTGTGTTGCAGATCATGCATTTGGTTTTTAAGATACCGTCAGTCTTATAGTTGTTCGATTGATCTAATGCTTCTTTAGTCTGTACTACATATAAACTAGAAGTTTGCTCGGATATTAAGTGAAAATAGGGCTACCATATTGCTTCATTTTGTGGCAAACAACATCTGTGATTATTTAATGAGTGATAATCAAAAAAGCTGGCAACTGTGTATTCTTATCAGTATATATGTTATCTATTCACAACATATGCATAGCTGTTTGAATAATTGGTTTAGCATCCTTTCCCTTTTTGTTTCTCGTTGTGTGCTGATACCTCGTATTACATATAAAAAAATGATAAATATTTTGTAGTTCTAATGGACCCCAAAATGACTAGTCCATGTAATTCACTTCTCAAATTTATGTTCTTTAGCAAGGTTTAGTTACTAACTAATTAATTACACATCGTTTTGTTGTATCTTTATTAACTAATCGAGTGTTGCATACGGTTTTCAGGAGCATTTGAAGACGCAGAAATTACGCATGTTGATGATACAGTAGATCCTGTTAGAGACATGGAAACTATTAGTGAGGAGCTCAGACTAAAGGTTTCATTGGATTTTGTTGATTTGCAGCATCAGCTGTACAACATTTAAATCTTCTTTTGACAATGTTCTATTCTATTTTCTGTGCAGGATATAGAGTTCATGAAAAAGAGAATCGAGGACCTTGAAAAGTCAATGAAGAGGAGCAATGATAAGCAGCTCAAAATTGAGCATGAATTATGTGAGAGGGTGCGGCATTAATTACTTCAATTCTTCTGCATAACTATGGGTCTTTTAGCAGCCTTAATAAAATATAATTGAAAATGAAAATTCTTTATCAGTAACTTATGTTCCTTCCCTTCCCTGGACAGGTCATAGCCCATCTTGAGGAAGGGAAAGATATCCGCTTAGGAGATTGGAAAGCTGCTGACATTGAGATCTTGAATACATTCCAGCTACTTTCAGCTAAGCCAGTTGTCTATTTGGTATGAATTTCTTCTTTCTGTGCACCCATTGTATTAGTCAATAGTCTACCATGAGAAACTTTGAAGTTCAAGTTGTCCATGGTTTTTAGCTTGGACTGGCGTCATATTGGGTTTAGGAAAAAGATACTTATGCATGCCTTTCTAGTTGAACATGTTTTGCATGTTTTGTTATGGCCTATCACCTTCCTGCATGCACTCTGTTCTGTTTCCTTGTATCTATATTTCTGCTGCCGGTTGTATTGGAGCTTTTACACGGTACCAGTATTAGTTCCGTAGTTTGCCTTGAATGGTTCCATAATAATTATCCTTGTATTGTATGATGCATTGTCTGCTGGGTTTCAACTCTAGCCTACCCCAACTTGTTTGGGACTTAAAGGCTTTGTTTGTTGTTATTGTATTGTATGATGCATTGTCAATTATGAAATAGATTTATTTGTACATGCGTAGTAAGTAGTAACAAAAGAAAATGCATTTTTTTCATTTGTGGAATGAACCAATTTCAACCAAATCAGTTTAAATTAACCATTTGGTCAGACCATTTGATGACCCTTTATGATAATTGAAATGAATAGGCTACAATTTGTAACCGTAGATGGCCTTTTACAATGGCTTGGCTGACCATTAAATGACTAGGGAGCTGTACCGATTTCTTTTTTGTGCAGGTGAATATGAGTGAGAAGGACTTCCAGAGAAAAAAGAACAAGTTTCTACCCAAGATACATGCTTGGTATTGTTTCTTGAAGACTTTTTCCAAAGTGCTAGTTTTTGTCATCCAAGTGACAAAAACCTAGATTCTTGGCATTTGTTGCACAACCAAATGACATGTTTTAAAATCTGGATCCTGCTTTCTGGTAGAGATTGCTCCACACTGGCAAGTTGGTCCCACATCAGCTTCTATTTTAGAGCCACATCATATCTGTAAATGGAACTTAGATTTAAGAAAGCTTGTTATTTGGTTCATGGTGGATCTTTGTGATATACTTGTACAGTAGACCACAATATCCAGGTTAAGTGGCATGTGCCATATGACTATTTTTTTGTCATTTGAACTCGCCTTATGTGAAACACTATTCCTTAAATACATTGCAATTTCCTTACGTTATAGATCTTAGTCATGTTATATCTGTTCTAAGCCACTTTACTGGTCCAATAATATGATATATATTCCTTGGTAATGTATGTTATGTGCTTGCTGGTATTATCACACATGAGCTGATGTACCTTTTTTCATCAGGGTGCAGGAACATGGTGGTGAAACCATACTTCCTTTCAGCTGTGCTTTTGAACAGAAACTAGTGGATATGCCAGAAGATGAAGCTGCCAAATATTGTGCCGAAAACCAGATAACAAGGTAAGTTAATTCACACTTTGATACTGGAGCTGGTTAGCTTGGTCATGCTAAATGCTTCTAATGATTCTACGGACCTATGTCATGAGGTGACAGTTTCTACTAGGACATACTAACATCTTAAAATACATGTATGTTATTTCTATGATTTATGGAATTCAAAATTTGAGAAGCTGGAATATTCATTGCTAAGACAAATATCATGTTGAAATAATTCTTCTATACAAGGCGAATATTTGTGAAAGAAAACATTTTTCTAACTGTCAATTGTTCGACAACTTTCCGAGTTCTCATTGGTTCTAAATTTCAACTAAAATATTATCTATTATGCCCTGCAGCATGATCCCAAAAATTATCAAGACTGGTTTTGCAGCAATTCATCTTATATACTTCTTTACTGCTGGTCCTGATGAGGTACTTGTTCTTTTCAGTGCAGCATAATCTATCCTTTTGTTATGTGTTGCTAAAACAGTAATACAAAGTTGCCTATCAAATTGTAGTATTCTTCATGTGCTTTTCATTGAACTTTAGTAATTTCTTTCGCTATTTTGAATATTTTTGAAAAGTTGTGCAAATAGTTGAAGTTGAAAGATCATTTCTATGTGCACTTTTCCAGTAGGAGAATTTGATTTGAATTAGCTGGTTCAGGAACAAATGTGTATTTTTTGTTCAGGTAAAGTGTTGGCAGATCAGACGTCATACTAAGGCTCCTCAAGCTGCTGGTGCAATTCACACTGATTTTGAAAGGGGCTTCATATGCGCTGAGGTAACCTCTGCTATTTAAGTATCTGATATAGTTGTTAACTATTGTGATTTGCATCAGCTATAAGTTAAACAGGGCCAGATTTTGGATAGCTGTCCTACTTGATGACCATTTTAATTGTTTGTGAATCTAGATGCTTTTAAAGTTACTCAATTTGACTTCTTGGTAATTCTGTCAATGATATCCATTGTTTATCAGCGACCCCTCCATTTTTTTTGATGTCCATACTTGCGCACACTTTTAGTAAGGAAAAATACAAGGTAATACATGCCCATTTAAAGCCAGCAATAGACCAATGAACTGATTTGAATCTGGTAGCATTTAGGTATACTATAAATGAGGTATGGCTGTGGTCGTAGGAGCACTTTAGAAATAATATGTAGTTGCAGGCGTGTCTTCTAGAAAACATATAACATTCGATTCCTGTTGACAATTATTCTTTTACCTTGACATTATAAATGTTTGGATGTATACTAGCTGATGATGCCAGTCTTTTGGCATTGTTTACTTTGGCTCTATTCATGTTTGAACAGTATCGTTTCATATATGATTGTTACTTCTACTTTTGTGGGTCAGGTAATGAAGTTTGAAGATCTGAAAGAACTGGGCAGTGAATCTGCTGTTAAGGTATATGCTCCTCCCCCATGGACATTCTTGTTAAGTGCCTGTTTGAGTTTCGACTTGAATTCTGAATGTGCGTACTGTAGGCTGCTGGGAAATACAAGCAGGAGGGGAAAACCTATGTGGTTCAGGACGGGGACATCATCTTTTTCAAATTCAACGTGTCTGGTGGCGGGAAGAAGTGAAAAATGTATGAAGATGTTAGCATCAAGTGTATTACATCTTACCCCTGAATTTCTCGTTCTACAGTGTGTTGCATCTTACCCCGTATTTCTACATTTTTGAGGTCACTAGCCAGTAGCCAGGTTCCGGTAACGCAAGCTTGTACAACGAGGCTCCAGACTGTTGAAGGATTTGTATCGAAATAACATGCACGGTTGTATATCTTGTGCTTGAGCTCTCGATGTTACCAGAAGCTTAGAATCGTCTGAGCGCTGTGGTTCGGTTTTGCCATGTTCATTGTGTAAGCTGGTATAACTGCAAATGGTATAGAAAGCGATTTTTATGCAGGTGGCTCTTCAAATGATAACTTAGTGAGTTTTAGAAAAACTCTTGGAGATGCTCTAAGAGAACCATATTATAATCTGCAGTGCATGCAGCAGAATACATGCAAAGCGCTCTTTCCCTTATTAATTGCAAGGATCTTGAGCTGTTAAGCCTTCCAGCGTGACTCGTCGATGTTGCTGACTGTAAGCGGCGAGCAGCACCACCTCCAAGCTTTGGTGACACCTGAGCAAAATAGCTCACTGCCCCACGTTGCCCATGCAATTTCCCACCTTTTCACTTCAAAAGGCTAGTGTAACTTCTTTTAGACATTTCAAACCCACAAACGCATGATGCCATTATATTTGTGACATCACGTTTTTAAAACGGGCATGGCTAGCGCCCGAACATCAGGACGCTCGCGCAGCTTGCCCTAGTCTGCCATCGCCCCACCCTCGTGCGGATTCGTCCTGCTCCATGCGCGTACTCCGCCCTCGTATCTGCGCTCCCCGGTCATTCTCGAGACCCGCTCCTCTCTTCGTGCGGGCGGTACTCGAGAGTTGGGACTCGGCGTGCCCCCGATCAGAGCACCCGTCCGCTCGCCCCCAGCGCCCCATCCACAGCCCCACAGGGCGGCACTCTCTCTAGTCCTCCTTCCAAGGCTCGCCCGAGAAACCGAACAACATAAAGCACTTGCAACATGAAAAAAATTTGAATGCAACATACGTCCGAAAACAAATGAAACACTTGGAACATGCACTTGCAACATGTGTGTGGGAACACATGAAACATCCAAAAATAACACTTGCAACTTGCAACCTGAAACCATTTGCTGCAACATAAGACTGAAACAACTGAAACATTTTGGAATATACTGTTGCAACATATGTGTGAAACATATGCAACACCCAGATAAAAAGCGGTTGCAACATAACTGGAAATAGATAAAATATTTTGAACAAACGCTTGCAACATGCATCTAAAACACTTGCAACATATGCAACATGGTGCAACATCCCCCAATCTACTTTTACAACATGAAAATGGAACAATTGTAACATACATATGAAACGTCTGAAACAATTGAAACAAACATATGCAACATAGGGAGGGAAGAATGGGGCCGGTCGATTCCAAGCGCCGGGGTCGGAGCCTGCAGTGAGCGGCGGGGCGCGAGAACCACCGCCACCAGCAGCGGGCTTGGCTTGGTTCGGCCGAGAGGCGATTAGCTTTCTGGCCACAAGCACCACCGCCACCAAAGATCGGTCTTGGCTTGGCGGGCGAAAAGCGACGGCGCGATAAGTGAACGAGCACCACTAGCACCGGTAGCGACAGAGAGAGGGCGAAAGAAGCGCCATGACGGGAGGGGGGAGAAGCACATGCGACGGGAGAGCGAAGCGGCGCCGGTTGGGGCACGCTGTGGCAAAGAACGAGGCGAGTGGTATCCGTGTTCGGACGGGACGGGATGGGGGACAGGCAGAGTGGTAGCCGCAAAGGCGATGTGGTGGAGAAAAGGGAGCGGAAGGGATAAGAAAGTTTTAATTTTTTTAGAATGGTTAGGGCGAGGGCGAGTGGATAAGCAGTTGTTGGGCTGTGTCATGCCCACCATTGGCATGTCCGGCGGACGGACGCCCTATCTACGACATTACTGTTTTTAAAATTTTAATAACTTTCCACTCAAAAGAAGATTATATCATCTGCAAGGGTTTAGATGAAAATCAAAGCATTTTGTTCTGTTGCCTTTAGATCCAGGTCTTTAGATCTGACGATGTATTTTGACAACCACAACTAATTTTGGCTCTATTCTTTTGCTAAAATGTACTATTAATACTGTTATTTGATTTCTCTATTTCAGTAACAAATTTATCGCTAGTCTCTATTTCAGTGCATGCAGCAGAATAGCAAAGCGCAGTTTTTTTTATTGCAAGGATCGGATATTCATATTCCACGCACGACACACACTACCATGCATCCACACAACAGTGAGAATTTTTGAGGAAAAGGAAAATTACGGGATCACGACACTGACGGGCCTATCGAAGATCCAGCTAAACGGGATAGACGTGGCCTTCTTCTGGGCCTGGGCCGCCCTGTCATGGGCCTTCTCCTCCATCCTCCGGATCTTGTGTGGCAGCCCGCACACGTAGTCCCGCGCGCGCCTGCCCTCGCCGGAGAGCCCCGCCGCGAGCTCCTCCACACGCCACTGCCGTATGAGGTGCTCCAGGATGCCACGGTAGTCGGAGGCTGTGTACACGCCGGTCTGCTGCGCGGCGGCGGCGTAGTGCGCGTAGAGGTCGGCGTCGCGGCCGTCGGTCATGAGCGCGGCCGGCATGGTGATGCGGCGGCGCATCATGTAGCCCAGCGCGCGCACGGCCGCGTCCGGGTAGACCTCGAAGAGCTTTCCGACGATGCGCGTGTACGCGGCCTCGTGGCGCTTCTCGTCGGCCATGATGGCGCCGCAGATGCGTGCGAGCGCGTGGTCGCCGTGCGCGCTGACGTGGCGCGCCGTGTTGCCGTGCGAGATCGCCGTGGCGCGCTCCTGGAAGGCGACGTAGATGAAGCCGTGGTAGGGGCTCCGGGCGGCGTTCATGGCCATCCCGGAGGCGATGAGGCGGTGCACCGTGCGGTCGACCTGGCGCATGTCGACGCGTCCCGAGAGGTACATGTAGCGGCTGAGCGCGTCGCCGTGGCGGTTCTCCTCGGCGGACCAGCCGCGGATCCAGCGCGCCCAGGCGGTGGCGTCGGCGCCCGTGAGGTCGCGCACGGCCTCGAAGCGGTTGGGCACGCTCTGGTACGTGGGCAGGGCCTCCTCCGTGATCATGTTGCCCACCAGGCAGACGAGGTGCGCGTCGGGCACGCCGGCCACCCGCGCGCGGAGCTCGCGGCACGCCGCGTGGAAGCCCTCGTCTCCCAGCGCCGCCGGGTCCGGGAGCAGGTCCGACGGCTGCCACGCTTCCTCTGCCGGCTTCAGCAGCGGCAGCACGTGCGCCTCCGCCCACGGCTCCAGGTGCGCCAGCACCTCCAGCATCTCCGGAGCCAGGTACCCCATCCATTCCTCCTCTTCGTCCTGCTTGCCCCGCAGCTTGAGGACAGGCGGGACAGGGGCGGCCATGGTCATGGCCCCCCTGCTGCTATGACTGCTCCTGCACCTCCTGCACTAGCACGTACGCGCTCAACGTTCATGACATGTCGTTGACATACATATGAGAGTGCACAAGATTTAATTTGTCCTACACGAGACAGTATCGGAGGACAATACAGTACCCCTTCATTCTAAGTTTTAAATCATTTTGACCATCCTAGATGTGCAATTTTTGCTATAGAAACATTATGGAGGTGTTTGGGACTTGCTCTACAAATTCCACCATAAAGCAGCTTCACAAAAAAACTAGAGTGCGTGGAGCTAAAATCGTTTGGCTAAAAAAACATGGAGAGAAGCTGAAAAACGTGGAGTGGAGGAGTCTTAAACACCCATGTCTAAATACACAGTAAAAGCTATGTATTAAAAAAAAACGAAACTGACTTCTGAAACAGAGGGATCGAGTAGTAGATAGAGAAACAAAAAAAAATTAGAACAGACTTATTATAATGAGTCACACAAATTAAACACGTTGTTAGTAGATCGATACGTATAACGCATGGAGTGTATGTACCAATTGATTATCCGTGGGAGGGCGTCTCGTGTTCTTGCACATGATGCAAGTTTGAAGGAGTAGTAGTTTTGTTTAGTATTTGCTGATTCGCAGGGCACTCCGTGTCCAGGCATCGCAAGAAGTGGTATTGTTGCCATCATCATCCTCAGCTCGCTCAAACTAGCTTGTAGCTAGATCAGATGCTGCTAGGGTAAAGCTAGTAGCTAGATCAGATGCTGCTCGGGTTCACTGAGATGTGCGGCATAGGCCGACTGTGGAGCTGTCTATTTATGGAGCAGGATAGATAGAGCGATGACCTAGCCGCTTCCACCTCGCTGCTGGTCGCTAGAAGTGTGCGGAGTCACACTGTAGCTTACTTACGCCGTCATCACCGTGGCCTGGTACCATACAAATCGGTTGTCAGTTTTAAATTTCCAGCCACGAACCTCTTCACCAGTCTTCTATAAATTTACACTACGTCAAAAATGATTTTTAGGGGCGGTTGTAGACCATTTGTAGGGGCGGTTTGCCCAGCCACCCCTACGCAAGGGTCTCTACAAATCATGTATTTGTAGGGGCGGTTCCTAGACCGTTCCTACAAATCGATTTGTAGAGGCGGTTGGTACTGTAGCCGCCCCTACAAGTAGATTTATAGGGGCGGTCTGGGAACACCAGCCGCCCCTACAAATCGATTTGTAGGGGCGGCTACAGTACCAACCGCCCCTACAAATCATTTTCACGCTAAAAAAAAAATTAAATTTACAATTCAAATTCGACCGAACATATATTTTTTATGCCCACAGTACAACTACTCAGAAGTATACAAAAACAAACCAAAGTATTCGACCCACTCTCAACCCAATTAACAAAGAGCCATCTCGATGGATGGCTCATAGTGCAGCAACACAATGTATGTTAAAGCAAACAAAAGTATTAGACCCACTTGCCTCTCTCTCACACAACTATATAGCACAAGATAACTTTCTTCATCATGGTGACCACTAAGACCGAGGCCCTGCAATATGAGAACTTTCAGATTGCCCTAAAAAGGAAGTACACATGAGTTGGACAATTTTCTAATACCACGTTATGGTAAGAGTTAGTCCACCTAAGTGGGAAAGGAAATTAAGAATGTAAAACTCTAACCTGGAGACCAAGAGCCCGCCCCTGAGGCAATACTTCGTGCCATGTCGTAAGAGATCTCAATCACTTCCATTGGTTGAGGACCTGTGAAGACAAGTAAGTATACAATTAACTCCAAAAAATGCACCATGTGCCATAGAGTAAAGGACACTACAATAAGCTCTGACCAGCAGAAGAGGATGACGACAAGCTTTCATGGCATAAAAGGTTTCCCCCAAAGAACAAAGGTGATGGATCCCTCTCCAAGACCTCCCTATGACGGTTGTAGGGTCGATAGCTCTGGTGCTCTATTTCCAGGAAACCTCTGAAATCAGTCGCCTTTTGCAACACCAAAAACTACCTCCATTTTGTAAATGAATTATGCAAATTGGCCACCAAAAGGAAAAGGAAACATGATTTAAGTGACAGAAAACAGGACAAGTTTAGACAAAAACATGAAAACCTAACCAAATTATTTACTTCCATTAATTTTACTGTGCAACTGCATTAATATTCAAGCACAGACCACACGTTGGACCACCAGGAAAATTATTAAACAGATCCTCTCAAGTATTCTCTAGACCAGGTATCAACCAAATAAAACAAGTCTAAATTGTGAAGAAAGATTGCTAGGAATAAGCCAATAGGGTTTAAACTAGCTAACAGTTTTAAAAGCAGTTTGTGAAAATGGATTTTGGGAATGATTATGTTAGGCAGTGCAATCAAACATGGTTGCTATAATGACAGAATTGATAATGCAAAAGATGAAACTAGATGGAAAAAACTGCATCTACCAAACCATTACAGAATAATAGTAAAGTCATCTGAAAAGAAATCACTAACAACCAATACGCCATAAAATCAACAAACCTACTTACTTCCAATAACATGTAGCTTAAATTTTCCTAGACAACAAGAGAAAATTCGCAGGCAGGCAATACATTGGTGATCCAACATTCTGTTTTAAATAAACTATAAAGTACATTCTGCTGAACATCATGAACAACAATGCAATCAGTTATAAAGATCATGGCAAAACAGTGTGCCACATTCAACAACATAATTCCATGAATGTTCCAAACTAAATCACTAAGGCAGATAAGAAAAGAAGGAAACCTCAGATGTTCCCGACTCATCTTCTTCCAAAGGAACAGTTGCTTGATCACCATTACTCCTCGTACTCGAAAATGCTGCAAGGAAGAAACCAGTTCACTAAGTAGAACATGTAGGCTACAGGTCCACTGGAACAAAATGATTAGTCCAACATAAATATCAAATAAAATTTTAGGGTCTGCAGACTAACGTACACAGCAATCAAATTACTTGCAAAAAGAGTTAACATGGTACTTGCCCATCTGCAATTATCAATAGGTCGTAATATATATTGTCCACCACTTTGCAGCCCTCGTCCTCACTGCCCAACTCAATGGATTTGTCTCCCCTGCCACAAATAACCAGTTAACCACCATAAGATAAAATGCAACTGTAAAGCAACACAACAAAAAAATAGTGCTAGGTGACACTGTAAAACAACACAGCAAAAAGATAGTGCACCAACTATGAAGGTTTGCAGCAGCACTAAAGCACTGGCCATAGCACACATGAATTTAATCCAAGCTGTCTAAGAATCCAAGTCCAAGATTAGAAGTACCTGAGTAATTGGGGTCGAAGCAAATCGATGAGTAGGTACAGACCTGCAACATCTATAGCAAATCGATGAGTGGGATAGTTATTTAGCTTAAATGAAGTTACTTTTAGTCTTAATGGATCATATTTCCTAATTTCTTTAGCTTGCCCTTGTCTGTAACCTGAGTACCACAGCCCTGCATCAACTAACTCTTTGTGCATTTCCTGGACTTTAGCTTGCACCATGAATATGGTTCCTCTATCTTAAAATATATCTATGCTCAATCGAATGGGAATTTGCAATTAAAATCTTTGCAAGACTGGAACCGAAAGATCGAATACTTACTCTTGAGTACTAAAAGCCGTGAAGCGGACAGCTAGTAGGCAATTGATACATCATCAATCCTCAAAGCGAATCCCTCCTCCTCCTAATCGGTCGGCGGTCAGGACAAGGTGTCGAATTGCACACATTCGAACTGAAATCAACGCATGGGCACCCAAAATCAAAATCTTCCTCGGCCCATTAAGTTACTCCCAGTGACGCAAAGGTACAGAACCGAATCGAATCGAAGGGAGCCGAGCGGAATTGAACTCGAGAGGAAACCAAGTCATTGCTAGTAAGTACCGACAAATGGGGAAGGGGCGGCGATGGTTGTAGTAGAGCTCGAGGCCTAGTCCTTGAGGGTGATGTGGTCCTTGTAGATGTTGTACCACTTCTGGATCTTCTCGGGGCGCGTCCCTGTCTGCGCCACCACCAGCTTCTTGAGGTCACCGATGGTGTCGTCCTCGTTGCACTTGGCCCGTACCTTCTTCCCCAAGCGGTCGTTCAGCACCACCTCGATCATCTTCATAGGGTCCCGATGCGATGAACGGAGAACCAACTGCACGAACAGAAAAACAGCCGACCATAGGAATCGACGAAAACCAAACCAAATCAAAAGGATTCGATCCCTAACTTTGCACAGGCCATCACAAGTGGGTTAGTGAGGATACTCCAAGAGATTATCGCCCAATTTATACCCAATCTCGGGAAATTTCAGATCGAGCCAAGAACACGTAAAGTCCCCCAAAGCGAAAGTCATTGATTTCTCCGTGCTCGAAGTCGATTCAATCAAATAAACTCGTGAGGATAGCTCCAAATCATGTCATATACGAATCAACGCAAAAAGAACGAACATATTTGATCTCAAATTGTGAATCGAAACCCCCTAAAATAGCTCCAAAAATCACAGCAAAAGGAAAAAGTCAGATTTGGAGAGGAGAACAAGTGCAAGACCACGAGCTGCGGGTCTAGAGCTTCGCCGGGGTGGGGGGGGGGGGGCACACGCTGGGATGGGACGAGAGCCGCGCCATCGGGAGCGAGGGCGAGAGAGAGGGAGGGAAGGGAAAGACGGAGAGAGAGAGGGTCCCGAGAGAGAGAGAGAGAGAGAGAGAGAGAGAGAGAGAGAGAGAGAGAGAGGGAGGAGAGTAGATATTTTGGGGTGACTGACCGTACGTGAGACATTTGTAGGGGCGGCTCAATCACCAGCCGCCCCTACAAATAGAAACACTGGGGGCGACTGGTGAGTGAGCCGCCTCTACAAATCCGACCTATTTGTAGGGGCGGCTCGTATCACCAGCCGCCCCTGCTGTGCTATTTATAGGGGCGGCTGGTCTCGTGGCTTCTGAGCACGTCACTGTAGGGGCGGCTCTATCACCAACCGCCTCTAAAAAAAATTGTTCCGTTGCTATAAACCGTTTTCACGTAGTGTTAAGGGCCTGTTTGGAACGCAGGAATTTTACAGGAATCGCGCAGAAATTTCACAGGAATCAGTTCAATTTCACAGGAAAAACGCAGGAATAGGGAAAAAATCCCACATTCCAAACAGGCCCTAAGTGAGTTTGACACTTGATAGTGTGACAGCAATATTTTCCTCGAGACCGCACAACCATTGCTACATAAATGATTTCGTGAGACACTGACCTTAGATTAACAGAGGTGGACACAATAGGGTGCCACCTCCATTAATCGTTGCTAGGGTACACAGCTGAGCGTCCGCCTCAGTTGATGGTTAACGGAAGCGGCCGCCTTTACACAACCGCCTCCATTAATGGTCTATTAACGGAGGCAGACAGCTAAAGTCACCTGTCTCGGTTAATAGATTAATAGAGATGGTGCTACTAAGATGACCACCTCCGTTAATGGTCTATTAACGGGGAGGCGGCTGTCCTTAGGATGCCCTCCCCCGCTTATCCCTGCCTATAAAGGTAGCTCCGCACCACCCACATCTTCTTCCTCCATGAGCTCACCCTTTCATTTTGACGGGGTTTGAGCTCTAAAACTCCAAAAAATCACCATTTTTGGGGAGGAGTTTTGCTCTTCAATTCCTTGAAGGAGGACACCATAGGAGGTTTCTATGCGCTCCATATCCTTATTCTGCTCTCTTTTTCAAGTTTCGGGTGATCTAGATCTAGATCTAGAACTAGATCTATGGTGGAGGAGAGAGAAAACAAATCTGGTTCTTTATTTGCTTGAATTTCTTTGTAATGCCACTGTACTTATGTTTTGTAACGTTAAGTCTTTAGTTCAACTTAAATTAAGGCTGCGTTTGGTTCAATTCAACTTCTGAAAAGTGCTTCTGCTAAAAAATGCTAACAAATATGTGGAGCCTGAAACTGCTTTTCCAGATGTCCGCAGGATATCATCATCTCATAATATCCATCCCAATTCCATCCAATTCATAACACACTACTACAAAAATGTTTTTGGAGATGACCCATTTTATTTTCCGAGGTGGTTGAAAATGGCACCCACCTCCAGAAATAGTCAAGTGGCTCAATATAATGGTTGCAAGCCCAAAGCCAACCTCTAGAAACCAATCTTCACAGGCATGCCTCTTAAAGAAAGCCGCCTAAAAAAAGTAGGGATATCTTCACAGGCACTTCAAGTAGATTTTCTAAGGGGTTTCTGATGAGAAACCACCTTTCAAAATAGTTGCCACGCAAGTAATCTATAAAACTTTCATATATGAAGTCGAGTGTGGACAAACTTTATATCAAATTATAGAGCGGGTGATGAGATCAAAAGCTTTGTAGTTGATAGTCTTAAGATTTGAGATTGTTTAGAAGCCCATATATTCTTTCTCAGATTTTGAAATCCAAAACCTTGAATTTTCAAACGATTTGGGATGGACACACTCTATAATGGGATCTATTTCTAGTTCACAACTTTTCATTTAAAACCGTGTAGTGTCAAATGCGCACTACAAAATTTGGGAGGGTGAATACAAAAGAATATTATATTTATTTATATTATAGTCAAAAGTGACGTATATGCTTGTGAGATAGTAAGGAGGCTATATATGCACGATGGCCGACGGGTGAGGTGATGAGGTCTCAGGTTATCCTAGGAGCACGCTCGCTTGAAAGATCACGTTACATATGACTTATGATGCGCGATTATAGTGGTTTGCTAATGGGGCTATCTTAGTTTTTTTTTGCTATTTTTAGTGTTGTTTTTTCTTTTGTGAAAATCAGTATTAAGAGGTCGACCTCTAAGTCGACCGCATCTAGAACTTGATTTTCAAAGGCAGTTGGCTCACTCGTCAAGGGGTAGTTTGTTACCGTCTCTGAAAACCATCCATTTTCAGATATTTTCATATAGGGCCGAGCGAAAAAAACTATCTCTGAAAATCGATTTCACTACATCAGAAAATGCTTTCGTAGTAGTGCATCAAGTGAGACATGAAAACGTGATTCTAATCGTGCATCAGCTATGGTAATAGGTCTGGTTCCAATTAGGTTGGTAGGGAGGATCGGACTCATCAATCAATGCAAGGTATGGATCAGACTTAATCAAGGTATGTATGGATCGGACTCAATCAATGCAAGGTAGGGATCGACTCAATCAATGTGGTAAGGCTAGCGTTGAACCGTCCAGACGCAGCTCCCGCGCCCCATGCCCGCATCGCATCACACGCATCCCGTCCCGTCCCCATCCAGCGCCAGCGTCTGGAACCGTGCCCCGCGCCCATCCCACGCCCGCACGGCGGAACCGCGCCCCGCGCCCATCCCATGCCCGCAAGATGGAACCGTGGCCAGCGCCCATCCCGCGCCCGCATGGCGGAACCGCGACCCTGCGCCCATCTGCACCGCCTGCAGATGCGTGTCGCGGAGGCGTCTGTCGGCCTTAGGCACCCACATGCGAACCATGGCGGCGCCTCAGCAGTTGTAGGCGGACGGCGGCCTGCAACATCCAATCTAGTTTTGAAACATCCAGATGAAACATTTGTAACTTAAGCCTAAATTGGAGGAAAAAGAGTGGGAAGAGAGTAGGTGCAGCAAATATGAGGGGACTTCGAGAGAATAAATAAGTCAGTGGACTACTTCGTCTGCTAAAGATTAATTTAATTATTTGATGACAAATTTTTGTGTTAGCTATTTATTCAGGGTAGCCAAGGAAACAAAGTGAGCTGAGCTTCCGTAATGCATGCAAGCTCTAGGCAAGCACAACCAATCGCAAACTCAGTGGGGGCAAAAGTAGTACCTAACGCAAAACATGCAAAGGCCTCTTGCGTTGTCATACACACAATTCTCATATTTTGAAGTTCTTCGACGGGTCTCCTTTATGCATAATTCCTAGCTCCCCCACTGTTTGGCCGTCGATTAATCCTACCATATGGCTATATCTATAATTAATATCTATACATATCTATATATAGCCCACACAAGGAATCATATATGTATAACCTATACTATATGTCGCTGGCACTGCAGCAATAAAAACTGCGTGTTCTGATTGCACTGTACCATGCATGGACAGACAGACAGGTGCACCAATGCAGCAGGAGCTCATTGATAACGCTAGCTAAGAAGCTCCTGTACGTGGCTGTGGGTCATCAGCTCGTACAGCACTGTGACGACGACCGAATCAGCAGCAAAATGCATTCATCGCGGCCGCAGGACTAGAGCAGTCGATCAGCACGTGATTGGGTTTTCAATTCTACGTACGGCCTACGGGAGACTTGGGATGAATCCATATGCCCTAAGATTGATGACAGTAGAAATAAGTTAGTGACTATTTTACCACGTACATTGCCTCTTGATATAGTCCTTCCGTCCTTAAAAGAATACAATTATTAAATTTATAGTAAATAACATTAGCATCTATGTCTTCTAATAAATTTATTATAAAAATATATTCTATAACTAATCTAATGATGCTTACTTTGTATCACGAATGTTAATATAATTTTATATAACTTTAATCAAAGATCAAACTACTTGACTCCTCGAATAGCGAGAATTACATTTATTTGTAGACGGAGGGAGTAGTTATTGGGCGCGTTCGCTGGTCTGGATGTTCCAGACCAGCCGACTGCTCCTCCTCACAAAATACTGTTCATCAACCAGCCGCTACAGTGTTCTCTCTCTCACAAAACCAGCCAGTTTCAGGCAAGTTTCAGACCAGCAAACGGGGCCATTATCCAGAAGCCGTCCAAGGCCTCTGGCACTGTTTGATCCTGTTTATTACTTTATTCACTTTCCTATGCACCACTATTAGTACTATTTTTTTTCTTATTGATTTTTTCCAATTTATCAGTCAATGTTAATAAACTGTTTATTACCATTTTCTTTGCTGTTCCTGTTCATATATACTTTTGTTCATGTTTTTTTTTTCACTGAATATTAGCCCACGCAGCAGAGCGCGTTATGTGCTAGCTAGTCTTTATGACAGACGCTCTTCTACCCTGGGGCGCGTTTAGTTCGGCCAACTTTGGAGGTGCAAACTTTGCACAGTAAAAGATTCCCTACTATAGCATTTTGTTTGTATTTGTGAATTATTGTTCAAACATTGACTAATTAGGCTCAAAAGATTCGTCTCGTAAAGTTAAAGCAAACTGTGCAATTAGTTTTTGATTTCGTCTACATTTAGTACTCCATGCATGTACTGTAAGTTTGATGTAACGGGGAATCTTCTTTTTACATAGTGCCAAAGTTGGAAGTTTGGGGGAACTAAATAAGGGCCTGCTATGATTTTTTTTTCATGTTTGTCAAAAAAAAAAGTTCCCGTTAGCATGTTGTGAGCACCACCTAGACGAGAATGTGGAAAAATTTAAGGACCTATGGTGCATTTAACTCTACAAATTCCTTATTAGACTCTATCCTTGCGTTGGAGTAACTCATTATTCCTGCTTGCACTGGATGCGAGACACACAGCTGCATAAAACTTAACAACATACTCCTCTGAGACAAGAATACACAATAATCCAGGGTGGTTCTGAGAAGGGCTTTGACATCCCTTGTACTCTTGTGGAGTCATCAAAATTGTTGTGGTTTGGCTTCGCCAATTCTTGGCCTCTTAATCTAGTTATTTCATCACTATTATATATGTTTCTCTACAAAGCATTTGTGTTAATAACTTAATATTCATAAATAGAATGCCCATGCTCCCTTCCGTGCATCTTAAATTCTCGGCTAACTTTCAACAGCACACATTATTTCTTGATTTCAACTTATTACATTTAATGTCGTTGAATTTGATGCAACAATTTAGAGAGAACATGCATGGTACTGGGAGCACGCCTCGTGTATGCTCCTGCCAAATTGGAGCATTGACAGCCACAACACTCTAGGGGGTGGAAATGGATGTATAAAATTCTAAGTTATCTGAATCTATATTCACTAAAACTTATAATAATAAGAATATCGTATTCATATTCATTTCCGATATAGTTGATGTATCTAAATCCATTTCTTATTACTTTTGTCTCCTCGATTTCAATTGGTATTTGAAAAAAAATGTAGGATATCTGATAGTATCTGTATCTGTGAATAATATTACTAATATGTACCAATCGAATCTAATAATATTAGTTTGATATAAAAATAAAATTTCAGCTATTTTTAAAATTAATGGCATTAATTCAATATATCTAATTATGTTAATTTCAATTAACATGACCAATGATATGTAGGTTTTTTAATAATTGGCATTCACTTTTAAAACTTCTGGGTAAATAATAGCCCATGTTCTATCTTAAATACTAGTAATGCACATATAATTAATGCAATTATTAAATTATAATTTATATAGTTAATATGGCTAACAATTACCATTCATATATATAGAATTTAATATACTTATGTTTGGATCTCTCATTATACTTGTTTTTTCTAAAATTGTTAGATGGATACTTATAGACAACAAAAAGTTAAATGGATATGTGATTGTGAATTTGAATCTGAACTATCCTGATTTGTATTAGTATATCCGAGGACATTCGTATTCGTATTCGTGTCTGTGTGTCCTGACGTCCCTAAATGCAGCCCACCTTTCCTTTTTATTTATGGAGCTCTAGAACAAGCTTTCAAGTTTTTTACCGGTCTGTTAGCAGAAGATTGGAGATAGGGTGGACAAATTGGGGATAAGAAGCAAGAACAGCACGGCAAAGACAGGAGTTAGGAGGGCGTCGGTGAGGACAAGATTAACGAGTAGTTGGAATTTTGTTAGACTCTCGTCAGTTAAAAAAACTCTCGATCCTTCTCTCACAGCTCTCCACATCTCATATACTCCCGTTACACGGGCCACTCCCATCCAGTGCTCGCGGCCGGGCACAAGTTCAAACCCACTCCGGACGACGGATGAAATGTTCATCACTTGTTACATGTACATCCTTAGTACTTATGAATTGTCAAGATTGATTAATAACTCATGAGCATGTCATTTTCTTTACATGTGCCATGCTTTTCACAAATCTCATAAATGCCTATTAAATTCCCTTGCATCTACTAAATATTTACATTGCAATAAATCCTCTGAGTACAATTGTACTCACAGTACAATCATTAAGCTTTTTATAGGCACTTCAGACTTGGTGACCACCCGCCGAGACAAGCTTGGGTGAAGTCGAAGGTTTAGCGGACGATGGGATGGGCGTCCCCAATGCTGTAGTTACTCTGATGTTTAGCGATAGAGCGTAAGAGTGAAACTATAGGCTTAGTTAGCTTAAGCTTGTCGGGTTCATAAACCCGGGTCCCCAATGGACCCGCTTCCCTACAAAAACTCGGCCCAGCAGACGGCGTAGCAATAATGTGCGCCTCCCGGGCTGGCCCATATACATAATGACAGGCCAGGAGAACGATCCGGTCCCCGACCGGAAGGCCTGGTCAAAGTGGGGACACAGTCCGACTCCGACCTACTTTTCCGACCGAGGATACACCAGACCTCTGCTCACATTTCTTCCCCGACCGACACGGTCGGGGCCGACTGGGAACGACCGACCGGGGACGTTCGCTCGGTGAGGGCCCGGGGATCAGGCGAAGCAGATAAGGTAAGGCGCTCAGGTCAACCGCAATACCGAGGATCGTACCCTGCCATACCCTGCGCGCCTTCAAGACGGTGCCACTAGGCCATGCCAGACGGGCACTATGCAACCTTCCATGTGTGTCAGGGCATGAACATTATTGTAGGCGCCGACGTTTTACCATACCAGGCGAACACGGTACACTACTACAGAAAAACACTTCCGCGGCGGACGTTTTTGGTTTACCACGGCGGGCAAAGCCGTCCGCCACTGCGAAGAGGTCACGGTAAATCGTGGCCTTCCCACGGCGGACCACTTTGCCCGCCGCGGTTAATGATTTAATGCGGCGGACGCCTTAGATGTGCCCGCCGCGGTTAATAATTTCAAAAAAAAAAACAAAAAAAAGAAAAGAAAACCCTGGACAGGCCCGCTGAGCCCATCCATGGGCCCACCGAGCCCATCCAGGGCTGCAGTGCTGCCGCCGTCGCCGGATCTAGGCGTACCTGACCTCTTCCTCGCCAGATCTGGCCACGGCCGACCTCCTCCATGCCGGATCGACATGCACCTCCATGCCGCCAGATCTTCAGCCCTAGGAGAAAGAGAGAGAAGATGAAGAAGGAAGAGAGGAAAGAGTGAGGGCGATGGAGAGGGAGAGAGGGATTTGTACCTACAGCACGGGCATGCACCGCTCACCACCACGGCCACCGTCGTGCGCAGGGAGGAGGGGGCCGTCGCCGCCGTGGGGAGATCCACCATCGAGATCCACGCTGCCGCCGCCGCCATGGGGAGAGGCGGTCTGCGCCAGGCACCGCCCGCAACTGAGCCGCCAGGATCTGCCGAAGGGAGGAGATGCCGGAGGGCCGCCGACGCCCGTGCTGCCGGGAGCGCCTCCGTCCACGCCTGAGGTAGGAGGGAGATTGGGCACCGCCACCAAAGGTAGGAAGGAGGAGATGGGGCGTTGCCGCCGGAGGTAGGAGATGGCGACGGAGAGAGGCCGCCGGATCTGGTGAGGGAGAGGGAGAGAGGTGAGGGAGAGGGAGCGGCGTCGGGGGTGAGGGAGAGGGCGTGCCGAGCGGCGGTGGGCTGTGAGTGAAGGAAACCCTAGCGATGTATATATATATGAGGAGTGTGTACGGCTGAGATGGGCCGGGAGCTGGGCCTGTTTTTTTAGGAGGCGGGCCTTTTTCCGTGCCCGCCTTGGAAAATCTATTTTCCGATGCGGGCACCTTAAAATGTCCACCACGGTTAACCATGGTGGGCATTTTATGGTGCCCGCCTCGAAAAATTGATTTTCCGAGGCGGGCAAAAGTGCCCGTCTCGACAAATAAGAAAATGCCTGCCTCCGTTAATCGATCGATTTACCGTGACGGGCTAAAAATGGAGTCCGCCACGGAAGCCTCTGGCCGTCGTCACGGTTAATCAATCATGTAGTAGTGGTAGAGCCTGCCACATGCATCTGACATAAACAGTATTGTGGGCACCGACGACCGTCTCATACCCGACAGCGTGGACAACAAGACTAGGTAGCACACGTATACACTTTCACTCTCTCTGTGACTTGTAAGGCCATCCCTTTCAAAATATAAAAGAGGATGCGCTCTCTCCTCTCTAGAGGACGTTCTCTCTGGCTCTCCTCCTAAAAGAGCAACTAGACGATTCGAACACCCATCACTCTAGCCGCTTGGTTTAGAGTCCGACCGAGCCTTTTACACCCCCTTCTCATTCCTATTCGTTTGTAACCCCACAGCAAACTTTGAGCACCTAGGCTCAGGAATAAAGTCACCGACCGACTGGAACTAGACGTAGGGCACGTTGCCTGAACCAGTATAAATCCTGTGTCATTGAGTGCTAGGCCACATCCGATCACAATGCACGGCAAAACTATAAATATTTACATGTTGGTCACTTTTCGCACCGACAGTTGGCGCCGTACGTGGGGAAGACGCCGTGCGTTCACGCTTTTGGTCATCGAATGGCCCACCTTTCCATCATCTTGGCATGGTGGGCTCGAAGCGTCACGATTCGCCGGCTCGCTAGAGTTCCCCACGCTCTCACCTATTGGGACGTGGGTTTCCTCCGTCTTCGTGCCACTCCGGACCTTCCTCTTGGGAGTCCGAACTTCGTCGTCTACCGGCTCGGTGTACTCCGCCGCCCAGGAGGCGGCGGCGTCAGCGTCCATTGGAGGAGGAGCGCCCTCCACCGGCCCCGGGCCACTCGACGACCTCAACGTCGAAACACTTGCGCTTCACCTTGAGCCCATGCTGGGCTCAAACTCCACGGTGAGTAACATACATGTTGTTCTTTACTCACTATTTAACACCTTCCGCCGACTCTCCGAAGGGACCCCGTGGTCCCCACCGTAACCGCCATGCGACCGGTTCCCCTATGGCTTCGCGTCCCTTGCGGACGTGTTTGCGCAGGGGCTCCGAAGGATGCTGACACCGCCCCCTCTCACATCCAAATTTGTGGGGATGGTGGGCTACGCTCCCGCCTCCTTTCACGACCTCGTGGATGATGAGGTCAAAAGTGACGGCTCCAGCATCGGCGACATCGTGGCACCTGGCCATCCTCTGTCCCGGGAGTACGCTATGGCGGACGCCCCGGGACAGCCACCGGTGGTAGCGGAGTCTCTGCAGACTCACACCCCTCCGGACCCCCGTGCGAAGGCCTTTTCGCGTGTGCAGGAGCACGGCCAGGAGTTACAACAAAAGCGGCGGCAGTCACCGCTACTACGTGTTAACACGCCGCACAAAGACGCTATGCCACGCATTTGGCGAACGTAATATCGCTGCTGCAGTGCTCGGGGTTGGGCCCGTTAGGTCCAGCGCAACATCCTGGACGGAGGGTACGAGCCCCCTCAGTTCACTCGAGCTGGCCAGAACATCGCTGCTGTGGCATTGTTTCTGCGCGGCCTCCCTGAGCCGGCCGACCCCCCAGGAATAGGCAATCCATCGGAACCTCCGGGCACTGGTGGAGACCACCGCCGTTCAACAAGCGGAGAGCTTGGCGTCGTGACACCGGCTCGTGGCCTCTTGCCCCACCGGGGGACTGGGGCCACACCAGTCGAATCGTTCCATCCACTTGCCACTACAGTTGTCTGGTGTGGGGCAGGAAGCCGTGGCTACACCGCAGCCCAACCCGGCGCCCGCTCCACACTGACCACCTATGCGCGAATGTCTCGGGCCGAACCATGATGCTCACAGCGTCATCAACAATCGATGCCATGCCCGGCACGATGATGACGTCTATCGAGTGGCGGCGAGAGCAGGCGGCGTGGATCTCAGCCTTACCATCGAGGAGTGTGGGGACACGCTCCCCAGGCGTGGCGGTGACCAAGCGACTAGAGCCTCGGCCGGATAGCACGAGGCCATGTGCCTTTGGTCGTCGCATCCAGAGAGGGCTGTTCTCACAGCACTTCCGACCACCCACCAACATCGCCAGGTACACTCGGGAGACCAACCTCGGTATATGGCTCAAAGATTTTTGGCTCGCCTGCCGAGCAGGAGGAGTGGATGATGACCACTTCATCATCCAGTACCTCCCCATCTATGTGGGGGAGCATGTTCGAGCATGGCTCAATTCCTTCCTGCTTGAAGATCTGCGATCGGGCGGATCTCGAGGGTCTTCCTTGGGAATTTCCAAGGGGCGTATGTCCGTCTGGGAATTCCTAGGACCTCAAGAGGTGCCGGCGAGAGCCAGTGAGTCCCACGGGATTACATCCATAGGTTCTCAAAGTGGTGCAACTCGCTACCTAATGTCATCATCAGCAGAGCGTCATTAGCGCATTCCTCTCTGGTACAACCTGCGAGTCCTTGATCCACAAGCTCGGTGTGTGAAGTCCCAGACCACCCGCGACCTGCTTTCGATAACACCATGAACCACGCCTCTAGCGAGGAGGCGGTCGGGGCAATCTTTAGCGGCAGTCAAGATAGGGGCAAGGCCAAGCGCGAGGACCAAGGCGAAGGCCCCTCCACACAAAGGGGCAAGAAGAACAAGAAGGATCGGCGTCGACCGGCCAACCCATCCTTGGTCGCCGCGACCGATCGTGCAGGCAAGCAGCCCCAGTAGGGCCAACCCGACCACTTTGACGAGCTCATTGAGAGTCCATGCACCAACCACGCCTACCCCGTCAAGCACATCTACAAGGGCGCAACCTCCTCGGCGCTTTACGTGGCACGTCGGGCAAGAAGGAAGGGAAAGGCAAGGAGGAGGCGTCCAAGAAAGGAGGCACGACAGGCAAGGATGATGATAGCTTCCTCAACCTCAAGGAATGCCTCATGATCTTTGAGGGATCCGATGCCATCCACTCCAAGCGCCAACACAAGGTACGCTATAGAGAGGCTTATGTCGCCAAGTCGGCCGTCCCCTCTTTCCTTAGCTAGTCGGACTCCCCGATCACTTTTGATCGGAGAGACCATCCGTCCCACATCGCCCGACCCAGTCTATACCCGCTCATCGTCGACCATATCATCAATAAGAAGCGCCTCACCAAGGTGCTGGTGGACGGCGGCAGTGGCCTCAACATCCTCTACATCGACACCCTCGATGCCATGTGTATCCCCCGGTCGGAGCTCCGCCTAGTGAGCTCTCCCTTCCACGGCATGATCCTAGGGATGCAAGCGTACCCACTTGGGCAGATTGACCTGCCCGTCACATTTGGTGACCGAGCCAACTTCTGCTCGGAGGTCCTGACCTTCGAGGTGGTGGACTTCCTAGGGTCCTACCATGCCATCTTGGGGCGGCCATGCTATGCCAAGTTCATGGCGATCCCCAGCTACACCTACCTCAAGTTGAAGATGTTAGGACCGAACGACGTCATCACCGTGGGTAGCACCTTTTCGCACACCTACACGTGCGACCGCGAGCATTACGAGCTCACCACTGCCGTCATCAACTCCACCGAGCTCCTAGAGCTCGAGAATTCATCGACTCCAGCAGTCCCAGATTACAACAAGTCGACCTCCTCAAGTGCCGTCCATCCAACTGAGGAAACAAAGGCGGTGGGGATCGACCCCACCTACCCGACCAAGATAGTGCAGATTGGGACCAAGCTCCTGGCCAAATAGGAGAGTGAGCTCGCCGACTTCCTACGCTCCAAGCACGATGTCTTCGCATGAAAACCTTCTGACATGCCGGGCATACCAAGAGAGGTCGCTGAGCGTGCACTATGCCTCGTCCTAGGCTCAAAGCCCGCCAAGCAACGCCTGCGTCGCTTTGACAATGAAAGGCGTAGGGCCATAGGCGAGGAGATCACCAAAATCCTGGCAGCTGGATTCATCAAAGAGGTATACCACTCTGACTGACTAACTAATCCTGTTCTTGTGAAAAAGAAGATTTGAGAAATGGAGAATGTGTGTTGATTATACTGGCCTCAACAAGGCGTGTCCGAAGGACCATTTTCCTTTGCCACGCATAGACCAGATAGTCGACTCCACCTCAGGATGCAAAATCCACTCCTTTCTGGATGCCTACTCAGTCTATCACCAGATTGTTTTGAAAGAGTCTGACCAGCTCGCGACTTTGTTCATCACCCCGTATGGTTCATACTACTACGTACCCATGCCTTTTGGTCTAAAGAACGCTGGCGCCACCTATCAACGGTGCATGCAGCGGTGCTTTGCCGACCAAATCGACCCGCCCGACCAGCCTGACCAAGTCAAGCGGCCAAAACCAACAATTGCCGTCTATGTAGATGACATAGTGGTGAAAATAGCTCAAGCTAGCGACCTGATCACGAACTTGGCTGCAACATTCACGAACCTCTGAAGGTTCAGCGTCAAAGTGAATCCCAAAAAATGTGTTTTCGGGGTTCCAAAGGGGAAGCTGCTCGGATACATCATGTCCGAGCGCAGCATCGAAGCCAACCCCGAAAAAATCACGGCCAACTCCAACATGGGCCCTATACGCAATGTCAAGGGCGTACAGAGGCTCATCGGCTGTTTGGCCACCCTGAGCCGGTTCATCTCCCGACTAGGCGAGCCGGGGATGCCTCTCTATAAACTTCTCAAGAAGATAGATGTATTAAATGCGGACTATGGAGGCACAACAAGCTTTGGAAAGCCTCAAAGCATCGCGACGGCGTTGGCCCCAATCCTCGTCACTCTGAATGGGGAGAACCCTCCTCCTCTACATCGCGGCAAACAACCATGTTGTGAGCGCCACCCTGGTCGTCGAAAGGGAGGAGCCAGGACACCCCCTGAAGGTCCAGCGACTAGTGTACTTCATCGGTGAGGTACTCACCGACACCAAGGTTCGATACCCCTAGGTTCAGAAGCTTCTATACGCCATGCTGATGGCGACCCGGAAGCTCCTGCACTACTCCACCGACCATGAAGTCATGGTCGTCACCTCATACCCGCTCGAAGACATCGTCCACAACCATGACACCGTGGGACGGATCTCCAAGTGGGCCCTCGAGCTCATGGGTCATGGTATCAGGTATGTCCCTCGCACCGCTATTAAGTCTCAGGCTCTCGCCGACTTCATTGCCGAATGGGCAGAGATCCAGCTCCCGACCCCAGACGTCACCCACGAGTACTGGACGATGTACTTCAATGGGTCGGTCATGGCACCCGGCTCAGGGGCTAGAGTGGTTCTGATCTCCCCGGATGGGAGCAGGCTCCGCTACGCGATCCGTCTCCATTTTTCAGCCTCAAATAATGCCGCGGAGTACGAGGCCCGCATCAACAAACTACACATCGCCGTCGAGCTCGGCGCCACACGGCTATATGTCCGTGGTGACTCAGAGTTGGTCATCAACTAAGTCATGAAGGAGTCCTCCTGCAAGAGCCCTCTCATGGTAGAATATTGCCAAGAGGTGCGCAAGCTCGAGGATAAATTCTGAGGGATCAAACCGCATCATGTCCCCTGAAAGGACAACGATGCCGCTGATATCCTCACAAAATTGGTTGCTAGGCAAATTCCGTCTCCAGATAGGGTCTTCATCAACGACCTCCACGAGCCATCCGCCAAACTTTACAAGTGGAGTCCATCGAGAGTACTCATGAAGTGCATCCCGACCGACCAAGGGAAACAACTCCTCGAGGTCCATGCCGGAATCTATGGACATCATGTGGCCCCAAGGTCGCTGGTCAGGAAAGCCTTTCGCTAAGGTTTTTATTGGCCCACTACGCTGCACTATGCAGAGGAGGTTGTCCACAAGTATGAAGGTTGCTAGTTCTATGCTCGGCAAACTCATTTGTCAGCATGGAGCTTCATACCATCCCTATCACCTGGCCGTTCGTGATCTGGGGCCTCGACATGGTTGGACCCCTCAAAAAGGCCCTGGGCGGCTTCACTCACCTGCTTGTAGTAGTGGACAAGTTCACCAAGTGGATAAAGGCAAAGCCCATCACCAATATCTGCTCAGAAGAAGCAGTCAAGTTCTTCCTCGACATCATCTATCGGTTTGGTGTTCCAAACTGTATCATCACTGATCATGGAACAAACTTCACCGGGAAGAAGTTCCTGGACTTCTGTGATGGATACAGCATCAGGATCAATTGGACCTCGGTCGGACACCTGCGTACCAATGGTCAGGTCGATCGGGCCAATGGCATGGTCCTCCAAGGACTCAAGCCCCACATCTTCGACCGACTCAAAAAGTATGCCAGGCAATGGGTTGCAGAGGTCCCAGCGATCCTCTGGGGCCTAAGAACGACCCTGAACTGGTCCATAGGGTTCACCCTTATCTTCCTCGCATATGGAGCCGAGGCGGTGCTGCCCTTTGACCTTGATCATGGTGCCCCAAGAGTAAAGGCCTTCGACCAAGACCGAGCCATGGAGGCTTAGCAAGATACGGCCATCTTGCTTGAGGAGGCTTGTGAGACGACCGTCGTCCGCTCCGCTCGTTACCAGCAAACTCTCCGCAGGTACCATGAGAGAAAAATCATGGGAGGATCCTCGAGGTCGGTGATCTTGTACTCCGAAGGACCCAGTCAACCAAAGAGAAACATAAACTCTCTCCACCATAGGAAGGACCCTACACGGTGACCGAGGTGATCCAACCAGGCACCTACCAACTAAAGGACGACAACAGCAACATTCTCACCAACACATGGAACATCGAACAGTTACGTTGTTTCTTCCCCTAAAACTTGGTCTTACTGCCATTCAAACATTTGCTCCTACAGCACCCTAGCCCAAGCACTCTCGGCTTGGGTTTCTCGGGGTCTCCATGGGGGTGCGATACCACCCTATTTTTTTACTATCATATAGTAATACTTTTCGCCCAAACAAAAGGGCGTTGCCCAAACGAAAGGGCATTCCATTCCTTTGATTACCCTACGTAACTTATGTTTTAACCTCTCGATCGATCACACCCCGCCACGACCTATGGTTACGAGCAGCTGAGCCTTGCGGGCCACGTCTAGGTTCTTAAGGTTGCAGCCTACGGGTCAAGGGCAGGTGTGAAAAATAAAGGACAAAAAACAAAGCTACACAAGAGTAAAAACAAGGGCGGATGGGACAAGCTTCCCCTCACGAGTGATTTTATCACAAAATGAACTCAAAATATTCACGAGTGTAGAACTGTTCACAAGGGGCTCCCCCACGAACTCATATTTTACATGAACTGACTATTTCTACTCTAAATGCTATTGTGGCCCTCCGGCGGCATCGGTTGACGGTACGGTCGATGAGGGCGAAGGCAGCACGCTCCCGGTTAGGACGATGTTTGACTCTGTTGGAGGCGGGACGACGCTCACCTCCAACCCGGTCTCCACTCCCTCCACTAGCTGGACGACATCTTCCCTGTGCACGTCTTCAGCCACGCTCGAACGGCGAGCCTCCATCACCCACTATGTGGTGACCTGCTCGGCGACCGTCTGTGCATATGGCACAAAGCTCTCCCCCAGCGCATGGATTTTGTCTACGCTCCACCTGTCAGCATACCCTCTGTAGATGGCCACGAAGTCTAGATCGGGGTGATGGGTCGCCATCGAGGTCAGCACCCTCGATGTCTCGTAGAACATGCCATCGGAGATGAGAGCCGAACTTCATTCGGGACCTCCGCCAGCTAGACAGCGGGCGTACTGGTGCTCAGCCCTGACCCGAACACCTCGGAGACGACCACCTGAGCGATGTTGTGAATCTGGTCGAGCTCTCCCTCCAGAGCGCGTCACTCCTCTCGGGACTAGGCTAGCGCCTCCATGCCCTGACCGACCGCCACTTTGGCCGTCTCTAGCTCTTGCTCTAGAGAGCCGATCTTTCCACCCAGTTCTAGAAAAAGACGACAAATTTAGAAGCAAAGGAAAGGAAAAATCAAGGCATCAACCGGAGGTAAAATAGATACATACCAAGGCAGGCGCTTTCGAGAATGGAGAGCCCTTCCTCTTGTCGGGTCACCCTCTCGAGCAATTGAGCGTTCGACTCCTCTGCCCCGAGCATCTACCCCTGGAGCGCAACTAGTTCTTGTTCCACATCCGACCGGCCCTTCCGCTCCACCTCCAGAGCCTCCAAGGACTTCTGAAGTGGCGCCTCAGTCTCCGCATCAAGTTCCTGCTCGGCAGTGGTCGCCCGCTCAACCGTAAGCAGTTCCGCCGCCCGTGCTCCCGTCGCCTCGGCCGCCCGGTCTTGGGACTCACGGTGGGTGGACTCCAACTGGTGCCTGAGCTCATCGACCCGCCACGACGCCATTACTTCCTGCTCCACCCGACCGTGCTCCTCGCGAAGAAATTGGGACTTGCGGATCGACATCATCTCCAGATCCTGTGAGGCAAGAAGCAGGCATGCTGAGACAACCATTGAAAGGCCAAGGAGTCAAGGGCAACACCAAAAATGTAGAGAACTTACCTCTGTGATGCATGGCAGGTCAACTGTCATGGCCTGAAGGACGAGCTCAACCCTCTCCAAGGCCTCCTTGAGCCCCGCCTTGGTAAGGGTGAGATCGGACTCCATCGATAGTCCTCTCTCCCCAAGCAAGTGCTAGAGCTTCACCTCTTCCTCGTCATGAGGGACCAACCAGGCCTTTCTCGGCTCACTGGGGCAAGGCCACACCAACTCACGGTCACCCCCGACCCTCTAGAAGATCCAACCATCGCAGTGTAATGCGATGACCGGATCATCACCAGCTCCCACGATGGTCGGATGGCTGGCAGCTCCACCCCAGTCCCTGCCTCGCTAGAGCAGGGGATGTCCACCACCAGGACCCCTCTAGCTCTAACAAGGCAGGCGAACCGTGCACTCCTCTGCCGGGCGAGGCAAGGAGCCTGATTTCCCTCCTCTCCTCCACCGTAGCCATTGGGGGACGGACCATGAGAGTCACCTCCGACCCGACCTCCGCCATCACAATGAGGATCACCACCATCACCGCCACTGCCGCTGCCGCCGTGCTCGCAACCGGCCAGGAAGACGCAACCCCTAGTAAGGAAGGTCATGCCACCGCCAGTCTGCTTCCTCCCTGGCTGATGGAACGCACCCTGCCCAACGAAACATCGCATGGTGAACAGGATGTGGCCTTGACAGGGTGCAGGAAACAAGGCGCAACCACACACAAACGACCCTCTGCCTTCCCAGGTAGGGTTTGGAAGGGCCCACCAACAGAATCTCCATCGAGGAGAGGCCAATGGGTCACCCGAGTTAATTGGATGGCTGCCGAGAGATAGGTAAGGAGCAGTGGGATGCCCCATGCGGGCTATGCCGACTCCATCATGAACGACAGGCCCGGATTCCATTCGGACATATCCGATAAGAGCTCCCAAACCCGTCACTCGAGCCATCGAGGTAACTTTACCAAAAACCCTTTTATTTTCTAGTGCATAATCATTCATTCATCCATTATCATACATACATTCATACATTCATTCCATACATCGAAGCATTGCATATGCGATTGTCGCATCACAACGCTTCGCGTTGCGTCACGAAGTGGTAGTTGCCTCATTCGATATGAGCGACGACCGACTGGGGTTCGAAGGCCGGCCCACGAAGGGCTCGAGGCTGCCTTGCGTCAAACAGAGATAGGGGAGAAAAACATAGATGAGCCCCAGCGGCCCTCGCCCGATCTGCTCAGAAGCGGATAGGGTCATCTCGACCTTCTCGTTCGATCCTAACCTCGAGCCATGCCCACAGAATCTCCATCGAGGGGAGGCCAGCAGGCCACCTGAGTTAGTCTCCGGAATGACTCGGGGATTTGCCGAGAGGTGGGTTAAGGAGCAGTGGAATGCCACATGAGGGCTATGCCGACCCCATTATGAATGATGGACCCGGATTCCACTCGGACATACCCGTTATTGAGCTCACCGAGCGCGTCACTCGAGCCAACGAGGCAAGCGACATTAGCTCAACCCCTCTGGTTGTGGAAACTACGGATGGGGTAATGCAAAAAAATAGCCTGACCCTTCGGCTGTGCCCGATGCCCCGACACTTGAGTTTAGGCTCTGCCTAGCCCGACTCCTGGGTTGGCGCTCCATCTCGATCACCCCTCAACCGCGCCCGACGCTTGGGTTGGCGCTCTGTCTCGCATGAGCCCTCGGCCGCGCCCGACACTTGGGTTTAGGCTCCGCCTTGTTTGACGCTTGGGTTGACACTCCGTCTTGCCCGACCCCTCGGACGCGCCTGATGCTTGGGTTGGCGCTCTGTCTCGCCTGACCCCTCGGCCGCACCCGACACTTGGGTTGGCGCTCCGTCTCGCCCGACCCCTCGGCCGCGCCCAACGCTTGGGTTGGCACTCCGTCTCACCCAACACCTTGGCCGCACCCAATTCTTGGGTTCAAGCTCCGCCTCGCCTGAGGCTTGGGTTGGCGCTCCGTCTCACCTGACCCCTCGGCCGCACCAAACGCTTGGGTTGGCGCTCCATCTCACCAGACCCCTCGGCCTTGCCTGATGCTTGGGTTTAGGCTCTGCCTCGACCAATGCTTGGGTTGGTGCTCTGTCTCGCCAGACCCCTCCGCCACGCCCGACGCTTGGATTAGCGCTCTGACTCACCTGACCCATCGGGCGCGCTCAACGCTTGGGTTCAGGCTCCGCCTCGCCCGACGCTTGGGTTGGCGATTCGTCTCGCCCGACCCCTTGGTCGTGCCCGATGCTTGGGTTGGCGCTCGACATGCCCGACACTTCAGGTTCGACGATGACCCACGATCTTACACCCACCGGGTGCGCTCATGAAACGAGTGTAAACAGCTCCTTCACGACTTCACAGAAGTCCCAAAGGGGCTCGAGGGCTCCTGTCGGGTTCATAAACCTGGGGTCCCCAATGAACCCGCTTTCCTATAAAAACTTGGCCCAGCAGACGGCGTAGCAACAATGCGTGCCTCCTGGGCCAGCCCATATACATAATGACAGGCCGGGAGAACAATCCGGTCCCCGATCGGAAGGCCTGGCCAAAGTGGGGACACAGTCCGACTCCGACCTACTTTTTCGATCGGGGATCGCCGGAGCTCTGCTCACGTTTCTTCCCCGACCGACACGGTCGGGGCCAATTGGGAACGACCGACCGGGGACGCCCGTTGGGTGAGGGCCCGGGGATCAGGCGGAGCAGATAAGGTAAGGCGCTCAGGTCAACCACAATACCGAGGACCGTACCCTGCCATACCCTGCGCGCCTTCAAGACGATGCCACCAGGCCAGGCCATACGAGCACTATGCAACCTTCCAGGCATGTCAGGCATGAACAATATTGTAGGCGCTGACGTTTTACCGTACCAGGTGAACATGGTAGAGCCTGCCACATGCATCTGACATAAACAGTATTGTGGGCGCTGACGACCGTCTCGTACTCGACAGCATGGGCAACAAGACTAGGTAGCACATGTATACACTTTCACTCTCTCTCTCTCTCTGACTTGTAAGGCCATCCCTTTCAAACTATAAAAGGGGATGCGCTCTCTCCTCTCTAGAGGACGTTCTCTCTGGCTCTCCTCCAAAAAGAACAGCTAGACGATTCGAACACCCGTCACTCTAGCCACTTGGTTTAGAGTCCGACCGGGCCTTTTACACCTCCCTTCTCATTCCTATTCATTTGTAATCCCACAACAAACTTTGAGCACTTAGGCTCAGGAATAAAGTCACCGATCGATTGAAACTGGACGTAGGGCACGTTGCCTGAACCACTATAAATCCTGTGTCATTGAGTGCTAGGCCACATCCGATCACAATGCACGACAAAACTACAAATATTTACTTGTTGGTCACTTTTCGCACCGACACTTAGTACTTATGAATTGTCAAGATTGATTAATAACTCATGAGCATGTCATTTTCTTTACATATGCCACATGCTTTTCACAAATCTTATAAATGCCTATTAAATTCCCTTGCATCCACTAAATATTTACATTGCAATAAATCCTCTGAGTACAATTGTACTGATAGTACTGTCATTAAGCTTTTTATAGGTACTTCAGACTTGGTGACCACCCGGCCGAGACAAGCTTGGGTGAAGTCGAAGGTTTAGCAGACGATGGGATGGGCGTCCCCAATGCTGTAGTTACTCTGATGATTAGCGATAGAGCGTAAGAGTGAAACTATAGGCTTAGTTAGTTTAAGCTTCACCTTGTATCCTGTAATCTCCATTTTTATTTCATGTAAATGTAATCATGATGTAAAGTTCTTCAATAAATTTCAATGTATGATCTAGAGCTAACTGAATCCTTGATGATTGGTTCGTGGAGTGAAATGTCTACAACTTGATCCTGCGAGTACAACTCACATGAGAGGAGGAGTGGCTGCGGCTGTCCCTCACAGGGCTCAACATAGGCATGGCGGTGCAGGGTTGGCAGCATAGCGGTGGTGTCGCTGGCTAGCGGCGGGCAAGTGGTGTGGTGTAGGCGGCGTTAGCGTGCAGGCGCAAGGAGCTTAGAGCTAGCCTGGGGCCAATGTGGTGGGCGCGAGAGTTTCGGATATGGGCGCTTGGCTACGCCGAGCTGAGGGCAGCTAGGCTGGGAACGTGCTTGGCATGGTCGAGCGTGGGGGCCATGCAATGGGGTGGCATGGTTCCATGAGGGGACCGGGCGGCAGTTCTAGGATGGGAGCAGCGGGGCTGGGGATGAGGGCACCGGACGTGCTTGAGCGTAGCTGAACGCGATGGCGGTTAGGAACATCGGTGTGGAAGCATGCTTTATTGATGGAGAGGACTCGGTACCTAGGGTACCCATGGGGAGATAAAGGAATCACTAGTGAAAAAATGCGAGGGGAGCGAGGCGCAAGAGTCACCCTTAATGGGCAGACACATGTCCACCAATTTGTATCCTCCCCCGTGACTGGATCAACCGATCAAGTGCGCGACAATTAACCATATGCGTTAGATGAATATATACAGGACACATCTGAGGGAGGAGATTAGAGGTGGGTAGGATAGATTGGGGGGGAGGTATTTTTTAATTTCTTCACTCTTTTATAATATTGATAGATAGATAGATAGATAGATAGATAGATAAAAACAGTGTGTTTGTTTTTGTAAAGTACTGCGATAATCTCATAATTCATAAGATTTTAAAGAATACTCTAATAGAAAGTATGAAAAAAAACAGTAAGTACCTTTAAGTGGAGCTACATACTTTAGTGCAATATATATGGTTCAATGATTTGGTTAAAATTTACTTTAATCCATAATTTTTATAATCCCCGGTTTTACAACAATGCTTGTCAGATCCACTTACCTAGGCAGCATAATATTCAGACTAATCAATTGCGTTTGCTGAAGCAGCGCTATTATTGCTGCTAGATCACTAGATGCAATGCAAGTCTTCAATAGCTACAGTGCTAGGAAACCATGCAGCCACAGCCGCAGGAAAAGGACAGCGGAGCGGAGCCATTAGATTTTGTAGAATTACATCGACTTTATACACTTTGGAGTTTGGATAGGTGTTTATATCCAATAAAAGGAACCCTACTTTCTTAAAAATTACATAGCTTTTGCATGACACTAGACACATATTGGAGGTACGATGAAGTCATTGAATTAGGATGATTAAGAATTACAAAATGCTTTGGTTGCCTTGATGCTATAGAGGACAAACACAGCAAAATCAGATTTGCATTCTTAATGCAACGCCCCAAAGTCCGAGGACAAACACAGCAAAATCAGATTTGCATTGTTAATGTAACGCCTAAAGTCTAAACGGCTCAGATCCATTCTGCACATTGAGTGAACCACATCCACCACCGTCCTACTTACGCTTTCGTCCTCACTTCACGTAAAAGGATTAATCCGGGGATGATGTGACAGACTCTAAAAGCCTTTTATGTTGGTCTAGCTCACGCTAAACAACCAAGGTGGGACTAAACCTTCTACAACATCTCATTAACATGCACATGAGTCAATATGGGCCAAATTCCAAATTAGACCGGATGTGACACTTAACAATATAGTTACTCATAGGTATTCTTAACAATATTTGTCTCGTATATATTCAAACACAGCAAAATCACATTTGCATTTCGCTAATGAATACTCCCTCCGTCCCAGAAAGAAAGTCGTTATAGGATGCGAGCAGGTTAATCTTTTTTTTAACTTTGACTTGGTTTGTAGAAAATATGTGCAACATTTATATCTCCAAATTAGTTTATTATAAAAGTATATTCAACGATCTATCTAATGGTACTAATTATGAATTATAAATATTAATATTTTTTATATATGATTGATCAAAGTTTAAAAATTTGACGTATCGTTAAGCACAAACGACTTTTATTTTGGAATAGAGGGAGTATATCATTTGTATATGGAAGGTGCCTATAGTTCATGGTCGCATATGGAGAATGTACCGAGTACCATATATAGACCCCGTTCGCTTCGCTGAAAAAATAAGCCGAAACGATGTTCCGGCTCATTTGTTGTGAGAGAAAAACACTATCTCAACTGAAAAAAAAACTGAAAAAGACGGATTATAACAGAAGCGAACAGGGCCATAGCAAGATATATAGCTCCCGAACCATTGATGCTACAACTACTTTTAGTGTTTCAATTCAACAGTGTACAACAAACAATTTATATATATGGAATGACATGGTTCGCAATGCGGTCACTTGTACATATATTTGACACAAAAAAAAAATCGTTGTACGTTGTAAGATAGCTTGGCTAGCTAGCACACGTTTTAGTGTAAGTTGAATAATGGTAACCCGTGAATCTCGCTGCTTAGCAGGCCCTGGTTAGCAAAGCTCCGAGAGAAACGATTTTCTGCTGGTTCTGTAAAGTGATTATCTTAAAAAAATAGCTTCTTTTAATTTTGCGAAGTGATTCTCCATCGTAATTTTAAGAGTTTATGTTAAAGAATCAAAGAGAATCACTTTCAACCGTATAATCACTCCTATCAGAGAATCATCATCCATAGAGAATCAGAATCAGATGGAGTTGTACCACATATGCCCCAATAATCTACAAATCGATCTACTACGTCTGATTACCTGGCAATTTTTTTTTTGAATAAACCAATGTTTGGCTGAGTATTTTAAGGTGTACAACACCAGTCTATCGTGTGTTATATCGTCAGTTGGCCACCAAGGACGCCACGTTAAAAGCAGGAGTAATAATTAGTACTCCTAGATAAATTGATTGGATGATCTAGCTGTTCTTATAATGTGCCATAACCACTGTTTACGACAGGGGTGCTTCTCACGTCAACAGCGATCTGAAGCAGGAGTACTGCACTGCTGACCCTGCTGCCCAAATGCACAACAGCCAGCACGTAGTTGTGCTCACTCCGTCATAAAATAAGTGTCCAACTCGTATTTATAGGAGTCAACTAATTTCAATTTTAACTAAATTTATAGAAAAAAAAAGTATCGACATTTATATCTCTAAATAGATTTTTTTATAAAAATATATAAAATAACTAATCTAATGATACTTATTTAGTATCATAAACATTATTATTTATATATATACATTTAATCAAACTTAATATTAGCTGACTCATCAGAATGCATGTCAAGGGCGTCAAACCCTTGGGTAGCTGGACCTCGGCTACGTAATTCGTAGCTACGATTCGTCTTCTAGGGCGATGTTATACCCCTCAGCGACCTAGGCTTGAGAGTTGGGAGGAAGAAGACAGATTGGTTTATATCTTTCTTATTCTCCAAGGTGCCGGTTACAGGGGAAATATATAATCCTTGATGGAATAAAAATAGTAACTAATCCCTCCTCAATCTTAGGGATACTAACAACTATTGCCTATATTAGTCACTAGAAGGCTCGGCCAACCCCTGAGCCACGTCCGTGACGCGCTGGGCGCGCTCAGCCACGCGCCTGATGTCACGGGCCCGGCGCCTCCTGGTATAGGTCCGGCCGTACATGACATCTCTCCCCTCCTCCTGTACCAGCTCGTCCCCGAGCTGGAATGCTGGAAAGCGCGCGCCGAAGGAGTCCCAATCCTCCCAAGTAGCAGAAGAAGCCGGCTCGCCCTTCCAACGGACGAGGACCTGGCGCACGCCGCGTGCCAGGCGAGTGCGGACAACGCTGTCCGGTTCCGGAACCGTAGCGCCATTGTGGATGGCCGGAAGCGGCGGAGGAGCTGCCGGAGGGAGACCCGCCCATTTTTTTAGGAGCCCGACGTGGAAGACGTCATGGAGCCTAGCCCGAGGCGGAAGTGCAACACGAACGGCGACGGCGTTGATGATCTCGGTGGCCTGATAGGGCCCGAAGAAGCGAGGCTTCAGCTTCCCTGTTGCGGCGTCGGAAAGGGACGCGATGGGGCGATGACGGAGGTGCAGCAGCACCCAATCGCCCACGACGTAAGCCATCGCGCGGTGCTGCTTGTCGTATTGCCGCTTCTGGACCGCATGTGCCTGTTCCAGCCGGAAACGAACGTCCTGGAGGAACTCCTCGCGCTCAGCCATAGTCTTGGCCACAGCAGCAACCCGCGTTTCCCTAGGCTCATAAGAGCGAATGGTCGGGGGATCACGACCGTAGACAATGCGGAAGGGCGTGTCACGGAGGGAGGTCTGGTACGCCGTATTGTAGATGAACTCCGCCCAAGGGAACCACCTAAGCCATTGACGAGGGCGATCACCTGTGAAACAGCGAAGGTACATGGTGATGACGCGATTGGCCGCCTCAGTTTGGCCATCCGACTGTGGATGGAAGGCTGTCGTCATGTGCAGCTTGGCCCCCATGAGCTGCATCAACTCACGCCAAAACATCGAGGTGAAGATGGGATCCCGATCGGACACCAGGGACTGCGGCATCCCATGGAGGCGGACGATGTCGGCAAAGAAAGCCTGAGCGACGGACTCTGCAGAGTATGGATGAGCCAGTGGAATAAAGTGACAATACTTGCTGAAGCGATCCACCACAGTGAGGATGACGGATTTGCCCCGAACTTTGGGCAAAGCTTCCACGAAGTCGAGCCCAATGTCCGTCCACACTGCCGTCGGCACGGGCAACGGTAGAAGGAGTCCCGCCGGGTGGAGGTGCTCTGACTTGTACCGCTGGCAAGTGGCACAGGCACGAACAAAGTGCTGCACGTGCTGGCGCATGCTGGGGAAGTGGAAGTCACGGCGGAGACGATGTAGCGTGCGCTGGACACCCTCGTGGCCGTCCTCATGGATTGCGGCGACGATCTCCAGAAGGAGTGGCGAAGACGGGGCGATGTAGAGGCGACCGTCGTAGGTGACCAAGCCGTCCTAGACGGCCCAAGGCGCCGCGCGGGTGCCTGCGACGATCTCGTCCCGAACGGCAACGAGAGCCGGATCCACAGCCTGTGCTTGATTGTAACACCCAAAATTTTTCATTCTTTTAAAATAAGTAAATTTGATTCAATTATGTTATTAAGTGTGCATTCAAATATAGGAAATTAATAATTTTTGGGAAATTAAAATCAAATATAAGGAATAGAAACATGTTGATGCATACATGCTGCTGCATATTTATTTTGTGATGATTTGTCTTGATTCAAAGTTCAAAGGAATTCAAATCCATTTGAAAATACTTTGGAAAAACTCTAAAAATAAAAAGAAAAGGAAAAATCCTTTATCTTCCCTCCCTTCCTCAGTTTTGGCCCGCCAGCCTTTCTCCTTCCCACGGCCCGCTCGCCCTCCCCCGTTTCCTTGCTGGGCCGGCCCAGCTCGGCCAGGCAACTGCTGCCGCCGCGCCTCCTTCCCTGTCAGCCGCTGCCAGCCCGGGCCCGCCAGTCAGAGCAGCCCCCTTCCTCCCGCAACCGCAACGCCAGTCAAGCCGGTCCAAACGCAACCGCCGCTCCACTCCGCGTCGTGGGAGCGTACCCCCGCGCCCCTGCCTCTACAAAAGGAAGCCGAGGCCGTCCCCACACCCCCGCTGCTGTTCCCCGCTCCCTCTCGCGTCGCCCGTGCCTGAGGAAACTGCCGCGCCGAGGACGCCGTGATCCGCCATCCACCGAGCTCGGAACCACCACGTGGCCATCGTCCCCGAGCCATCTCCGACCTTGTTTTCCCCGCTGTGAGAACCCCCTCGACTCCCTCTATCTCCCCACGCCGTTATTTATTTGTTTCACGGCTTCTAGCGCTCTAGCCGTGTGCGCCGACGACATCCGCACCGCCGGCCATGGCGACCGCCGCCTCGGCCCTCCCCTCCGGCCGCGCTCTAGGCTTTGCCGAGATCCCCTGCTCCCCCGCTAACCCCCGGTGCCTTCGGTTGGGAAAACCGTGGCCCCTAGCCCCTGTACCGTGCTCGCCGGCGTGATCTCGCCGTCGGCAATGGCTGCACCGCCGTGGCCGCACTGTTCCGGCCGGCCACTCCCTTCTCTTCCTTCCCCAGAACTGATCCAAGCCGTCCATCTCCAGATCTGCGGCCAGGATTAGAAGTTACCCTTTCGCATGTAAATTTGTTAAAGAGACCCCCTGTTTTCACCAAATTGAACCCGCCGTCCCTAGCATAGTTTCCAGAGTACGCTTTCTCGTTTTGAAAACGTAAAGTGCACTGTTTTAGTTCAAAATACGTTTTCAGTATTTACAGAAATACCACTAGATTTGTTTTGCTCACAAAAACTTCGTTTTAGCTCCGAATTGATCCGTTCAAATTGCGTTAGCTTCGTAAATTCATAATCTACGTGTTAGTACCACTGTTAATCAAGTTTGCAACTTTTAAATTTCATGGTTAGGATTAATTAAATAAAGTGCTATAGGAAAACCCGTTTAATTCATAACTTTCGCGTTTTAGCTCCGATTTTCGTGAACTTCGCGTTGACGTGATCATAGCGAGACGTAGATTATTTTCATAAACATTTTATCTTGTTTTCTATACTGTTGGTGTACTATTCTAACTATAGGATTGTTTGCTTTGTATGAATGCCTTTGGAATGTTGTATGTTGCCGTGTTGGTCGCGTTCAGACGGTGAGGAGAACGTTGAAGATCAAGAGTTCTTCGACGACTAGCAGGACCAGCAAGAGTTTGTGAACCAAGGCAAGTACAGCATGGGCCTACCTTGATGTCCTATTCACTTTAATCATTTACTCATGTGCATATGTCTAATTTTGATCACCATAAGGACATTCTAGTCGTTTGATGACTTGTTCCCTTGACTCCTATGGGTTAATTGCATATGGGTAGATTGCTAGTGCTCTAATTGAACATGATCTACATGATGGTGAATGGTTCTATGGAACTAAAAGTATAACATGATTCATAACAAGCTGATCCATAGGGCAAAGGTGCAAATGACTTTTGATCATGTTGCACCGGCCCTCCATAAGGACTTATCTGTCGGCAAAAATCTGGGACCTGACAAATTGCAACCGTGAGAGTCATATGGCTCTGACTTTAGTTCAGTAATAGGACCTTTTCTAGCTTGTTAGAGGTTACCTTTATGGCGCAAAAGGGGCTTGCCATGTTGGGTATAAGACTGCCTCTATTCCTATGTGTATAGCCGCGATGGATATGTGCCATAGGAAAGGGGCTTCTACATCTCATCTGCCGAGGAAACCTAGCGGCCCTAACTTGTTAGAGAAATCTATGAAATGGCTTCATAGTGTACCCTGCCCGCTCACCTTGGCAGTGATATGGGAGTAATTAAACTGGGCATATGGGGATCACGACTCATGGTGAATGTGCACCACCTCCGCAGAGGGTAACAAACTGTTATAATGATCGTGCTCACGGTCACATGGCGGCCGGAAAACTCATAGAATAATTGGTTACTCATTGTTGTTCATTTATGATGGTTTATGATGATATGATCCAAATGATGCCGATATATCGATTAAGTGGGTTTAAATGGGAGCTTAAGCATAACTTGATAATACTTGATAATAAAATCTTGACTTACTAAAAGTGCTAATCTGTAGTAAACCAGTGTCAACCTTTTTGAGCTTCATAACCCCATGTTATCTTGTTAAGTACGGGAAGTACTTACGCTTGTTTATTTCTTTATTTGGACAAAAATCCCGGATGGGTAACAGATGACAACGGGTATGAGGAGTTTCCTGAGGATTTTTAGGCTTGTGGTCAACCAGTTGACCTTCCCTATGATGGTGTTCCACGAGAGAGAGTTATCTTTTATTTTTCCGCTGTGATGTATAAGACTAAGTATTGTTATTATCGTGATGTAAGATACACTGTGATGATACTCTTTTATAATTTGTTAGCTTGTGTGTGTGATTGATCCCTGGGCACACATGAGTTAGTGCATTCAATTTTATCCTTAAAATTGGGTGTGACATTGACGAAGGCGGTCGATGAAGTCGAAACATGGCGCAGACAATGCCATGACCGCCCCCGTGCTGTCCTCGGTGTCGCGGCAAGACAGCGCATCGGCGATCGTGTTCTGGGTGCTCGACTTGTACTCCACGGCGAAGTCGAACCCTAGGAGCTTCCCGACCCAGTGATGCTGCGGGATCGTGGCAAGCCGCTGGTCCAACAAATACTTCAGACTGTAATGATCGGTCCGCACCATGAAGCGGCGGCCCCAAAGGTACAGGCGCCAATGGCGGATGGCGTGGACGAGGCCAATGAGCTCACGTTCATAGGCGGCGAGGGAGCTGTGGCGAGGAGCAACCGGCCTGCTGAAGTAGGCGATGGGATGCTTGTCGTGGATGAGCACCGCCCCGAAATAGTGTGTCGACACGTCGCACTCGATGACGAATGGCTGGGCGAAGTCGGGCAGCGCCAATACTGGCGTGGATGTCACCGCGGCCTTGAGGGCCGAGAGCGCCGTGGCAGCCTCCTCGGACCAGACGAAGCCCTCCTTCTTCAAGAGCGCGGTGAGAGGCGCCGCGATCGCGCTATAGTTGTGGATGAATTTGTGATAGTAGCCCACAAGGCCTAGGAACCCGCGCAATGCACGCGCCGAGCGGGGCTGGGGCCAGTCGAGGACCGCCTGCACCTTTGCAGGATCCATGGCTACGCTGGCATCGGAGATGATGTGGCCGTGGTAGGCGATGGAGGTGATGCCGAACGCGCACTTGGATCGCTTAACGACGAGGCGGTGGTGGCGCAGGACGGAGAGAACGACACGGAGGTGGCGAAGGTGATCCGCCTAGGACGCACTGTAGATCAGAATATCGTCAAAAAATATAAGGACGAACCGGTGGAAGAAGGCGCGAAGGACGTCGTTCATCAGCGCCTGGAATGTGGCTGGGGCGTTGCAGAGGCCAAATGGCATCACCAGGAACTCGTACAGCCCCTCGTGTGTGCGGAAAGCGGTCTTGGCGATATCCTCGGGCGCCATCCGGACTTGGTGATAGCCGGAACAGAGGTCGAGCTTGGTGAAGAATTTTGCGCCGTGTAGCTCGTCGAGCAGCTCATCGACCACCGGGATCGGGAAGGCGTCCTTGACTGTGATGGCGTTCAGGGCGCGGTAGTCGACGCAGAAGCGCCAGGAGCCATCCGCCTTCTTGACGAGGAGGACCGGGGACGAGAACGCCGATGAGCTCCGCCGAATGAGCCCTTGCTGAAGCATGGCGGCGCACTGTCGCTCCAGTTCATCCTTGTGCGTGGTCGGGTAGCGGTATGGGCGCATGGCCACCGGCTGGGACCCGGGCTGGAGGATGATGTGGTGGTCGCTGCTCCGAGGAGGAGGCAGACCACTCGGCTCGGCGAAGAGGTCAGAGAAGCTCTCGAGCAGCTCGTCCAGCAGAGACGTCGTGGTCTGGGTGACGTGGGCACTGGTCGTGGTCGGCCCTGGCAGACCACTCCAGCACAGCTCGCGGCCCTCGAGCTGGAAGGAGACAGTGCGGGTGCTGAAATCCCAAACAATGGGTCCTAGTGTTGCCAGCCACTGGGTCCCTAGGACCATGTCAAAGCCGGCGAGAGGCATGACGTAGAGGTCGGCGCTAAATGGCGTGCTGTGGATGGAGAACGCCGCGTTGCGAGCGACGCCCACGCATGACACACACTCCCCGTTTGCGACGGTGGCGGTGAGACGTGGTCGGAGCTGGAGAGGGAGGCCGGTGAGCTATGCCACGTCGTCCGATATGAAGTTGTGCGTGGACCCGGAGTCCAAAAGCGCGACAAGGCGAGTGGCGCCCAGCTGGACGTGGACCTGCATGGTGTCGCTAAGGCGGACACCGGCGATGGCCTACAGGGAGAAAGCAGGCGACTCCTCAGAGCCTGCCTCCTCGGTGGGCTCCTCCGTGTCGTCGTCCTCGACGGTGCCGTCCAGGAAGAAGAGGCGCTTGCTGACCCGGTTATGGCCGTGGGAGAACTTCTTGTCGCAGTTGTAGCAGAGGCTAAGACGGCGACGTTCTTCCTGCTCGACCGACGTTAGCTGCTTGATCGGTGGTCGGCCGTCGATGGCGGCTGGTGGAGAGGTGGTCACCGCACCGCAACATTAGGCGTGGGGCGGGGCGAAGCGGCGCGCTGGCGCTTCATGCGCTAACGGTGGTCGAGGGCGATGAAGCGCCTCCCGCGATTCGGTGGCGGGCCAAACTCATCGCGCCGCCCGGATTGGGGTTGTGCACCGCACGCCGAGGCTAAGCGGGGCGAGGCCGCCCGGTGAAGTCTTTGGACGCACGCTGCGCCTCGTCGAGAGACCCGCCCGTGGCGGCAGCGCTGGAACCGATCTCGATAGTTGGCGGCGGTCTTTGGTGCGGCGGCAATCGGCCGAAGCTTGAAGAGAGGCGCGCGGACCGCGAGGGCGGGCCGCACCGCGCAGTTGATGAGCTCCTTGAATCGGCGCCATGATGGAGTACCCTCGTCCGTCTGGACTTGGATGTACCACATCTGGGCCCCGTCCTCCAGGTTGTAAGAGGCCATCCAAACCTTCTCCTCCTCCATGATCCGTTGCTGGTGGAAGTAGGATTCGCAGCGATTGAGAAAGATCAGCGGATCAGACTTGCCATCGTACCTCGGGAAATCCATCTTCTGGAATTTGGGAGGACGATCGACAGAAGGGACGCCCTCGGCTTGCTTGGAGCCCGAGGATGATGAGCGATCGGTGGAGAGGGCCGTGATTGCCGTCGCGTTGGCCTCGACGGTGGTCTGCAGGCGCTGGAGTGCCTTCGCGAGCGACTCAACGGTGGACCTCAGATCGTCGCCCATGCTGCTGGCGTAGGAGGACGCCGGTGATGGCTGTTTGATCGGAGGTGGAGTGGGCGGGTCGGCGGCTAGAGCGCGGAAAGAAGAGGATCGCCGAGATCGTGATACCAGGTTGTCAAGGGCGTCAAACCCTTGGGTAGCTGGACCTCGGCTACGTAATTCGTAGCCGCGATCCGTCTTCTAGGGCGATGTTATACCCCTCAGCGACCTAGGCTTGAGAGTTGGGAGGAAGAAGACAGATTGGTTTATATCTTTCTTATTCTCCAAGGTGCCGGTTATAGGGGAAATATATAATCCTTGATGGAATAAAAATAGTAAGTAATCCCTCCTCAATCTTAGGGATACTAACAACTATTGCCTATATTAGCCACTAGAAGGCTCGGCCAACCCCTGGGCCGCGTCCGTGACGCACTGGGCGCGCTTAGTCGTGCGCCTGATGTCACGGGCCCGACGCCTCCTGGTATAGGTCCGGCCGTACATGACATCTCTCCCCTCCTCCTGTACCAGCTCGTCCCCGAGCTGGAATCTTTGAAAGCGCCGCCAAGGAGTCCAGTCCTCCCAAGTAGCAGAAGAAGCCGGCTCGCCCTTCCAGCGGACGAGGACTGGCGACGCCGCGTGCCGTGCTGTGCAAGTGCGGATAACATTTGTTCGGTTCGGAACCGAAGCGCCATTGTGGATGGCGGAAGCGGCGGAGGAGCTGCCGGAGGGAGACCCGCCCATTTTTAGGAGCCCGGCGTGGAAGACGTCATGGAGCCTAGCCGAGGCGGAAGTGCAACACTTAACGGCGACGGGCGTTGATGATCTCGGTGGCGATAGGGCCCGAAGAAGCGAGGCTTCAGCTTCAGTTCTGCGGCGTCCGGAAAGGGACACGATGGGGCGATGGCGGAGGTGCAGCGAAGACCCAATCGCCCACGGCATAAGCCACCGCGTGGTCTTTGCTTGTTGTATTGCCGCTTTTGGACCGCTTTGTGCTCGTTTCGCCGGAAGCGAACGTCTGGAGGAACTCCTCGCGCTCAGCCATAGTCTTGGCCACGCAGAAGACAACCTGTTTCCCTGGGCTCATAAGAGCGGATGGTCGGGGATCACGGCCGAGACAATGCGGAAGGCGTGTCATGGAGGGAGGTCAGCACGCCGTGTTGTAGGCGAACTCCGCCCAAGGAGCCATCTAAGCCATTGATGAGGCGATCACCTGTGAAACAGCGAAGGTACATGGTGATGACGCGATTGGCCGCCTCAGTTTGGCCATCCGACTGTGGATGGAAGGCTGTCTTACATGACAATGCAAGATGTGCATTTATTTTGAGACGGAGGGAGTAAATTTGGCGTTATGGGATGCGAGCAGGTTAATCTTTTTTAACTTTGATTAGGTTTATAGAAAATATGTGCAACATTTATATCTCTAAATTACTTTATTATAAAAGTATATTCCACGATCTATCTAATAGTACTAATTATGAATTATAAATATTAATATTTTTTTATATATGATTGGTCAAAGTTTAAAAAATTGACGTCTCGTTAAGCAAGAACGACTTTTATTTTGAAACAGATGAAGTATATCATTTGTATATGGATGGTGCCAATGGATGGTGCCAATAGTTCATGGTCGCATACGGAGAATGTACCGAGTACCATATATAGCAAGATATATAGCTCCCGAACCATTGATGCTACAACTACTTTTAGTCTTTCAATTCAACAGTGTACAACAAACAATTTATATATGGAAAGACATCGTTCGCAATGCGGTCACTTGTACATATATTTGACAAAAAAAAATCCTTGTACGTTGTAAGATAGATTGGCTAGCTAGCACACGTTTTAGTGTAAGTTGAATAATGGTAACCCGTGAATCTCGCTGCTTAGCAGGCCCTGGTTGGCAAAGCTCCAGAGAAACGATTATCTGCTAGTTCTGTAAAGTGATTCTCTTAAAAAAAAAGTAGCTTGTTCTAATTTTGCGAAGTGATTCTCCATCGTAATTTTGAAAGTTTATGCTAAAAAATTAAAGAGAATCACTTTCAACCGTATAATCACTCTTATCAGAGAATCACCTTCCGTAGAGAATCATAATTAGATAAAGCTCTACCAAATATGTCCAATAATCTACAAATCGATCTACTACGTCTGATTACCTGGCAATTTTTTTTTGAATAAACCAATGTTTGGCTGAGTATTTTAAGGTGTACAACACCAGTCTATCGTGTGTTATATCGTCAGTTGGCCACCAAGGACGCCACGTTAAAAGCAGGAGTAATAATTAGTACTCCTAGATAAATTGATTGGATGATCTAGCCGTTCTTATAATGTGCCATAACCACTGTTTACGACAGGGGTGCTTCTCACGTCAACAGCGATCTGAAGCAGGAGTACTGCACCTGCTGACCCTGCTGCCCAAATGCACAACAGCCAGCACGTAGCTGTGGTCCCTCCGTCCTATAATAAGTGCCCAACTCGTATTTATAGGAGTCAACTAATTTCAATTTTAATTAGATTTATAGAAAAAAAGTATCGACATTTATACCTCTAAATAGATTTTTTAAAAATATATATAAAATAACTAATCTAATGATACTTATTTAGTATCATAAACATTATTATTTATATATATACATTTAATCAAACTTAATATTAGCTGACTCATCAGAATGCAAGATGTGCATTTATTTTGAGACTGAGGGAGTAAATTTGTCAAGCGCAAGAAAGTCGTTATGGGATGCGAGTAGGTTAATCTTTTTTAACTTTGACTAGGTTTGTAGAAAATATGAGTAATATTTTGTCGGGGACTTAATACTGGGGTACCCCATGAGGTGGAGCTAATAACCATCAAACGTTGATGCTCTCGAGCAGACAAGCACGCAACTGCACTTCTTGTCCATACGATCGCGCCTCGCCTTGACCCCTGTGGCTGGACTCCGCCTCGCCCAACCCCGAGGCGGACTCCGCCTCGCCCGGCGGTGAGGGTCGGCTCACTCGCTAGACGCCGGAGGCCTGGCCCCGCCTCACTCGACGGCTAAGGGTTGGCTCCGCCTCGCCCGACGACCAGGGACGTGCCTCGCCTCGCCCGACCCCCGGAGGCAGACTCCGCCTCGCTCGACGGCTGAGGGCTGGCTTTGCCCCGCCCGACATCCTGGGACAGGCTCCGTCTCGCCCGACGTCCCGGGGCTGGCTCCGCCTTGCCCGACAACTGCACCCTGCTCCTTCATAATGACGGGCACAGGGTAGGACAGGACACTCAGGTCAACCGTAGTACAAGGGACCATGCCCTGCGCACCTGCGAGAAGGTACCGTCAGGATACGACGGGACGGGCGCTTTAAGCCCTCCCAGGTATGGCAGAGCCCGAATAGTGTTGTAGGCGCCGACTTTTATCCTACAGTGTTGTGGGCGCCGCCATCAGCCCTTGGGAGCGGATCCTAACAAAGGCATACGACAACCACTACAGTCCAGGAGGGAACTCACATCATCAACAGTAACAAACGCATGGTCACTTCCCCGTCCGCTCCCCATAGGGTCACAGCTCGGTACCCGGACGCGCCGCATCGTCCGTCGGAGCAAGATGGGACGTAACCACTTACTGAAATGAAGCCAGGGGACGGCCATGTCAGGATCAACGAATGTGCTATCCCTGGCATGGTCTGCCATGTCAGCAGGGCAGGCTCAAGGGAAAAAGGAAGACCTGGCGTCTTCGAAGGGCCATCTCTACCTTTGTTTTTTTCCTCTTTCTCCCATCTGTAACCCTTGCTCCCCCTTGGTCTATAAAAGGGAGGGCAGGACACCCCACTAAGGGGACGGATCAATTTCATACGTAAGACATCACACAACACACGGCTAAGCAGCAACCAGGCTCTTGGCATCCTTTCGACCCTTCCATCGGAGACTTGGGACCTGTCCCTCTCTCGACCGTTTGTACCCCCTACTACGAACCTTTTTCGGTACTAATAACACGAGCAGCAGCAAACCGGACATAGGGACATTCTGCCTGAACCAGTATAAACCTTGTATCCTTTAGTACATCATCCGAGCCTAACGCGCAATAAATATAAATTTACTGGTTGGTGTTTGTTCGAAACATCGACAGTTGACGCGCCAGGTAGGGGACCTTTGCGCGTTCCACATCAGGCCATGGATGGCTAACCACGGCATCGGTGGGTCCTAGGCGCACACGCGCGCGGGAGCCCTAGCCTTCATTATCACGGTGGGAGGAGAATTGGCATTAGCTCACACGGCCATCCAATCTCTCCTCCATCGGCCTCAACCACGAGAGGCTTGGGCGCCACCATGGCCTCCCTTGGACCCCAGCAGTCTAGGGAGGACCCAGCGTCGCCTCGCCCTTTCCAATGCCAACAACATGATGCGGTCTTTCGGAGGAGGATCCTCTCTCGGAATGCCTCATACGGAGTGCCCCAATAGCGCTTCCGTTCGGTCTCCTACAACGTCTTCACAGAACTGTTAGCCACCTTGTGGCACGACGCATGGTTCAGCCGCCTGCAAACAACAAGTTTGTGGGGGTGATCGAACACGTCACGGAGTCTCTCCACAACCTCCTCATAGAGGAGCCGGGGTCATCCTCTGGCTCTGACTCTAGCAGGGGGAGCCATCACCCCTCCTGGGACTGCTTCATGACGTGTACCCCCGAGGGGCACGTCGAAAGCATCTCTGCCAAGGAGGCTACCCCGGCGGGCAACATCGGCGGCAAAACCAAAGGGGAGACAGCGGGCCCACCTCACGTGGGGGTGCATCAGCTGAGAGTCCAAAAGTGAGAGATCGATGAAGCCGGACTCCAGCTTGTGTGGGAATACGTGGAGGTCGATCGGGAGATCGAATGCCACGGAGACGGTGGGCACGCACGCACCGTGGCCCGTGACGTAAACCAAAGGATCATCGCCGATGATGAAAGCCTTCCTCACTTCGCTCGGGCAAGCGTAACATCGCCCGCCGCAATGGCCTTGCTCCATGGCCTTCCAGGCCGCATAGCGCGCCGAGGATCGTCGGGCCCATCGAGTAATTCAGATCTTCGCTGAGCGCGGCGGCGGCGCGGCGGAGAGCTCGTTGTCTCCAATGACGCGAGCTCAACACCAGCCGTGAAACGCCCTCTAGGTGTCCCGGCAGGACGATCGGTCCACCAGCACCACAAGGCAGCAGCAGCGGCTGCTGCGGTCCAGATACATCAACGTCTCGGCCATAACCACGATGCACGCAGCACCCTCGATGCCTGCAGACGTACCTATAGCGACCCGAGAGAAGGAGCCCACCATGGCTATCATCCTCGTCGTGGTGGGCGCTACGACAACGGCAAGGACCCGAGCCCGAGCCCCGACCTGCCAGGCCCTCAGGCCTTCTGTCGACACATCCTCAACGCTGCTTTCCCGCCAAGGTACCGACCACCTACCAATATCCCTAAGTACTCTGGGGAGACAAACCTCGGACTTTGGCTCAAAGACTATCGGCTTGCCTACCAAGCCGGTGGTGCAGATAATGACGACTTCATTATCCGCAACCTTCCACTATTCTTAGCCGATTCGGCACGAGCGTGGTTGGAACACCTACCGTCCAACGCGATCCAGAGTTGGGCGGATCTGAAGGAGATCTTTGTAGGGAACTTCTAAGGCACATACAAGTGCCCTAGGAACCCATGTGACCTCAAGAACTGCTGTCAAAAGGCCGGTGAGACCCTCTGAGGGTACATCCGGTGGTTCTCCTAGTAGTGCAACGAGCTCCCTAACATCGCCGACGCCAACATGATAGGAGCCTTCCTGTCTAGGACTACCTACGAGTCTTTGGTTCATAAGTTGGGATGCAAGGGCCCGCGGACCACCAAGGAACTCCTGGACATCGCCACCAGCCACGCCTCAGGAGAAGAGGTGGTCGGAGCGATCTTCGATCGTCTCGAGGGCAAGACAAGGCGGGATGAGGGTGCCGGTGAAGGCACCTCCAATTGTTCCACCAAAAGAAAGAACAAGAAGCAACGACGCGAGGACTCGCTCGTGGCTGCTGCTGACCGCAAGGGTGGTCAGAAGCCCGTGGAGGGCACTCCGAACCACTTCAAAAAATTACTTGAGGGCCGTGCCCGAACCACGCCTTCCCGGTAAAGCATCTACTCAAGGACTGTAGCCTCATGCGACGGTTCCTGTCCGGAGGCTCCAACAAGGGGGAGTAGGGAAAGGACCCTACCCCCACCAAGGACGATGCCGAGGAGAAGGACGATGGCTTTCCGACACTGGATGGCTGCCTTATGATCTTTGAAGGATCAGCGGCCTACGACTCCAAACATTGACAGAAGGTCACACGCCGCAAGGTCTACACAGCCAAGCCGGCCACACCTCCCTTCCTCTGGTGGTCAGAGTCTGCCATAACCTTCAACCGGACCGACCATCCAGATAGTGTCCCACACCCAGGGAGATATCCACTTGTAGTCGACCTGATCGTCGGCCCAAAATGACTCACCAAAGTACTGATGGATAGAGGCAGCGGCCTCAACATCATGTACGCCAAGACGCTCGATGAGATGGGCATCGACTGGACATGCCTCCGCCTAACCCGAGCGCCTTTCCATGGCATTGTGCCTAGGAAGCAGGCTGTTCCACTCGGGCAGATCAATCTGCCCGTTACCTTCGGGGATCATTTTAATTACAGGACTGAAACTCTCAGCTTCGAGGTAGTTGGGTTCCCTAGAACATTCCACACCATCCTAGGATGTCCATGCTACGCAAAGTCCATGGCCGTCCCCAACTATACAAACCTCAAGCTAAAGATGTCGGGCCCCCATGGGGTCATCACCGTCGGCACCTCCTTCCAGCGCGCCTATGAGTGCGAGGTCGAGTCTTCTTGGTCACGCCACAACAATCGCCGCCTTAGGGGAGCTTGCCACCCCTCGGGGAGGAGGTCACCAAGAAGCGTCCGATGCCAAAAAGTCAACCAGGTCATTCGAGCCGGTAGAGAGCTCTAAGGAGGTCCTCATGGATCCTAACAGCTCTGAGGGCTAAACGGTACGCATTGGTACCACGCTTTCCTCCAAATAGGAAAGAGCGCTCGTCGACTTCCTCGACGACAACAAAGACATCTTTGTGTGGAAACCCTTGGATATGCCAGGCATCTTTGAGGAGGAGGTCACCGAGCATACCTTGAAGATCCACCTGTGCTCCAAGCCGCTGAAACAACGCTGCGTCGCTCGACGATGAGAAAAGAGGGCCATCGATGAGGAGATAGCCAAACTTTTCGGTAATTTGAATTCATCAAAGAAGTGTACCACCTAGAGTGGTTAGCTAATCCTGTTCTTGTATGAAAGAAGAGTGGGAAATGGAGGATGTGTGTTGACTATACGGATCTCAACAAGGCGTGCCCAAAGGATCACATTTCCTTTGCCGCGCATAGACCAAATAGTCGACTCTACCTCGAGGTGCGAAACCCTCTGCTTCCTTGATGCGTACTCCGACTACCATCAAATCACGATGAAAGAGTCCAACCAGCTCATGACGTCTTTCATCACCCCCTTTGGATTGTTCTGCTGCGTTTCAATGCCATTCAGATTGAAGAACGCTAGGGCTACGTACCAGCGCTGTATGCTCAAATGCTTCGGGGACCTCATCAGGCGGACCGTTGAGGTCTACGTCGATGACATCGTAGTTAAGTCCAAATGGGCTGACCACCTCATTGCCGATCTTGAGCAGACCTTTGCAAAACTCCGAGCGAATAGCATCAAACTCAATCCCGAGAAGTGTGTTTTTAGGGTCCTGAGGGGCATGCTGCTAGGCTTCATCGTCTCCGAGCGTGGCATCGAAGCCAACCTGGAGAAAATCTCAGGGATCATGAGGATGGGCCCGATTCAGAACATAAAGAGGGTTCAACGAATCACAAGGTCGTCGATCAAGAGTACTAGACGATGTACTTCGACGGATCCCTGACGAAGAAGGGCGCCGGCGCGGGGCTAGTCTTCGTATCACCCCTCGGGGTTCACATGAGGTACATGGTTCGTCTCCATTTCCCCTCATCCAATAATGTGGCCGAGTATGAAGCACTCATCAACGGCCTACGCATCGCCATCGAGTTGGGCATCCGACCCTCGACATTCGGGGCGACTCCCAGCTGGTCGTCAACCAAGTCATGAAGGAGTCGAGCTGCCACGACACCAAGATGGCTGCGTACTGCCAAGTAGTCTGATGGCTGGAGGACAAGTTCGACGACCTCAAACTCAATCACATCCCAAGGCGCCTCAATGAGGCGGCCGACGCGCTTGCAAAAGCGGCGTCCGGTCGAGAGGTGCCAGCGGTGTCTTCGCTAGCGACCAACACAAGCCCCCGGTGTCGCAAAGGGTCGGAACAGGCCGACGATGGTTCATTCGATCCAACCTCGGGGCTAACCAATCGACGGCTCCATCCGGCCCCGAGGTCATGGAGCTTGAAGGGGGATCCAATGATGAGCCCGACCTTTCGCTCGGTCGACAGAGAATGCTCTACCTCGACTACCTCCTCCATGACATGCTACCAACGGACAAGACAGAAGCTCGACGGCTCGCACATCGCTCCAAATCCTTCGTTCTTGTAGAAGGTTTACTCTACAAACAAAGCCACACCAGATCCTCAGCTCTGCATCCCCCCTCGAATAGGGAAGCTTTTGCTAAGTGATATCCATGGTGGGGTCTGCAGTCACCACGCCGCGCCTGGAACCTTGGTTGGGAATGCGTTCCGACAAGGCTTCTACTAGCCCACTGCAGATGGCCAGCCATTTGGCGATCGACGCACCAAAGGAAGGGTGCCGATGTACTATGCTCGACAAACTCACCTCCCGGCCCAAGCACTCCAGATGATCCCCATCATGTGGTACTTCATGGTCTAGGGGCTCGATTTGGTTGGGCCTCTCAAGAAGGCACCCGGGGGCTACACCCACTTGCTTGTCACCATAGACAAGTTCACAAAATGGATCGAAGCTCGGCCGATCTCCATGATCAAGTTTGAGCAAGCTGTGTTGTTCTTCCTCGACATCATCCATCGCTTTGGAGTACCAAACTCTGTCATCACGGACAATGGCACACAATTCACTGGCAAGAAATTCCTTCGATTTTGTGATGAACAACACATCCAGGTCGATTAGGCCACCGTCGAGCACCCCTGAACGAACGGGCAGGTTGAGCGCGCAAACGGCATGCTCCTATAGGGCCTCAAGCCCAGGATCTTCAACCGGTTGAACAAGTTCGATTAGGCACGCTGGGTCGCCGAGCTCCTTGTGGTGCTCTGGAGCCTAAGGGCGACTCCGGCGAGCCATCGGCTACACGCCTTTCTTCATGGTTCACGGTTCGAGGCCGTCCTCCCAACCGACCTCGACAATGGAGCGCTAAGAATCAAAGCATACAATGAACAGGGAGTCGAGGCATCCCATGAAGACGCCATGGACCAGCTAGATGAAGCTCGCAACGTCGACCTCCTCTGTTCGGCCAAGTACCAGCGAGTAATCGCGACGGTACCACAACCGACGGTCAAAAGGGACCAAGCCTTCAGCCGTCGGGGACTGGTTCTCCACCTTGTGCAGAGCAACAAGGACCACCACAAGCTCTCCCTGCCTTGGGAGGGGCCGTATGTCATCGCGAAAATACTCCGGCCAGGCGCCTATAAGTTGAAAACCATCGACGGTGAGGTCTTCACCAATGCCTAGAACATTGAGCAGCTACGTCATTTTACCCTTAAATAAATGCATACTTTCTCTTATCGGGTTTTGTCATCAAAATCCTCGATCTTCGTGACATCCGACCCTACAAGTGTGAGGGGTCGGACCTCACTGTAATTTGGTATGAGCACGTTTACCTTGCAAAAACATTCTCTCGTGGTTATCTTGCAAACATTCTCTGTGTTTTTCCTCTTTTCTCACGGTAAGTCCTAAGGGCTAGGATTTTGGGGACAAAATTTGAGTATAACTGGTAGGACTACGGGAAACCCACGCCCCAGTGGCTACGGTCTCTTTGCTCACCAGTGTGATCAGAATTGACTCACCCACACTCCAAGTCTTTTGCGACCGTAACTATGGGAAGGGTCAGAAGACATTAAACCTCTTTTGCCAAAAAGAGGGAGAAGAGCTGAAAAGCTATTTGCCATAACAAAATTTGAGAACATGTTCATTTTTGCACAAATTCATCGCTTACAAAGTGATTTCATCACGAAAAGGAACTGATGTATTCATGAATACAAAAAATAGTTCACACGGGGGCTCCCCCACAAATTAAATGATTACATTTGCTAACCATTTCCACTCTAAGTACTACTACAGTCACCGCGCCACGCTCTCCATCGGCAACATCCTACCGCCCGAGGGATCCTCGAGGGCGCCATCGTCTGCTAACGCCGAGCATCGATCGGGCGACCATGGTGTCTTCGCTTAGGGCATCCAGGACTACGCCATCGTGATCACCGCAACCCCTAACAACGGCACTCGGACAGGGGCACCGCCGCCAGAGAATGGTCGCCATGGTCGATGGATGTCTCGACATCTCATCAAGCTTCAAGAACTGGCTGATCTCGAGGGCGCAAGGGCAAAGCCCCCCATCGACGTAGTCCTCGGGTGGCTTCCCCACCGACAAGACTTCCGCCCAGAAGATTCGGCCAAGAGCTTCCCATATGGCTCCATCTCAATGAAGGCCTTGCGAACGACGGCAAACCCGATGACGCTCAGCACCCTCCAGTGCTCCTCCTCCTTCGGTGGAAGTGGCCCCATCTCGGCGAAGGCAGTCGACACCATCTCATCTACGTTAGATGACCTCCAGCTCAACATCGTGCTCTGGATTCACGAGCGGATCTGTGAGTTTTTCTCTCCTCAGCATTACCCTCTCTCACTTAGGAACCGCTGCGATGCACACGCATTCGGTGAAAAGGAAGAAGGAGAGGAGGTAGCAGCTCAAGAATAGGTAAAGGAATGGGGACGAGAACCCCCTCCCTCCCCCTATTTAAGGAGGAGACGCAGCAGCGGAAGAAAGGCGAAAGGGTGGGACGAAAAACCCTCGCCCTTCCCCTATTCAATACAGATGGGAAATCGATGCTGACGGGAATTCAAGGGAATGCGCCTGGACCGATGGGACGCGCTCTGATCGATGAGACGTCGCCTGGTCAAATAGGATGTTGCTTGGGCATGGCCCACCACTACAGACGTTGGGCGCGAGAATCGTGGAGCACCCGCATGCAAAGCGTACTCTTTTGCTTCCCAGCGGGACCATGGAATGACCCAATAATGGAACCTCTATCAAGGGGAGCCCAATGGGCCTCTGGTCGATTGGATGTCCTAGGCGGGGACGCCGAATCTAATGGCCACCGAAAGATAAACACCTTTGTTTATTTACTTTATGCGGTCAATCTTACTACCGAAGCTCCGATCCCGCAATGGCGAAACACGGACATCGCCGAGGGCTGCCAAGAGTGTCTACTCATTTAGATGGTTCTCTTCGCCCGACCCCTCCTTACGTTTGAAACCGAAGACACGGTGTGCGGGTGTAAAACTTTGAGTAAAACTGGATGAACCACTAGACCCCACGCCACGGCGGCTACGTGTTTTGTTCACCAAAGATAATCAAATTCATAGTTCCCGCACCCCAAGCTTTAGCATCTACCTTCTCGAGAAGGGTTTGGAGGGGTCCTCCTGCAGAATCTCCTTCAAGGAGAAGCTGTCAGGTCGCCTAAATCAATCGAACGGCTTGGATAGCCGTTGAGAGACAGAAATGAAAAATTGCGATGCTCGTGCAGGTTACACCGGCCCCATCGCGAATGTTGGACTCGAACCATGCACCTAACATGTCCGTAAGAGCTTCCGCCGCTCATGCCACCAAGGTAACATCACCGACCTCCGCTTTCATTTCAATTAAATCGTACATTAATCCCATACACCCAAAACATTGCATATACAATTGCTGCATCTCAACGCTACGTGTCGCGTCACAAAGTGGTAGTTGCCTCATTTGATATGAGCGGCAACTGACCGAGGTTCAAAGGCCAGCCCGCGAAGGGCTCGATGCCACCTCGCGTCAAATAGAGCCAGGGGAGAAAAACCGAGATGAGCCCCCGACTCGACCGCCCGACCTCGCTCGTGGCGGGACAGGTGACACCACAACCTTTCTCGTTCGATTCTAAACCTCGAGCCAAGCCCATAGAATCTTCGTCGAGGAGAGGCCAATGGGCCACCTGAGCCTATCGAACGGCTTGGGCATCTGTCGGGAGGCGGGTTAAGAAGTAGTGGAATGCCACATGAGGGCTCTACCGACCCCGTCAAGAAATGACGGACCTGGATTCCACATGAACATGCCCGTTAGCGAGCTCATCGAGCGACACACCTGAGCCATCGAGGCAAGGGTCGTTAGCTCATCCCCTGCCTATGGAAGCCGAGGACGGGTGACGCGTGAAACACGGCCGACCCTATCGGACCCAAGGGGCTTGGGGTTTCGAGCCGCTCGATCCGAGATCGAGAGATCGAGGTTTGAAGGCTCAGCCCTGGAGGGTCCGAGGCCGCCTCGCGTCAAACAAGAGCCAGCGGAGAAAACATGGATGAGCCTTAGCGGCCTTTGCCCAACCCACATAGAGGCGGATAGGGTCATCTCAACCTTCTAGTTCAATTTGGCCTTTAGCCGAGCCCATAGAATCCCCATTGAGCGGGAATATGTTGGAAGGTAGGTCAAGGAGCAACGAAACGCCACACGAGGGCTTTGTCGACCCTATCGCAAAGCAATGGGATCGATTCCATTCAACATCCCGTCAAGAAGGCTCATCAAGCATGTCACTCGAGCCTGTCGAGGCAAGTGACGCCGCCTCAACCCCTCTAGTTGTAGAAACCGTGGACGGCGCGACAGTCACAAAATGAGCCGACCCTTGACCGAATCCCCGCCACGTGCGGGGGCTCAGGGAAGGCCGGGCCAGCAATGAGACCAAACGCACGGTCATAGAACGATCATTAAAATCCTAAGTAAGGGGTACATGCGAATACAAGAGTAAGTTCGCTACCCTAGCTTCGGTCTCCAGTAACATCCGGTCCCAGCGACCACAAGGGGTCGGATCTCACTCGGGGCCCGATAAAGGTATAAATACCTCTTTTTTTTGAAACAGTCGTTGCATCAGACCTCTTTCCTCGCGTTAAGGTTAGCGGCAAGGTTTGTGGGAATAGATAAACGAGCATGCCTGGTAAGACTACAAAAAACCCACGCCCCGATGGCTATGGTAAGTTTGCTCACCAGCATAATCGAAATTTCCCCCTTATACACCTCGGGCCCGACGGTCTTAACGAACGGAAGGGTCGGATCGCATAAAACCTTTCTTCTCAAATGCAAAAGGGAAGAAAACAAGTTCAGACAAACGAAACAAAATTACGAATCTGTTTTTGGACACAAAAGTGCCGACACTTGTCCACAGATCACAGATAAATGTTTATCAGAATCATTCGACTAACTACCTCCTCGGGGGGAGAACTATGTCTTTCATCCTATCCGCCAGGTTCCGCGCAATAGGAGTCACCGCCTTCTCAATCTCATCTAGCTCGGAGGCTTCAGAGCTGTGCTGAAGTCGAGGCTCATTATCTCTAAGTCGATTTCGGATCATAATGAGAGCGGGCAACAAAGAAAGGCTTGGGTGATCCCGGCGTGAAAAGTGTTCTCCTCAAGTTAGCGCACCCACGCCGTGATATCTACGGCATGGGCACAAGTGCGCCGTTTCTCTCCGGCCGCGCCACCCCTGTGTCATCGAAAACCACCCCCGACGGCAGCTGCTGCAGAGATCGTGGCTCATCCTCTCGGCTTGAAGAATCCCCCGACCTCGGCAAGCAAGCTGCGGCCCAGCCCGGCAGAGATGCTCTCGGCCTCCAAATTTTTAGGACACCTGCTGCTCTAAGATCCGCCAGAGGGAGTCGACCCGACGCGGCGGGTCGTGTTTCTGGACGGCTCGTCAAGGCCTCCTCGGCCGTGCCACGCCTCCAAGCGGAGTCTTTCTATAGGTCATGGCGAGGCTCTGCCTCGCCCCTCAGATAGCTGTGCAACCACCTCAAGATCCAGATTCACCTTCTCTTCAGAGGGCCACGGACATCTCCTCGGCTTCCAGCTTGAGATCCCGCCTCCCGCCCAAATTTCAACCCAGAGGTTGATGGGCCGGTGGCAGTGCCTCGGCATCCTTCTCGAGCAGCTTGTCCCGCTCCTTTCTGACCCTCGACGGCCGCCTCCTCGTCCCCTGCCGCTCGCCGAAAGATCTTGAACATCCCATGGACCTTCTCCAAGGTTCCGACGCTACGGCTTCAGCGTCATAGCGGGCAAGTCAAGCGCCATATCTCCAAGACAGGGGCCAGCCTCCTCGGTGAGGCGGTCCCATTCCACCTTCACACTGACAGAGGAACCGGATTTCTCCCGCTTATGAGCAATGAGGGATCTAAAAGAAGACCAGTGTCAAAAATACAAAAATACAAGAAGAAAGAAGAAAGCGAGAGGGAAGATCAAGCGGATACTCGGGACCAGATGGGAATGATGATGTCACGCAGACGCCCCGGCCCGGCTTAGGACATCCATCATAGCCGAGATCCTTCGCTCGAGACTCTCCCGCTCTATGCTCTTGGTAGCATCACGAAAGCAAGAAGAGAATCGACGTTGGGTCTTGAGAATCCATCCATTGGAGCAGCGGCTCACTCCTCAAGACGGCGAAAGCGGTTGCCCCCTCGATTATCAATGCCGAGAGCGTACCTTCGCTTGGTCCCTCTCCACCTGAAGAGCAATGCTCATCTTGGGCAAGATATATAGCCTCGAACCATTGATGCTACAACTACTTTTAGTCTTTCAATTCAACAGTGTACAACAAACAATTTATATATGGAAAGACATCGTTCGCAATGCGGTCACTTGTACATATATTTGACAAAAAAAATCCTTGTACGTTGTAAGATAGCTTGGCTAGCTAGCACACGTTTTAGTGTAAGTTGAATAATGGTAACCCGTGAATCTTGCTGCTTAGCAGGCCCTGGTTGGCAAAGCTCCCAGAGAAACGATTCTGTGCTGGTTCTATAAAATGATTCTCTTTAAAAAGTAGCTTTTTCTAATTTTGTGAAGTGATTCTCCATCGTAATTTTGAGAGTTTATGCTAAAAAATTAAAGAGAATCACTTTCAACCGTATAATCACCTACCAGAGAATCACCTTCCATAGAGAATCAAAATCAGATAGGGCTCTACCAAATATATCCAATAATCTACAAATCGATCTACTACGTCTGATTACCTGGCAATTTTTTTTTTAATAAACCAATGTTTGGCTGAGTATTTTAAGGTGTACAACACCAGTCTATCGTGTGTTATATCGTCAGTTGGCCACCAAGGACGCCACGTTAAAAGCAGGAGTAATAATTAGTACTCCTAGATAAATTGATTGGATGATCTAGCCGTTCTTATAATGTGCCATAACCACTGTTTACGACAGGGGTGCTTCTCACGTCAACAGCGATCTGAAGCAGGAGTACTGCACCTGCTGACCCTGCTGCCCAAATGCACAACAGCCAGCACGTAGTTGTGGTCCCTCCGTCCTAAAAATAAGTGCCCAACTTGAATTTATAGGAGTCAACTAATCTCAATTTTAATTGGATTTATAGAAAAAAAAAGTATCGACATTTATATCTCTAAATAGATTTTTTATAAAAATATATAAAATAATTAATCTAATGATACTTATTTAGTATCATAAACATTATTATTTATATATATACACATTTAATCAAACTAAATATTAGTTGACTCATCAGAATGCAAGATGTGCATTTATTTTTGTTCACGTGCCCACCCTGCAACCACGACAACAGAGTGTAAAAAAATGTTACTTAGATGCGTGGTGGTCAAACTCTTTTTAAATTTAACTAGGTTTGTAGAATATATTAGCAACATTTATACCTCAAATAAGTTTATTATAAAAATATATTCTACGATTTACCTAATGATACTAATTATGTACTATTAATATTAATATTTTTTTATATATATACTTGGTCAAAGTTAAAAGAATTGACTTATCAGAGGTGAGAATGTCTTTCTTTTTGATGGAAGGAGTACGTGCCAAGGCGCATCGCTTCAGGTCACGAGTTGTAACACCGGTTTTAAGGACAAAATCGATGCACACCATATATGAGTCTTTAGAATCAAATCTCACATATAGCTACAAATGAGGGGTGATATCAAATAACAATGCTTAATAACATAATGTACATAGTATAAAAGATATAACCTTAGGAACAATCAACGGATAAACAACTCCGATCTCCGGTGTAGACTTCACTCCATTGGATCCAAACCGACCGTTGATCACAAGCCTAACTCCTTTGAAAACTAGCAATCTGACTTCATCCCGAGGTGGGGAAAATTGCAAGAGTGAGTCCATGTCTAACTCAACAAATATAGCCAGGGGTTTATGAGGCTCAAAAGTCGGATACCGGTTTATCATGTTAATATTTAAGTAATCTTCAAGTTTAGAATTCATTAACATCAAGGTAGCAATAATCCCATAACACATGATCAATGAACATGAATAATCAATATCTTAAACAATTAACATAAATGATCATCTTAACAAGTAAAAGTCATTATCCCTTAATATAAGTGTTCCAAGGTCGTCAGATCTGTGAGCACGGCTAGTATACCAGCTTTGTTAACTCAAGGCAGTAGGTGTACACTTTTCACTGTGAATCATGATTTCCAAATGTATGGGTTTGCAAGGTCCAAAACACCGAAATCATATAAAGCCACATAAGAGCTCGCCTAACCGCCAGGTCGCAGGTCATTAGATATAGGAACCCCCTTCCAATAATATAAAGGCCGCTTCCATAGTTAGGCTCAACAGATGTAGACTGCCCTATACCCAACTCTGCACTCTAAACCTAGAAAAAGGGTTTCTCAAGCAACTAGAGCCGAGCTATATAGCCTCCACACCGTGACGTTAAATCTGGATAATCGCCATAAGACAAGTCCTTCTGCTGCTAAAAAAGTCATCTTGTTCATGTTTATAGCATATTCATTAATCAAGTTTCAAGATCATGATTGTTGCACTAGCAATAGAACTACCCAATGCAAACCTCCCGGGGTAACAAGGTAATTGAGTTTTCAAAATCTAGGAAATCCTACCATAGGTAGCAAGGAAGACACATGCATATGTATTTTAGTGAGCATCATGAATAGGACAACAAGGAAGGGTCCTTAGCTATACTTGCCTTGATCAAAGCTCCTCAAGATCCTCGCTGGTCTTTCCGGTCAGTAGATGAACTCTTGATCACCAACTAAAACCTCACCTTATACTCGATCAACATCACCAAGCAAACAACATACAATCATCCGAGCGATCATACATGAGGCAAACAAATAGATGTAATTAGAACAGTACACCAACAGAGACAAACAGTTTTGAAAAGTTTATAAAACTATTCTATACGCTGTTACGATCACACGACGCCAAGATCACAAAAAACGAGCTAAAGCGAGAAAGTTATGATTAAAACAAGTTTTCCTATTAAAGAAATAGATTAAATCTAAACTCAAATTTTAAAGTTCAAAAACATGGTGACAAATTATATGAACATGTAGATCTCGAAAAAGACGAATCTAACGTAAGTTGAACGGGTCAATTTGGAGTTAAAATGAAGAAGTTATGAGCAATTAAAGACAGGTGGCACATCCGTAATTAGATAGAACTTTAATTTGAATCGACAAATGAAAATACGTTTTCCAGAGACGAAAGCGTAAACCAGGGAATACGCTGGACTGCGGGTTCACAATCCAAAGAGCTCAGGGCTCTTTAACAAATTTGCCATCAAGGGTACGGGCTAATAAGGACCGCTCAAATCCAAGATCGACGCGCAGATTAGATCAAGGACGAAGCGGCAGCTTCCGGACGGAGAAGAAGAAGGGGATCGTGATTTTGCTATTGCTTGCGGGCGGGCGGTTTCGCTGGCGGATCTGAACCGGGCCCTACTGTGCGCTGGGTTCGACACGGGAGTTGCACCAATCGGTCAAGAAACTCGACGCGAACTCACCCGACGCGAAAACGGAGGCCGAGGCGCAAGGAAGCGGCGCGGCCTGACGTGGCGACGGACGGGCGCAGGTGATCGCACACGGCATGCCAACGCAGGTGAGCAAAATTGGGCCAAGTTAAGGATCTCGGACGCTCGGCGAGGTCAAGGCGAACTTGTTCGCAAGCTTATAGGGCGAAGGGGAACGGCTACGGCGAATTGCGTCTACATGCGCGCGAAGCTAGGGGTTTGCGGCGTGGGTGCTCGAGAGCGACGTTGCTTGCGCTTAGGGGTTCGGAAGGGCGTATGGACACGGCCGCTCGCTTTTTAATGGCCAATATGGGCGACGCCTTGGCGAAGGGGCAAAGACGAATCAGACGGACGGAGTCCTGTTCGGCCACTGGAGCGAGGAAGATTAAAGGCTCAGACGCTGGGGCCCAGCGCGGCAGAGACAAGAAGTGGGGTCGGCATGTCACGGGACTCATGCGAGGAGAGGAGATTTGGCAAGCTGCAGGTTCGGGCCGTGGCCATCCCACCCAAGAAGAAGAGGGAGGAAGCCGAAAGCGGCTGTAGAGAAAAGGAAAAGGCCAGGATTTGGGCCTGCTTCGGGCCAGATTCAGACAGAGTGAGAGGGTGAGGGTTTTACCTTTTCTTTTTATTATTATTATTTATTTATTTTTTATTATTTTTTTCCAAACTTTTGAATCCATTTTCAAATAGAGTTTGAATTCCTTTTGAATTTAAACAAAATCCAATCAACTCAACAAAAATTATGCACCAGCATGAATGCACAAGCATGTATCTATCTTTGATGTTGATTTTATTTTTATAAATTTATTATTTGGCCTATATTAAATGCTCACATAATTAACAAAAATAAATCATTTCATCTATTTTAAATTCAACAAATTTTAGGGTGTTACACGAGTACAGATCTGTATATAATTATATATATCCTCATTAATATTTTGGCCAACAACTGTGTTGTATCAAGGTCTATTTCACCATTTGGTTGGCTATCAAGATTTACTGTATTAAAAATTTGAAAACAAAAGTTGATAAAACTATTGGGCACAGGCGCACAGCTAGCCCTTCGGCCCTGGTGTTCATTAGTTTCGGTACGGTGAATAACAAGATAACCTGCAGCTGACTTTATTATCTTCATTAACTTCGGTATTAAATGAATTTACTTATTAGGTGGTTGCACCTATTAAAGGAAAATAAAACTTCTGTTAAGAATGGACTTACTTGTCAAACTTATACTCGTGAGCCGGGTTCATTTAGACCAACTAAATTTCTTTTATATGTTGGGTTGTTTGGGTTAACTAAATCTCTTTTAATTTAGGGAGCTATCAACTTGTCCTATCATTATTAATATGCTCGTGCATTGCATCGGGCTGAGGTCACAATTTTTTAATTGAACCTGACGCACACCCATGAGCTCCGAGGACTTTGTATCAGACGCGGACACTTGCATATGTTCTTCGTATGGTAACTGGGTAGGACGCGGACGTGGATTTGGTATCACCAAGTAGATGATGACTTTAGAGTCTTTCTAGGTGTACATGATGACTTTAGAGTCTTTTTAGGTGTAGATAAAAGAAGAGATAGAGAATAGATACAATCATACAATGTGCAGTATACAACTTTGGCACGGTATCTTATTATGTTTTAGCACAAAATCTAACGCCCTGCTCCATAGTCACAGATACAACGTCACAACTTTTAATTGTCGTCAATATTGGAGTATGACACTATACTCCATCCTATTTGGCATCAAGATACTACTGAAGTATATATTATATATATATGATACAATGCATGGAGAATGCGGAATTAACAACAGACTTTCCAACGCATCTCTCCAGGTTCCTGTCCTTGCTATATGGACTCGGCCGGTTCATGTAATTTTTTTGCATTTGTAGCCACCCTCCCATCCTCATTAAACCCAAAAATTTAATTAATCGTTTCTCTACCTCACTTCATTGCACTACTACATATATAGGAGTATAACAATTGGAGCGAACGATGACCTTATTAGCAAAATTGAAGGTCCAAGAGTGCAACAGAATGCAAGACAGAAAGTGAGCCGGGTGAAATTTGGTAAACTTTTTTTTTAACCTAGGGCTCAAACTTTGTAGTACACCAGATGTATATCTATATCTCTACTTCTCTACCTAATACTAAAGAGGCAAAATTTCTGTTCACTTTTTTCGTCCAACCAGTTAAGACCTGCGTCCGTTTTTTTCCCCCGTGGAAAGCATCAGTCCGTGCCCTTTGCGGGAATGTTTTCTCTTTATTTTTCCGATTCCGCCTGTCCGCTAAGACCCGTGTCCGTTTTTTCCATGGAAAGTGTTGCCGACCGTGCCTGGTTGTTTTTTTTCCGTTTCCGCTTTCCCCATGTTTAGTTCCGTGATTTTTTTGTTTCTTCTTTTATATATAATCTCTTTTTATAAATAGAAAAACATAAATAATAAAGATAGTATCATGTGTCTTTGATCTCTTTTCGTTTCCTAATAAACAGATATTTTCATCACTAATCAATTTAGATCATCCGATGCTCCAACTAATCAACCTTAATAAATATAATACTTTATCATCTAATCTAATATATATCTATATACTTATACTTCTTTACTTAATATTAAATAGCCAAAATTTTATTCTTTGTCCACCTCGCAATTATCTAGATAGTGGAGAGTTCTTCTACCTGCTTTCTTTACTTGATCGGGAGACCTATAGTCTTATACCCACACGAGTTTGAACAACCCGCATCTAGCGATGAATATGTGGTCCGATTCTAATATGTATTGGGTCGTGCCTCCGCCTCTCAGACTTGACTCAGACGCATGATTCCCCGCTTAACAACTTGCATCTAGCAATGATAACGGAGTTCAATTAGTCTATATATTGGGTCCCGCTATAAACACACGGATATTTTCTAGTCTAATATTAAAAAGTCAAAATTTCTATCACCAGTAATTTTTCATTCAGCCTAATCCTAAAGTGGCTCGGCCTCCACCATCAGCCCCCAAAAAGTTCTCGTGTCGTTCTTCTCCATCGGATGGAACCGTCCGTTTTTTTTTCAGTTGAAGGCGTTCCTGTCCGCGTGCTCTTTTCCTGTTTCTTTTTCATTTTTTTTCATTTCCCCTTCCCACCATTCGGTTATGTACGTGACTCTTTTTTTCTCTTTTTTATCTCCCATTTTCTTATAAACAAAAAATCATAAATATCAAATATAATGTTATGGGTCTTTGAACTCTTTATTATCCTTCTCTAATGTAATAAATACACTACTACATAAAACAAATTTTGCAGGCTAAGCGATAACGCCTCTCCGCGGTGTGCCTTATTTTTGCTCACGCAAGAAATCCCACTTATTTACCGCGGCGGGCATTTTTTTATTTATTGAGGCGGCAGATCTTTGCTCACGCATAAATCGATTTATCATTGCGCGGACCTCTTAATATGCCCGCCACGGAAAATACCTATTTTCTATGGCGGGCATATTAAGAGGTCCGCCACCAGAATCGATGTACTGCGGAATGGCATCCTATAAAGCCTCGCCTGGCTAAGGCCGAGGCCCAATAGGCCTGGGCGAGGCCCAGAAGGGCATCTTGTATAAAATGAGCACTTAGGGTTTCAGTCCCTCTTACCTCATCCTCGCCGCCGCCCCACTCGCCCCACCTCATGACCACTGACGAAAGCACCTCCACTCGCGACGACGACGACTCCCTCCGCCAGCTGCGGAAGGCCTCCCACTCCCCCCTCCCTCCTCTCTCTCTCCCTCTCCCACTCTCTCCCACTCCTTCTCTCTCCTCGCCGGCTGCAGAAGGCCTCTCTCATGGCAAGCAGGACAAAGCGAGAGGTCGCTGCTGGCGCCACCACCTCTCTCACACGCACGCCGCCTGGCATGTGAAGGCTCCTCCGCGGGCGCAAAGATCGAGCAAGGTCGCACGGCGCCACCACCTCTCCATCGCTGCGCCACCACGCTGGGTCCAGACCGTGATTGATCCGGCGAGGAGAGAGCCGCGTCCAGGTATCTCTCCTCTCTCCCACCCTTTTCTCTCCTCTCAGCACTCTCCTCATCTCTCTCTCTCATAGGCGAGGAGCTGCGTGGCGCGCAGGGACCACACGACCGCGGATCTAGGCGGCCGCGGTCGACTCCTGACGTGGATCCACACGGGCGGCGATTCAGCATCGCCGCGTTTACCCTCGCTTCCCACGACGTGGATCCACACGACGATTTACACGGATCCATCGGGCGAGACGCCCTAACTCATGGGCGATGGCGCAGATCCCGCGAGGATGACCTCCTGGCCAAGCAGATCCTGGCAAGGTGGAGACCCCGCAGGTGGATCCAACGAAAGGCGCGTGGCGCCATATTAAGCCAGGAATGCTCGTCGGTGGACTCGAGAATGGGCTCGCCATGATTCTCGGTTTTTTGTTTTTTTTTTTGAACGCCATGGCGGGCATCCTAACGCGCTTCCGGCCGCTGGAAATCGATAACCGTGAAGCGGTAAAGCGGCCACGCCGCTGGAAGGCCACGTATTTATCGTGGACCTTCTCACGCCGGCGGACGACGTGTTTGCCCGCCATGCAAAAGCAATTTGCCCGCTGCAGTAAAAACGCTTCGTAGTAGTGTAACCTGTAGCTGAAATGTTAAATAATTGATCACCAATCTAATCTATGCCTATATACATTTGATTCCGTGACTTTTGTGTTTTATTTTTGTCTCCTGTTTTTTCTTATAAACGTAAAAAAATACTATGTGACTACAATCTTAAATAATTTATCGTCTAATGTAACCTATGTCTATATACCTATGTTTCCATGACCTTTTTGTCGCTTTTTCTCTTTTTGTTTCTCTTATAAACATAAATAATAAAGAGCGGCCTCAAACTTGGAAGGATGTGTCGCTTAGATCCATAAACTTTGAAAATGTATTTCTAGATCCCTAAACTTGTTAAGTGGTACACCCTATGTCCATGCCCACATGTAGGCATTTCCAGCTAATGCTGGTGGGACACCGTGACATGTTTTTTTTACCTTTAACCCCTTTCATTCTCTCTTCTTTCACGCTGGCCCTAGCCCCGACAGACGTTATGGCTCACCTCCCACACTCATGCTCATCTGGCACACCATCGCTCCGGGCCTTACCACACTCACTAGCCATCACCTTGCCATCCCAGATGTAGCACACAAGCCCGCCGCAGTCAAATATTAGCTCCCGCCATGGGTTCACAAGGGATGCTGCCAATGTGGTTTCTCGTAGGCACGCCACTTGCACCGTGGGTTCGTGGCAAGGAGCGAGAAGGGAACTAGGTCTCAAGCCCCACGCCACCGCCCCCACCTCGCCAAGTGCACTACAGCTTGTGGAGCCATCTGCACGGCCTACCTCACGCATTACGAGGGTTTAAATGCAAAGTAACAGACAAAATCAGCGCTCACTCGCTGTCATGCCACATCAATCAGAAACATCTACATGTGTGGTATGGGTGATAGACCTATGGTGCATCACTTAACAAGTTTAACGATCCAAAAATATATTTTTGCGACACACCTTTATAGATTCAAGGCCCCGCTGATGCATTTAACTCAATAATAAATAATAAATATAGTATTATGGATCTTTTGAACTTTTATTCTTTCTCTAATAAACAAACCATGACTGAAACCTAAGCAGTTTGTTATCTCATCTAATCTATATCTATGTACCTATACCTACCTGCTATAATAATATTAAAAGAGGAGAATTTCTTTTTCCTGGGTCATTTCTGGAAACTCACCTTGGAGCCCGAGTTTATCCTCCATACGTCAACAAACCTAATCCAAATCGGATATGATAACCCTATTTATGCCCTTCCACACTTATATATATATATATATATATATATATATGTGTGTGTGTGTGTGTGTGTGTGTTCCATATGACCCTAACTCATGATCCGTGCTCCTACGAAGTTAGAAAATAACTCGTATCCAATACTAGGATAAAGTATGATTCCAAGACGATCGGTTCCGTGCAGCAACGCACGGACATGTTTGCTAGTAAATAAAAATAAGTTAACGAGTAATAATTACCAAATGATCTAGTGTGTTTATACTTACCCGCCAAATTAAAAAAGGGCCG